>OX463227.1:139678373-140278373 GCA_949820135.1 Sylvilagus floridanus
CCCCAGAGCTACAGGAGTCCCTGGGGTGACCCCCACTGAGCACAGCAGGGACAGGGCCTTTGGGAGGCAGACAGTCCTGCCCAATGCCCAGCCTGTCCCAGCCACAGCACGTGGCCTTGTGAACAGCATCCTGATTGCAGCCCATGGGGGAGTGGAGCTGGCTGTCAGCCACACTGTCCCTGGGGACACACTCGCCCATCTGGATGCACACTCGAGAACAGTGGATGCAGTGGTTTATTTAGATGGGGACACTTGATGTCCATGAACGTGTCCAACGTGTCTATCACGTTGACAAGGATGTCAAGCAGCAGCACTATGCTCTGGAGGTGTCACACAACTGCCAGCCTCCTGGATGGCACACCTGACTGGGCCGTGCCAGGGGCACTGCAGGGCAGTGGAGGGATGAGTGCTGAGTGGTCAGATTTTGTCCAAGCTCCACCCTGCTCCGAGTCTGCAGTGTGCTGGGTAGCTGAAACTGCAGGACTGGAGTTTGTGGCCGGGGTTTCTGGGAGGAAGGGGATCCCCCAGCATCCCACCCAACTTGTGAGAATTCTAGAAAGTTCGCTTGAAGGGAAGAACCAGGCTTTTCTGCGGAACACAGAGGTGGCCGTTTGTGGAAGCAGACGCCACAGGCACAGCTTGTGTGGGGCTGAGGTTGGTGTCAAGTCCCAGGGCCATCCACCCTGACACAGCCCTGGGCTCCAGGGGGGCCAGGAGGCATGCAGCATCCTTGATGGCAGGGGCCAGGGCCAAGTTACCCTGTAGCCCTCTCTCCCAACATCTGGCTAACAATTCACTTAATGTCCCCATAAGAAAACAGCTAATGTCTTCCTCCGGCTGGGCTGCACTGAGCTGCACTCAGGGCGTCTGTCCATGGCAGGTAGAAGCAATGATTAAATGGTGAGTATTCATTAAGCCAGGGGTGGTGGGGCCAGGGCATGGGGGTGTGTGTGGCCACATCACCACAGGCTCAATGGGCTTCTGGTAAAAGGGCCCAAACCTTGACCTTGGGGGTCTCTAGGTCAAGCGTCTGTAGCTAGGGGGAGAGAACAGGGTGAGGGCTGGGAAATGAGAATGGCTGTAGGGACTTAGCAGCTCACACTCCAGGTTTCACGGCCATCCATGGCAACCTGGGGTGCAGCAGGTGCAGCCTCCCCACCCCTCAGCTCTTGACTTTGTGGGACATACTCAGGGCTGTGTGGCATGCTATACTGTGTTCATGACAAGGAGACTGGGCCCACATGGCACACATGTGTGCCATGAACATGTAAACACAGATGCGCACATGTATGTGAACACGTGTGCACCTGGATATGCACAAATATGTACGTGCATACAAGCAGTGTGCGTATATGTGTAAGCATGATGCACATGTCCACATGTGCACAAAATATGCAGTTACATGTGTACAGATGCACGTATAAACATACACATGTTACCAGAGCATGGCCAACCCTGTGTACCTTGGCCTGCCCCTCAGCTGCACACCTGTACCTGCACACACGGCCTCTGCACACTTGACCTGCACACACCTGCGCATACCTATATCTGCACACACCTGGCCTCTGCACACCTGTGCCTGCACACCTGCAACTTCACACCTGTACCTGTACCCCAGGCCTCTGCACACCTGTGCCTGCACACCTGTACCTCTGCACACCTGGCCTCCACACACCTGTGCCTGCACACCTGTACTTCCACATGCCTATGCCTGTGCACCTGGCCTCTGCACTCCTGGCCTGCACACCTGTACCTGTGCACCTGGCCTACACACACCTGGCCTGCACACACCTGTGCCTCTGCATGCCTGGCCTCCACACACCTGTGCCTGCACACCTGTACCTATGCACCTGGCCTCCACACACCTGGCCTGCGCACACCTGTGCCTCTGCACACCTGGTCTCCACACACCTGTGCCTGCACACCTGTACCTATGCACCTGGCCTCCACACACCTGGCCTGCACACACCTGTGCCTCCACACACCTGTGCCTGCACACCTGTACTTGTGCACCTGGCCACTGCACACCTGGCTTGTGCACACCTGTGCCTGTACACTTGTACTTCTGTACACCTGTGCCTGCACACCTGTACCTCTGCACACCTGGCCTCCACACACCTGTGCCTGCACACCTTTACCTATGCACCTGGCCTCCACACATCTTGCCTGCACACACCTGTGCCTCCACACACCTGTGCCTGCACACCTGTACCTGTATACCAGGCCTCTGTACACGTGGCTTGTGCACACCTGTACCTGTGCACCTGGCCTCCCCACACCTGGCTTGTGCACACCTGTGCCTGCACACCTGTACCTCTGCACACCTGTACCTGTACACCTGGCTTCTGCACACCTGTGCCTGCACACACCTGTGCCTCTGCACGCCTGTACCTGTACTCCTGGCCTCTGCATGCCTGTACCTGCATACCTGGCCTGCACATGCCTGGCCTTCACACACCTGGCCTGCACACTTGTACCTGTACACCTGTGCCTGCAAACCTGGTCTCAGAAACAGCTCACCTTCATAGCTTCTCAGGCTGCTCTCTGGTGGCCACCCCACCCAACAAGGTGAGTGCTCAGGTGTCTGGCCAAGTAGGGGCTGGAGGCCCCCCCTCTGGAAAGGCTTGGAGCTCCAGGGAGATAACAGCCCCTCACTACAACATAGGTTCCCCAGGCTGAGGACCCCAGCCCCACTGCCCAACCACCCCTTGTTCCTCTGCTGCACCTGCACCCAGGCTGCTGTGGGGGACCCAGACCAAGGCTCTTGCTTGGCCATGTGGCAGAGCGTCTGCTCTTGCTGTGGCCTCCATGCTCATACACCCAAAGTTCTGGGTGGTCTCCCAATGCTGCTGTCAGTGCTCACTCTGCACAGTAGGTGTAGGAGAATCTGGAAGCCAGAGTGGCATGGACTGCCCCAGGGGGCCCTGCGGAGCCCCCCCCCCAGGGCTCAGGGCTGCTGCTCTACATATAGAGGATCCCGAACATCTAGCAGAATGCAATGATGAGTAGGGGGATGGAGCCCGCATATCTGTCCAGCAGGGAGAGCCAGTACTGGCCAGAGTTCAGTGTTAAGTTGAGGGCCAGGAGGTAGGTCCCCAGGCAGATGAGGCCTGCAGGGAACAGAGCCCAGGGGGTCCCAACCTGTGGCCCAGTGGGAAGGGGACACAGCTGGGCCCCTGCAGCACACGCACCTGTGAGCAGATCCTTAGGGCACTTGGCAGGGATGAGCTTGAGGTCCTGCAGTGGCACAGCCACGCCCTCCATGTTCCTGAACATGGACAACAGGCTCAGGCAGAAGAGCATGAGGAAGAACAGCATGGACCACAGTGGCGACACCGGCATCTTGGTGAGGGCCTCTGTGAAGACAATGAAGGCCAGGCCCGTGCTCTCCATGGCCTGCACAATGGCATCCAGTCACCCAGGGCCTGTCAGTCCCTGTCGGCCACACTGGTCACCCTGTCAGCGCACGGCCCACTGACCGAACCACACCAAGCGAGAATGAGGCTGATCCTAGGCTGCCTGTTGGCTCCAGATACACGGGTAAAGCAGAGCTGCGGGCAGGGAGGTGAGGGTGCACGGGGCCCGGGCCCCTTTTGCAGGTGCGCCCGGCCCTGCAGAGTCAGGAACAGCTGAGGGTGCCTGGGCTGGGATGGGCAATGCCAGCAGCCACCTGGGGCCCAGGAGGTGACACACAGCTGACAATGGATGATGCCACGTCCTGGCACCAAGCTCGGCACTGTGGGAGCCGGCCTGGAAGTGGTGACACCTCCACAACCTGGAGGCTCCCAAACAGAGAGGAGGCAGTGCGTGGGGAGCCGAGCAGCAGAAGGATGTGCCATGGCCAGCGTCGTGGCGACCAAAGGGAAGTGCATGGCAGCCCCAGAGAGCGACCTGAGGGGCTGACGGGGGTGCTTCTTCCTCCCACTTGCAGGGGTGCCCGGGACCTGCCTCCGAGTGGAAGGAGTTTATGTCGCAGCTCTGGAACGTGAGCTGGGCGTAGGCCGCGGGGTCCATGGCGTTCCACTAGCGCTGCATCTCCACGAAGTTCTCCTGGGTCACGTTGCCCTTCGGCAGGTTGAAGGCGTTGAGGAGGGTCAGGAGGTTCCTTGGAGCAAAGCCAGAATGACGCCGGGCAGGGGGCGTGGCAGGGGCGGGACCACTCACGTGCTGAAGCAGTCGTCATAGCGCTCGGTGGCGTGGAAGCCAATGATGGAGTAGATCACTGTGGCCACATATACGGACATGAAGCCATTGATGGAGATGACCACCAAGTCCATCTCGCAATTGTTGCTGTGGCGAGAATGGTGTCACCCCACAGGCAGATGTCGGCAGAGGCACTGCTGCCAGGCCCAGGACTGAGGGACCAGGGCCTGCTGGGAAGTGGGCTGGGCAGGAGCCCACCTGTGCCCCTCTGAGCAGGTGCGGGCACTGAGGACTCAGAGGGCCAGAGGGCTGTGCCCAGTGTGGGAGCCCAGAGTGGGGACCCTTGGCCCTTGCCCTTCATGCCTCCCCCACCATAGCCTGCTGGCTCTGGGGCCCCCGGAGCAGCTGTCGCCCCTGGTTCTGGAGCATGAGAGCCCTGGGTTCAAGTCCCACCTGGGCCTCGGGTGCCCCTGGACCTGCCGGGCAACGGTGCAGCCGACACACACAATTCTGTCAGCTATGGAGACCCAGCTGGACCCACAGCTCCACTCCCAGGCACGCGCCAGGAGGTGGGGTCATTCCCAAGAGCCATGGAGCTCCAGGCACTTGCAGAGCAGCCACAAGGCCCTGTAGAGCTGACAGGACAGGGAGATGGGTCACGGGGTGGGGCTTGGGCGGGTGGGGTCGGGAGAATGTTCTGGAACTGGATAGAGGTGGTGGAGACGTGGGAGCCACCTGTCCTGTCACCGGATGGAGCCTCTGTAAGGAAGGGCCAGCACCCGGGAAACCAGGTGCCACAGGGTCAGCAGGGTCGCTTTCCTCATACCTCTCCCAGTGCGCCCCCACCGAGGGCTGCCATGCACGCTCTGGTGAAGGTGGCCAGGTCTCCAGGTCTGATGGAGAAACCGAGGCGTGGCCCGCTCCCGGCGCCCCAGGACCCCTGCACCCCCGACTCACTGCAGCGAGTTGTAGCTGGAGAAGGAGACGAGGCCGCCGAGGGCCAGCGAGAAGGAGTAGAACACCTGCTCGCCCGCGTCCAGCCAGGTGACCCGTTGGCCAGCTCGGTGACCTGTGCAGAGCGAGAGCGCGGCGTCAGCGGGCAGTGGGCAGCGGCGGGCGGCACTCACGTGAAGAGGAAGGCGATGCCGGCGCCTGTGCCCTTCAGCGTCAGGCTGCGGATCAGGAAGATGGTGAGCACTAGGTAGGGCAGCGTAGAAGTCCTGTACATGGCCTGCAGCGGGGCAGGGAGGCGGGCTCAGGGCGGCCGGCGAGGGCGCGCCCTGCACCGCAGCCCAGCAGCTGCGCGCGGCGCCCGCCCCGCACCTTGCCCGTTGTCTCGATTCCGCGGATGGTGCACACGTAGAGCACACTCCAGGCACACGTGAGGCACAGCAGGATCCACCATTGCACCGAGCCCGTGTCGTTGATGGACTTGGATATGTTGAGCATCTCGCGGTACCAGAAGTAACCCACGGAGAAGCTTCGCGCGCACTCATCCGTGTAGCCTGCCAGGGCGCGGCCGTGATGCGGTCGGCGGGAGCAGCACACATGCACGCACCCGGGGCTGCGTGCTCCCTAGCTCCTGATGGCCTCCCTCTCCCTTGGCTGCCCTAGGTGGAGCGGAGTCTCAGAGCTCCCTGCCCCCAGCCCCTTCAGGACCTGGCTTCGGCCCCGGCTGCAGCTCATCCGTGAGATTCTGGTCCAGCGGGCACTGACTCCAGGGCAGTGGATCCTGGAAGGATTTGAAGAAGTACCAGAGGATCCAGGCGACGACCATGAAGGACACTAGCATGGCGGTGATGCCTGTGTGGGCGAGGGGGGCCTCAGGGGAGTTTCCGTGCGTGGTGGGTAGGGGCTCATGCAAGTGCTTGCCTCTAACAGAACCAAGCATGAAGGGACCAGGAGAAACAGCTGGGGGAGCCCTGGATCGTGGGCTTCAGGGCAGGGGCCCCCTGCCCCAGGAGCTCTGATCAGTGGACCCTACCCCCTGCCCAGGCTGGAGGTCTGAGTGAGCCAGTGCCCTGGTCACAGAACAGGTCAATGGGCTGGCAGGGTGTGGGAGTGGATGAAGGCCGCCTGAGCAGGTGGCCAGCGCCCCCTGCTGGGCTCTTGCTCTGGGCAGGCAGGCTGTGCCCCTCCACTCTATGCCAATATTGCCCACACCCCCCAGGTGCCCAGAGAGGGGCCTACCTACACCCTTGAGGGCCGGATGCACAGTGCTTCACACGCCCACGGGCCACTTCTGCAGCCTCTGCCCAATGGCAAACTCCAGGTACAGCAGGGGGATGCCCTCGAGGACCAGCAGGATGAGGAATGGGATCATAAAGGCCCCTGGGGAGGCAGCACCAGTCAGGGCAGGTCCCCTTCTGGAGGGGCCGCGTAGGGGCTGTGCAGTGCCAGCCTGAGTGACTGATCCATCACAGACTGGCTGCTGCCCCTGGAACCGCCCCCCTGGGACTCCCAGTGAGCTTAGCAAAGATGCAGGAGCTCCATCATCCATGTATGTCCAGCCCCAGACCTGACAGAACTGAGCACACGTGTGTGTGCATGCATGTGTTTTGCATGTGCTGTGTGTACTTGTATGTGCATGCATGCTGATATACATGTGTGCACACATGCACGTGTGTGCTTGTGTGTGGGCGTGTGTGTATAGTGCTTTGTGTGGGTGCATGTATGTGTGCACATGTGTGTGTGGTGTGTGCATGCGTGCACACGTGTACGTGTGCTTGTGTGTGGGCGTGTGTGTATACTACCAAACTAGGCCCTCAGTATCTGTCAGGCCCCCTGGTTGTGCCCTGTGTGTGCTCCATGAGAACCACATTGATGGGAATTTTTCGCAGTCCAAAGACAACATCAAGGTGGTTGTTTGGCCTGGGGGTGTGGGGCCCACAGCCCACTCCAGAGGGCCTGGGTTTGAGTCCCAGCTCCACTCCCAGTTCCAGCCTCCTACTGACAGCCACCGGGGAGGTGGCTCAAGGACCTGGCTCCCTGGCACCCATGTGGCTTGGCATTCAGGGAGTAAACCAGCAGGTGGAGCTGTCTGTCTTTCAAGTAAGTTAGTTAAGTAAAAAAACACGCAGCACCAGGGGACAGTGGCAACCTGTGGTCAGTGAGGAAATGCTGGTGTGTTCTGACTGCAGGGATTTTGGCCCAGGAACCCAGAGAGCAGCTGGACTCTGCTCAAGACATCACCATCACTCAGATCCAGACCAGCGAGGGCCAAGTCTCTGCAGATGAGGGCCGAGCAGAGTGCCCACCCCAGAGCTAAGCCCAGGTCTCCCCAAGACCCAGCCCCCACCCTGCAGAGCAAGGCAGCTGTCACCTGATGGATGGACAGATGGACAGAGGAGCAGAGGAGTTCCGTGCTCGGGCCTGGGTGCTGTGTGACATTAGTGGATGCCAAAGGATGCCTGTAGCCCTTACTCACAGGAGGACCCCAGAGACAGGAAGCAGAGCAGGGATGCCTGGGGCGGGGCCTGGGAGTCAGTGACAGGTGGGCACCCAGCTTTGGGCTGTGGAGATAGAGCCCTGGAGAAGCTGGCAGAGGCAGCTGCACATGGCACCACCCGCTGCCCCTGCTGCACACGGCACCATCAGCTGCACACGGCACTGCTGCCCCTACTGCACACAGCACAGTCTGTGGCCAGCTTTGCCTCCCCAAGGCCAAGGTCCCCCCCGTCTCAGGTTCCTCGCTTCCCCCACCCTCCTCACCCTAAGGGGATGCTCCCAGCCATCCCTGGGAGCTCTGGCCTGAGACTTCTGGGAAGTGACCTCTGAATGTGGATGACATTGACCTCATTCTGAAATTATAGGAATTCAGGGCTGGGCAGGAACAGGAGGCTGACCAAAAAGTTCAGTTTGTCGGGTTGTATGCGAACTCGAAGGAGAAGTCCCCACTGGCGTGAGTCAGCCTGAGGCTGGGAAGACCCCTAGTGGAGGCCTCCACATGTGGCACCCCAGAACTTTAAGGGCCACATTTTTAGTGTAGATTTTAGGGGGTCTTCTCCAATTTCAACTGCAGGCAGCAGCTTTACCCACTACACCACAGCATGGGCCCTACACTTCCATTTTTCTAAGAGTATAAAAAGCTAGGAAGAACAGAAGCCCTCTGTCCTCCACCTAGACTCAGGAGGAACAGAGCAGGCTGTGATAATTCCCTTTCTTTGGCCCCATTCTTCCTAATTAAGCCCTTTTGGGTGTGTGTATGTTTCTCACTTTGTAAATAGTTTATCACATTGCATGCTGTGTTTGGGCCTGTATTTAGTATTCTTCTCTAAGTAAAAGCAAGAACCTGGAAGGTTAATTTAGGCCCTACACCTAGCCCATAACATTATAAGATGTCATCTAGTTCTATTTCCTAATAACTCATTACCGGGATTTGATCTCCCAATGACTGACATAGTGGACAAAACATGATCAATCCATAGCAATAAGTCTGGCAATAAATGCCTATATATCCAGATCTTTTTCTACATTACCAATTGGCAAATTTCTCCTCTAATACTTCCAAAACTATCAACTATTTTTCTCTATGACACACTTCATTCAGCTCCAATGTGTTAGGTAGGAAATTAAAAATTAGCCTATGCGTGTAACAGGGACCTAAGGAACACAAGGCACCACAGAAGGGAAAGCAATGCAGCAGTGCTTAGCAGCCTCAGAAGCACACATTGGAAGCTGCCTAGTATTTTCCTCCATAGAATACTGCTCCTACCCTGATAACATTACTGGTGGTCCTAGCCATCTCTCAAGATAAGCTCCCCAGAGGAATCTCCTGGTACCATCTGGGCTACCAATCTAATAACATTCAGTGATAAAACCTTGGGAGCTAGTTTACCTATTTCATATCTGGCAAGTCCTTTGCCCAGAAGAGGGAAGGAGAAAGAAAAGTGGTGGGAAGAACTGGACTCCAGGGACCAGTGTTGTGGTGTAGCAGGTTAAGCTTCCTCCTGTAATGCCAGCATCCTATAGGAGCACCAGTTTGGGTCTCAGCTGCTCCACTCCCAATCCTGCTTCCTGATAATGCAACCTGGGAAAGCAGCAGAAGATGATCCAAGTCCTTGTGCCTCTGAACCTAGATGAGAGACCCATGTGAAGCTCCTGGCTCCTGGCTCCTGGGTTTGACCTGGAGCAGACCCATCCTTGTGGCCATTTGGGAGTGAACTAGCAAATGGAAGATCTCTCTATCTTTCCTGTCTTTGTAATTATGCCTTTCAAATAAATAAAATAATATTTAAGAAAGGAAAAAATAATGGGACCTCATTCCCTTATAAGCCCCAGCCTGAATACAGACTCGGTGCTCAATTCTTGGCTAAGCCACCTGTCTGGCCTATAAGTTGTATTCTCCACACTAATCTATGCAACTTTGCTTTTCCAGTCTGAATAACTGGGCACCCTCTCAGATTCTTTCTGGAGAGCTGTCCATCCCCGTTCTACCCCAACAAATATGCTACATTGCTTACAACTCTTCTGTACCACATCTGAATTCTTTCTTTCATGAAAACAAGAACATTTCCCACTCATCTTTGCTAAAATATATCTTGTCATTTTTTCACAGGACAATCAGTAACTCTTTAAAAGTTGCTTTTTTGTTTGTGAACATTTCACATTAGAGGAAATCAGACAAACTCTATCTGACACACCAGTCTTAAAATGCTTTGTGCTGGAGTGCATGCTTGTAGAAGGGGTTAAGATGCCACTTGGAGACCCACATCCCATATGAGTCCCTGAGTTTGATTTTTTTCTTTACTTCCAATCCAAATTGCTACTGTTGAATATCCAGAGATAAAGGAGGTAATGGTTCAAGCACTTCAAGTACTACCATCCATATGTTAGACACAGATTCAAGCTTGGCCCAGCCCTAGTTCTGTCCCTGGAGGGAAGGCTGTGGAAGCTGTGGAGTTCTTGTCTTCACCCAAGAAAGAATTTGGGCATGAGACAGAAAGTGAAATGATAAGGCTTTACTGGGGATAGGGTGTCCATCAGATGACAGAGAGAGAACACCCAGTCACTCGGACTGGGGGAGAGTGAGGTTACATGGTTGAATGGAGAGAATACACCTGCACAGGCCAGGCTGGTGGCTCAGCAAAGAGGCAGAGAACTGAGTGCACAGTCCATTTGGACTCCCTAGGTTTTTATGGGAATCTTTTTAACCACCACCCCCATCCTCCGTGACAAAGGATAGAGAGTCCTGAAAGAAGAGTTTGTTGGATGAATATTAGCAAATTCCTCCCCAGATTTTCTGGCACCCGGACAGAGTAGGGGGGCTTCCTAGGTTTTATTGCCCCAAGTTATCAGGTCAGGTAACCCTTTTGGTCCTGAGAAGAGGAAATTCTCCCAGGAGCTTCCCTTGGGGGAAGGGGTGGGACCACCTGGGAGGTTATCAGTGTCTGAGCAGGACTTTGAAGTGCAAGATGCTGGGCTTCTGGAGCTTCTGCAGTAGGTGCTGGTCTTCAGGCCTTTCTCATACACATAGGCTAAATTTCTGACTTGCTACCTATCAGTTCTTGCAGGGATTTGGGGAATGAACCAATGAATGAATGCTCTCTCTCTCTCTCTCTCTCTCTCTCACTAGCTCTAGACATTTGAAATAAATAAAATAAATTACTTTTTCAAATCTCCTTTTACTTATTTTAACGGTAGACATTTTATCAGAATGTCTTTTGTTTTAGGTTCCCCTGGGAAATTTTACAGGATGCTGTCTTCAATCTCCTCCTTGTCCTGGGCTTCAAAACTGCCTGTAGGTGATAACCCAAGAGTCCCACAGTGGCCAAGTCTTTTGTAGTGTGAAGTGAATGTCAGCCTCTGAGTTACTCTCTGGGGGTCTTTCTTCATTGGAGACAGCAGGGTTAAGAAAGTCTTTTCAGGGGAGCACCTGATCCCCTAAGACTGAGGGGGGGAGGGCATCTACTCTTTTTCTACATTTACTTATAACAGCACTGTACTTTCCTTTCTTTCTTTCTGACCCTGGGACAAGCCACACGTTTACACACCTGTAAGTAACAAAAACTAAGTTTCAGGGAGCTGACCAAAAAAAGAGCCCAGATAAGAAAGCAATTTGTGACAGGCCATTGGGTTTGCACTTGATCTTGTAGAAATGTTAAAGCTAAGCAGACCCCCCCCCCCCTTCCTCTTCTGACCCTTGCCAGATTAACTTTTGACCTACTTTCTAAATTCCTGACTCAAGGAGGGGTTGAGGCCTGTTTTTACTGAACAGACATAATGATGCTAGGGCAGGAAGAGATAACACTGGAATGTGGCCTTTTAAAATTAGGGGAACGGCCCACCAAAACTAAAACCCATACAAACCTGTTCACCTTGATAGGCATCCGGTTGATGAACTTAGGGTTTTATTTAACCTTAGGAAATGTATGGTGAAAGTGACCCTTACTTGTTGTAAATCTTGCCAATAGCTGATGTTATGTGTACCCTGCATATGTACACTTTGTGCTTACGGGATCCCCCTGTTCCCTTGTGAAATATGTTCTACAGATTCAATGGATTAACTTCAAAGCTTTTGTGTGACTATAAAAAGGTGATGCGATTTGTACTCTGGGTCGCTCGCTCACATTCATGATGCTGTGACCCCAGCATGCTGGTGAATAAAATACTCTACTTGCGTTTTGCATAAGAGACTGTCTCTTGGTGTATTCTTTACTCCGGCATGGCCGTAACAATCTCATATGAAAGAGATCTCAGACCGCCCAGAAACCTGTTTAATTGTGTTCCCAAACTCTCTCTTTTCTTGTAAAGGCCATGTAGTTAACATGCAAGCAGGAAGAGGTCTTTGGCACCACAGAGTTTGCAGTCTCTGCTGGCCACACTAATAAACTTCCTGCCTCCTGCATCAATTCTCATTTCTGATGTGTGCAGGCTGCTTGAGGTGAGCTGACTCTGAGGCAGCCAAGGAGCTGCAAAGAAGTCTTTCTGTTTGGGATTCTCCATTTTCTCCCTGCCTTGGAATCTTGGAAAAGCTTCTTGGTACAGGGAAACTGCTTGTGAGGGAGTCAACAGGATGTGAGACTGCGTCAGGTTCCTCTTTTTCTATCATTTGGGCTTCATGTCATTTGTACCTAACTTGATTGTTCTGGTACCAGTCAGTGGGGATAGGATTCTCAGACTATTACCTCAGGCCCTCCACAAGGTTTGAAGATTGCTATGTTTGTGTGAAAATTTCTTTGGTGAAATATGGGAGAATTAACTGTAATTGCATCCAAAATCCTAAATGATTAGGGTAGTCTATAGTTATGTCCCTACTGACTATGAGAAATTGATGATACTGCTCGTTATATTCTAAAGAATGAGGTGGCCCAGGGGTTCCCTATGATCTCTTAAAAAGTTATAACTTTCCACAAGAGCCCCTGAGGTAACTGACAGTGGGGAATAAGAATCAAAAATAATGCAACACAAAGCATTTCTGTAACTATTACAGTTATAGCTGAATCTGAAATGAACACACAATTTTCTGTACAGGTGAAAATGTTCAACTCCTTTACTGAAACTAAAGTTATTTTCTAAACTAACTGCACAAGTGATTTTTTCCTGCTGGTTGCAACTGAGTAAAATTTATGAATAATTAAGGTTACTAAGGGTAATAAATAATTCTAATCAATCAATAATTTTAAAAAGAGATAAAGATTTGAAAAAGCTATTACAGAAACTGCTTTATTTATTTTTAAAGATTTATTTATTTGTTCAAGAGGTGGAGTTACAGACAGAGAGATGGAGAGACAGAGAGTAAAACGTTCCATCCACTGGTTCACTCCCTCAAATGGCTGCAAGGGCTGTAGCTAAGTCAATCCAAAGCCAAGAGCTTCCTCCTGATCTCCTATGTAGGTGCCAGGGCCCAAGCACTTTGGTCCATCTTCTATGGCCTTCCCAGGTGGTAGCAGAGAGTTGGATCAGAAGTGGAACAGCTGGAATCAAACCTGGTTCCCATATGAGATGCTGGTGCCACAGGTAGCCCACTATGCCACAGCACCAGCCCTGACAGAAACTGCTTTTTTTAATTTTTGTTTTGACAGGCAGAGTTACACAGTGAGAGAGAAAGAGAGAGAGAGAGAGAGAGAGAGAGAGAGAGAGAGAGAGAGAGAGAGAAAGGTCTTCCTTTCATTGTTTCACACCCCAAATGGCCACTACAGCAGGTGCGCTGTGCAGATCTGAAGCCAGGTGCCAGGTGCTTCCTCCTGGTCTCCCATGCAGGTGCAGGGCCCAAGCACTTGAGCCATCCTCCACTGCCTTCCTGGGCCACAGCAGAGAGCTGGACTGGAAGAGGAGCAACTGGGACAGAATCTTGCACACCGACCAGGACTAGAACCCAGGGTGCTGGCGCCACAGGTGGAGGATTAGCCTAGTGAGCCATGGTGCCAGCCAGAAACTGGTTTATTATTCTGTCTTATGATATATGTGTTTCATATGTGTGTATGTGCATATGTTCTATGTTGCACCTACATGGTAAAAATTCCTTAAGAGCTCTATTTTATGTGAAATACATCAGTGATGACTCACATAAATTAAAATTATTAAATTAATCCAAATATATTTTGGCTCATGTGACACCTTATATTGTTTCAAATTTGTTGGTAAAAACAAACTAAAGATGTTTTCAGAGTCATTAGTATTTTTTTTTGCTTGCAAAAGGTATACTTGTTTTTCTTAGATACTTTAAAATAATGTATAATTTTGACCTAAGAACAATAGTGCATAAAAGTTGTGATGCAAGGTTTCTTATTTCATTTGTAAGAAGTATAATTTAATTTAGTTTCTTTTTTTTCTAAAGATTTACTTATTTACTTGAAAGGTAGAGTTACAGAGAGTAAGAGGCAGAGAGAGAGAGGATCGTCCATCCACTGCTTCACTCCCCAAATGGCTGCAATGGCAAGAGCTGGTCCTATCCGAAGCCAGGAGCCAGGATTTTCTTCTTGTTCTTCCACATGGTTACAGGGGCCAAAGCACTTGGATCATTCTCCACTGCTTTCCCAGGCACATTAGCAGGGAGACAGATCAGAAGTGGAGCAGCTAGGATGCGAACCAACACCCATATGGGGGGGTGCTGGCACTGCAGGAGGTAGCTTTACCCTCTATGCCACAGCACCAGGCTCTAACTTAGTTTCTAGAATTGTTCTTTGGCAAGACATGACTTCAAATTATAACCATGCTTTTCCTTTTTAATATCTTAGTTTATTTTTTTATTTTTAACAGGCAGAGTGGACAGTGAGAGAAAGAGAGAGACAGAGAGAAAGGTCTTCCTTTGCCGTTGGTTCACTCTCCAATGGCCGCCGCAGCCGATGCGCTGTGGCCAGCACACCGTGCTCATCCGATGGCAGGAGCCAGGTGCCAGGTGCTTTTCCTGGTCTCCCATGGGGTGCAGGGCCCAAGCACTTGGGCCATCCTCCACTGTACTCCTGGGCCACAGCAGAGAGCTGGCCTGGAGGAGGGGCAACTGGGACAGAATCTGGCGCCCCAACTGGGACTAGAACCTGGTGTGCCGGCGCCGCAAGGCGGAGGATTAGCCTGTTGAGCCACAGCGCCGGCTAATATCTTAGTTTCTTAAAAAAAAATCTACAATTGTTAAAATAAGTTAGTAAACACAAAAGATAAATATTTTCAAATTCATATACTGTTGGTTTTTTAAAATATGCAAAATTCATTGGGCTTTTTAGTAAATATTTTCATAAACTGTTGATATATGACAAACCATTTTAATTACTTTTAAGTAACTATGTTAAAATACTATATTTTCTGAGGCCAACGCTGTGGCATAGTGGGTAAAACTGCAGCCGGCAATGCCAGTATCCCATATGGGCACCAGTTCAAGACCCAGCTGCTCCACTTCCAATTCAGCTCTCTGTTACAGGTTGGGAAAGCAGTAGCAGATGGCTCAAGTGCTTGTGCCCCTGCACTCTTGTGGGAGACCTAGAAGAAGCTCCTGGCTCCTGGATTTGAATCTGCCCAGCTCTGGATGTTGTGGCCACATGGGGAGTGAACCAGCTGATGAAAGACCTTTCTCTCACTGCCTCTACCTCTGACTCTCTGTAACTCTGCCCCTTTCTAATAAATAAATAAATCTTTAAAAAATTATATGTTCTGGCCAGCGCCATGGCTCAATAGGCTAATCCTCTGCCTTGTGGCGCCGGCACACTGGGTTCTAGTCCCGGTCGGGCTCCGGATTCTGTCCCGGTTGCCCCTCTTCCAGGCCAGCTCTCTGCTGTGGCCAGGGAGTGCAGTGTAGGATGGCCCAAGCGCTTGGGTCCTGCACCCCATGGGAGACCAGGAGAAGCACCTGGCTCCTGTCATCAGATCCACGCGGTGCGCCAGCCACAGTGCACTGGCCGCGGCGGCCATTGGAGGGTGAACCAACAACAAAAGGAAAACCTTTCTCTCTGTCTCTCTCTCTCACTGTCCACTCTGCCTGTCAAAAAATATATTTTCTTTGAAATGTTTTACACTTATTTTACAGGCTTCAAAAGATTATTGAAAAATATAAATTAAGGTACCAGTAAGCAGGAGGGAGAGAAATGTTTAGGAAGTTCCAGACACAAGGATGTGTCTTAGTAAATAAAGCTATTTCACTTAAGGGAAAAGCAAGCAATATTTGACTTAGAGTAAAACGGCTGATGTCCTGCAACGAGACAGAGGAACAATATAGAACAAATAACTGAAAGGAATGTTATAGGATATTATAGGTTTGTGGTAAATCTTGCATGAGATTAGAAGAAAATTATATACATGGATTTCCAAAACTTGGGCATTGTTATGTACACTGATATAGGGCTAGGGTTTGTTCCTCTTCATTAAAACAACAAAGTTTCTAAAAATAGATAGATAGATAGATAGATAGATTAATAAATATCTGCAAAGTGTCTCAATCTTAAATTTTGAAATCTTTTTCTAAATACATTTTCTCCTCTTAATAGTTTCTGTTAGTTATTCCCTCTGTCAATTTTCTAGGTATCTTCTGTAAGCTACTTTATGCTCCTTAGTTTGACACTGTCATGGCCTGACATGGCAAAATATTTATATAAAAAGCCACTTGACTCTAATGATGGCTTTTTTTCATGTATTTAATTGTTCATTGTAATCAGACAATTCCCTCTGCTTTTGTTTGTAACAGATATTCTTCTTCTAAAGATATTTGAGTTCTTTTATAATATTTTTAGATAGGAAGATAGAAATATAGAAGGGGCCTAAGGAAAACAAGGCACCTGCAGAAAGGAATGGAGCAGCCTAAGTGATAGCTTTGAAGCAACCCACACCCCAGTAATTTATAGGTGGTCCCAGTCTTCACTCCCCCCACCAAAGAAAAGCAGTGAGAATAATCATCCTTGCCAGTGTGAAGAGGACTACCCAGGATCACAGTGGATAATAAAACCTTGGGAGGAATTTTGCTAATTTTGTACCCAAGAAGCCCTTTGTTCAGAATAGACTGGAGGAATGGGAGGAGAAACTCTGGGTAAAAAGTAGATTCCACACCCTTATAAATCCAAGTCTGAATGTAGACCTGGCACTCTGGGATTCATATGTTCTGACAGATGCACTACCTCATTAAACCTTGCTACATTGTGTGCCACTACTCTGTCCCATGTCTGAAACTCTTTTCTTATAGGAAGATAAGAACCTCTTTAAGCCATGTCTTCTAAAAATACTGAGTCCAAACCACTACAATGTAAAGGCAGAACACAGCCTTTCATCTGTCTCCTTTAGCCCAAGGTATCCTTGTCTATCTTTATCAAAAGGAATTCACAGAATTGATGGAGTGCTACCATTGACAAAACACAGTTCTAATCACTGGACCTTCTTCCAGGTCTCCTATGCAGGTGCAGGGACAGAAGCACTTGGGCCATCTTCTACTGCTTTCCCAGGCCTTAGCAGAGAACTAGATCAGAAGTGGAGAAGCTTGTACTGTAACCAGTACCCATATGGGATTCTGTCACTGCAGGTGGTAGTTTTACCTGCTATACCACAGTGCCAGCCTCACAGTTTTGTATTCTTTTCTGAAATCATTGTCAGTAAGATTTATGAAGACACTAAGAAATGTTCTTGAATACAGGTTTCCAACAGTTGGAATTGATAATCCATGTAGGATGCTGGTGCTGCAATTGGAGGTTTAACCTTTTATGACACAACGCCCATTCTTAGTAATGGTATTAAAGATATACAGCAAATAAAGAGATATTTATTGAAGAAAATCCAAGATTTGAAGAGCATAGAGAGTTAGTGGTATTTGAATCCACCTACTTCCCCACCACCACCAGTTCTCATTTAGTGGAAGTTTGAACTCAGGGCTCCCTCTCCTACCAGCTTCTAGGCAAAGGGAAGACATACTTCTTACTCCTGTTCCTAGTTCCCTGTTGCCAAGATCATGTTTTGGGTGAGTGCAGCTAGAGGGGAAGCACAGACCATACTTGATTGATGGAGGCTGTATATTAAGCAAAAGAACACTTTGATCTCAGCTTCCATCACATGTAACATCCCCAATCGGGGAATTTGTATAATCAGAGCACATTTGTTGTTGCTTTGGATTGGAGGAATGAGGATAGGCACTAGGTAGCAAAAGGTTGCTCAATTATTTTCCAATTTCACTTATTTGAGTGCAGAGATGTAGAATATTCCCATCTGCTGGTTCAGTAATCAAATGTTCACCATAGGTGAGGCTGAGATAAGTCAAAACTGGGAGCTTGTGTGCAGGACATTGAAGCACAGCAGGTTATCCCATAGATGGGGATGCCCACATGTCATGTTAGAGTGCTGTGTCATGTGGGAAGTGTGGGTGGAATTCCTGACTCCTAGTTGCAATATAGCCCACCATGGGAAGTGAACCAGAAGAGGGAAGATCTCTCTCTCTGTTTTTACTGTTTTCTAATTAATTCATTAAAGACTTCAAAGGAGGTGCTGGTACTGTTGCATAGCGAGTAAAGCCACTGCAGTGCTGGTGTCCCATATGGGTAATGGTTCGAGTCCCAGCTGTTCCACTCCCAATCCAGCTCCCTGCTAATGTACCTAGGAAAGCAGCAGCAGATGGCCCAAGTTTTTGGGTCCCTGCATCCATGTGGGAGACCTGGAAGAAGCTCCTGGCTTCTGGCTTTGGATTGGCCCAGCTCCAGCTATTGTGGCCATTTGGGAAGTGAATCAGCAGATGGAAGACTTCTCTCTGCCTCTGCCTTTCTGTAATTCTGCCTTTCAAATAAATAAATAAGTATTTTAAAAAACATACAGCTTCTCAGGAGTAGGGAGCTTAGAACTCAATCCAGGTCTCCAACCTGGCTCAAAGGGTCAAAACTACTTAAGCTATTGCTCACTGGGTGATGTACTCACAGGGCACACATTAGTAGGAAGCTGGAATTAAATCAGGTGTGGAACTGGTACTCAAACCCAGTCACTCTGGAATGTGGATGTAACCAGGTAGCATCTTAACCACTTGGTCAAATGCCTATCCCTATGTATTTTGGGGGTGATAAAATATTCTAAAAGCAATGGTGGTGATTGTTACACATAACTGGAAGCTGGTGGCTTGTATGTACACCCTTAATGGATGAATTTCATGATAAGTGAAATATATTCATACCTCAGTTCTGCTGCTTATGAATATGTTATTGGCCAGTGCCATGGCTCACTAGGCTAATCCTTCTCCTGCTGCACTGGCACTCCAGGTTCTAGTACCAGTTGGGGTGCTGGTTCTGTCCCAGTTGCTCCACTTCCAGTCCAGCTCTCTGCTGTGGCCTGGGAAGGCAGTGGAGGATGGCCCAAGTGCTTGGGCCCTGCACTCACATGGGAGACCAAGAGGAAGCACCTGGCTTCTGTCTTCAGATCAGCACAGCTCTGGCCATAGTGGCCATTTTGGGAGGTGAACCAACAGAAGGAAGCCCTTTCTCTCTGTGTCTCTCTCTCACTGTATAACTACCTGTCCAAAAAAAAAAAAAAAAAAAGAATGTGATATGATATTGACAAAGTTTAACCAGGTGTATTGAATTATCAAAATTTTATGTAACATTTTAAATACATTTCAAATTCAAATTCATGTAAAATGTGACTTCCCCTATGAAAGCTGTACTGCACATTTATGTGTAGATATGGATATAAATGCATGAGAAAGTGATGGCAGCATAGAAACTGGATGAAATACAATGACTGATTTGGAGCAGGGGATGGTGGAGAAAGGTGATATTAGTCTTATCTCATATGTCTTTTTTTGAAAATATATTCATGAATTAAATTAATGGATAACCAAGCATGGTCAGACACCACAGGTATATGCCTAAATATTTTTATTAGTGATGTATCAGAAAGGACTTATTTCGGCTTTTATTCCTTATGGTATTCTGAATTAGTCAATCCTACTGTTGGGTCATCATTTCCCTTATCATCACATGAGGGACTATTAATTCTTCTGCATTTGGTACAAATCAGAGAACTCCTGTCACTGAGTTAGTGTTCAAAATCATAAGCTCTACTCATTACATAGAGGGTACAGGTAAGACAAAGAGGAAGTGAGTGCCTGAGGTCAACTACCTATAAATGGATATGATCTTTCCAGTTTTTCTTTTATTAGAACTCCTCATGGAATCCACATCTCCAATCCTAGTATGAACAACTCCTATTGGTAGAGGTGTGTGACTACCACCATTCTGGAGCATTAATTAGTGGAAAAGGACTAATCAACCAGCTACTTCATGGAACAAACTAGTTCATTTTAAAACTTTTTTTAAAGATTTATTTGTTAATTTGAAAGGCAGAGTTATGGAGAAAGAGTGGGGGAAAGAGATCTTTCAACTGTTGAGACAGGGCAAAGCTAGGAGTCTGGAACTCCATACAGATCTCCCATGTGAATGGCAGAGGCCCAAGAACTTGGGCTATCTCACTGTTTTCTCAGGTGCATTAGCAGAGTGTTGCAGTGGAGGTGGAGCATCTGGGACTCAGACTTGTGACCATATGTTATGCCATTGTTGCAGAGCGGCTTAACCTGGTGCACCAAAATGCTGGCCCTCAAGCTAATTCTTTGATTCCTGAAAATTCATTTTCTATTTCAAGGAATACAACTTTGAGACCTACATATTCAGGTGCAATTGCCACTCTGACCTGAAATGGAGAGAGCTAGGCTTAACATTAAGAGGCAGGTTTCTTAATTTGCAGAAGACAATCACTGAAGGGCAAAGGCAGGATCAGAGAACAGGGAAAACCATATCTTATACCTATCAACAAGGGGTAAATTATTGGTTAAGAGTGAGTATGCCTTCACATCCCTGTTCAAACCCACACCGACTCTGACTATAGTATACAGGTCTATATCTATTGGAAGGAGAGCAGCAATGGGGTGGGTGTGCCATGAAACCCTTGCACTGATCTCCTTGCCTAATTGGTGGCAGAAATCACAAATGGAGGGAAAAGTTCAGGTTCAGCTGTTAGACAATGAAAATTTATTAGGAAGTCAGATAGATGGTGTATGGGTTGGACAGAGAGGCCTTATGAGTTCCTAGGTTCCAGGCAATGGAAGATCTGTGATTGTACAGTGATTTTGAGGTGTATCCACCTTAAGACCCACTATTTTATTCCAGTATATGCACTAGGATAGTTTTCTCAACTGAGAAATATGATCCATTGATAGGTAATGAATTATTGTAGTACTTTAAAGAAAGCCTCTTTTTTCAAGGGTGAAATATGAGTTGCCACAGAATATTAGTTTGTTGTTTAAGTATCTTAATGTAGAGTCATTGTGACTTTCCTCATGCTTTAAGTATTTGTAATAAATAGATATGTATTCTTTTTTAAAAAAAGACTTATTTATTTATTTGAAAGTCAAAGCTACACACAGAGAGAAAGAGGCAGAGAGAAAGAGAGGTCTTCCATCCACTGGTTCACTTCCCAATTGGCTGCAATGGCCAGAGCTGCGCTGATCTGGAAGGAACCAGGAGCTTATTCCAGGTCTCCCACATGGGTGAAAGGGCCCAAGGACCTGGCCCATCCTCCACTGCCTTCCCAGGCCACAGCAGAGAGCTGGATTGGAAGTGGAGCAGCCAGGATGCGAACTGGTGCCCATATGGGATACCCACACTGTGGGCAGTGGATTTACCTGCTACACCACAGTGCCAGCCCCTAGATGTGTGTTCTATACCTACAAAACAGTTAACAGAAAAATAGAAATAAAGTAGTGACAAATGTCACTAAACAGCAATGTTCAAATTTCTCCATTCCTAGCACATTTCTTTCAAGTGTGAATTTGTCAGGCTAAGAATTAATCATGAGAATTCCACTTGGATAGAGACCAATCTCAATGCATTACATGTATCCTCCAGGCAGTAGGGCTGAATAGCAAGCAAATAGACATCCCACTCTTCTTGTTTCTCAGTGGAGGGGTGCAGAGGCTTATGAGAAGTGTAGTCTCATCATCTTGTGACATCATTAGTACAGAACCATTGGAAGGCTTTTCCATTTCCTTCTGAGCATGTGCCATCCTTCTCAGCCCTGCCCTGTCTTCCAAGATTTTCTAGGCCCTGTGTTTCTCCCAATGCTGCTTCACAAGCTGTGAATGAATTCCGCTTATCTGAAGGTTGGAGATAAGGAAAATAGAGGCCTCACAGGCCAACAAGGAGCCCTAGAAAGTGAGACAGATGTTCCTCAGTAGTGGGTGCTGTACCAGAAAGCCACTGTGTTCTTTCACATGTGCAGATGTGATTCCATAATCTCCACAGATGGCATGGACAATCCAAGATGACAATGGAGAAAGGGGAGCCTATGGATTGTGTGAGCAGCAGGGAGGCCTGTGGTATAAGTCCACTTCCAGCTCAGCCACTGAGGAATCCTTTTAGTGGCCTGGATGACATTGTTTTATCCATTGTAGCATTAAGATATTAACAATACCAGTGAAATACCCCAAATTCACAGAGAACTCACTGTGAGGTGTGTGCAGGCTGCCCTACTATTAGACAGTAGTAGGTTTTGTGGTGCCTTCTCAGATAATGAAGTGTCTGGCCCATTCCTGCACTGTGTATCCTGCCCATGCTCTTGTTTACACAAAATCTACTTTCCAAGGTCAGTGGATTCTGTGAGAACAGTTAGGAAACTGAATGATGATCCCCTTTGGTTTATTTTTTAAAATATTTTTTAAAGATTTATTTAATTTTATTTGAAAGTCAGAGTTACACAGAGAGAGGAGAGGCAGAGGTCTTCGATCTGATGGCTCACTCCCAAATTGGCTGCAACAGCTGGCACTGTGCTGATCCAAAGCCAGGAGCCAGGAGCTTCCCCCAGGTATCCCATGCAGGTGCAGGGGCCCAAGGACTTGGACCATCTTCTACTGCTTTCCCAGGCCATAGCAGAGAACTGGATCAGAAGTGGAGCAGCTAGGATCAGGACTGGCGTGCATATGGGATACAAGCACTTCAGGCCAGGGTATTAACCCTCTGTGCCACAGCACCAGCCCTGAACCTGTTTAGTTTAGAACAAAGTAGCTAATGGTGTGTGAAGCATTGGGTTCCATGAATAGGGATTTCACCTAAAGGAACATCCCTCTGGCCCAAATGTTCTCAATAGTTCTTCACAGCAGAGGCAAGGGAAGCCTAGAAGGGTGAAGGTCATAGCTTTGCATGGCCCAAGCAATTAATTATTCACTCTAATGCCAAGAGTGATTTAAGATTTAAGTGAAAATACCTCACCTAATCCATAAGCTATCAAAGTTAGTGTGATGTTGGAAAGTTTGTATAAGCTTTTAGAAGAGATATGTGAGTGGGTTGAGGACAGGCAAGGATCTAGGAAGCAGTACTTAGAAAGTTATTGAAGGTATGGCCATTACTGGAGGGATAATCTGCCTTTTCTGAGAATCTATTTGTGTTCCTCTCTACCACTTCATTTTACCTCCATTATTTCTAGAATTGGAGCTCTCTGAAACCTAGTCTGTCAACACAGTTGGTGACTGCAAATGTGCTGATGCCTCCTAAATCCTGACAGCTCTGGTATCACAGGAAGATTGCCATGATCTTTTTACCTGACAAGGAAGATGGAATTGTCCAGAGCTGTGGTGTAGCAGGTTAAATGCTGGCATCCCATATGGGTGCTTTTTTAAGACCCAGCTGCTCCACTTCCAGTATAGCTCCCTGCTAACAACTGCTTTAACTGCTTGGAAAAGCAGTAAAAGAGGGCCTAGTGCCTGGGCCCCTGCACCCACATAGAAGACCTGGAGGAAGCTGCTGGCTACTGGCTTCTGTCTAGCCCAGCCCCAGCCATTGTGACCATTTGGAAAGTGAACCAGTGGATGGAAGACCTCTCTGTCTCTCTCTTCCTCTGTCTCTCTGCCTCTGTAACTCTTACTTTAAAATAAATAAATAAATAAATATTTAAAAACAACAAGAACAAAAAAGAAAGATGGAACAAATTTTTAGGAGACAAGTGAGTTGATTACAGTCATATCATTGTAGATGTCAGCCACCTTTAATTTTGATAATTGTTCTGTGTTTTGCCATAGTGAAAATTGTATTTAGTCAGCCCTTAAGGCATTTGGATTTGGCTAAAATGCCCATGAGAGTATTTCAGGCATGGAAAGCCAAGACACTCTGGCAAAAAAAAGACCTAAATGAACGATCTTTCTGAGTGAGACCCTAGTGGAAAGAATGGCCCATCAACGAAGGAGGTACCTTTCTCTGAAGGGAAGAGAGAACTTCCACTTTGACTATGACCTTGTCTAAACAAGATCGGAGTTGGTGAACTCAAAAGGCTTCCATAGCCTTGGCAACTCATGACACACGCTTAAGGTGATTACTGACGTTATAAACAAGAGTGTCAATTGTTAAATCAATAACAGAAGTCACTGTGCACTTACTTCCCATGTAGGATCTCTGTTCTTAATGTATTGCACTGTGTGAATTAATGGTATAACGAGTACTCAAACAGTACTTTACACTTTGTGTTTCTGTGTGAGCGCAAACTGTTGAAATCTTTACTTAATATATGCTAAATTGATCTTCTGTATATAAAGATAATTGAAAATGAATCTTGATGTGAATGGGATAGGAGAGGGAGTGAGAGATGGGAGGGTTGTAGGTGGGAGGGAAGTTATGGGGGGGAAGCCACTGTAATCCAAAAGCTGTAATTTGGAAATTTATATTTATTAAATAAAAGTTAAAAAAATTGTATTTAGTTTTGGGATACTTTTCAGAAACGAGTCAATTTGTAACACTGCACTTTTGAAGATTGTGTTAAAAATTACTATCTTTTTTTCCCCCTTTATTGTCAGTTATCCATTCTAGGCAAAGTTAAATGCAAAACAATTTTAAAGTTAGTCTATTTTCATTTATTTAAAGTGGAAAAATCATATTTTGTTGCTAAGTAGTTTGCTAAATACAAATATAGCATAATTGAATGCCCACACATATGTAAAAGAGTAAGCATAGTCTTATAGTCTCCAGACAATGGCTGTGTGGTTGGCATGTATCATGCTTGTGGTGACTTCTATGTGACTATAAAATGCTGGTGAAGTTCAGTCCTCTCTTCTCTACTCCCTGATATACATCAGCATTCCATGTGTAGAGAACCTACAAGAGATGTGCAGGTTGAAAATACAATCCTTTCATTTGTAATTTTGAATCAATCTTTTGGAGGTGAGTTACACTGCATAATCACGTCTTTCCTTGGATCATAAAGTAGGGTTTAATCATCTGATATCTTGATTGAGATGGATGCTTTTATTTATTTATTTGAAAAGCAGAGGTAGAGGGAGACAGAGAGACATTCATTTGGTTCACTCCCCAAATGGCTGCAATAGTTCGGGCTGGGTCTGACTGAAGCCAGAAGCCAAAAGCTTCTTCTGGGTCTTCCATGTGGTGCAGGGGCCCAAGTACTTGGGCTATCTTTCACTGTTTTTCCAAGCAGAGGCTTTACCCACTACACCACAGGGCTGGCCCTGGCAAAGCTCTTCAAACTATGTCTGATATATATTGATGTTCCATGGGCTAATCCAAGTAAAATGGCACAGTTAAAGGTAACTGTGTTTAAGTACTATTTGAAGACTTGGATACAGGGAGGCGTGTCTTTTGGAACAATTACCATGAAGGTTTACTACAATACATATTTATATTTATTTTCCCTATGGATTAGTGGGCAAAAAAATCAGGTTGCAATATATATACCTTTTAAAAAAGATTATGCATGGATTTCAAATTTTTTCCACTAAAATAAATGTAGCTTTCAGCTCCATTTCCCATGAATGTGAGTGACACTTGTATTTCAGCATGTCAGTTACATGTGACTTCCCACTGACCTTGCTTTCTCATGTACCTCTACATTGAAGGTGAAGGCAGGAATAATTTCTGTTTGTCTTGTAGTCCTAGAATGGGAACTAATCCTTCTTCAATCCCTGTTAACAACTGAATAAGTGACTTGTAAAAGTGTTTTCTGTGCCTAAGTGTCACTTTACCTTGTACTTAGAGAAAGCGACCTAGCCCGAGGCTCTGACACCAAATGAGGTGTTTTTTTTTTTTTTTAAGATTTATTTATTTATTTGAAAGTCAGAGTTACACAGAGAGAGGAAAGGCAGAGAGAGAGAGGTCTTCCATCTGATGGTTCACTCCCCAATTGGCCACAGCGACCGGAGCGTCAGGAGCGAGGAGTGGCTTCCAAGTCTCCCATGGGTGCAGGGGCCCAAGGACCTGGGCCATCCTCTACTGCTTTCACAGGCCATATCAGAGAGCTGGATCAGAAGAGGAGCAGCTGGGACTAGAACCAGCTCCATATGGGATGCCTGCACTTCAGGCCAGGGAGTTAACCCACTGAGCCACAGCACTAGCCCCAAGAGGTGTTTCTACAAAGGAGGTATTTCTCCTTGAATGGAGAGGGAAGAAAATAAATGGTTCAATTATGCCTTCAAATAAAACCTCGTCTGAGACTCACTCAATCTTCCCAACAAACTGCACCCACACTCCCCTATCACTCTCTACACGCCACAAGGCTTCTGCCAGGGAGTCTCCATTAAGCAAGTCTGAGCATGCACAAGTAAGGGTTGCTCTGCACAGGTCAAAGCCTATATAGACAAAGCTTATCCGGGGACAGTGCTGACTAGAAGACTGGGTGCTTGACCACAACATGTGGAGAGAATTGCTCAAGACCTGACTCAAGCAGGATTCTAACTCATGTCCAGCTGGCCTTCCCAGGTTACACGGACTCTGACAAGGAGGTGAACCAGCAGCTCAACCTGCTGGCCAGTGTGACCCGTAGGTGGAGGGTCCAGGAGGGTAGGTGCATGCATTTCAAGGTCCTGAGCACCTTCGTCTTTTGAGTGGCAAATGCTCCTGCTGCCTTCCTCCCTGACTAGCATGAAGGCCTTGCATGTCAATGGATTCCACAGAGCCGCCAAGTTTTCTTGAACTGTGTGATAGATGCCTCCCGACTGTGCAAGTATAGTGCCTGCTGGATTTCTCTCCCCATCTGTAAAAGTGGGAAGATGGAATTAGCCTAACAGAGGTCCTCTCCAACTTTTTACGAGGGTAAAAATTAAGAATCAGAAGAGACTGATAGGAAATCGATGGAATTTGAACTGTGGAGGCGTGGGAGGCTGGTCAACACGTGGTTCTAGTTATTGGTTGGAAAGGATCAAGTTCCCCATTCAAGTTCTCCCTTTCTCTGAATTCCATAGCCTCCAAGAAGTTCAAATGGTCAGAACTTCCTACCCTGAGCTCTCATCACCATGAAGCCCCTCTCATTTGTTTCCTATAGGGAATGAATATAAAGTGTTTCATTTAACTCATAATTGATAGCAATACATACTTCATGCCCAAGCATGGGGTCCCTTGAACCAAGTAACTTTTTTATTTTTTAAATATTTATTTATTTATTTGAAAGTCAGAGTTACACAGAGAAAGGAAAGACAAAGAGAGAGAGAAAGAGAGAGAGAGGTCTTCCATCTGCTGGTTCACTCCCCAATTGGCTGCAATGACAGGAGATGCGTCGATCAAAAGCCAGGAGCCAGGAGCCAGGTCTCCCTTGTGGGTGCAGGGGCCCAAGGACTTGGGCCATCTTCCACTGCTTTCCCTGGCCATAGCAGAGAACTGGATCAGAACTGGAGAAGCCTGGATTAGAACCAGTACCCATATGGAATGCTGGTGCTCTGGCAGGGCATTAACCCACTGTGCCACAGTGCCGGCCCCCCAAGTAACTTTTCTAAAGATTCCTATTCTCCAGAAGAAAACCCAAACCTATATCATACAAGTTAAATTCCTAGAAGAAAATTCATATTTAAATCTGCCTTAGGCTTCCCGTTACATCTATCAGATTAAGAAATTAAGACTAGCACAATACAAGGTTCTTAGAGGAGCAGTTGATTACATGCAGTTTCTACAAATAGGGATAAGTTATGAAATTGCCATAGAAGCCAGTTGAGGTGGTAGGGATGGTTAGGGATTCTTAGATATAAAATTTTGAGTCTCCGTTTATAAAATTAAGTCTTTCCGGTGAACAGGATGTTGCAATGTGTCTGGTAAATTCTCCAGTGGGGAAAGCTGGGGTGTGTTGAATTAGATTCCAGGCAGCTAATACTTAGGAATGCTTTCACAGGAGCCAAAGGTGGGCATGTCACTGGTGGTGCCCAGCTTGCCCCTTGATGCTTCTTCACTAAGGAAGTAAGGAATTACAGCTTGGAGAGACAGAAGTAGTAGGACAGTAAAGTTTTTCAAGTTTGTTAAAGGAAAGAACGGGCTGTTGTGGTTTGGAGCAGATGAAATGGATTGCTTTCCTGCACGACCAAGAGCGTTGAACATGCTAACACGCTGAGTAATTACCAAAGTGTCTCTGGGCTGCACACTTCTTTGAGTACTTCCCAGAAACTGGTGTCATTTAGCAACTTTGAGAAATGTGTCAGATTCTCATGCATGGGTACATCAAAATATTCGTAGGAAATGGGATTAGGAGATAAGTATATTTTGGGGCCAAGAAATTTTGAAATCCATGCATACATGGTGGTCTTCCAAAAGCTCATGGGAAAGGAATATTATGAAAAAGCTGTGTCTGGGTTTTTATTTATTTTTTAAAGTATTCCCAGAATGTGAACAGGTTAGGGAGAAGGTCTGTTGGGCTTGGACACTGCCAATGCAAGCACAAGGATGCCCAAGATTTTATCCTAAAAACATGCCGAGAAGGGTCAGCTGAACCAGATCTCTAATAAGCTGATGGAAGAAGGCTCACCTGGTATCTCCCAGTTCACTGCCAAGACAAACATTTTCTTTATTTATAGGCTGTTCTTTCAACACAGAGAAGGGCTCCCATGTCCTGCTGTCACACAAGAGCAGCCTCGTCTGCAGCCAACAAGCAGAGCCCATAGGCCTCTGGAACCCCCATTGCTCCAGGACTTCTTCCAAGAATGTGGGGTCTCACTTTTCAGGAGACTCAGACTTTGCAACCCTAAGGAAGAGTGAAGTTCTTGTAAGCTGTTACCAAAATAGTGACCCATGCTGAGTGTACAATTTGGAGTTTGATGACCCAATAAGCACATTGTTTTTTACCAAGCTGTACAGGTTTTAGTTACACATTTAAAGATAATGCAGTTTTAGGTTTTAAGCTCCAGAAAAGCAAGGGGCTTAGTGTTGCAGTTTAGTTTCTCAACAATGTTGCAGTGGATTCGTTTCTGAGAGGAGCAGCGTGGTGGGGGCAAGAGGTGCAGAGTCAACACACAGACCCCGGGAGTCGGGTGAAAGCAGGCTTGAGGCGAGCAGCCCGCAGACTCGTTTATTACAGTTGGTACAACATCTTATATAGCCAAGACCAGCCAATCTGGTCAAGGGGCGGTCTATGCCCCAACCAATCACAGCCTATTGCCAGGCAGTTTCCAAAGCCATCCAATGTGGTGGAATGAGAAGGCCATGCCAAGGTGGCCACTGGCAAGCGAGCGTCAGTTACTCAGGAATGGTTTTGAAACCCACCTGGCAATGGAGCCTGCCTGGCAACAGGCTGTGATTGGATGGCTTTGGAAACTGCCTGGCAACAGGCTGTGATTGGATGGCTTTGGAAACTGCCTGGCAACAGGCTGTGATTGGATGGATTGGAAACTGCCTGGCAACAGGCTGTGATTGGATGGATTGGAAACTGCCTGGCAACAGGCTGTGATTGGATGGATTGGAAACTGCCTGAGAGCAGGCTGTGATTGGATGTATTTGAAACTGCCTGGTAAAAGGCTGTGATTGGTTGGGGCATAGACCACCCCTTGACCAGATTGGCTGGTCTTGGCTATATAAGATGTTGTACCAACTGTAATAAACGAGTCTGCAGGCTGCTCGCCTCAAGCCTGCTTTCACCCGACTCCCGGGGTCTGTGTGTTGACTCCGCTCCTCTTGCCCCCACCACGCTGCTCCTCTCAGAAACGAATCCACTGCAACATTGTTGAGAAACTAAACTGCAACAGCTTAGGTCTGCTTTGAGAGAACATGTGACTTTACTGTCTTCCACGCATATTAAAAACACCCTACCATTGTAGTGGCCAGGTCCCTAGAATAGCAAGAGATCCAGCAAATCCAGCTCCAGCAGGGCACTTGACCTTGAACCTCTCATCAAGTTGTAGCTGCAGAATCTGTGTTTCATGTGCAAGGGAAGTTTGGTTCCATAACTTCCACTTGCAGAGGCAGAAACAAATTCTAAACATGACAAAAAGCTATTAATCACATTATTTTGGATGTGTTTGATCTTTAAATCCCAAACCCAGTCTCAGAGATGGGAACTGAGTTGGAAGTAAGTGACCTGCCTGAGCTTTAACTGTGACAGTTAGAGTTGGGGGGGAGGGGCGGTGCTGTCATGGAGCAAGTTAACAGGGTGCCTGCAGTGCCCGCATCCCATGTGGACTGGGGTTGGAGTCCCGACTGCCCCACTTCCGGTCCAGCTCGCTGCTAATACGCTTAAGAAAGCAATGGAGGATGGCCCAACTGCTTTGGCCCCTGTAGTCATGTGGAAGACCCGGATGAAGCTCCCAGCTTCCCATTGGCCCAGCTATGGCTACTGGGCACAGGTGTGGAGGAGCTCCCTTTCCACCTGCAGAACACGCAGGGAGTGGAAAACACCGAGCCCACCTGTAGGCTGGGAAAGCGGCAGGAAAAGGGGCTGGGGGCACCGACTCCTTCCGCATCCAGGGCGTCCCCTACAGGACCTCCAGCCGTGGGAGGGCAGAATGAGCATGGACTGGCCGCCAGGGACCCCAAGTTCTCCGCCTACAGGTCCCACAGCACCTGGTAGCCCGTGCCCCTGTGCCTTGCAGTGTGAGGTGTGTGGCTGCTCCCCAGCGCTGCTCTGTCAGCCTGCCCGGGAGTCCCCGACGCTGCCCGCACAGGGCCCTGGAGGGGACAAGGCATCGGGGACCCGCGCTCCGTGCTGGCGCCCAGGATGGAGCTGTGCTCTCCCGAGCAAAGCGCGGGCTGCATGGAGCCAAGGGAGGTTCTTTGTTCCCTGCAGGGGTGCGGACATGGAGTAGGAGGTAGGGATCATTGGTGTCGCGGGCTCCCGGAGGGCACCTGCAGGGCAAGGGGCTCGGGCTGCTCTGGACAGCTCCTCAGCTCCTTAGCGGGGAGGAGTGCCTGGACCCCGAGGCCCCTGCCGCGATGGGAGCACGGACACTCAGCAGAGGCTCAGCCATCCCAAGACCTGGCCCTTGTCACACTCAGGGACGAGGAAGGGTGATCAGCGACCCTGGATGAACTCCCTGCATATCTTAGCAGGCAGATTCTGCTTTCCCAGGTGTGGGCGGGAGCGGAGGTTCTGTGTCCATCAGAGACCTAAGGCTTCCAGGGCTTCTTTGCGGGTCCTCCGGCCGCTTTGGAAAGCAAGGGCTTGGTGACTCCACAGCCAGGGCAGCACCGTGACTGCGGGGCTCCCGGCTTCCAGGGGCACTTAGGCATAGTGAGGCATCACTGACCCTGAGTTTAGGGCAGCAGCTCTGGAGACATCCGCCCTCTGGTTGCTGAGCCACAAAACGGCAATGCAAAGCAAACCCCGCAAAAGGCCTGAAGAAGGTCATTGTCACTGCAGTCTGTAGGAGGTGCTTCAGCAAGCCACAGCACAGGCACTGTGACCTTGAACTTGATGGAACAACTCAACCAGAGCTAGCAGAATCCCCACAGGGCCACCACCTGACAGCGTCAGAAGAGCTTAGAGGACACCAGTCCAAAGCCACTGTTTAGGAGACAGAGAGAGAGAGAGAGAGACAGCAGCAGGTTCTTGCTTCTGGTAGAATGGCAAGAGATGACTGACAAATCTCTTGGGAATGATGGAGATGGGAAACCACTATTTTGCAAACATCATTAGTAATGATTATGTCAAACAAGATGCATCAATGTGTAAATCTGGGAGAAAACTTGGCATATACGTGCATGTTAACAAGATAAACCACTACAGACTGCTTATCCATTGCAAGGGAGAAAAACAGAACCATCATGCTAGAGAAATCAGATGAGCAACATTAACATTCCCAGGGGAGGACAGAGATTCCCCGGTGCCTCCAGTGGGATACCCCAAGGAAAACACTCCTTGATGAGCTTGAGTGAGAAGGCCTGCACTGAATCACACAGAATCAAACAACATCCAACTGTAAAGATGGCAGGGGAGCTGTATTCTCAAAGAATGTGTATGTGCTAGCAGACTAAGAAAGGCTGTGTGGGGCCGGCGCTGTGGCACAGTGGGTTAAAGCCCTGGCTTGAAGCTCTGGCATCCCATAGAGGCACCAGTTCTAAGTCCCGGCTGTTCCTCTTCTGACCCAACTCTCTGCTATGGCCTGGGAAATAGTAGAAGATGGCCCAAGTCCTTGGGCCCCTGTACCCGCGTGTGAGACCCAGAAGAAGCTCCTGGCTTCACAGTGGCCCAGCTCTGGCCATTGCAGCCAACTGAGGAGTGAACCAGCAGATGGAAGATATCTCTCTCTGTCTCTACCTCTCTCTGTAACTCTTTCAAATAAATAAAATAAATCTTGAAAAAAAGGCTGTGTATGGTCCCTGATTACAGAAGGCTGGAAACATACAACTAAGGCAGGAGAACTTGGGAACATGAGAAGACATCAGTAGGCCAAGGACAAAATATTAATATGGATCATAGATTAAAATACTCTACCAGTATAGACAGGAAACTGATGACCGCACTGTGACTATGTAAGAGAATGACACACTTCCTAGGAAGTTCACACTGAAGTGTTGAGGGATAGGACAATTACACACATGTAATTTATCCTCAGATGGTACAGATGTGTGTGTATGTGTGTGTGTGTGTGAGAGAAAGAGAGGGTGGGAGGGGTACTAGCTTATACCTAAACAGGAGTAAAGTTTTGGGGTTCTATTGCACAACATGATAAAGATAGATAATATTAATTTACTGTGTATTTCTCTAAAAAAAACTAGAAGATAGGTTTTTATTATGATTTCACAATAAAGAAATGTTAAATGCTTGAAAGGATAAATAGATTTACCAGATTGGACTTTATACATTATATATATTTAGTAAAATATCACAAAGTACCCCACAAATATGTACAATTGGTATACGTTTGTTAAATTAAAAAAGAAAAAAAAGAAAGCCAATAACAGAGTTAATGTGGTAAAATGTTAATAATAATTGACAAATCAGAGTGAAGGTAATTGCAGATATTATCTGTGCTATTTTAATTTTCCCAATTTTAGAGTTGTTTTCAAAAAATTATAAACTCCCTAAATGAAGGGGTATCCAAAAGTTCATGGGAAATGCATATTTTTTAAAACACTGCACTACATAATTTTTTGCACCAAAATAAACTTATCTTTAAACTTTCTTTTCCATGAACTTTCTGAACCCTCATATAAATTATTAATTTAATTAACAAAATATAGAGGATAAGAATGGGAAAATATATGAGAACCCAAACACATTCTGTCTCCCAAGGTAGGGAGAGAGTGAGAGTGATGGTGTTTAAGCCTCAGGCAGGGGGCTGGCACTATGGCTAGTAGGTTAGGCCTCTGCCTGCAGCCCTGGCATCCTAAATGGGCACCAATTCGAGTCCCAGCTGCTCCACTTCTGATCCAGCTCCTTGCTAATGGCCTGGGAAAGCAGTGGAGGATGGCACAAACGCTTGGGCCCCTGTATCCACATGGGATACCCGGAAGAAGCTCCTGACTCCTAGCTTTGGATTGGCCCAGCTCTGTTGTTGTGGCCATTTGTGGACCAGCAGATGGAAGATCTCTCACTCTATCTCTCTGTCTGTAACTCTGCCTTTTGAATAAAATAAATTAATAAAAAAAGCTTCAGGGAATCCAAGTGACCCTGAATTTATGTACATTCATAGAGACTTTGATCTTTAAATATGAAATAAAAATGTTGTATTGCTTGAGAGGAAGAAGGGAAGAGAGAATTAGTTAACACTAATGTCCTGATTAATCTGGAAGAAATCTGAAAAGAAGAAAAGCATGGACAACAATAGATATAATGTAGTAAAATATACAGTAAGGAAGAAGATATGAAATCAAACCTATCAGCTACTGTGAGAAATCTGAATGGGGGACCAGCGATGTCATTGTCAGCTAAATACTGCAGAGGACACTTGCAGAAAACTAAACTATACAGATCAGTCACGCCATGTGGCCATTTACTGCAGTCAAGGATACACCATACAGATGCGCGAGGCTGCTGCCTGGGTAACAGGGAATACTGTTTTACAGTAAATTTTTTTTTAAAAAAAGTAGAGTAAAATGATGCTAAAAAGTATAGTACAGAAAACACATAAGGCAGCAACATAACTGTTATGATCATTATCAGGTATCAGGTACTGCATGTCATTGTGTGGCTGTATTTTTACTTGAGAGGCAGCACAGTAGGTATTTTTATGCCAGTGTATAAATAATACACTGCAAATATACAAGTAATGCATTGCACAAGGATGTTGCGATGGCAGTAGGAATTTTGCAGCTCTGTTATAATCCTATGGGATCACTATCGTACATGCAGCCTGTCTGAAAATTGCTAGGCAGTGCATTACTGTATGACATTTGCACCGAAGGCCTCAGATATATATTTTTTTAATTTGACAGATAGAGTTAGTGAGAGAGAGACAGAGAGAAAGGTCTTCCTTTGCCGTTGGTTCACCCCCCAAATTGCCACTATGGCTGGAGCTGAGCTTATCTGAAACCAGGAGCCAAGTTCTTCCTCCCAGTCTCCCATGCAGGTGCAGGGGCCCAAGGACTTGGGCCATCCTCCACTGCCCTCCTGGGCCACAGCAGAGAGCTGGACTGTAAAAGAAGCAGCCGGGAGTAGAACCCGGTGCCCATATGGGATGCTGGCACCACAGGCCGAGGATTAACCAAGTGAGCCACGGCTCTGGCCCCCTCAGATATTTTTAATCACATGGAAAAACACAAGGTAATTCAATCTATGTGTTTCATCTACTGAAATTATGGCTTCTAAATACTTCAGGTCTTTTCTGTAAGCCGCTCAAAGAAGTAGACTCATTGTGATATACTTCTGCAAAAGGCTTTACCAACTGACTTTCCCATGTCTGATCTTTTGCTGCCACCTAGAGACACAACCTAGTCATAGCATATTGTCCTTAAAGCACAAAGAACCAAAGATATCCAGCCTCCCTGAATACAGCAAAGATTGCATACAGGATCTGTGGGTACAACATCTTCTACAGCAAGGAGAGCCACGAGACAATTGATTTGCACCAGGAAAAAACTCTTAACTGGCCCTGAGATGAGCACTGAGTGTGCAGTCCCAGCATCACTCAATACTCCCAGCCTGGAAACTCAGCCCCTCCCCCTGGTCAGCCTTGCTCCTGACCCCTAAGTCAGTGAGGGTCTGAGATGAGCCCCTCCACCAACTACTTGGTGGTTAGATATCATTTCCACATAGAAATAATAATAATGACCACCACAACTTGCATGCATGGACTTCAAAATTTTTGCACAAAAATAAATTTATTTAAAAAAAAAAGATTTGTTTTTTTGAAAGGCAGAATTACAGAGAGAAAGAGACCCAGAGATTCCATCCACTGGTTCATTCCCCAAATGGCCACGACCCCCAAGAGCCAGGAGCTTCTTCTAGGTCTCTGATGTGGATGGCAGGGGCCTAAGCATGTAGATATCTTCCACTGCTTTCCCAGGCACATCAACAGGGAGCTGGATTGGAAGTGGAGCAGCTGGGGTGGGAAGAAGTGCCCATGCAGGATGTGGGTGTCACAGGCGGTGGCTTTATTCTTTGCACTGCAGCGCCGGCTCCTTAACTTATGTCTGAAAGAATCCTTGGAATGACAAAGTTTATGTCCTGCCTCCAATGCACCAGCTAACAGACCATGCATTAGTTCATTTACTCTTCACAACAGTGTTCAGATTTATTCTTAGTTACAAAGATACAAACTGAGGTTGAGAGAAATCAAGTAGCTTATCCAAAAAAAAAAAAAAAAAGCAACTGATAGTGAGAGTCCATGGGCTTAAATCCAAATGCTGAAGTTCAGAGTCAACAGTACTTTACAGTATGACATGACTGACCTGCTCAAGTACACAGAAAAATCAGTCTCAGGAACTTGGACAGCTGAGGAACTTGGACCATTTTCCCTAAAGAGGGATAAAGACAGTCCTTTCTTGTGATGCTTTTCCACATCGTATTTCCCTGGTGGTATCATTGTCCAACACCCACTCTCCCCTCATCCCCCCCTGTCCCCAATCTAAAGTAACTGACTACATGAAACTCTTGAATTCTTGGGAAGAACGGTTAAGACCACATGAGCTCTTCCAGTGCAGGAAACCTCTACTGTTGTGTTCATGCACCCACACCAACATGCTCCTCAGTGCTCTGCCAGCCACATAACCCCAGCCATGACATGCGGATGGGGAGCACAAAAGTGTGTGGGGTGCACATGATCACCAACAGCACTCAGCTGAAGTCAATTTCTGTTTCTCCTTTGTCAGACCCTTTTTGCACAAAAACTAAAAAGAACACATCCTAGGATGTTGACCCAAACCTTTCTCTTTTTTTCTTTTTTTGCATTTATTTCAAAGTTTAAAATTTTTAAATTGCTTTCTGTTTAATTCAAATTGTATAACTTTAGAAGCGACAGTGAAGAGTCTGGCTAGGGTCCCCACACCCCATGTTGGGGTGCCTGGGTTTGAGTCCTGGCTTGCCCAGATTCTAGCTTCCGGCTAATTCAGATTCTAGGAGGCAACAGAGATGGCTCCAGTGATTGGATTCTTGCCACCCCTGTGGGAGACCTGGACTAAATCCCAGCTCCTGGCTTTGACCTGCCACAGCTCCAGCCATTCTGGGTATTTGGGAATTCAACCAATAGATGGGAGCTCTCTGCCCATCAGTCTCCCAAACAAATAACTAAAATTTTTGTTTTCAATATTTTTTATTTATTTGAAAGAGAGAGTTACAGAGAGAGGGAAAGACAGACAGAGAAAGAGAGAGAGAGAGAGAAAGAAAGAGAGAGAGAGAGAGAGAGAGAGAGAGAGAGAGAGAGATCTTTTTTCCACTGGATTACTCCCCAAATGGCCTCAACAGCTAGGACTATGCCAGACCAAAACCAGGAGCTTGGAACTACTTCTCGTCTACCATGTGGGTGGCAGGGGCCTAAGCACTTGGGCCATCATCTGCTGCTTACCCAGGTACATTAGCAGGGAGCTGGATTGGAGGTGGAACAATCCAGTCTCAAACTGGCACCCATATGGGATGCTGAGATCATAAATAAAAATTTTAAAAATTGCATAGCTATGCATTAAGAAGTATGTAATAGTCAATTGTGAAGAGCAGTCAATTTATTTTACCACTCTGAACCTCATTTTTTCTTCTCTGTAAAATGAAAAAATAAGCCCAGGTATTCTCTGAGAGCCATTAGCTCTCTCTTACCTTATGATCTTAAGAGGTCCTGTACCAGGAGTGGTGCTGCCATTTCAGACTCATCTCAATAGCACAAGATGTCTGCCTTCCTTTGCCAATGCTTGCCATGGCATCATTGACAGAGATTTCTAAACAAATTTGTCTTTCTCTTGACTTGAGACTTTCAATTTCATCAGCTGTAAATCAATACTCTTGACTGTTTACAATGACCAGTATTTAAAGAGTTGTCAGGAAAATATTCACTTTATTGATTTCTTTCCCTTATATGTCATGACTTGAAATGTAAGTAGCTCAGATTGTAAATAGTAGTGAGCAGTCACTGTGTCTTCCCTGTCCCATGGCCACAGAATCAATGGCTTGACCTCTGGTGCTCACATGGACTTCAAGTAACAAGATTATGAAAGACAATGGAGAAAGGCTTAGATTGGTATCTCAACATCCAGAAACCATCAAAACAGTCACAACTTTTTGTAGAGATGATTAGCAAGATTCCTCCAACAGGTGGAGTGAGATGTCAGATCAACACAGCAAGGAGTCACCAGACTGCACCTGCCTCTTCCCTGCCCAGTTCCCTACACCCACAGCTGGACCAGAAGCAGGGATCACATCCTTCCCTGGGGACGAAAACATAGAGAAACCCAGCCCCTCCCTGCCATGTTTTGCTAAAGATACACGATGTGCAGTCAACTCACAAATGGCCAGGCGAGACTTGATGGATACCTGAGGGGAAGATCTAAAATAGGAGCAAAGTAAAAGACATTACAACCAACAAGTAGAAACCAGAAAGTCAGAAGAAACAGATAGGGAGTGGAGACGATTCCATAGAAGCCATGATGGTGAGTATGCTCTGACAAACACATGGCCGCTATAAAATAAGAGCAGGGTAAGATTCTCAGAGTAAAGGACACAAAAAACTTGGCCATTAAATATTGATAGTCATTTTTTTTGACAGAATGGACAGTGAGAGAGAGACAGAGAGAAAGGTCTTCCTTTGAAGTTGGTTCACCCTCCAATGGCCGCCGCGGCCGACGTGCTGCGGCCGGCACACCACACTCATCCGATGGCAGGAGCCAGGTGCCAGGTGCTTTTCCTGGTCTCCCATGAGGTGCAGGGCCCAAGCATTTGGGCCATCCTCCACTGCACTCCTGGCCACAGCAGAGAGCTGGCCTGGAAGAGGGGCAACTGGGACAGAATCCGGCACCCCAACCGGGATTAGAACCCGGTGTGCCGGCGCCGCAAGGCGGAGGATTAGCCTGTTGAGCCACGGCACCGGCAATAGTCATTTTTTTAAAAAGTCAATAAAAGTACTGAAAATAAGGTTGGAAGGAATTCCTGAGATAATTTTTTTCTTTAAAAATTTTTTCATTAACAATAACCATATGTTCATGGGGAACAGGGTGACTTTTCAGTATACGTACACAGTGTGTATTGATCAAATCAGTACAATCAACATTTCTGCTTTTTTGACTTTACTTAATGATTGGCACCTTGGGTCTCTTTTATTTTTTATTTTCTCATAAAATACATCATAAGCTACTGTGAATGATAATCACCCATTATCCAGCCTCCTTCCGTTCCCTCCACACTCCCTAGCCTACAGTAATCGTTATTCTGGGTTCAGATAGAGTTTTTTGGCTTCCACATGTGAGAGAGAACAGGAGCATTTGCCTTTCTGTGTCTGGCTTATTTTATTCCACATAATGTCATCTGCTTCCATGCATTTTGTTGTGAATGACAGAATTTCATTCTTTTATGGCTCGACAGTATCCCGGTGTGAAGTCCCCTAGTGGGCATACATCCAGAAGACAAGATATCATTTTACCATGGCAATCCTTGCTCTACTGTATCTATTACAGCACTGTTCACAAGAGTGCTGATATGGAGTCAACCTCTGATAGTTTTCAAAAGTGACAACAGATAGGGGAACATAAGTCAATCAGATCATTGCAGGAAGAATAACAGAAAACCAGGCAGAATTCTGCCAGGAAAGAAGAGACAAAAGACGATAAGAAAAATGTCAAAGACAGGTAGAAAATTTTCCATAACTAAGTGCATACTTCTCTGTATTCTGAGAAAAATGAGTCTGGTACATCCCTGCAAACCTACCATGCCGATTTCACAGGTCCTGGCAAGATGAAATAATACATAACTATTATCCACATGGTACTAATTACTCCTTAAAATTCTATCTTACTAACTCCCTCTGAAATCATAAGCTCCCCTGTGGTAGGGTCTAATTGTGATTAATCTTTGGGCCTTGAATTTCCCAGGTCAGTGACTCAGAGTGTATAACAACCAATATGTTTTGAATGAATAAGTAAGGTTTATAGAAAGACTTTTTTATTTGACAGATAGAGTGAGACAGAGAGAGAGAGAGACAGAGATAAAGGTCTTCTTTCCATTGGTTCACCCCCCAAATGGCTGTTACAGCTGGAGCTACACCAATCCAAAGCCAGGAGCCAGGTGCTTCTCCCTTGTCTCCCAGGCAGGTGCAAGGGGCCAAGCATTTGGGCCATCCTCTACTGCCTTCCCAGGCTACAGCAGAGAGCTGGACTGGAAGAGGATCAACTGGGACAAGAACCCAGCACTCATGTGGGATGCTGGCACCGCAGGTGGAGGATTAACCAAGTGAACCACGGCACTGGCCTGAAAGACTTTCTAACTGTTGAAGCACGTGCTACTCCATAACAATAAAAATTTGGAAACTCATCCATATAATACTACACAAGAGAAGATAGTTTTAAGATTTATTTATTTATTTGAAAGGCAAAGCTGCAAGAGAAAAGGAGAAAGAGAGAGAATCTTTCATCCACTGGTTCTGTCCCCCAAATGACTGCCCAGCCAGGGTTGGTACAGGCTGAAGCCAGGAGCCAGGAACTCCATTGCAGTCTCCCACACGGATGGCAAGGGCCCAAGTATGTGGGCCACCTTCTGCTGCCTTATCAGGTGCATTAGCAGGGAGCTGAGTTGGAAGCAGCGTAGCCAGGCCTCGAACCAACACTCAGATGTGGGATGGCAGCCTCATAAGCAGTAGCTTAACCTGGTGTTGCGATGCCAGCACCCTCCCAATTTAGTGAAAAAGAGAAGTTAGCTGAAAGGCGGTGGCTTCCAAAGCGGGTAAATGAGATACCGCGGGGGCATTTGTGCTGGCCCCTGACTCCCTCATGGTACTAATGGGCCTGGCGCCCCCTTCTGTCCAAGCAGAGCCACTCTGGAGCTGAGGAAGCAGCTGAGTCCTGGCAGTGCCACTGCCCTTTTAGACTCAGTGTTGCCCAGAGTGACATACACAGCGAAGCCACACAGCTAAGAGGCTTCTGGACCTGATCTTCAGCCCAACTCACCATCCATGTGGCTACATCCTTTGCTCAGTGGAAAGCAGAGGCTGTGACCAGTGGCCTGGGACACTGACTCTCTCTGCTGTCCATGGTTTCCCCATGTTCAGTGCTTCCCTAAATGACTCTCTTGAGACTTATTGCCAATCCACAAAGTCCAGGATGACCAATTCTGAAAAATATGGGAGAAGAGATGAGAAGAAAATGCAGTAAAATGTCCAATGAAACCAAAAGGAATTCAGTAGTTGAAGAAACACCACAGTCTTCAAAATGCAGGAGCAAAAAAGAATGTGAAAACAAATCAAAATCCTGACAAACTAGAGCCAAACTTTAAAATGCATTTCAGTTTTCCACAGGGGCCTTCAAAGAATTCACTTTTAATTTATCCTTTCTTTTGGTTGTACCAAAATTCATACATTTATAGCACTATTGACTTCCTAGTGATTTTCTGCTATGCCAATACTGTGATAAGCATATCACACACACATTTTTTTGATTTATGTATTTATTTATTTGAGAGGTAGAGTTCCAGACAGAGAGAGGAGAGAGAGAGTGAGAGGCCTTCCACCTGCTTGTTCACTCCCCATATGGCTGCAACAGCTGAAGCTGGACCCATCTGCAGTCAGGAGCCAGGAGCTTCTTTCCGTGTCTCCCATGTAGCTGCAGTGGCCCAAGGACTTAGGCCTTCCTCCACTGCTTTTCCAGGCCATTAGAAAAGAACTGGATTGGAAGAGAAGCAGCTGGGACATGAACCAGAGTCCAAATGGGATGCTGGTGTCGCAGGCAGAGGCTTAACCTACTACACCACAGTGCCAGCCCCTACATATACATTTTTGCTCATCTGGGATTAGTTTTTAAATAAACCCCTAGAAGTAAGATTACTAAATCAAGGAGTAGGAATATTTAAGGCTTCCATGATGTGCTCCCAAATCATTTTTAGAAAAGCTCTCTGAATCACTTTCAACTTTCCATTTCCTGAAACTCTATGTCAATAAAACCCAACAATTCTTCTCCCTGCAAATCCATTCTTTCCATTCCTGCCATCCTAGGTCAAGACCTGTTCTTCCTCCCTGGGCTGATGGTTCCCCTCAGCTCATACTATCTCTTCCTCCTCTTTTTTGTGAGGGGGGCATTTGTTCATTTCAAGGAACAGGACTTTCCAGAACTGGCTAACGTGGCTTACCAACATTCTCTGTGTCTTGTTAAAAGTGACCATGCCTTGACCACCATTTTGAAAGGAGGCTGCATTATCCTGCTTGCTGGGAATCCTGCTCTATCGGACTCTTCCAAATGTGTACCTGGGCCTCTACTGCTACCACACAGAGCCCCAAGAGCAGCGACTGGACTTGTGCCTCACTCATCTGCATAGCCACATCCTGTAGTCAAGCAACTAGTACCTTGCTGTGTTCCAAAGAAACTGTTGTATGAATGGATCAGTATGAAATGGGGAATGTGAAAGGATAAATGTGGGAAGAGTCATTAATATAGGAACATAATATAGGAATAAGGTTCAACAGACCACAGAGATCACACTGGAACCTCCAAATCATTTAGGTCTGACAAGATATCTGGTTTATCGTGGCATAGTAGATTTAAGTTGCAGCTTCAGCTGCCCGCATCTCTTGTCTGACTTATGGGATGGAGGATGGGATTAAATCTTTCCTTTTTGGAAGCATGGTATGCCCACATGAACCCTGTCAGCTTCTTAGAAAATAGTCACAAACCAAAAAAAAAAAAAAAAAAAAAAAAAAGAAGAAGAAGACCTAAATGAAAGATCTCTGTGAGTGAGATCTCAGTGGAAAGAACAAGGCCACCAAAGAAGGAGGTACCCTTCTCTGAATGGAGGAGAGAACTTCCACTTTGACTATGACCCTGTTGGAATAAGATCGAAGTTGGTGAACTCAAAAGGCTTCCATAGCCTTTGCAACTCATGACTAGAGCCTAGGGAGATTACTGACGCCATAAACAAGAGTGTCAAATTGTTAAATCAACATCAGGAGTCACTGTGTACTCATGTCTCATGTGGGATCTGTCCTTAATGTGTTGTCCAATGTGAAGTAATGCTATGACTATTACTGAAACAGTATTTTTACACTTTGTGTTTCTGAGTGGGTGCAAACTGATGAAATCTTTACTTAGTATATACTCAATCAATCTTCTGTATATAAAGATAATTGAAAATGAAAAAAAAAAACCTTGGTGTTAAATTGGAAATTGCATAGAAAATTAATCAATTTTTTTTAAAAAAATATCATGTAGGATCTCTGTCCTTAATGTGCTGTACATTGTGAATTAATACTATAACTAGTACTCCAACAGTATTTTTCATTTTGTGTTGCTATGTGGGGGCAAACTGTTGAAATCTTTATACGTAATATATACTAAACTAATCTTCTGTATATAAAGAGAATTGAAAATGAATGTTGATGTGAATGGAAGGGGAGAGGGAGCGGAAAAGGGGAGGGTTGCGGGTGGGAGGGAAGTTATTAGGGGGAAGCCATTGTAATCCATAAGCTCTACTTTGGAAATTTATATTCTTTAAATAAAAGCTTTAATAAAAAAAAGAAAATTAAAGACAAACATAAAAAAAAGAAAATAGTCACAAAAGGTCCAGTGCCACAGCATAGTAGACTAAGCCTCTACCTGCAGTACCAGGATCCTATATAGGTGCCAGTTTGTTCCTTGGCTACTCCTCATCTGATCCAGCTTCCTGCTAATGTGGAAAGCAGTGGAAGAAGGCCCAAGTGCTTGACCTCCTGCTGCCCAAGTGGGAGACTAGTCCAGCCCTGGCTGTTGCAGCCATGTGGGGAGTTGGACCAGCAGATGGAAGATCTCTCTGTCTCCCTCTCTCTAACTCTGTCTTTTAATTAAATAAACAAATCTCAAAAAAAAAAAGAAATATAGACACAGGACTTTCAGATTTGTGTTAGGACACTGATACTCTGACTGCTCCTTATGGGCCAAGCCTGGAGAGGTCCTCCTCCCCCTACACTGTATGGTTGGGGTGAGAATCTTAGGGAAGGAGAAAAACTCAGTTACTTTGGTACTTGAGTGCCCTTTGGCCCAGTGCCTAGAAATTTAGGTTAAAGCCCTTAGTACAGGGGATTATAAGCAAAAACAGTCCAATTACCCTCTGCAAGCCTAATAAGTAGCTGCAAGTGCTAGTGGGTAAAGAATACTCTCAGTGCCAGTGAGGCGAGCCTGCAGCATGGAGCAAGACAGCCACAGAGAACAGAGCAAGTTCCAATTCCAACCACCAGGTGTTGGAGCACAGAGCAACATTCAGCTGCACTGAGCAAGCCCTTCCATCAGTGATGTTCCCAGAGGAGAGTCTGGTGATCCCAGGGATTTGTCTGGAGCAGGGATCAGAGTGAGCCAGTATAGAGGCTGTAACCCACAACTGTAATTCAAAACTTTTTTAAAAACTGGAGTTAAGTTAAATGAAAAATGAAGATAGGGATGAGAATTTGGCACAGCATTTAAGAAGCCACTTGGGACACTTGCATCCCATATTTGAGTGCATAGGTACCTGTCTTGGCTCCACTCACCATTCCACCTTCCTGCTAATGTGCACCCTGGGAGGCTCAGGTGATGGGGTCCCTGCCACCTCTATGGGAGACCCAGACAGAGTTCTGTATCCTGCCTTCAGTCTGGTCCAGCCCTGGCTTGGGGGAGCAAACCAGTGAATGTAAGCTTGTGCTCTCTATCAAATTAAAACAAGTAAATACTTTTGAAAATAATAAATGTTGAAAATTAATCACTCTTTAGCTTTTTGACTGCATTTTATTATTTTCAGTGCTCTTGAGCTTGTGTATGTAGTGTGCATGATGTAATGCAGTGCTGTTGCATGCTTCTTCCCAACTCCACGCTCAGTGACATCAAGTGGGTGACGTGAAATTGGCCATGGGAGGAATATTTACACCATGGTAATTGGCAAATGCTGCAAGTCAGCTTTTGGAGGGCTGCAGTTACATGTTAACACACCACTTGGAGGAGAACAACCATAAATTATGATGAAAGGCAGAAGGGAAAGTTGGCCTTGTAATTCAGGCACAGCAGAATGCAAGAAATCACTAAAATCTGGGCTCTGAGTTCAGAATTCCAGGTGTGAATCTGTTCTGCCACTTCTTAGCTGTGTAACTTGGGGAGTTAACTCTCAGTGTCTGTCTCATCATCTGGGAAAAGGGCACATCAGAGTCTGCTTCATAAGATGATTCTAATGATTAGGTGAATTAATATGCTAAAGTCACCTTAAATAGCTGTATGTGTTAGCTATCACTGTTACCCAGAAGCAATGAAATTATTAATACAGAAAGTATGGAGACGCTAATAACAGAGACGCATTTGCATCCTAAGACCATCTACCCATCTTTGTTTAATTTATATTGAATTATTTCACATTATATTATTTACATTAAATAATTAAATGACTATTAGTAAATAATAAAGTATTAATAAATAATACATAACTAAAGTTATTTTCTGGAAGGAAGATAAACACAACATCAGATTTTGATCCAGAATAATACATTTTTTTGACAGGCAGAGTGGAGACAGAGAGAAAGGTCTTCCTTTGCTGTTGGTTTGCCCTCCAATGGCTGCCGTGGCCAGCGCGCTGCAGCCAGCACACCACGCTGATCCAAAGGAAGGCAGGAGCCAGGTGCTTATCCTGGTCTCCCATGGGGTTCAGGGCCCAAGGACTTGGGCCATCCTCCTCTGCAATCCCAGGCCACAGCAGAGAGCTGGCCTGGAAGCGGGGCAACCGGGACAGAACCCGGAACCCTGACCGGGACTAGAACCCGGTGCGCTGGCACCACAGGTGGAGGATTAGCCTAGTGAGGCGCAGCGCCAGCCCAGAATAATACATTTTTATTATCATGCATTCCCTTTTCAATATTTGGGAAGTAAATAAAAAATCCAAGATTTACTTGTAAAGGTGTGTATTCTGTTTCCATCAATATTTTGCAGATATCAGGAAATCAGTGGGGTTTTCTCCAAAATTATGTTGTTTAACACACAAGTGTGTCTTAAACTGAGCTCAGCAGAAATTATGTTAATAGAAATTCAATGTCTCTTTCATCTAAAGAGGAGTTAAGAACTTTTCTCCATGTTTCAATGGCAGCAGCCTTTAAGAATAATTCATGGAGAGATCTCTCATGGTGACAGAAGGGGAGTCAGGAATCTAGAGCAATGCCACGTGTGATTTTCTGAGACCAGAAATCAGAAAAGGGCCAGCTTTGTGATGTGAAGAGCTTCATCATAGGTCTGGGTTTTGATGGACACATATCTCAGGACATCTGCTGACATCAAGTTCCAAAGACCTTTCTGGAAGTTTGGAGGAAGATGGAGAACAAACTGCTCTCTGAGTTCCCAACCCACTGGGCACTCTCCTGCCGGAGGCCACAGGAAAAACAGGGATCCACAGACCCCACATAAAATCAACAGTCACTGGAAAGTTGGGCAATCAGCTGGTCAGTGACACCATCAGACCAACTGCACAAGCCAAAGTCTATCTTTTAAAGATTTGCTTATTTATTTATTTGAAAGACAAAGTCACACACACACACACACACACACACACATACAGAGAGAGAGAGAGAGAGAGAGAGAGAGAATCTTCACCCACTGGTTCACTCTCAGATGGCCACAATGACCAGGGCTGGGCAAGCCAAAGCCAGTAGCCCAGAACTCCACCTGCATCTCTCATGTGTGTGGCAGGGGCTCAAGTACTTAGGCCATCATCCACTGCCTTTCCAGGCACATTCCCGAGAGCTGGATCAGAAGTGGGACAGCTGGGACTTGAACTGGTGCTGTCATGTGGGATACCTGTATCCATAGCAGCAGCTAACCCTGCTGCACCAGGCCAGTCCCATAAGCTAAACTTTAAAGCCTGAACTGAAGCATTTTCTACTCTCACCAGTCATTAGGCCTTTTTGATTCATGTATTTCAGTTGCCTGCTCATCACACTAATATTTAATGGCCCTCTGTTATTTCTGCTTAACACAGCGAGGTGTGCTGTTTCAAAACTTATTCTAAGAAACTATAACTTGTGGCTAGTGTTGTGGCACAGAGGGTTAAGCCACCACCTGAGACAAGCATCCCATATGGGCATCGGTTTGAGTCCCGGTTGCTACACTTCTGATCCAGCTCCCTGCTAATGAGTCTGGGAGGCAGTGGATGATAGTCCAAGTGCCTGAGCCCCCGCCACTCATGTGGGAGATCTGAATGGAGTTCTGCTCTGGGCCTTGGCCTGGTCCAACCCCTGCCATGCGACCATTTGAGGAGTGAACTAGAGGATGGAAAAATCTGTTTCTTCCTCTCTCTGTAACTCTGCCTTTCAAATAAAATAAATACATCTTTTTTTATTAAAAAAACTATTACTAAAGGGAGAAGAGTATTTTTCCAAGGTACCCTAGTTTAAGAAGACATATTTTGCCCAGCGCGGCCCCCTTCTTGCCCGACGCCACCACTGCTTTGGCTGGGGTAACGGCCTTCTTCGCGGGCGTGGTGGCGGCTCCCTTTTTACCTGGAGTGACAACTGCTTTCTTGGCAGGAGTGGCAACTGCGGGTTTTTTTGGTTGGGGAAGCCACCGCCTTCTTGGCTGGAGCCGCAGCAGCTTTCTTGCCTTTCTTCTGCGGGATGACTATCTCTTCTCCACTGCTGTCATCCTCGTCGTCTTCCGACATCTCCTCGTTGTCACTATCTTCTTCTACCTCCTTGGGAGGAGGAGCCATCTTCTTGGGCTCTCCTTGGTTTTTAACAGCCTTGGCGAGCTTCACCATGATGGCGGCTTACGACAGCGGCGGCTGTGGCGCAGACGAGCCTAGAGGAACCCGAGCGGCGTCGATGGCGGCCGCGGGTGACTGAAGATGTCGGAGCACGTACGCCGGGCTGCCAGCGAGAGCTAGAAGCAGTGGTAGCAGCCTCGGGAAAGAAGGGAGCGGTCCTGCCCGCCACGGGGGCCAAGAATGGTAAGAACGCCAAGAAGGAAGACAGTGACGAGGAGGAGGAGGAGGAGGAGGACAGCGAGGAGGACAACGATGAGGATGAAGATGAGGAGGACGAGGAGGAGGAGTTTGAGCCGGCGGTGATGAAGAAGGCAGCAGCGGCTGCCCCCGCCTCAGAGGATGAGGACGAGGAGGACGAGGACGATGACGATGAGGAGGACGACGAGGATGAGGACGAGGACGAGGAAGACGACTCTGAAGAAGAAGCCATGGAGACCACACCAGCCAAAGGGAAGAAAACTCCTGCGAAAGCTGCCCCTGTGAAGGCAAAGAGCGTGGCTGTGGAGGAGGACGAGGATGAGGACGAAGAGGATGAGGAGGAGGAAGATGACGAGGAGGAGGAGGAGGAGGAAGATGAGGACGAGGAGGATGAAGAGGAGGAGGAGGAGGAGGAAGAAGAGCCCGTCAAAGAAGCACCTGGAAAACGGAAGAAGGAAATGACCAAACAGAAGTCAGCTCCTGAAGCCAAGAAACAGAAAGTGGAAGGCACAGAACCAACCACATCTTTCAATCTGTTTGTTGGAAACCTGAATTCTAACAAATCTGCTCCTGAATTAAAAACTGGTATCAGTGATGTTTTTGCTAAAAACGATCTTGCTGTTGTGGATGTCAGAATTGGCACAACCAGGAAGTTTGGCTATGTGGATTTTGAATCTGCTGAGGACCTAGAAAAAGCCTTGGAACTGACTGGTTTGAAAGTCTTTGGCAATGAAATTAAACTGGAGAAACCGAAAGGAAAAGACAGCAAGAAGGATCGAGATGCGAGAACACTTCTGGCCAAAAATCTCCCTTACAAAGTCACTCAGGATGAATTGAAAGAAGTGTTTGAAGATGCTGTGGAGATCAGACTGGTCAGCAAGGATGGAAAGAGTAAAGGGATTGCTTACATTGAATTTAAAACAGAAGCTGACGCGGAGAAAACCTTTGAGGAGAAGCAGGGAACAGAGATCGACGGGCGGTCTGTTTCCCTGTATTACACTGGAGAGAAAGGGCAAAATCAAGACCACAGAGGGGGAAAGAACAGCACCTGGAGTGGTGAATCAAAAACTCTGGTTTTGAGCAATCTCTCCTACAGTGCAACAGAAGAAACTCTCCAGGAAGTCTTTGAAAAGGCAACTTTTATCAAAGTGCCACAGAACCAAAACGGCAAATCTAAAGGGTATGCGTTTATAGAATTTGCCTCATTTGAAGACGCTAAAGAAGCTTTAAATTCCTGTAATAAAAGGGAAATTGAGGGCAGAGCCATCCGGCTGGAGTTACAAGCACCCAGAGGGTCACCCAATGCAAGAAGCCAGCCAACCAAGACCTTGTTTGTCAAGGGTTTGTCTGAGGAGACCACTGAGGAGACGTTAAAGGAATCGTTCGACGGTTCTGTCCGCGCGAGGATAGTGACGGACCGGGAGACAGGATCCTCCAAAGGGTTTGGCTTCGTAGACTTCAACAGTGGGGAGGACGCCAAAGCCGCCAAGGAGGCCATGGAGGATGGGGAGATCGACGGCAACAAAGTCACTTTGGACTGGGCCAAGCCCAAGGGTGAAGGCGGCTTTGGGGGCCGTGGCGGAGGCAGAGGCGGCTTCGGAGGCCGAGGTGGAGGCAGAGGAGGCCGTGGCGGATTTGGGGGCCGAGGCCGGGGAGGCTTCGGAGGGCGAGGAGGGTTCCGAGGCGGCAGAGGAGGCGGCGGCGACCACAAGCCACAAGGAAAGAAGACGAAGTTTGAATAATTGCTTCTGTCCCTGTCTTTCCCTCTTCCACTTGAAAGAAAGGACTCTGGGGTTTTTACTCTGTTAACCTGCTCGATGACAGAGCCTTCTGAGGACATTCCAAGACAGTGTGGAGTCCTGTGGGCTGCTTGGAAGTCGTATAGATAACATTTCAAGGGCGATACCCTGTCGGTTTTGACTGGATATTCATATAAACTTTTTAAAGAGATGAGTGATAGAGCTAAAAAAAAAAAGACATATTTTATACATCTGCATAAGTAATACTTTTGTTTTTAAAAAATCCCAAAGGATGTTGGAACAACACAGATTCACTTCTCCATATTCATCACCATGGAACTCTGAGGCCACGAGAAAGTGGCTGACACTTCTAGAATTCCTTCTGTCATGCAGCATAGCCAGCACCTTGGGGACAAGCATGTGACACACCAAGTCACTTGAGACTACAGCTGTCCTACAATCACGATCCCATTCAGATGTATTTTGGCACCGCCACAGCTGCTGGTGCAGCCCAAGGAGTGTATCCACACATGAGCCAAACAGTGACAGCGACAGGACAATCAGCCCTGGAAATCACCTTGTGACAGATAGGCCAGCACCAGAAACCCTGGTGGCACCCTCTAGATTTTAAATAAGTGGCTGTTATAAAGAACAATGTATGCTCACAGTTGATTATGTGGAAATCATAAAAGCATAGAGGAGATTAGTTTTAAGTGAGATGTTTCAATAAATATGTAATCCCACCATGCAGATATAAACACTATTAACATTTTTGCTAAATTTTCTTCAGACACATATATGTATATGTCTGTGGAGAGAGAGAGAGAGAGAGAGAGAGAGAGAGAGAGAGACTTTCTTTTTTCCTCTTTATCGCTATTATTTATTTTGGAATCATTTCAAAGTTATGCAAACTTTGCAAAAATGGAATAAAAAATTCCGATATCCACTCCACCCAGATTCCCCAAATATTAATGCTGTATACCATTTGCTCTATATTTCTTTCTCTCTCTCTTACATCATCTGATGGTAAATTGCAAACCTCATGCCTTCTTGCTTCTAAATCCTTCCCTGTGTATTCCCTAAAAATGAGACCTACATTGTACATAGCCATGTTAACTTCTAAAAGTCACAAAATTAGTAATGATGCAATTGTACCACTGAACGGACAGAATGTATTTAATTTCACTATTTCTCTTTCTCTTGCACACACATACACACATGCACACTCACACACACATGCACACTCATGCACACATGCACACCGGTTCAGGATCTAGTCCAAGACCACTTTGGGGGTTTTCTCTTAGTTTCCTTTCACCTGAAGAGCTCTCAAGTCTTTTTCCTCTGAAGGAGGTCTTTGAGAGTGCAGATAATCACTTTGTAGCAGACTTTGAGTTGCTGTGGGCTCTCTCACCATGGTAGTGATACAGTGTCTGTTCTCAGCTCATGGTCAGGGGATCATGCTGTGGATCTGGCACATGCACTGAGAACTGGGGAGGTCCTATCTGCCTGTGCGATACCATAAACCTTGTCCTGCCCTAGGCAGTGGCAAGTCCTCCACAGCGGTGAATACCTCCAACATTTCCCTAGGCCATCTATCCCCTGGCGGTCTTGTTTAAAGCAATTCTGATGATGACGATGGTGATGGTGATGGTGGTGGTGGTGGGGGTGATGATTTCCACTGATTGTAAGGTAGTACTTTCTCTGCTCTCCATTCATTTACTCACTTTCTGTTACTGGCATCAATAATCATGGGTCCTAATTTTTGTCTATGAATTATAACCTGTTGCTGTCTTATGCTCATATAGCCCTGGAGTTGGACAGCGAGAACTCCTCAATCTGGCTCCTGGTCGACATGGACCCATTGATCTTGGAGCATTGCCTTCCTTATACCACATCAAAATTCTCCAGCCTTGGAGTTAGCCCATTCTCCAAGGAGCTCCTGCCCCAGGCAGTGGAGGGTGGCATGGATGATGAGTGTATCCATTGATACCGGGGTGTCCTTGCTTCTAGACACTCTCATCAAACAGAGCCAGGGCCACAGATCTGTGTCTTGAGACTCATTTAAATTTCTGTATCTATGTATATAAAGCCATGTGGTTTTGCTGATTCCTCCAGTTCTAACCAATGCTGGTCTAGCCTTCTCCCTTTCATTATTTGTAATCCCATTATCTGATAATAGAAGAAAACCCTGGATGCCATTATTTGCTCAATACATATAACAATTTCACAATTGCTAATGTATATCATTATGAAAAAAACAAAACTACTTACTACAATAATTGCTTACAGTTTTCATCTTTAGATTGAAGATGTGAAGTGCCAGGCAGTTTCCAATCCATCCAATCACAGCCTGTTCCCAGGCAGTTTCCAATCCATCCAATCACAGCCTGTTGCCAGGCAGTTTCCAAAGCCAGGTGGGTTTCAAAGCCGTTCCTGAGTAACTGACGCTCACTTGCCAGTGGCGACGTTGGCATGGCCTTCTCATTCCACCACATTTGTCAGCAAGCAACATAAAATTGCTTTTCCCAGAGCTAACAATGAGCCAGTGCAAACACCTAGTGCACTCTTGCAAGAACTGTGCACCCCTCACCCCGTTAGGCCCACTGCAACAAGCAGGAGTGAACCCGCGAGGCCTTGCTCCTAATAAACTATGGCGAGTGGACGTCACCCACATTAATTCCTTTGGTAAACTTAAGTTTGTCCATGTGGTGGTAGATACTTATTCAAAGGCTGTATTTGCAACAGCCCAATCCGGAGAAAAGGCTAGTAACGTGATAAAGGCAGTTAAATCAGCCATGCTGGTCCTTGGTGTCCCCTGGACCATAAAGAATGATAACAGGCCAGCATATACATCACATGAATTTAATTCCTTCCTGAAATCTTGGAACATACAGTCTGCCACAGGTATCCCATACAACCCACAGGGACAGGCAATCATCTAAAGAACTCATAGGACGATTAAAGATCTCTTACAAAGACAAAAAAATAATCATATGCCCTCAGACCCACAGCTTGCTTTGACTGAGGTCCTTTTCACTATCAATTTTCTTACTTTTGATTCCCAAGGGATCAGCCCAGCTTATAAACACTGGGATCCTTTCCATCCCAGACCCCAGCCCCTATGGTTAGGTGGAAAGACGCCCTGACAGGAGAATGAAAAGGACCACACCCTCTGCTAACCAAAGGTCGAGGATATGCTTGTGTCTTTCCAGAGAATGCAGAACAGCCCATTTGGGTTCCAGCTCGAAACATCAAGCCTGCAACGGACAGCCAACCAGGACCAGCTGAACAAGACCAAGACTCCGCCTTGTTAGCAGATGCACCTGCCCTATCATCCTACCCTGAGAAACTGCCCATAGCCACATCTGTTACTGTTTTGTACCCCACTAGCTCTGGTCAGCCACTCAAATGGCCCACAGCCTATGTGCGGTCACGCCATTCCTGATAACCATTATTCCTCATTCCTACCCCTATCTGAGCAAGCAATCCTGTGGTCTCTCAATTTGAGCACTGGTTAGTCAACGACTGGTAAGATCTCCTGGCGGACAACCTAAGACAGGCACAGCTGCATACGGAGACCACATGGAAACGGGGTCAACAATGGTATGGCCAAGAATCATGCCTCCCGTTGCTCAAAAATAAATGAAAAGGGGGAAATGTGGTGGAATGAGAAGGCCATGCCAAGGTGACCACTGGCAAGCGAGCATCAGTTACTCAGGAATGGCTTTGAAACCCACCTGGCAATGGAGCCTTCCTGGCAACAGGCTGTGATTGGATGGCTTTGGAAACTGCCTGGCAACAGGCTGTGATTGGATGGATTGGAAACTGCCTGGCAACAGGCTGTGATTGGATGGATTGGAAACTGCCTGGGAACAGGCTGTGATTGGATGGCTTTCGAATGGGGTGAGCAGTGGCCCCTAGAATTGGGGGTGAATCTTACTTGTAGGTTCTCCATTAAAGCTGCTGGCTTGTGGAGATTTGTGATCCGTAGTAAGGACCGCTTGCATTTGTGAGAGTACATCTCTCCCCCATAAGGTTATGGAAACTTCAGCAATTAGTGGAAAGATGGTTCCTGTATCTCCATTGTCATCTCGCCAAGTTACAGGTGTGATGACCTGATCAGCCAATTTTAATCCTCCAACACCTTGGAGGTCAGGTCCAGGTGCTGTCTTCCAATGTTGTATTTTCCTTGTGTCCCTAGCTTTTAAGACAGTAACATCTGCTCCTGTATCAATTAAACCTACAAAGGCAATGTCATCTAAATATAGGGTCAATTTTGGCCTCAGATTGAAGATGGGCATCGACCAGTTAATGGCAGTGGGACTCCCTCTTACTTGCTGGGCTGAGGGCTGCCCCACTGGGAGTTTAAAGGCTTGGTCTTGCAATCTTTTGCCCAATGAAATCCTTTTTTACATCTGGGACACAGCGTTTTGGGCTTGCCTCATCTTTTAGTGTTTGGGCAGTTTCGCCGTAGGTGTCCTATTTCCTGGCATCCCCAACAAACTAGAGGGTCATTAGACTTCCTTGTGCTTAATTTGTTAATGGCTGCAGTCAGGGCCTGTATGGGAGTATTGACAGGGTTTACCTCCTTTGTGGCTACTATCCATTTAGAAATGTCTTCATTATGGACTGGGGAGATTGCTGCTTTTGCCTCTTTGGTAGCACCTTCCCAAGCTAATTGTTTGACCAAATTGTCTTGATCGGGGCCAGGCAGTAATCTTTTCTCTACTGCCTCCAAAACTCTGGCAAGGAAATCGGGGAACCATTCGCCTGGATCTTGAACCAGGTTTCTGAAGAGCTGACTATAATCAGGAGGATTTATAATTTTTAAGGCTTTAAGTGCCAAATCTCTGACCTGATCAAAATAGGTAACTACTCCAATGTGGGCCTGTTCTTGAGGATATATATAGGTGCCACGGCTTGTAAGCATATCAAAGGTTACTGCTATTCCATAGGCAGCATTATTCCTTGCCACAGTTTTAGCCTCTTCCTGATAGGAGGCTTTCCACTGTAAAAACTGTGGTCTCGACAAACATGCTTTGAGCAGTGCAACCCAGTCAAAATGAGTTTGAAGGTTTGCTGCCCATTGTTTGAGCACTTGTTCAAAGTAGGGAGAGTCATGACCTGACCCTTGAGAAGCCTTTTTTAGCATAGTAAGGTCATTTATGGTTGTTGGAATCCAGGGCCTGAATTCTGCATCCACTCCTACATTAACAGCAAATTTGCAGGTGGGATGGGGTCTAGTGGCTTCCCCAAGAGCTTGTGTTGCCCGAGTACTGCCACAAATGTGAGGATCCTCACTGGGTGCAGATGGGATGACCTTGCATAGGTTATTGTCTGGAGGTCCTCTAAGTTCATCCCATGGGTATGTGGGGGGTGGCTGACTGGGCATTGCTACCTTATTTGCTACATTGTTTGCTATCTTGTATGCCAGATTGTTATTTTCACTGTCTGAGCTCTCTTTCCGTAAGTCATCAACTCTTGTCTGTGAGACAGACGCCTGGAGTGTCAGGCTCTTATCACTTACAGATTCACTATCTTTGATAATTTGCACAGGATTCTGAGAGGGGGGTATCTTTCCCATGTCTGAGTGCTTAAGAGCAACACGGCATGCCAATTCTGGCCAAAGGAAAGACACGCACAGCACTGCTGCCATAATGAGGCAAATTCTTAGCACCTCAGCTGTTGATGGCATTTTGCAGGAGGTTTCCCTACGTTACACAAACAGATAGTGGTGTATCAGATCGTAGTATGTCCTGTGCTTAGTAGGGGACTTCTTTGATTCATTAGGTCAAGGCTGTATGCCCACATGGTGTCTCCAGAGCGTCACCTCTCTCTAATGAGGAAGGTGACTTGGTTCTGAATTCTGGGATGATCAGTCCCTTATGTGAATTTGCCGGGCGAACTGAAAGTAAAAGGAAGAGACGAGAAGCGACGCACACTTCTGGGCGGTGTGTGATAAGCTGGGGTCACTTAGACCAAGGACAAGGACAAGGAAAAGGGCATAGGAGGGGGTTCTGTGCGCACCCTCAGAGAACCGAACAGCACACAAAACACCGAGGGGCCTACTTGTCGAAATCCTGGGGGGACCTCGCCGAGTCCGACACGCTGACTCTTTCTCAGTCAAGTTGGTGCCCCAGATGTATCGGTTGATTTCTTTCCTGGGCCCCACGTTGGGTGCCAGATGTTGCCGTTGAGTTTCTCAACAATGTTGCAGTGAATTCGTTTCTGAGAGGAGCAGCGTGGTGGGGGCAAGAGGCGCGGAGTCAACACACAGACCCCGGGAGTCGGGTGAAAGCAGGCTTGAGGCGAGCAGCCCACAGATACGTTTATTACAGTTGGTACAACATCTTATATAGCCAAGACCAGCCAATCTGGTCAAGGGGTGGTCTATGCCCCAACCAATCACAGCCTATTGTCAGGCAGTTTCTAAAACCATCCAATCACAGCCTGTTACCAGGCAGTTTCCAATCCATCCAATCATAGCATGTTCCCAGGCAGTTTCCAATCCATCCAGTCACAGCCTGTTCCCAGGCAGTTTCCAATCCATCCAATCCAGCCTGTTGCCAGGCAGGCTCCATCGCCAGGAGGGTTTCAAAGCCGTTCCTGAGTAACTGATGCTCACTGGCCAGTGGCCACCTCGGCATGGCCTTCTCATTCCACCACAATCCTACCAGATATTTTTTAAAAATATTGATTAATTTTCTATGCAATTTCCAATTTAACACCATTTTTTAAAAAAAATTTCAACTATATTTATATATAGAAGATCGATTCAGTATATACTAAGTAAAGATATCATCAGTTTGCACCCACTCAGAAACACAAAGTGTAAAAATACTGTTTCAGTAATAGTCATAGCATTACTTCACATTGGACAACACATTAAGGACAGATCCCACATGAGACATGAGTACACAGTGACTCCTGATGTTGATTTAACAATTTGACACTCTTGTTTATGGCGTCAGTAATCTCCCTAGGCTCTAGTCATGAGTTGCAAAGGCTATGGAAGCCTTTTGAGTTCACCAACTTCGATCTTATTCCAACAGGGTCATAGTCAAAGTGGAAGTTCTCTCCTCCATTCAGAGAAGGGTACCTCCTTCTTTGGTGGCCTTGTTCTTTCCACTGGGATCTCACTCACAGAGATCTTTCATTTAGGTCTTCTTTTTTTGTTCCCCAGAATGTCTTGGCTTTCCATGCCTAAAATAATCTCATGTGCTCTTGAGCCAGATCCGAATGCCTTGAGGGCTGATTCTGAGGCCAGAGTGCTATTTAGGACATCTGCCATTCTATGCGTCTGCTATGTCTCCCACTTCGCATGTTGCATCGTTCTCTCCCTTCTTGATTCTATCAGTTAATATTGGCAGACACTAGTCTTGTTTGTGTGATCCCTTTGGCTCTTAGACCTATCAGTATGATCAATTGTGAACTGAAATAGATCACTTGGACTAGTGAGATGGCATTGGTACATGACACCTTGATAGGATTGTATTGGAATGCCCTGGCACATTTCTAACTCCATCATTTGGGGCAAGTCTGATTGAGCATGCCCCAGATTGTACATCCACTCTCTCTCTTTTTGCCACTCTTATATTTAACAGGGATCACTTTTCAGTTAAAATTTAAACACCTAAGACTAATTGTGTGTTAATTACAGAGTTCAACCACTCGTACTAGAATAAAAAAAATTAAAATGGATAAAGTATTCCATTGTAAAACAACAGTCAGCACAAAAGCTGATCAAGTCACTGTTTCTCATAGTGTCCATTTCATTTCAACAGGTTTCCCCTTTGGTGCTCAGTTAGTCATCGCCGTTCAGGGAAACAAATGATATTTGTACCTGTGGGACTGACTTAATTAACTCAGCATGATGTTTTCCAGATTCCTCCATCTTGTTGCAAATGACCAGATTTCATTGTTTTTGACTGCTGTATAGTATTCTGTAGAGTACATGTCCAATAATTTCTTTATCCAGTCTACTGTTGATGGGCATTTGGGTTGGTGCCAGCTCTTAGCTATTGTGAATTTTTATTTTTATTTTTTATTTTATTTTATTTTTAAAAATTTTTTTGACAGGCAGTGTGGATAGTGAGAGAGAGAGAGAGAGAGAGAGAGAGAGACAGAGAGAAAGGTCTTCCTATGCCATTGGTTCACCCTCCAATGGCCGCAGCCGCTGGTGCACTGTGGCCAGCGCACTGTGCTGATCGGATGTCAGGAGCCAGGTGCTAATCCTGGTCTCCCACGGGGTGCAGAGCCCAAGCAATTGGGCCATTCTCCACTGCGTTCCCTGGCCAACAGCAGAGAGCTGGCCTGGAAGAGGGGCAACCGGGACAAAATCCGGTGCCCCATCTGGGACTAGAACCCAGTGTGCCAGCACCGCAAGGCAGGGGATTAGTCTAGTGAGTCGCGGTGCCAGCCAGCTATTGTGAATTGAGCTGAAATAAACATTAACATGCAGATGGCTTTTCTGTTTGCCAATTTAATTTCCTTTGGGTAAATTCCAAGCAGTGGGATGGCTGGGTTGTATGGTAGGGTTATATTCAGGTTTCTGAGGAATCTCCAGACTGACTTCCATAGTGGCTTCACCAGTTTGCATTCCCACCAACAGTGGGTTAGTGTCTCTTTTTCTCCAAATCCTCTCCAGCATCTATTGTTGGTAGATTTCTGAATGTGAGACATTCTCACCGGGGTGAGGTGAAACCACATTGTGATTTTGATTTGCATTTCCCTGATTGCTAGTGATCTTGAACATTTTTCATGTGTCTGTTGGCCATTTGGATTTCCTCTTTGGAAAAATGTCTTGAGGTCCTTGGCCCATCTCTTAAGTGGGTTGTTTGTTTTTGATGTTGTGGAGTTTCTTGATTTCTTTGTAGATTCTGGTTATCAACCCTTTATCTGTTGCATAGTTTGCAAATATATTTTCCCATTCTCTTGGTTTCCTATTCACTTTCCTGACTGTTTCTTTTGAAGTACAGAAACTTCTCAATTTGATGCAATCCCAGTAGTTAATTTTGGCTTTGAGTGCCTGTGCTTCTGGGGTCTTTTCTAAGAAGTCTTTGCCAGTACCTATATCTTGCAGGGTTTCTCCAATGCTCTCCAATAATTTGATGGTGTCAGGTCATAGATTTAAGTTTTTAATCCATGTTGAGCGAATTTTTGTCTAAGGTGAAAGGTAGGGATTTTGCTTTATGTTTCTACACGTGGAAATCCAGTTTTCCCAGCACCATTTATTGAATAGACTGTCTTTACTCCAGGGATTGCTTTGGATCCTTGATCAAATCTAAGTTGGCTGTAGATGTTTGGATTGATTTCTGGTGTTTCTGTTCTGTTCCATTGGTCTATCCATCTGTTTCTGTACCAGTACCATGCTGTTTTGATAACTACTGCCCTGTAGTATGTCCTGAAATCTGGTATTGTTATGCCTCTGGCTTTGTTTTTGTTGTACAAGATTGCTTTAGCTATTCAAGGCCTCCTGTTCCTCAATATGAATTTTAGCATCATTTTTTCCAGATCCGAGAAGAATGTCCTCTGTATCTTGATTGGTATTGCATTGAATCTGTAAATTGGTTTTGTTGTGTCCCATAAATTTTGGTATGATGTGCTGTTATCCTCATTTACTTCCAGGAAATTTTTGATTTTTCTCTTGATTTGTTCTATGACCCATTGTTCATTCAGGAGCATGTTGTTCAGTCTCCATGTGTTTGCATATGCTCTAGGGATTCCTGAGTTGCTAATTTCAAACTTCATTGCTTTATGGTCTGAGAAGCTGCATGGTATGATTGAAATTCTTTTGAATTTGCTGAGACTTGCTTTATGGCCTATTATGTGGTCAATCCTAGAGAAGATTCCATGTACTGCTGAGAATAATGTAAATGCTTTCTGTGTAAGATTAAAAGTTCTGTAGATATCTGTTAGGTCCATTTGGGCTATAGTGTCATTTAAATCTACGGTCTCCTTGTTGATCTTCTGTCCTGTTGATCTATCTCTGAGATTGGAGTATTGAAGTCCCACAGAACTATTGTATTGTGGTGTAAGTCTCCCTTTAAACCCTTTAACAAGTCTTTTAAATAAACTGGTGCCTTGTAATTAGGTGCATATACATTGATAAACATTATATGTTCCTATTGAATGGATCCCTTACTCATTATGCAGCGCCCCTCTTTGTCTCTCCTAATAGTTTTTGTGGTAAAATTTATGTTATCCGATATTAAGATGGCTACGCCTGCCATTTTCATTTCTGTTGGCCTGGTGTATCTTTTTCCAGCCTTTCACTTTCAGTATGTATGCATCTTTGTTAGAAAGATGTGTTTCTTTTAAGCAGCAAATAGATGGGTTTTGTTCTTTAATCCAGTCAGCCAATCGGTGTCTTTTAACTGAACAGTTCAGACCATTCATGTTCCATGTGACTATCGATAAGTAGAAACTTTACCCTACCATTTGCCAAAGATATTTTCTAATATATGCTTTGAGTTTCCTGTGATCTTTTGCTGTGAGGTTTCCTTCCTTTACCTTCTTTCAAATTGATGGCTGTGTTTCTGTGTTTCTGCGTGTAGCACATCTTTAAGCATCTTTTGTAGGGCTGGATCAGTGGCAACCAATTCTTTCAATTTCTGTTTGCTGTGAAAGGTCTTTATTTCACCTTCATTCACAAATGAGATCTTTGCAGGATATAATATTCTGGGATGGCAGTATTTCTTTCTTAGTGCCTGGGCTATATCTCGCCATTCCCTCCTAGCTTGCAGGGTTTCTGATGAGAAGTCAGCTGTGAGTCTAATCGGAGATACTCTGAGACTAATCTGACATTTCTCTCTTGCACATTTTAGCATCTTTTCTTTATGTTTCATTGTGGTTTGTTTAATTACAACGTGTCGTGGTGAGGATCTCTTTTGGTCATGTTATTAGGGGTTCTATGAGCTTCCTGTACTAGGATGTCTCTGTCCTTCTCCAAACCCAGAACGTTCTCTGCTAGTATCTCACTAAAAAGGCCTTCTAATCCCTTCTCCCTCTCCATGCCTTCCAGAACTCCTAGAACTCGAATGTTGGGTTTTTAATAGTATCCTGTAGATTCCAGACAATATTTTTTAGATTTCTAATTTCCTCTTTGGTTTGACTGTGTACTTTCCTGTTCTCTGTCTTCTAAGTCCGATATTCTCTCTTCTGCTTCACCCATTCTGTTTTAAGGCTCTCTAATGTGTTTGTCATTTGATCTATTGAATTCTTCATTTCATTATGGTTTCTCATCACTATCACAGTTTATTGTTCTTCTAGTTGTTTCATTTCATTTTGGTTCCTCCTTAATATTTCATTTTTGTGAGAGATTTTCTTCTTGTCCATTAAAGATTTCTGTAGTTCAAGAATTTGTTTTTGGGAACTTCTTAATGTTCTTATCAATTCTTTGAGATCTGTTTCTTGCATTTCTTTTATCTCATCATCTTCATAATCTTGAATTGGGGTGTCTTTTTCATTTGGGGGCATCATAGTGTCTTCTGTGCTCTTGTTACCTCGGTTTCTACTTTTGTTTGGCATTTCTCCACACTCTCTCACCAGGTTGCAAAGGTTACCTCAGATTTTCACAGTCTCAGTTTGTTAGCTCCACCCACTTTCACTAGATCTAACCTGTTAATGGCGGGAGCCATTTTACTGCTCTTTGTCTCTTTCAGCTTTGTAAGGTGAGTGAAGAGAGAGGCTAATGTCCATGCCAGTTCCCCTTATTTTTTCGCTTTTTTTTTCTCTCCTCCAGTCAGCCTGGTGAACTTTCCCCAGTGGGGCCTGCCTCTCCCCACCAATGTCTCAGATTACTGAGGGATTTTTGTCTCATCTCCCCTTTCAGCGCTGGTGCACAGATTCTGCAGCTGGGCTCCCTCCTGTCTCTCCATTCCCGCAGCACAGTTTCCTCATGCTGGGCAACCTTGTTCTCCCCTTAGGTCCTCTGTGCCACATCCACTAGATCTGGAGGAGTTTCCTTTGCAGTTTTTTTCTGAGTCTTTTCCTGAGGCTACAGTAACTGCACTTTTATTAAACTATCTTTTCCCAGACTGTTGGTGCATGTCCTCACTATTCTGCCATCTTGGCTCCACCCCTGCTACTGCTTTCTTTTGAAGACAAAGGCCAAATGCCTGTACTAAGAGCCTGACAAAGAAAGGCTTGGCTGAAGATATGGACAACACCAGCAAACAGATGAAGGAGGAGGAAAACATGAAAGCACACAAAATGGCCTAAGCTTTCTAACCCCTCTGTGTTTGGAAAGCAAGAATGTACTTGGCTGGAGAGATGGAAACTGGCCTGCTTTCACTTCTATGCAATAAATGAAATCAAGTTGTTTTTTTTTTTTTACTTTCTGCTTCTTTCGCTATTCTTCCTCAGATTTATCCAGTTGAACAATAAGAGAATTCTGTAGGCTAGCTCAGATGGAAGTCAGAAACAGTGCCATGAAAATTATATGCATTGAGAATTCTGCTTTTACAGTGAATAGCAACATGGGCAAGATCACAAGGGTGCATCTAGGAAGTGGCAGAAAACACTTGTTGGTGAGATTAGCACCCAGCACCCAGGGAGAAAAGTCCGCATGTGGTTGCCCCCAGGCCAGACTCAGGAATGAAACACCATAAATGATCCAGGAATGAAACACCATAAACGGTGCCTGGAAACAGGATCTCAATCAGACCCCTGCCATTTAACTAAACTGTATGAGCCCCACCCTCTGGAGTCTAGATCCTGTTCTGGGATGCTTTCTGGTCTTTATTCTGGAGTTTTCTTTCTTTGACATAAATGTTTTCACATCTTAACCTTCACATTGCCCTGAGATTAACAAAAGCATGTTCATTCTGAAACATTCGGAGCAAATGTGCTCACCTCTAAATGCTCTCAGACACAGAGCAGCCAGGTCTCAGAAGAAAACTGCTCAAGTTTCTTGGACTCAGAAACTTTCAGGAAAGCAAAGGAATTAAATTACTTCAACCTCGGGGTGTTCGAAATCTTCACCTCGAGCAACCCTGGTAGATAACCCATGCCTCTTCTAATGAAGATAGTTTTAGATGAATCCTGTCTTCTTAACTAGGTTTGTGGCCACCAACACCACAAATGAGAGTGTCAACCATTAAATTGGGTGGCAACTGCTACCTATTAAACTGGTTAGCACTTAGAAACTGCTACCTCTCAGTCACAAACAGTCACTTAAAGTTCTTTCATTAACTGAAATCCAAGGAGCTTGATGCGCCTGTGACATTAGGCGCCAATGAGTTCTGGGGAACTTTTAAAGAAGGGACTAAAAGCACAAGGAGCTCTCGCCAACAGCCAACCTGAAAACAGTTCCCATAGCAGGGACACAGTGTGTGATGCAACTACTGCCCTAACAGTGTACTTCTAGATGATTATAAAACCTATAAATGAGAAGAGAATTCAGAGATCATTCAGTTGAGCTCTGCATTTTAAAGACAAGGAGCCGGAGCCCAAGAGTTGAAATGTCCAAAGTAATAGCATTTATCAGTAGGAGTAAAATCCAAACAGCTGGCATTGTGGTGCAGTGGGGTAAAGCCCTGGCCTGAAGCACCGGCATCTCATATGGGCTCTGGGTCAAGTCCCAGCTGCTCCTCTTCCAATCCCTTTCTCTGCTAGGGCCTGGGATAGCAGTAGAAGATGGCCAAAGTCCTTGGGCCCCTGCCATTGCAGTCATTTGTGGAGTGAACCAGTGAATGGAGGATGGAAGGCCTCTTTCTCTGTCTCTGCCTCTCTCTATAACTCTTTCAAATAAATAAAAAGATGTGTTATACATAGTGAATTAATACTATAACAAGTACTCCAACAGTATTTTTCACTTTGTGTTTCTATGTGAGGGCAAACTGTTGAAATCTTTACATAATATGTACTAAACTGATCTTCTGTATATAAAGAGAATTGAAAATGAATCTTGATGTGAATGGAAGGGGAGAGGGAGAGGGAAAGGGGAGGGTTGTGGGTAGGAGGGAAGTTATGGGGGGGAAAGCCATTGTAATCCATAAGCTGTATTTTGGAAATTTATATTCTTTAAATAAAAGCTTTATGAAAAAAGAATAGAACAGAAACTCCAGAAGTCAATCCACACACCTATAACCAACTTATCTTTGACAAAGGAGATGCAATGAAAACCTGGAAAAAAGACAGTCTCTTCAACAAATGTGCTGGGAAAACTGGATCTCCACATGTAGACGTATGAAGCTAGACCCCCACATTACACAAAATCCATTTAAAATTGGTCAAAGACCTGAATCTATGATCCAATACCATCAAATTCCTAGAGAATATTGGGGAAATTCTGCTTGACATTGATATAGGTAGATTTTTGGAAAGACCCCAGAAACACAGTAAAAGTCAATATTGACAAATGAGATTATATTAATCTGAGAAGCTTTTGCACTCAAAAGAAACACTCAGCAAAGTGAAGGGGACAACTGACAGAATGGGAGAAAATATTTGCAAACTATGCAACTAATAAAGGGTTAATATCCAGAATCTATAAATTGCTCAAGAAATTCAATAGCAACAACAAAAAAATCCAGTTAAGAAATGAGCAAAAGACTTTTCAGGCATTTGTCAAGAGAGGAAATTCAAATGGCCAACAGATATTTGAAAACATGCTCAGGATCATTATCAGGAAAATGCAAATGAAAACCACAATGATATTTCACCTCAATAGGCTCTCATACAGAAATCAAACAACAAATGCTGGGAGGGATGTTGTGAAAAAGATGTCCTAATCCAGAGCTGGTGGGAATGTAACTGGTGCAACCACTATGGAAGACAATATGGAGATACCTCAGAAATCTGAATACATACCAATCATATGATACACCATCCTACTTCTAGAATTTACCCAAAAAAAAGAAATCAGCCTATGAAAAACTTATCTGCAACACCATGTTCACTGCAGCACAATTCACAAGAGCTAAGAAATGGAATCAATCAAGCTCTCCATCAACCATTGACTAGATAAAGAAATTATGAAATATATACACTATGGATTATTAATCATCTGTAAAAAATGAAATCATGTCTTTTGCAACAAAATGGATGCAACTGGAAACCATTATACTGAATCAAATAAGTCAGTCATAAAAACACAGATACTATATTTTCCCTGATCTGGGGTAACTTAATAGAGTACTTGAAATGTAATGCATTGGAGTGAAATGAACATTTTGAGATTCAAAAAAAAAAAAGAATGCACTGGATTCCCAGGCCAGCACTGCAGCACACCCACCTGCCTAACCCTTCAACACAAGCAATATGGAATAAAACCTATTAGTGCCTTTGTGCATCACATATGCACAAATGAGAGTGACCAAGGGAGGTTGCATAATGACATGGTATTAAAGTTCTTAACTGGGCCGGTGCCATGGCTCAATAGGCTAATCCTCCACCTTGCAGCACCGGCACACTGGGTTCTAGTCCCAGTCGGGAAACCAGATTCTATCCCAGTTGCCTTCTTCCAAGCCAGCTCTCTGCTGTGGCCAGGGAGTGCAGTGGAGGATGGCCCAAGTGCTTGGGCCCTGTACCCCATGGGAGACCAGTATAAGCACCTGGCTCCTGCCATTGGATCAGCGCGGTGCACCGGCCGCAGTGCACCAGCCGCGGTGGCCATTGGAGGGTGAACCAATGGCAAAAGGAAGACCTTTCTTTCTGTCTCTCTCTCTCACTATCCACCCTGCCTGTCCAAAAAAAAGTTCTTAACTGAAGCATGAATAAGTTCAGGGAAATACTCTTAATTAAAAGGAAGGTCTGGATACCATAAAACAGCAGCTTCAAACTCTGCAAGTGGAGCTGCCATCTAAACAAGTGCCCTAACACGCCTGTCACTTTAACCAAACAGCAAGACCAGTGCTGCACCAGGGGTGCAGAGTCTTTTTTGTGCCAAAGGCTATTTGGGTATTTATATCATTTGAGGGCCATACAAAATCATCAACTTAAAAATGAGCCTGCTTTACATGTATGCAATTTTGAGTCTGGCCTATGGATGCCTTGGCAGGGACAGACCAAAGGATTTCATGGGTTTTATATGGCCCGTGGACCAGACACATTAAAGGTGGCACTTGTGGCACAGTGGGTTAAAGCCCTGGCCTGCAGCATTGCCATCCCATACAAGCACCAATTGGAGTTTCGTCTGTTCCACTTCTGATCTAGCTCCTTGCTAATGTGCTTGGGAAAGCAGCAGAGGATGGCCCAAGTGCTTGGATCCCTTCCACCCATGTGGGAGACCCGGAAGAAGCTCTTGGCTCCTGGCTTCTGGCATCAGATCGGCTCAGCCCTGGCTGCTGTGGCCATTTGGGGAGTGAACCAGCAGATGGAAGACCTCTCTCTCTCTCTACTTCTCTCTGTAACTCTTTCAAAATAAATAAAATAAATCTTTAAAAAAAAAAGATGGCACTTTTGTGTGTTGTAAAACAACCAGGCAACAGAAAGCTTCAGGTTCTCATCTAAGGTTGAAAAAGAGAACTGGAAACAAAACTCCATTCTTCAATATCACTCCTTTCTGTTGGCTTATTTTTCTCTTCCCCCTCACTAATTTACACTGTAACCAAAGACCACACTTAAACTAGAAACAAAGACAGGGAAGTTCATCGACTGAAACACTTAATATTAAACCAAGGTAACTAAGGTAAATAGTAAATGCTTAATATTAAACTAGGAAGGTTTGGTGTTTCCCATAAAATGGAGGCCTTCTGACAAGTGGTGCTCTAAGAATGAGCACGACATCCTGTGCTCTCAGTAAGTGCTCAGTGACAGAGAGATCAGGTTACCAAGTGGATCCCTATGAAGGCCTGGATGCTGGTTCAGCATTGAGTTTGCAAAGCCCCATTGTGGGAGGCACAGGGAGCACAGAAGAAACTCCAGCCCCAGCTATATGTGAATAACCCTCATGACCACATAGTCTGCTCTCCAGGGAGCTGCAGTGGCACCAGTGCCGGGCAGGGTATGAATGCCATCGTGTGACCACTTAACACACACTCAGCTCGGCTGGCTTTAGCGGCTCCAAAGCCAATGGAGGCATTTGACTCCTTGGCCAAGAATGTGCACTTGGGACTCCAGCATCCTTCGTGAAGGTGGAGAGTCCCACGCCACAGCCATGTGCCACTGAGTTCTTTAGCAGTCAGGTGCTGAGCGGGCTGTGAAGTGCAGAGAGACAGCTTTCTAGGCTTGCTGCCCCTGGCAGGTACAGCCAGAGTGCACACCTGGCTGCACAGTGCTCAGAGGGGGCTGACATTAGAGGGAGGTCTTTCAGACGGTTTTTTAAGTTAGGCTGTAACTGGTGTTAGCCCTAATAGGCCAAATTTATATTCCAGGGAAGGGCATGAGGCCTCATTGCCAAATACTTACAGACAGAACTATTTACATTTCCACAAAGACATTTCCACCCAGACATATTTCAGAGGCCTACTTTAGGAATGGAAAGATAGCCTAAAAAACAACCCAGTCTGACCCAGAGAAGGCAAGAAGTCCAGATTCTATTCTCAGTAGCAATGGCAGCCTGATTCATCCCCTTTCTCTGCTCCTAAGTGCCTGGCTTCACCCCTACCAGCTCCTATTATAAAACAAGTGTATTACTGGCCACTTGTGCCAAATAACACAGTGCACATGCTTACCAACTCAGATGTTACTCACACTTCCCACAGAGAAAGTGGAGGCTTGCTGTGCCCCATGTTTACACAGTCTGCGTGGAGGCACAGCAGATGACAAGCTCCTGTCCTGGATGGCCTTTCCCATTTTCATTCTGGAATGAAGAGGAACCCTGGAGCTCTGTAGTAAGAATGTCCAAAGTGGCGGAGTGGGCAGAGAGACCAGTATTTGATCCCGAGTCACATTTCCACAACCCATTAACTATTTCATTAGTTAATGTGTACACTCACTCCAGGTCTCTACTAAATATTAAAAACAACATTAACAACAATTAACAAACCTGGATGATGAACACCTGGTACATGGAAGGCAAAGAAGCAGGTGCAAACCTGTTAATTCAGTTCACTGCTGTATATTTCTGTTGTCAAAGGTTATCTAGTTGTTATAGGTGAAACTGGGAGAGTAATTACTTTTAAAGTTCTCCTCCTGCATTTCATACCATGTACCAAGTCCATGGACAGGTCACATTATCAAATTATACCTACTTCAGATCAAAGAAGTAGTTTACTTATAACAAACCCTGTGTGGGATTGACTTATTTAGCACATAAAAATACCAGGTGACCAACTGAATCTGAATATCGCATGGGACAAATTTATACTAAAAAGTTATCAGCTATTTATCTGAAACTCAAAAGCAACAATACATGTATTCATGGAATACACCGATAATACTTCTTTGTTTATTTGAAATTCAAAGTTAACTGGGCATTCTAGATTTTACCTGGTAATCTTTTTTATTTATTTATTTTTGACAGGCAGAGTGGATAGTGAGAGTGAGAGAGAGACAGAGAGAGAGAAAGGTCTTCCTTTGCCATTGGTTCACCCTACAATGGCTGCCGTGGCCGGGGTGCTGCAGACAGTGCACTGCGCTGATCCTATGGCAGGAGCCAGGTGCTTCTCCTGGTCTCCCATGGGGTGCAGGGCCCAAGCACTTGGGCCATCCTCCACTGCACTCCCAGGCCACAGCAGAGAGCTGGCCTGGAAGAGGGGCAACTGGGACAGAATCCAGCACCCTGACTGGGACTAGAACCCGGTGTGCTGGTGCCACAGGGGGAGGATTAGTCTATTGAGCCATGGCACTGGCCTTTTCTGGTAATCTTAACATTGTACTAGGAGTTGAGCCAACAAGCATGAATTAAGAAATGACATTTGGTTCCCAGGAGCTCACTGTCTTGTTAAAGAAGAGGAGTGAACAAGAGTAACTCAGGTTACAACAGAGGATTAGAGGGACACTGGGGAAGAAGCAGCTATATCCCAATTGAAGTGCAAACTAACACCTGAATCCTTCCCAAGGAAAACAAACATTGTAGAACTTATCCTATAGTTCTATAAATTCCTTATTTTTTTTTTTGACAGGAAGAGTTAGACAGTGAAAGAGAGAGACAGAGAGAAAGGTCTTCCTTCCTTTGGTTCACCACCCAAATGGCGGCTCTGGCTGTCGCGCTGCACCGATCCAAAGCCAGGATCCAGGTGCTTCCTCCTGGTCTCGCATGTGGGTGCAGGGTCCAAGGACTTGGGCCATCCTCCATTGCCTTCCCGGGTCACAGCAGAGAGCTGGACTGGAAGAGGAGCAACCAGGATAGAATCCGGTGCCCTGACTGGGACTAGAACCTGGAGTGCCAGTGCCACAGGCAGAGGATTAGCCTAGTGAGCCATGGCACTGACCCAAAATTTCTTACTTTTTTTCCCCAAGAGGCAGAGACACAGGCAAAGAATTCCCATTTGTGGTTCACTTCCCATTTGCCCACAACGGGCAAGGTTGGGCCAGGGCAAAGCCAGGGATTAGGAACTCAATCCAGGTCTCCCACATGGGTAGAAGGGATGCAGCTACTTGAGCCCTCACCACTCTTGGGTCTGCGTTAGCAGGAAGCTAGAGTTAGGAGCCATAGGTGGGCATCGGACCCTGGAACTCTGATATGGGACATGGGCATCTTTTTTATTTTTAAAGATTTATTTATTTATTTGCAAGAGTTACACACAGAAGGAGAGGCAGAGAAAGAGAGAGAGAGAGAAAGAGATAGAGAGAGAGGTGTCTTCCATCCACTGGTTCACTCCCCAGCTGGCCACCAGGAGCAGGAGCTCCTTCTGGAATCTCTCATGTGGGTGCAGGGGCCCAAGGGCTTGGGCCATCTTCTGCTTTCCCAGGCCATAGCAGAGAGCTGGATTGGAAGTGAAGCAGCCAGGACTCGAACCTCTGCCCATACGGGATGCTGGCACTGCAGGCAGCAGCTTTACCTGCTTGGTCACAGCACCAGCCCTGGGACATGGGCATCTTAACTGGCATGTTAACTGCAAGACCAAACACCTACCCTGGATCCTTCCATCTGAACCATGAGTTTATTAAGTGTTCTAAATGCTTCTCTCTACCTGAACGTCACCCACCACCACCCTTTGGAAGTAAAATCCACAAAATGAGAAGTAAAGCCCAAGTTGGGCTGAGGGTTCTGAGCCTTGAGTTGCTGCCTTGACGATAACCTCACAAGAAGCCCTGTAGGAAAGAGCACTGGGGCCTCCATGCAGTGGTGTTCATTAACGGTCACCTGCATAAGAAGACAGAGGCCCACCACCACCACTCCTATTTCACAGTGAGTCCAAAACCTGAACAATTGTAAAGAAGATTGTAAGGAATCGTGCCTTCAGCCACGTCTTGCATCTAGAGCAAGTCATAGTCCAGGAAATCTGAAGGCAACCAGGAAACACTGCCTCAAACAATGAGAAAAAGACACTGAGTTGCATGCCAAATGACCCTGTAAAAAACTCTCATGCTTCAAGGTCTAGGAGGGTCTGAAAGGTCACCTGGCTGCAAGTTAGAAGTCAGCCCTCACCATCCCGCTATGGTGAGAGATCTCCACATCTGCCTCACGTCCCCGTCTCTGAAAGGGTGATAGGTAGGGAAGCTGCGTTTGGAAAACTAACTCTTGCTCTTTTTGCACCAGCAGCCAAGGGAGCTGGGCGAGGCACAAGAGTCAACAGTGCAATTGAGGTCAGGCAAGGGCAGTGCTGGGGACCTGTGGCAGCCTCACACTAGTCCCTTGCCAGGCACTGGGCAGGTGTAGTGGGCACAGCTTGGCACAGCAGAGGCCCTAGCTTGGAGGACAAACAGCCTTCTCCTGAAGAGCCACCTCGCTTCAAGATCACAAGGAGTAAGAGGAGGGAGGGAGGGAGAGGAGGAGAGGGAACAGAAGAGGTAGGGTACCACCTACTTCCTTAGAGCACACCCAAGAGGTCACGACATCTGCCAAGTGCACTGGTGGAAAACCCAGACTATGATTTAGAGCAAAGATGATAATTCAAAGACCTTAAATGGAGCAATGGCTTACGAAACACTAAGGACTTACATTTCAACATGAAAAATACTAACACTTAGAAACAATAAATTTGGTCTTTATTCCTGGCATATTCCTCTTAGCATCTTCAGCACTAAGAATGTTCAGGGGACTTAACAGAACCCCAATGAGGTGTGAGTTTCATAGATGGTGCCCCAAAGTTGACACCACATAGGCCAGACACCCTTGCATCTGCCCAGGACACCTGCTGCCACATGCCTGTGCTGACACACGGTCCTAAGCACCCACATAGGCCTGCGGGTGATAAGGAGGAGGAAGTCTACTGGAGTTCTCAACTTTCAAGGTTCAACATAACATGTACTCAAAACTGAACACACCAAAAAAGTAAAGAGAAGCTTTTTTGTTGTCATATATTCAAAAAATTAGCTTAAATTTATGTTTCGGAAGCAGTGCAAGAGAAACATCTTAGAAAGCACTGAGGAGCTCTAAACAGAATCTTAAAAAACCAAAAACAAATTTGTCCTATAAAACATGAGGCCAGGGGTGGGGGGGGATGTGTCAATCTAGGCAATAAAGTTTCAACAGAAACTTCATGAGAGATCAGTCAACTCCAGATGTGGCCCCACTGTTTAACTATTGAAAACAGTCAGTCCAACCTCCACTGGTTAACCAAACCAGAAGTTGCTTCAAATTTACTATCCCTTTTCTACAATAAGCTATATTCCAAGTCAAATACACCAATTTTCTTTGGACTTGAAACAAATCTGTGAATCTTCTGGGCTTACATACCTTCTTTTTCTTCTCATTCATCTCACAAATGGTACAGTCCCCTGACTACATTTAATAACATTTGTTAGCATATAATTAAAAACATGGATGAGTATATGTATATATTTATAAGTAAGGTTAAGTAGTTATATCAAATAATATATATAAAATTTTAAAAAGTAAGACAACTGCCAAGTGAAATAAATTTAAATAGTATTTCTAATCAGAAAGTTCAATGTCAGTCTTTTGATTTATAAACTGAAAAGATACAGAACTCTCTTTCAACTATGGGTTTACCTAACAAAACATAACTTGGATAAGTTAATTTGTAAGTGCCCAAAGCAAGTTTTCCTCTACAGTTGGGTAAGTTCCACCTGTTGACTGCTGCAGTTGCTGATACCCATGCGTCACCACCAGTAATAAACCAGCACCAATTTCTGATAAACCATTGCCTAAAGAGATGACAAAAAGCAAGGTGACACAAGAGAGAGGCACCAAACAAAATACACTAATACACTAAGTGGCATAAACTGAGGAGGCCATCTCCTCACTTCCAAGACCAAAGCTCCTGACCTATCCCAGAGCAACAGTCATCTATCAAATTATCTGACAACAAATTGGGCAGTGCAGGGAAGAGGCTGGAAGGGATTAAGGGAACAGAAAAACTATGTGCAAGCATTTTGTGATGTACCTTACACACATTATCTTATTTAATCTGATAATGGCTTTATGACGTAGATTTTGCTTTTCGTAAAAATATTTGACAGCAGGGGTCGGCGCTGTGGCGTAGCAGGTAAAGCCATTGCCTACACTGCCAGCATCCCATATGGGCATCGGTTTGAGTGCCAGCTGCTCCACTTCCAATCCAGCTCTCTGCTATGGCCTGGGAGAGCACTAGAGGATGGCCCAAGTGCTTGGGTCTCTGCAGCCATGTGGGAGACCCAGAGGAAACTCCTGGTTCCTGGTTTCTGCCTTCAGATTGGCCCAGCTCTGGTCACTGCAGCCATCTGGGGAGTGAGCCAGCAGATGGGTGATCTGTCTCTTGTTCTCTCTCTCTGACTCTGCCTTTCAAATAAATAAATAAGTCTTAAAAATATATATTTCACAGTAGCAAGAGTGAGAAAATGACAGCTCCTATCCACTGGCGTCCTCCCCTAATGCCCTCATTGGCTGGGGCTAGGCCAAGGCAGAGGCTGGAAGCTGGGAACTGAATCCAGCTCTCCCACATGGGTGGCAGGTGCCCAATTACATGAGCCACCACCACAGCCTCCCAGGTCTGCGTTAGCAGGAATCTGGAGTCCGAAGCCAGAGGTAGACATGGAAGCCAGGTACTCTGATATGGGATGCAGGTGTCTTAACTGGTCTCTTAACAGCTGCCCTGACTATGCTGTTTAACAGCTAGATAAACATTCGCAGATGTCTCCATGTCATCTAAATCTAAAAATATCATTTTTTTCATACTTCCTTTTATTACTCTCTGAAAATTTTATAATGTGAAAGAAAACTTAAAACTTAAAATTTATCATTGTATTAAATATTTAAAAATTCTATTGAATGGTCCATCCAGTTTTGACAGCTAAGAAGGGTTCAAAATTGAGTGAATGAATTATTTTATTAGGACCTAGAACCACAGCCTATGTCCATCCCACTTACAGGAATTATGCAATGCTAGGATTAAAACAATAATAAAAATGTTTGTCTTTAAGGCAGTGGATACCTTCATTATCTTGATTGTGGTGATGGTCTCACAGATAAATACCTAGGCCCAAACTTATCAGATTGATCATCTGAAACATGTGCTGTTTGCTGTATGTCATTTAGACCTGCATACAGCAGTGTAAAAACAAACAAAACCTTCCAAATCAGCTGTAAATAAAGACAAGGAAAGTGAAAATACTGATGAGACAAACAAGCTATCCAGGGACACAAGCTGGATTTCTTTAATACTTCTCAAAACACATTTCATTCCAGCTCCAAGGGAATTTTTTTTATTTGATAAAGATTTCCTAAATTGATGGTAATATGAAATATGTTAAGAGTGGTTTGGACCCCAAGGCCATTCCTAAAAATAAGTCTTTATGATGGGCAAGACAGTGATCAGAGAGGGACAGCCGGGTGGGGGTTTTCTGGAGGAATAGAATATTCTATGCTGTCATTACAGGGTAATAAATCTATAAATGAGTTGAAACTTGTGGTATTGTACACCAAAGAATCAATTTTATTATATGATAACTTCTAAAATATTTTTAAATAGTACTGCTTACATTTTTAAAACGTTAAGGTTACAGCTGATAGTAATTCTATTTTTCAGACAAGGAAAGTAGCAGCTCAAAGAGCTCAAAGAACTTGGCCAGAAACACACACAACAGGAGGAGGATCTCGGATTTGAAGCCACATTTGTCTGGCAGCATAGCCTATATTTGGTTCCACTGTCCCAAAGAGCCACAAAAGATCTAGGGAAGACATGAAATTGGGTATGCCTGCTCCCTCCCTGAGCTGTGGGCCCTCGACCAAGAGTGAAGGTGCTCTTGGAGGGACTCACACACAGGGCTGAGAATCCATGGCTGAGCATGGAACACATGGAAACCCATTCCACTTCCACAACACTGCTTCCTGGGTACACTCTGCTCTGTTGCAGATGTCCAACCACAACAGACCACGCACTATGTGTCAACAGTCTTGGCTCGGCTCAGCTCACTAGGTGCTGAGTTCAGTCCACATAAAAACAATAACCACCACCTGCCTTCTCAGATGCCTGTCCTTAAACAAAGGAAACAGGAAAGGAGGAAACACGCCATACTTAGGAAACTGAATGCCTGCATCCCCTCGGTGTCCATCTTCCCCGGGAAAGTTTCCAGCAAGGATCTAAGAAAACATGGACCAAGGCCATCAGCCCAGAGACATGGCTGTGTTGTGCACTCTCGATAACAGTCCAGGCTTCCAAAGGCTCTTCATTTGACACACAGCACACTGGGGCTTTGGGCATGAAGTGAAAGCCACTTTCCCAGAGTCTTTCCCACTCCAAATGAAAGGCCAAGAAGACAGCCAGGCTGTCTCACCGAGGGCAAGTGGCTCAGGGATTCCCTCAGTAACAAAGGAATACTCAGCACCAGGTCACCCGCTAAATAAAGGCAAACCTCTCCTGAAGAGGTTAAGAGAGGTGAGGCACTGGGCTGACCACTCTTATTTTTAGGCAAACTGGATTTGTTACAATTTTCCATTCTTTTCTAATTCATATGCATACATGGTTATGTATGGATATCAGGGTGCTTCCAAAAAAGCTTGCAGGAAAATTGCAGGATGAGTTTATGTTGGTGCAGAAATTTTTTTTCATAGTATGTGGGAAAATGCATACCACAAAAAACTATGCATCTATTTAAAAGAGCTTTTCTGCACCAAATAAATTCATACTTAAACTCCATTTCTGAAGTATCCTTATATGTATACAAAGCCACAGCCATACTTATTTCTTGAGTATGAAAACTGAAAGAACTTTTTATAACTACCACAATGGACACAGAGACAACTGAGAGTTGTGTTTCAGGAACCTTTATCACCTTGTGAGGAAAAGTCTATGGTGCCTTTCAATTCCACCCACTAGATTGTTTCATGGGGTGGGCAACATGGAACTCTTATTATGGATCCATTGGAATTCCAAGTACAACACCTTAGAAATGGTAGAGATATTAACATCCATTGAGCTGAATAAAGCAAAAATGGGACAAAATGCATAACTCAGAACAAAAAAGAAAACGTTTTTGTCTTGAAATTTAATGATTGCCACACTCCAAGATTTGAAGATTGTCAAGTCATTCCAGTGAATGAAAAAGCAAACAAAATTTGTACTGTCAGTGGTGGGTGACAGGGGTGAACAAGCAAAATTTGTACACCATATGAAATTGCTGCTTTTCTCAGTCAAAAGTGATTGGATATTGGCTGGCGCCGCAGCTCAATAGGCTAATCCTCTGCCTTGCGGCACCGGCACACTGGGTTCTAGTCCCAGTCGGGGCACCAGATTCTGTCCCGGTTGCGACTCTTCCAGGCCAGGGCTCTGATGTGGCCAGGCAGTGCAGTGGAGGATAGCCCAAGTGCTTGGGCCCTGCACCCCATGGGAGACCAGGAGAAGCACCTGGTTCCTGCCATTGGATCAGCGTGGTGCACCGGCAGCAGCATGCTGGCCACAGTGGCCATTGGAGGGTGAACCAATGGCAAAAAGAAGACCTTTCTCTCTATCTCTCTCTTTCTCACTGTACATTCTGCCTGTAAAAAAGTGATTGGATATCTACAATTTCATATAATTCAACCTAATAGCAACAAAATCAATCACACAAGCTAAGGTGGAGAGTCTACATATACACCCAGGAACAGTGTCCCACTTACCAAAATATACAAAGGGTACAATTACAAGACATACACCAAGTTAACATGAAAGAAGTTTTTGAAGTAGATCATTTTAATTTGAACTGAGTTTAAAATTACCTTTAATGATGTATAATTCACACACTTCAAAACTCATTGATTTTCAGTTTAGAGTTTCTTGAATCTTGATGAATGTATGCAGCCCTACAACTCCCACTACAATTATGGTGGGGGAATATTTCTATTACCCTTCCAAAAATCTTATTTGTATGCCTCTCCCCTGATCTGCTTTCTGTTGCTATAGAGGTTCTGCCTTGTGCAGAATTTCATAGGGGTTCTTTCAGTACATGGTCTACTATGTCTCACTTCTTTCATGTACCAGAATGCTTCTGAGACTCATTCATGTTGCTTATCCATCATCCATGTCTTTCTACTGGAAGGTAGTATACCACAAATCATTTATCCATTCACTAGACAAGTTCTTTCCAATATCTGGCTGTTAAGAAAAAAGCTTGTTAGGAGAGATGCTTGTCCTAGCAATTAAGATGTTCATGTCCTGAATCGGGAGTATCTGGACTGAATTATCAGCTCCAGTTCCTGACTCAAGCTCCCTGTGAATGCAGATCTTTGGAGGCAGTGGTGATAGCTCAAGTAATTTAATTGGGTCCCTATCTTCCATGCAAGTTCCTAGTTTTCACCTTTGGCCCAGCCCCAACTGATGTGAACATTTGGCAGTGAACAAATGAATGGGAACTCTCTGCCTGTCTCTCAAGTAAGAATTTACCAATCCCAAACCACATCACCAACACTTGTTATGGTCAGTCCTTTTAATCTCTGCCACTTGGGAGGATACAAGGTAGTGTCTCCTAGTGGTTCAACTAACATTCTCTAATGACTAATGATGCTGATATCTTTTCATAAAGCCATCTGCCATTCATATTTTGGGATGTGTCCAGTCAAATCTTTTGTCTATTTTTAATTGTATTACCTTAGTATTGAGTTGTAAAATTTTTCAAATTTAGATATAATATATTCTGCAAGTATTTTCTCCTGAACTATGGATTGCCTCTTCATTTTTAACAGATTGTTTGAAGAGAAAATGTTTTAAATTTTAATTATGTAAAATTATTTCTTTTTTTTCTTTTTCTTTTTTGACAGGCAGAGTTAGACAGTGAGAGAGAGAGACAGAGAAAGGTCTTCTTTCCATTGGTTCACTTCCCAAATGGCCACTATGACTGGTGCGCTGCACTGATTCGAAGCCAAGAGCCAGGTGCTTCCTCCTGGTCTCCCATGCGGGTGCAGGGCCCAAGGACCTGGGCCATCCTCCACTGCCTTCCCGGGTCACAGCAGAGAGCTGGACTGGAAGAGGAGCAACCAAGACAGAACTGGCACCCCAACCAGGACTAGAACCCGGAGTACCAGCGCCACAGGGGGAGGATTAGCCTGTAAGCTGCAGTTCCAGCCCAAAATTTTTTCTTATATAGTTTCTATGGTAAAAAGCCTTTTCTGTCAGTGGTGGGGGACAGGGGTGAACAAGCAAAGCACAGAGGATTTTTAGGCAGGAAACTCTTCTGTATTACTATCATGGTGAGTGCATGTCACTATATTTGCCACCTGTGGAAGGTACAAGAGTAAATTTAATATAAACTGTGGATGTTGGGTGATAATGATGTGTTAGTGTAGGCTCATTATTGTAACACACTCACCACTCTGGCTTGGGATGTTGACAATAGGGGAGGCTGAGCATGTGTGGTGGCTGGGGACAGATGGAAAGTCTTCATACTTGTACTCAGTTTTGCTGTGAATCCAAAACTTCTCTAAAAAATCAACTCCAGCAAATTGTCATCATCATCCTTGCTATCCAAAGGTTTCAAAGAGTTGCTCCTATGCTTTCTTAGTAAGATTTTATAGCTTCAGCTACTACATTTGAATCCATGTCAAGTAAACTCATGTGTATGGTATGTGGTATGAGTCAAGGTTCCTTTTTAGGAATACAGGCATCTAATGGTTTCAGCACCAGTAGCTGAAAATATTATCATTTCCTCATTGAATTCCATTTGTGCCTTTGCCAAAAATCAAGTGACAATATACGTGGGTCTATTCTGTTCTATTGGTCTACTTGTCTATACTTACCACATGGTCTTGATTGACATGGCTTCAAAGTAACTGTTAAAATCTGGTAGTGTAAGGGGCCAGCACCTGTAGTATAATGGGTAAAGCTGTCACCTGCAGCTCCAGCATCCCACAGAGGTGCTGGTTTGAGTTCCAGCTGCTTCACTTCCAATCCAGCTCTCTGCTATGGCATGGGAAAGCAGTAGAAGATGGCCCAGGTCCTTGGGCCCCTGCACCTGTGTGGAAGATCTGGAAGAAGATCCTGGCTCTTGGCTCCTGGCTCCTGGCTTTGGATTGGCTCAGTTTCAGCCGTTCACAACTGGAGTGTGAACCTACAGATGGAAGACTGATCTCTCTCTCTCTCTCTCTCTCTCTCTCTCTCTCTCTCTCTCCGCCTCTCCATCACTCTCTGTGTAACTCTGACTTTCAAATAAATAAATGAACCTTTGGGAAAAAAATCAGGTGGTGTAAGTCCTCCAACTCAGAGTAGTTGTCTTTAAATAACTTAATATCCAGGGCTGATTCCTGACAGAGCAGCTCACTTTCCATGGCTCTGTCATGAAGCTAGATATTGTTGCCCCCTCCATCTTTTTTTCTTTCTTTCCAAATTAACAGTGGCTCTTCCACACACACCAGTGCAACTCCAAAGACCCTCATTTATTTCCTGCTCAGATGAGACGTAAGGAAATCCTACCCAGTCTGCCTCTCCAAGAATGGGGTCTCAGCATGTTATGACCACAAATAAGCTCTTCTTCCATGAGCCTTGATTCCCTGGACACTTGGTCTGTGGTCTTACAGATTTTCTAGACCATGTCATCAAAGCTTTCCAAGCTCAATTCAGATCATCTGGTTCCCTGTATCTTTGGCCTGCCTCAGAAAACCATTATTTCCCTCAGCATGCCAGTCCTCAACCCAAACTGTGGCCTGATTCACTCAGGGTCTCAGCTTTACCCATAACCACAGAAAAACAAACAAAGCCATTTCCCATCCCTACCTTCAACCAAAACTGCTACGGACCAAAAGGGTTGTCCACTGCACGACTTGCGGGTCATCATTCACAGAAAGCAACAATAAGGTCTTGCCCTCTTCTCTTTCTCCTCTTCTACCTCTTCCTCTTCCTCCTCCTCCTCTCCATGTCTCACCCCACAACTTGAGTATACATAAAGCATTCACACCAAAAATTATAATGCAAAGATTTTCAATGTTTCCTGGACCAAACTCATATGCTGAAATCTGCCACTGACCTTGATGTGTTCCATTCAAGTCAAGAAAATCACAAATGACTTCTTTGGTGAGTTACTTTTTAAATGTCTTCCTCCTAAAATACTCAAAATATATATTTACATTATCTTCTAGGTGATAAGAAACATACAATTAACTAATCCCTTCTGAAAATTTGTACCAGTTACCTACAAGATAGTTTTGAATTTGTTTAGTATGGAAACAGAGTTTTTCCACTTGCATCTCAAGACAGAAGTCCTTGGATGTGAGGGTCACTTGTTAGTCACCTTACTTTAAACTCAGCTACAGGCTGGGGGGACTGGGGGTTGGGGGTGGGGGAGAAGGACTGAGCCGGAATGAAACGGCATCATAAACTTCAAGAAGAGAGTGCTGACACTTTCTCGAAAGATTACTCAAAATTTCTTTTGGCTTTATGTGTGAATCACACATCAGCTACTTAAAAGGACATCTAGTTTCCAACAAATCAATTGGGAGTTTGCCTAGGATTAAAAAGAAATTTCCCCTCAAAATGAGAGGCCAGCTTCAATGGTGAAGATGCTGTGTGGGATGTCTACGTTCCCTATCAAGACAGCTGGGCTTGAGTCCCAACTCCAACTCCACTCCATCCCAGTTTCCTGCAAATGCACACCCTGGGAGTCAGCAATGATGGTCAAGTTCTTGGGTCCCTGCCACCCACACATGAAACCCAGACTGAACTGCACTCCAGATGAATTCTGAGATCCTGGCTCTTGTGGGATTTAGAGGGAACGAACCAGTAGATGGAAGATCTCTCCGCCCCCCTCTGTGTGTGTGTGTGTGTGTGTGTGTCTTTGTTTCAAATAAATTACTTTAAGAAAAAGAAGCCAAGGAACTCTTTCTCCACAAAGACCTAAGTGCACTTAAGAAATAAAACTCAAAAGACAAAAATCAGAAACTCCTGGATACGATTAAAATGGGTAAGGGAGGCCAAAGGTGCAGGAGCTGCAGGATGAAAAGACAGGAGTTACCCTGACCCAGCAGGAATCCAAGTGGACGGTCACTGCTCAGGGGATATCAGTGAAGTACTCACTGAAACTTCTGTTGGTTCCAGAGAGTGGCTGACAAGCATGACTTTACATCACTCACCTGTCAAATCCTCCACCTGTCTAGGAGAGCTGCCTGGAGCATCTCTGCAATCTCTTTAACTTCTATCAACATTGAGCCACTATTATTAAACCATCTGGCCACCTGCTCCAACTACGATTTGTTGCAAGATTTGACATGAAGCATCTTAGGAGAATTTAATCTGCAGCGTCCAGGAAGGTGAGAAGCCTGGTTCATGTGAAACCATTGGAGCTCTAGTATTCTTCTCACAGAGACAGAAGAAGGCAGGCAGGAGCAGCTCCTACTGGAGATCAGATGGCCTCTGCATCCCTCCTTGTTGTCTTTCCTGGGCCAGCTCTCCCTACAGTGTGGCCATGGAAAAGCACCAAGCTCAAAGCCAGGCCATCTCAAAAGGAAGTGATGTGGAAGAAGCTCAAGTGCTTGGCTGGGCACTTCTTAGAAAGTTTTACTCCTGGCTGATGTGACCATGTTATTCTTTCCCTCTAAGCAGGAAGAATATAGAAAAGTTGTACCAGGGAACTGCAGAGGGCTCCTCTTTACCACTGGTCTGTGCTCATCAGAGCCTCAGCCTCTGTCTGCCCAAGCTCACTCCATAACAGACACTTGGTGTTTCAGAGGATAAAACCCAGGCTTTGAAATGGGGACTCAGCAGAGATTGATGGCTTTCTAGTGAGGATCACTCAGCCTTGCAAAGAAGAAACAGTGACACTGCAGGGCCAATGGGCCCCTCCTGCCTCCCCACCTTTGACATATTCTCATCAGCAGGGACTCCTTCACACCCTTCTAAAGACAGAGCTGTGGGAGCAGGCTGGAAACCTCTCTTAGGACCACCTGGATCCTCCTGACTGGCAAGCAATGACCTTGGAGCAATCCTAAAATAAAATTGATAGGAGTTCATGAACCAAGAAAGTACAGTGTACTTACACAATTAGCTGTCTTTAGAAAACAAGACCTGTGTCTGACCCAAGACAGTCCAAAGGCTCTAATCCCATGATTTGCAAATAATTGACTATAAATTTAGAAGGTCACCCTGTGGGGGAAAAGAGAGAGGCAAGGGTTGGGCAAATCTTTGTAGCACACAGTGAAAGTATACGTAATGTCATCAGATTATCTCCTGTATTACTAAGCTGGGTTAGAATGACAGAAAAATGGGAAACCACAGAGGTCTTCAGATGGAAGAAAACAGCATAATAAAGCAGACAGATGAGCTCTTCCAGTCTATGCCAGCAGCGAAGGTGATTAAACAAAGACTTCGCTTTCATGAAAATCACAGTGGTTATTAGTGTACTAAATTCTTAACCATGGAAACTTTGTCGTATTTTTCCAACACAAGTTTAAAATACAGTCTCACACCCTTGAAAGCATGCTTTAAGCTGTTCTAAGATAACAAGAGGTAACCACTGGAAACATCCTATGAGTGCATCAAAATAGAAAAAGGGGGTAGGTGCTGTGGCACAGTGAGTTAAAACCACTGTGTTTGACATCACTGTGTTGGGACATCAGGATCCCAGAATAGAGTGCTGGTTCACCTGGTTACTCTGCCTTTCAAATAAACAAATAAATCTTTAAAGAAAAAAGACTGGCTGGTGCCACAGCTCAATAGGCTAATCCTCCACCTAGCGGCGCTGGCACACCAGGTTCTAGTCCCAGTCGGGGCGCCGGATTCTATCCCGGTTGCCCCTCTTCCAGGCCAGCTCTCTGCTGTGGCCAGGGAGTGCAGTGGAGCATGGCCAAAGTGCTTGGGCCCTGCACCCCATGGGAGACCAGGATGAGCACCTGGCTCCTGCCTTTGGATCAGCGTGGTGCGCCAGCCCCAGTGCGCCAGCCACAGTGGCCATTGTAGGGTGAACCAATGGCAAAGGAAGACCTTTTTCTCTGTCTCTCTCTCTCTCACTGTCCACTCTGCCTGTCAAAAAAAAAAAAAGAAAGACTAAAGAAGGTACCTTCTGTACCTCCTTCTAGGTTTCACACAAACCTTTGAAACATATTATTTCTATCCTTTTATTGTTGATCCAGACCCAAGATTTCAAAAATAATGTGAAATACTATTACATAAAAATGGACTACTGGTAATTCAAAATTTTTGATTATTTCAAATTTACAGTACCAGACTAAAATCCAGGGATTTGATGATTTCTGCAGAAGAAAAGAGGCCACTCATTTAACTGTGTCCTTTTTTCACGACATGTCAGTAAGGGATGAAACTGCAGTTGGTCCACAATGAGCTCAGTTGGAAAGATTCTCTTTCTTTTTGCAATGCTCTTGGCATTTTGTATTAAAAAAAGGCAGAGACATAGAAAGAGACACACATTTGCTGAAGACCCCAGAGCAGACAGGACTAAACCAGGCTGAAGCCAGGAGCTTGGAACTCAATCTGGGTCTCCCACTTGGGTAACCATCACCAGCTGTCTCCCAGAGTGATATCAGCAGGAATCAGAGCAGAGCTGGGACTTGATGTCCCAAGTGGTATCTTAATTACTACAGCAAATGCTGGCCCCTGGATTTACTCTGTACAACATCTTTGAGTTGGGCACAAGCCCTCTGGAGTGAGTTTCTTGGGTGCAGGCTGTAAAGGCAATTTCTGCTGAAGCTCTTGCGTGCTCACACCTGGCCAGAAGGCATCAGTGAATTCCTGTTAAATGAATGCAAGCCTAAAACAGACACCCTGATAAATATCTACCTATGGACAAACTTGAGACGCTATCCCATATCTCTGTACTGCATAAGCATGATATTGCAACTTGAAGTTAATGATAGAAACTAAGTCAGATGATTATCCTTTTAGGGTTCTTATTTTAATCTAGTATAAGCTAAAAAATCATAATTTGAGATTACCAGGAGAGTCTCAACAGTTTAAAATGACTGTAAATTGACTACCTAGTGACACTCTAATACAGGGAAGCATTGCTTTGTGGACAGACATGCACTTTCAGAAGTGGCCAGAAGGACTTGGGATTTCCACAATTTGGGGTCACTTCCAACTCCTTGGATATATGTCTTAGATCTTCCCCACAAATGCCTTAGCAGAGATGAGGCAGATCATCAACCCACAATGAAATACATATATAGGGCACTGGGTACATTTTTTTAAAAATGTCTGTTTATTTTCAGAGCCGGTGTTGTGGCCCAGGGAGCTGAGCTACCACTTGTGATGCCAGCATCCCATATGGGGACCAATTCAAGTACTGGATACTCCACTTCCAGTCCAGCTCCCTGCTAATATGCTTGGAAAATGAGCAGATGATGGCCCCTACCACAACAAAGGAGACCCAGAAGGAGTTTCAGGCTCCTGGCTTTGGCCTGACCGAGCCCTGGTGTAGCCATTTGGGGAAAGAAACAGTGGATGGAAGATATTGATCTTTCTTTTTTTTTTTAAAGATTTATTTATTTATTTATTTATTTGAGAGTCAGAATTTGGATTCTTCTCCAGCAGACAACAATGCACACCATTCTATTGCCTGATTCCTCCTCGTTGGTTACAGTGGGTTGTGAGCCCAGTGGAGATGCCCCCATGAATAAATGTACCTCACACCACATTGGCCCAATAAATCACAAGACCTATGGACCTTAAAAAGGGATGGCAGAGGATTCCAAGGTGTGGTCTCCTTCCTGTGGAACACCTGGAGCCTGATATGCGGTCGTTTATGTATTCCTGGAAGCAGGTGAATCTGAACAGCCCTGCCAATGACAAACACACAATCACTGCTGCTATTTGGGTAAGCTTTCCAGACTGTACCCAGTAACGCAAAGTGGAGGTGCCTTGGTTTTCCAGGAGAGGCTGGGAGAGGCAGCCTGGCTGCTGCTAAGCTTTGCCTGATTGAAGTGAGGCCTGGCCCCACAGCCTGAAGGCACATTCCACAGAGGACTTTCCCCTTGCCTTACACAGAGGAAAGAGATGTAGTCCCCAGGGGAAAGCAGGCGGTGTACCCACGAGTGTTTTCACTGGGCAGCGGGAAAAGCTGGATGAGCACAGTCACAGTCTTAGTAAGACAGAGAAATTCCAAACAGCACCTGCTCAGTCCTACAGAGGCAGCATCCTGGGGGCTATGAGAGAGGCATGAGCAGGGCTGTGCCACTCACGAGCCATCTGGGGATGAGCAGTGTCAGCATCCAGGGACAGGTACACCCTTTAAGGGCTCTGTAGCCCGTATCTTGTGACTGTACCCTGGGCACAAAACAGCCTGGCTCTCAGAAGCCCAGTGAGCCATTTGAGTCATCACAAAAATTGTTTTGGAAAAATGCACATTTCTATTTTCAGTTCATCCCATGCAATCAATTCATGAGGAACCATCTTCCTGAACCAAAGGCACCTGAGCCACTCTGTGCTATAGCATGGAGGACAGGAGTCCAAAGAGCCCTAACAAGTTTATGTTTTAATAACATGTTCAGGGACTGGCACTGTGGCATATTGAGTAAAGCTGCCGCCTGCAGTGCCAGCATCCCATATGGGTACCAGTTCGAGTCCCAGCTGCTCAGCTCTCTGCTGTGGATTGGGAAAGCAGTACAAGATGGCCCAAGTCTTTGGGCCCCTGCAACCCCATGGGAGACCCAGAAGAAGTTCCTGGCTCCTGGTTTCAGATTGGCAAAGCTCCAGCCATTTCAGCCTTTTGAAGAGTGAACAAGTGATGGAAAACTTCTCTCTGTCTCTCTTGCTCTGCCTCTGCCTCTCTGTAACTCTGCCTTTCAAATAAAATAAACAAAACCATATGGGTACCAGTTCGAGTCCCAGCTGCTCAGCTCTCTGCTATGGATTGGGAAAGCAGTACAAGATGGCCCAAGTCTTTGGGCCCCTGCAACCCCATGGGAGACCCAGAAGAAGTTCCTGGCTCCTGGTTTCAGATTGGCAAAGCTCCAGCCATTTCAGCCTTTTGAAGAGTGAACAAGTGATGGAAAACTTCTCTCTGTCTCTCTTGCTCTGCCTCTGCCTCTCTGTAACTCTGCCTTTCAAATAAAATAAACAAATCTTAAAAAAAGAAAATAACATGTTCAGTGAAAATGTGACCTGCATTTGTCTGCATTGATTTGAGTATTTAGTATGAAATAAAGAATTTTAAAGACCAAACACTGGGATGAGTGTTGTGGCACAGCAGATTAAGCTGCCACTTGCAATGCCAGCATCGCCTATCGGAGTGCAGGTTTAAGTCCCAGCTGCTCTTCCTTCTCATCCAGCTCCCTGCTAACATGCCTGGGAAAGCAGTGAATGATGGCCCAAGTACTTGGGACCCTGCACCCACATGGGAGTTCAGGGCTCCTGCCTTCAGCCTGGCTCAGCCCTGGCTGTTGCAGTCATTTGGGAAGTGAACCAGTGGATGGAAGATCTCTTTTGCTCTGTCTCTCCCCATCTCTCTGTTATTGTGCCTTTCAAATGAATAATATAAAACTGTAAAAAAATAAAGACCAAACACTTCGGGGAGCCCTGTGAAAAATCTATTCTGTCAAGAACCTGACTACTGACTGTATTAGCTTCTATTCAAATGCTTTGAACACAGGGCAATTGTAGCAGATTTCATTGCTTACAGTTTCTCCAGGTCAAACACATTTTAGTATGCTGGGTTAGACCCATTCTTTATTCATTAAGCACAGAGAAAACCAAACAGTGTGGGCAATGCCTTAAATTTTTAACCCTCACTCTTTAGGGACAAAATATCCAAGGGACACAGCTCCTGAGCAAACCGGCCAAGCTTAGGTTCAAGAAATGATAAAGAGTGGAGACTGAGGGCTTCATTACAGGGCAGAAATGGAAACTGTCACAACGGTATCGGCAGATGCCCGTCTGGAGGGCAGCTGGGGTTGTGAGATACAGTTTATCGTCAATTATTCTCCATGCATTTCTTCCGTGACATGGCACTATCTTCACTGCCAGTCTCATTTTGATCTGAGGTGATCAAAATGAGACTGTGAGTGAGTGAGATTTGTGATTCTTGCCATGATTAAACATTGCCTTGCAAGATGTTGGATGAATTAAGCTGTGAAATGTGCAATTGTGAGGAAGCAATGGTATTTCAACATGTTTCCCAAAAGACAATTTTAAAAATCACCCTTGTTTTAAAATACAAAGTTAAGTCTTCACGATTCTCAAGCCCTTTTTATGTCTCACCATTCTGATGCAGACATTTGTCTTCTGCTAATTACATCTCAAGAGTGTCCTGGAGCTGGCACCATGGCTCACTAGGCTAATCCTCCACCTGCTGGCACCCTGGGTTCTAGTCCTGGTTGGGGCACCGGTTCTGTCCCAGTTGCTCCTCTGCCAGTTCAGCTCTCTGCTGGGGCCCAGGAGGGCAGTGGAGGATGCCCTAAGTGCTTGGGCCCTAAACCCACATGGAGGAAGCACCTGGCTCCTGGCTTCAGATCGGTGCAGCACACCAGTCATAGTGGCCATTAGGGGAGTGAACTAATGGAAGGAAAACCTTTCTCTCTATCTCTCACTGTCTAACTCTGCCTGTTAAAAAAAAAGTGTCCTGGGCACAAAGAGGGAGTTTGCACCCTGAAAGGGAAAAAACAATGTGTACTTCTTAAACCTCTGGAGGTGGAAAACTTAGCTTAAAATCTATAGAACCATCTGGAAAAGACTGAAGGTCTGTCTGTGCATGCATAGCTATAAAACATATCCAGGGTCCCGTGCTGTGGTGCAATGGGATAACACCCCAGCCTGAAGCACTGGCATCCTACATGGGCACTGGCCTGGCTGCTCTACTTCTGATCCAGCTCTCTGCTATGGCCTGGGAAAGCAGTGGAAGATGGCCCAACTCCTTGGGCCCCTGCACCTGTATGGGAGACCAAGAAGCAGCTCCGGACTCCTGGCATCGGATAGGCACAGCTCTGGCCATTGTGGCCAACTGGGGAGTTAACCAGCAGATGGAAGACCCCCCTCCCCTGCCTCTCTTCTCTCTGTGTAACTCTGACTTTCAAATAAATAAATAGATCTAAAAAAATAAGAAAACCTGACATATCCAGTAGTAGACAATTATGGCATATGCACACAGCAGATGTACACCGCCCATAAGGAAGTAGTATCTTCAAAATGTGTTTTTAATGATTAAATGCAAGGTGCTGGATAGGTGAGACTATTTTCAAATACACCTTGTGCTTCCTCTGGGAGAAATAAGAACATCTCACAGAAGAGAAAATGAGTTGGAGGCAATTTTTACTGCATTTGCTATCCTCACACAGATAACACCTTCTTGTCAGTTAAAGTTATGTGGGTGGAGAACCGCTGTGTGATTCTTTCTATTCTCTCTGCATTCAGAAAAATAACAATGTTACTGTTTTTATAAAGCTCTGAAAAAATCATAAAAATATCAGTATATTGTACTGAATGAGTATTTATAACTAATTTATTTATTTGAGACACAGAAGGGGAGAGAGAGAAGAAAAGTGAGTGTGCTCTCATTCATTGGTTCAACTCCCCCAAATTCCCAGTATCCAGGAATTCAACCAGGTATCCTAGATGGGTGGCAGGAAACCATTGACTTGATCCATTACTGCCACTCCCAGGATTTGTGTCAGCAGGAAGCTGGAGTCAGGAGCCAGAGCCAGGAATTGAACCCAGGTAATCCACTGTAGGACTCTGGTGTCAGAACACCAGGCAAAAAGCCGGCTCCCAGATGAAATTTAAAATTCCAAAACAACCATTTTTTTAAGTATTCAAAAGACAAACAAGCTAGGAAAAAGATACTTCAAATGTGGCACACAAAAGGTTATTATCTTTAATATATAAAAGGTTAATAAGGGGGCCAGTGCTGTGGTGAAGCAGGTTAAATCCCTGGCTTGAAGCACTGGCATCCCATATGAGCACTTGTTCAAGGCCCAGTTGCTCCTTTTCCAATCCAGCTTTCTGCTATGGCCTGGGAAAGCAGTAGAAGATGGCCCAAGTCCTTGGGCCCCTGCCCCTGCGTGGGAGACCTGGAAGAAGCTCTGGGCTCCTGGCTTCAGATTGGCCCAGCTCTGGTCATTGCAGCCAATTGGGGAGTGAACCATCTCATGGAAGACCTCTTTCTCTCTCTGCCTCTCCTCTCTCTGTGTAACTCTTTCAAATAAATAAATAAATCTTAAAAAAGTTAATAGAAATGATTCACAACTTGATTGAAGTCAAAAATGAAACACCACCAAGATGATGCCAAAAGACCTTATCAGAGAGTTCACAAAAGCCAGGCAATTTGATCACATTCACACAAGAACACATTTGCTACCTAGAATTCTGAATCACCAGTGGAATGTTTCCGTTCAACGTTAGTGCATTTTCACCATGACAGGTAACATTCATGAGGGACACTGAATGACATCTTGCATTGCATACAGGCAGGAGTGTGAAGCATGCCACACTTGTGGAAAATAATATGCACGTGTGCTGAGCCTTACTGACATTCTCTGCCTTCAGGCTCTGATAAAGAAATACTGTCATGGGGCTAGTGCTGTGGCATAGTGGGTAAAGGCGCCGCCTGCAGTGCCAGCATCCCATATGGGCATCGGTTCAAGACCCAGCTGCTCCTCTTGCAATCTAGCTCTGCTATGGCCTGGGAAAGCAGTAGAAGATGGCCCAAGTGCTTGGTCCCTGCACTCACATGGGAGACCTGGAAGAAGCTCCTGGCCTCAGATTGGTGCAGCTCTGGCCATTGCAGCCAATTGGGGAGTGAACCATTGGATGGAAGACCTCTCCTTCTCTCTCTCCCCCTCTCCTTCTCTCTGTGTAACTCTGACTTTCAAGTAAATAAACAAATCTTTTTTTTAAAAACCTAGCAACCCAATCAGCAACTCAAAGGACCCCATCACTTGAGGCTTTGGAAACTTATTTACTTTGGGGAGAACCCCCACAAGAGATCAAACCCCAATATTCACCTGAAGAGCCTGAATGGATACTTTTCTGAGGTTATATTATCCAACCTCCAGATAACTTGAATCTAAGGACGATAAAATTCTTCTGCTAGCCCCAAGCCAGTGGAAGCTCCTTGAAACACTTCATTAGGCCTTCCACCTGGAGAGAGATAAAACTCTACAGACAGCTCACCATTTATTTACTGGAAGTGACAATCAAGAGACAATTAAGAATATTTTGGGGGTTGGCGAACTTGCCTTTTTTTATTTTTATATTTTGACAGGCAGAGTGGACAGTGAGAGAGAGAGAGATAGAGAGAAAGGTCTTCCTTTGCCATTGGTTCACCCTCCAATGGCCACCGTGGCCAGCGTGCTGCAGCTGGTGCACCGCGCTGATCAAAGGCAGGAGCCAGGTGCTTCTCCTGGTCTCTTATGGGGTGCATTGCCCAAGGACTTGGGCCATCCTCCATTGCACTCCCGGGCCACAGCAGAGAGCTGGCCTGGAAGAGGGGCAACTGGGACAGAATCCGGTGTGCCAGCACCGCAAGGTGGAGGATTAGCCTATTGAGCCACGGCGCCGGCCAGTGAACTTTGTCTTATAAACAATCATGTAAACCAGGGACTCCCACTTCTTTTAAAGATGGGGAAGCTACCCAGGGGAAGATAGGCAGTTAGACTCATATACATGTCAAAAGTTAAAGGTATTCAGTACCTCCTAGTTTGGGTAGAGGCCTTTAATAATTAGGTAGAAATATTTCTTTGTAGAACTGAGATGACCACAAATCAAGCTCTTCTCAGAACTTCAGTTCTGAAGACATTTCTGAAAGCCTGCAAAGTTACCATAGTCTCTCTTTCAAGTCAGCTGTCACTCAAAGGGTGTCTATGGCACTATAAATACAATACCATCTCCACTGTGCCTGAAGATTTCGGTCTTTAGGGTATGGGAGAAAAGACTAACAATTTCCTCAAGAGATCGCTAAGAAAGTTATCCCAAGAAACACACCTTACCTGGACCACCTTATTGTCTATAGTTTTAATATGAATCAGAATCACCCCTCTCCCTCAAAATTAGATTTAAGCCTTCCAAATGCTGTATGGATGTCCTTTCCTTATTATGATATGATTGGGGATCAAGAGGTCTTTGAGTTGGTTAAGTAAATGACAGTCTTGGCTCAATTTCAACAGATTCTTCTACAATTACCAGGGAAACAGCCTCAAATCATGAGGGCTCAAAAATTCAACCCTGGAGACTTGGTTTAAATTAAAATCATTTTCATTCATTCTCATTCACTATCAGAAACCCAGGAGGGACCCTAAACAGCAAGTCTATATATCCTCACTGCAGTAAAAGTGTCTGGATTAACATCCTGCATCCACCATTCTGAAATGACCTTTGGTCCAGCTCTGAAGGACAACTCCAGTGCTTTTGAGGAAAAAGCTGACTGCTGTTGTGAGGCCACAGAGTGACTCATGCTGCTGTTCCAAAATAAATTATCATCATACAATAAATTTAATTATCTTTGTGAGCCAACAGTTGAAATACTAGGCATCTTGTTTCATTTTATTCTATTTATAGTCCTCACATTCTGCTTTATTTTGTACAGTTCTCTGAGTCCCTGCTTCAACTCTATGTGACCGAAATGCTAGGTGCACTTTATGCTAATCATCACATTGATTGCTCCTCTATTTTTGCTTACCTGCCTCCCTGATGCCTCATAACATGTACCTTTTAACTCCCATTGTTTCTCAATAATACTATCCTTATTCTTTTGTTTTCTGTCTCCCGAGACTAACTCAATGGTGCCACTTCCTAATGTAAGATGTATATTAGGATATTCTTTTCTCCTCTTTCTCTCCATCACTTGAGACACACAGTCTGACTTGGGAGATGGGATGAAAATCCCTTAATTTATATTGGAAACATAATAGAAATAGAAGGAAATTTAGATTTTTATGTATGCCACACACACCCAAACTCTGAGAGAACTTTGAAAATTTTCCTAATACCTTACCAACAGGACTATGACAGTGCTCTTTTTGCAGAGCCTAAAACAATACAACATTATGGCTTGCTAGGATCTCTGGCATAAAGAATCTGTGCTTCGTATAGGTTAGCATGAAGTTCAGAGTTCCCAGCTTCAACACTTCCATGGAAGATGACAGAGTTTTTGTACTCTGCTCACTTGATACTTGGTTCCTGGATAGCTGCACCCAACTCAAATCAGTAAGCAGCACAGAGTGGCCCAAGATATCTTGTCCTGCTGATACAAAGCCAAATTCATTCTCACATCTGAGCACTCTCTCAGCAAACATCTGTGGGTATTAAACTCCTCCACTCATCATTAGTGCACCTCCTGCAATTCTGTATCTGGGTATTGGCCAACAGTCTCTAAATGCACTCAGCTCCTAGACCAACCACTCACCTCATAATTCCAGTTGATTTGATGTGTATACTGGCTGGGAATCTATCTGCCAGGCACACCCACAACACCAGCAAGGTCTGCTCCCAACACCTAGGAAGCTCATTATAGCAATCCTGCCCTCAAGAGATGGCTGCAGACCTGCATAACAGGAGTCACAGTGACTACACTGAGTCACAGGGAAAATGCAGACTCCTGCTATGGCTACTGTCAACAATAACAAATAAAAGCATAGGGAGAGTACACTACAAAATCTAACTGAAACTAAATATAAAGCACCCTACCAAATCAATATGCGGAGAAATATCTCCAGAAATAAAGCTGGCAATGAATGCCCCAGATATTCAATAATCAATGTAGAAACATAGGAAGCATGAACAAGGAAGGCAATACAACACCCAAAAGGAACACAATAATGCATTAGTATTGGACCATGAAGAAAGTGAGATAACCAATATGCTTGAAAATAATTCAAAAGACAGAGAAACAATTAAAGGAAATCAGGAATCAATACATGATGTGGATAGATTTAGAGGCAGATTTATTGAAAAGAACTAAACAGAAATATTAGAAATGAAATGTATTGAATAACTCAAATAAAAAATACAGTTGAAAGCCTTAAAAGACTAGATGAGGCAGAAGAAAGAATATCTGATCCATGAGATAGGTCTTTTGAAATATTTCAGTGAGACAAAGAAATTAGAACAAATAGAGTTTTCAAGATCTATAGGATACCATCAAATGATCAAATATATAAAATATAAAAGTCTCAAAAATTTCTGAAGAAAGGGGAAAAAGAAATGTTTGGAAAATCTATTGATAACAGTAGAAAATTTCTGTATTTTGGAGAAATACATCGGCATACAAATACAGCAAATGCATAGAACCTCAAATAGATACAACAAGGAAAGATCCCTACCCTGACACATTAGAGTCAAATTTTCAAAAGTGAAACATAAAAAGAATATCTTAAAATTTGTAAGAGCAAAATTTCAGGCAGCAGTGTGTAACCTGTGTTACTGACATTACATATGGGCATGGGTTTGAGTCTCAACTGCTCCACTTCTAATCCAGCTCCCTGCTAATGTAACTAGGAAAGCAGCAGAAGATGACCCAGCTCAGCCTGGCTATCATGGCCATCTGCAGAGTGAACCAGCAGTTGAATGACTCATGCTCTCTCTCTCTTTCTCTCTCTTTACAACTCTGCCTTTCTAATAAATAAAACAAAATCTTTTAAAAATAAAATTAAAAGGTAAAGGTTGGGGCAGGCCTTGTGGTGATGTAGATAAAGCCACTGTTTGGGATACTCACAGCCCATGATGTGGTGCCTGTGTCAGTTCCCACTACTCTGCACTCAAAATCCAGCTTTTTATGTTTGTGTGGGATACAGTGTATGCTAAAGAAAGAACTTAGATACTTATTACTCATGTGGGAGACTCAGATGGACTTTTTTACAGGTAAAAATATGATACTTCATTATAATTTTTTTAAATTTCAGAACTGCAGGATGAATATCATTGATGACAGGCAGACACACACACACACAAGCACTTGGATGGACTTTTTAAAATGATTTATTTATTTATTTGAAAGGGAGAACTACAGAAAAAGAGAGGGAGAAAAAGACAGAGAATCAGATATTTCATCTGCTGCTTCATTCCCCAAATGACTGCAATGGCAGGAATTGGGCCAGTCTGAAGCTAGGATCCAGGAGCTCCTTCTGGGTTTCCCACATTGGCGCAGGGGCCCAAGCCCTTGGGCTATCTTCACTTCTTTACCAGGAACATTACCAAATTGGAAGAAGAGCAAATGGGACTCAAACTGGTGCCCATATGAGATGCTAGCATTGCAGGCAGTGGTTTAACTCACTATGTCACAACTACAGTCCCATCTTTGTTACTTAAATCCTTATGAAAACCTTTAACTTTTTAAATAGTTTCTATATTTAAAAGAGAGACAGATACATAGGGAGAAAAAGAGAGAAATCTTTATTTTGCTGTTTCTCTTCTCAACTTTTCATATCTATGGCCAAGGCAGGCTGAAGCCAGAAGCTGGAAAGTCCGTCCAAGAGGCCAGCACTGTGGCATAGTGGGCAAAGTGCTTGGGGCCCTGCTTTCACTTGTGAGACTCAGATGAACTTTCTTGCTTCAGTCTGGCCCAGCTCCAGCAGCTACAGTCCTTTGGGAAGTGAACCACCACCTGGAATCCCTCTCTCTTCCCCACCCATTCTCTGTAAACCTGCCTTTCAAATAAATCAAATAAGTATCTAAAAAAATTAAAGATCAAACAATATACTGCTTATATGAGAAAAGAAACTTTAAATTAAAAAATACAAAAAGATAAAAAGTTAAGAGTTAAAAAAGTATACCTATATGTAAGAAAGATAGTTATCTTGTCTGACTACCTAAACACGGAACAGAATAATACTTAAACAAAAGATGTTAAATAGAGATAAATGGGGACATTTCACAGTAATGGGGGCTTCAAGCAATCTGGATAAAACAACTGGTTTTAATAGGGAACTGGATCAGGTCTTGGCTGATCCACTTCCAGTCTAGCTCAATGCTAATGTACCTAGGAAAACAGTGGAAGATGGCCCAAGCAATTGGGTCCCTGCACCCATGTGAGAGACCTGGAAAAATCTGGCTACTGGATTCAGCTTAGTGCAGCCCCAGCTATTGCAGCCACTTGGGGAATGAATAGGCAGATGAAAGACCTCTTTCTGGCTCTCCCTCTCTCTCTGTAACTCAGCATTTTAAATGAATAAAATAAATCTTTTAAAAAAGGAAACACACAATTCTTTTAGAACAATTATATACATATTATATATAACATATTTGTCCACCAAAATGTTTAATGTTAGATAAAAAAGACAAAGGTATGCATAGACCATTCAACAATAGCACTTGGAGACTTGAAAATATTTTTGTTTTATTTTGTTTTGTAAATTTTTTAAACTTTTATTTAGTAAATATAAATTTCCAAAGTACAGTTTACGGATTACAATGGCTCCCCCCCCATAACATCCCTCCCACCTACAACCCTCCCATCTCCCGCTCCCTCTCCCATTCCATTTACATCAAGATTCATTTTCAATTATCTTTATATACAAAAGATCGATTTAGTATATTTTAAGTAAAGATTTCATCAGTTTGCACCCACACAGAACATAAAGTGTAAAATACTGTTGGAGTACTAGTTATAGCATTAATTCACATTGAACAGCACATTAAGGATAGAGATCCTACATGAGGAGTAAGTACACAGTGACTCCTGTTGTTGACTTAACAAATTGACACTCTTATTTATGGCATCAGTAATTTCCCTAGGCTGTAGTCCTGAGTTGCCAAGGCTATGGAAGCATTTTGAGTTCGCTGATTTCCATATTATTTAGACAAGGTCATAGTCAAAGTGGAAGTTCTCTCCTCCCATCAGAGAAAGGTACCTCCTTTTTTGATGGCCCGTTCTTTCTACTGGGATTTAACTCACAGAGATCTTTCATTTAGGTCCTCTTTTTTTTTTTTGAAATGGACACTATGTGAAACAGTGACTTGATCAGCCCTTGTCCTGACTGTTGATGTACAATTTAATACTTTATCCCTTTTGTATTTTTTTTTTGTTCCACTTAATACTATTGGTTGAACTCTGTAATTAACACCCAATTATTCTTAGGTGTTTAAAGTTAACTGAAAAGTGATCCCTGTTAAATATAAGAGTGGCAAAAAGAGAATGAGATGTACAATTTGGGACATGCTCAATTGAACTTGCCCCAAATGGTGGAGTTAGAAATGTACCAGGGGATTCCAATACAATCCCATCAAGGTTGTATGTACCAATGCCATCTCACTAATCCAAATGATCAATTTCATTTCACAATTGATCACACTGATAGATCTAAGAGTCAAACGGATCACACAAAGAAGACTAGTGCCTACTAATACTAACTGATAAAATAAAAAAGGGAGAGAACGATCCAACATGGAAAGCGGGATAGACAGCAGACTCATTGAATGGCAGATGTCCTAACAGCACTCTGGCCTCAGAATCGACCCTTAATCATTCAGATCTGGCTGAAGAGCCCATGAGAGTATTTTGGGCATGGGAAGCCAAGACACTCTGTCAAAAAAAAAAGAAATTTTGTTTTTATGATTTACTTTATTTATTTATTTATCTGAAAGGCAAAGTTACAGAGAGGCAGGGGCAGAGAGAGAGAGAGGTCTTTCATCTGCTGGTTCACTCCCCAAATGGCCACAAGGGCCAGAGCTGAGCTGATCTGAAGCCAGGAGCCAGATTCTTTTTGATCTCCCTCATGATTACAGGGCCGCAAGCACTGGAGACATCTTCTACTGCTTTCCCAGGCCATAGCAGAGAGCTGGGTCAGGAGTGGAGCAGCTGATTCAAAGGCTATTCTAGAGAAGGTTCCATGTACTGCTGAGAAGAATGTATATTTTGCAACTGTGAGATAAAGTGTTCTGTATTACTAATTAGGTCAATTTTGTTCATAGCATTGATTAGCTCTGCTGTTTGTTGATTTGCTGTTTAGTTGATCTGTCCATTGATGAAAGTGGGGTGTTAAAGTCCCCCTTTACTACTGTACAGGAGTTTATATCTCTCTTTAGATCCATTAGCATTAAGTGTATATTAACTGTATATTAACTGTATATTCATTTCCTATAATCTCATCTTCTTGTTGAATTTATAGCTTAATCACCTAACCCTGTGAAGGTGTAGGATAGATCATAGGCTAGGCCATAATGCAAGTCTCAACAAAGAATACACTGGCAGTCTGGGGTGACTAAAAAGGAACAAGCATAAACATGACCCTTTTCTTAATGGAAAGATATATAGCATCTACCAGTGCAAGGTTGGAATCTGAAGCTAGAAACATATTATGTCCTGAAAAATCTAACACTGAAAACAGTTTTGCCTTTGACAAATTGAGGCAGCCAGAGGGGTGTGTGTATCTATACAGCAGTAGTCTAGAAATGCCAACACAGAGTTTGCCATCATGGTGGAAAGAAAGGAAAGATCATGATGCTTTTTCCTCAGACTACATTTCACAGATGCCCTGAGCAGACTGAGAAATGTATTTTAGACACCAAAAGTCATTCTTCCCAAAAGGGTCAACCTAAAGTTCCATCCTAACAGACACAAGAAAGCATGTATTTCTGAATTGTCCTAGCCTGGTGGGATTCTTATCTTGGAGCTCATTACCAAGGCAGTCTAAATCAAGATCCAAAGACCAAAACAGATGACATCCTGACAGAGAGGGTGAAGCTGCCTCCTGGGACACTGGCATTCCAAATGAGAGCCAGTTTGAGTCTCAGCTGCCACACTTCAGATCAAGCTCCATGCTGATACCCATGGGAAAGTGGTGGAAGGAAGCTAAAGGGTTTAAACCTCAGCTAACTTTGTGGAAGACAATGATGGAGTTCCAGGTTTCTAACTTTGGCCTGGCTCAGCCATGGCTATTGTTATGGCTCTGTAGAAACCATCAACAAGCAAAACCTCCCTGACTGAAGCCATCACCTGCCCTGTCTTGGAGGTAAGATACAAAGTAAATTATCTGCAATCCCTTTCATATCATCTCAATGCCTCCTTATTAAACATTTCCAGGTAGCCGGTTGTCTAACCCTTGTACAGTGACCATACAAATATGTCAAGTGACCAGACATCTGTGTGCAACAAGAACACCTTGTTACCATATAGTTGCTTTAGCCCAGGGAATTTAGAATCCACCTAGTGATTAATGGCCATTTCAGGCTTATTCAGAGCAAAAGTCTTTTGCAATTGAAGTTGGTCTTTAAATTGTACTTAAAATTAAAAGATCAGAGTATCTTCTGATTTGTATAACTTTCTCCAATGTAATTTTCTCCTATCTACTCAAGGACTGGTCTGCATCATTGTCCTCAAGCCCCACAGTTTCTCTATGAAGGAAGAGCCACTACTCTCACCCCATCTTACACATAGGGAAACAAAAGCACCAAGAGATCCAGCCACTTGCAAATCACACAGTCAGCAAGCATCAGTGGTAGAGCCAGGGCTCTAACCCCACAGATCACATCAATCGCTATTTTAATTTTACTAATTTTAAAGGTAGAAACAGGCAGGGAGACATCTCCCATTCAGTGGTTCATTCCCAAAATGCCTGCAATGACCAGGGCTGGGCCAGAACACAGTCAGGATGTGGCGTGCATTCTGCCTCTCCCAAATGAGTGGCAGGGGCCTGACATTTTAAGCCATCACCCACTGCCTGCAAGGATGTGTATTAGCAGGAAGCTGGTATTGGGAATTGAGCTGAGGCTCAAAGGCACTCACTCTAGATAAGAGATGTGGGTGTCCCTAGGGGCAACTTAAAACAACACCATATGCTCACCCTGAAGTAATTTTACTAATATTATGACATTCTGGAAAGCTTCATGTGCTTGAGTGAGGTAAATGATTCCCTCAGACACATTGAAAGTTCAGTTTTTCGTTTCCATTTTGAAGCCCTACTTACTTAACTAAAATTGATAGAGGAACAGAACTTGGGATAGTTAATCAAGGAAAGTGGACTGGTTTATTGGAAACCATACTGCAGCAGCAAAATTAGCCTTTTCTGTCTCAGATGTTCAGTTCGGATGTTGTTTCCTAAACTCTGCATTGGACACTTCTAGCATTTTCTTGTATCCCAGTCCTGCTTCTTTTTGGACATAGCTGCCTCTTGAACTTTTCATCTCACCATTGCTTCTCCCCGCCACCTTTCTGTTAGCAGGAGAGTCATGGGTTGGAGGTGACAAGCAGACTGAGAACAGCGAGAGAACAGTCACATTGAATCCTTACACACTTGGGAAAGCTGAAACATCCCTGCAGTTCCTCAAGGGGAGGTGAACTCGATGATGATGATAAAGAAGTGAGAAGCCACACCAAGGCAGAAAGCCACATGTCCTGAACCCGTCATTGCAAAAGGCAAAGAGCTGCAGTCTGGCAGTCATGGCATGGGAATCCCTCCCCATTCCATCCCATCCCACTCAGAACCTGAATGGCAGGTCATCACTGCCACCACCGCTGCTTGTGTCACACTGTTACCCTGTGCAGAAACTGCCATTTCTTCCCTCTCAGAAGGATGAGTATTTACAGGTTCTGTGGACACCCAGGTGTAGCAATCCAAGGAGGTACATGTGATATTCAGCCACTGTCTGCTGTTCAGACAAAAGCAACAGCAAAGAGGGAAAGCCTGGGTGGATGGAAACTTGGAAAGGTTGCTAAAGAATCTGAAGTGGATAAAGAAGGAATGCAGGGATGTGTTGGAGATAGGTGGTACAGGTAGAGGGGACAAGAAGATCTAGAGCGAACGTCCTGACAAGGTCTCAGAGCAGTGTAGATACAGAGAAGCGAACTCAGAGGATACACAGTCAGAATGCCTAACAGGGCTCCATGAAGTGACCTTGAAAGTAGGAGAGTTCCAGATGACAGGGCCCAAAGAATGACTGTGGGTGACTCAGGCTGATGGAAGAGAAATGTCCCTGATGGAGAGAAGAGGCCAAGGAAGTGGCAGGTCAGTCAAGGTCATGAATGGACCATTTACATTGAAGCCTATAGTTAACCAAAGGACAAAATAGCCCTAGGAGCTAGAGTAGAAAAGGAACTATCAATCAAAAGGCACAGTAATCATTTTTTGTAACAATGTATTTATTTATTTAAAATACAAGATAACAGAGAAGAGAGAGACAGAGAGATCTTCCATCCTCTCATTCATTACTCAAATGGTCACAAAAGGCAGTGCTAAGCCTGGCTGCAGCCATGACCATGAACTCCATCTGGGACATCCAGGTGGCAGGAGCCCAATCACTTGGGCCAATTCTGCTACTTCCCAGGCACATTGTAGGGAGCTGGACCAGACAAGGAGCTGACAGGACTTGAACCTGTGTCCATACAGGATGACCACATTGCAGGTGAAGGTTTAATTTGCTACACCACAACATGGGTCCAGCAATCAACAGGATATATTTTGCCACAATATTTCTATTCACTCATTCTCTCTTGCTTCTCTTTCTGGACCGCTACTTACATTTATTCAGAAGTCTAAACTACAGAACTTAAACATGTAAGGTTAAGTTATATCGTTTCTTTACAACTCAAAAATAGCTAATTAAAAAAAATCTGTGTACACAACAGCATTTTTTTTTTAAATTTTTATTTATTCGACAGGCAGAGTTAGTGAGAGGGAGACAGAGAGAAAGGTCTTCCTTTGCTGTTCGTTGGTTCACCCTCCAAATTGCCGCTACACCCAGAGCTACGCCGATCTGAAGCCAGGAGCTTCTTCCTGGTCTCCCATGCAGGTGTAGGGCCCAAGCACTTGGGCCATCCTCCACTGCCTCCCGGGCCACAGCAGAGAGCTGGACTGGAAGAGGAGCAGCCGGGACTAGAACCTGGCCCCCATATGGGATGCTGGCTCTGCAGGCAGAGGATTAACCAAGTGAGCCACGGCTCCGGCCCCATGCATTTCTGATAATACTAACAAGAGCTTGTTGAATAAGGAAATTCTTACTACCACATTCATATTTAATGTAACAGCATAACTAGTCCACATGGGAAAGAAAACATACCAGGAAATAAGAACGCAAAGTCTAGAATCCGACAAACACCACCACCAACGGCTAATTTCCTGAGGCTTACACAAACCTGCACGCTGCATTCTGAACAGCTGAGCTGTTCTACTGTGCTCACAGTGGAACGAATCTGCTCTTCCAGGCTGCGAGCAGAAGGCCAGCAGCGCAGACATGGCATCACCCCACACACAGAACTGCTTGGCCCACAGTGCCTCAGAAGCCAAATGCAGAAAAACGGCTCTGGCCTCGATCCGAGGCTGCCGGAGGCCGACCCACCCGGGCCCGCACAGCGTGCGGCGCATGCGCACTAGCCTGGGCCATGCCTCCCCCCTGTGCGCTCGCGAGCACTACTGGAGGCCTGGCGCAGCGCTCCGCCCCGCCCCTCCGCGCGTCACAGAGTCGGAGTTTCTCCCTCTGCCGGGCTTGACTGCGGCGAGCTGACCCGCCCTTTGCCGCCAGGCCCCTCAGGGGCCCTCTGCAAGTCGCTTCCAGGTGGGCGTCGCGGTGGACTGCGGGACGGCGCACCCGGAGCGGGCTCGGGCATCCACTCTGCGGCGCTGGTGTGAGAAGAACGCGTCCTGAGGCCAGTCCCAGAAGCTGCTCTGTTTCTCGCGGCCAGTCTACTGGTTTGTGCAAGCCCGGAGGTTTGGGCTGGGGGGGCGGCTGTGGCTGTGTTCACCTTGGGGGCCACCCCAGGGCGCAGATCTGGGGTCAGCTCCCCGTCTCCTTTCAACAGTGGGAAAAGAGAACTCGGATTTCTCCTGGAGAGTCCCCACTGATTTCAGCGTGGGGCTCGAGGAACGCCTGCCGCCCAGGTCTTTCAGTCGCTTACTGTTTAGTATATCCAGCAGCTCCATAGCCGATCTAACAGGAGGTGCGGTTCCCGAAGGGCTCGAGGGACCGCAGCTGAGCCCGGGCGCCCCGAGCTTGAGAAGTGTAGATGCAGTGAGGAAGTCCGGAGGACTTGATGTTAAGACCTTTGTCAGACCGGGAGGGGCTGGGGCGAAATCGCCGCTTTAAAGCTGGAGATCGCCGCAGTGCAGAGGCGATCTGGGGACTTGCGCGGGGACACGGCGTCTTATTCGTACTTTTATCATGCTTCACTGGGTTTAAATGAGAATTTTTTATGGACCCATAAATGGATGATATATTGGTAGGACTCACATGTCAGCTAACCTTACGCATTTGTTTCAGCGTTTTAAGTGATTTCTTTGCGATATTAGTAGAGAAAATTATTTTTAGTCCTTACTATAAACAAATCTCTATTGTGAAGTTTCCTATGTTATGGCGTACGTATTTCCTGGGACCAAGAATCATTGCATCAGTTCACCTTAGTAAGTGACGAGTAGGTCAGTTCATGTGGAGGTGTCTCAGCTGCCTACCTCTGCTTCCAAAACCAAATGCCCTGGTTCCCACATGAGTCACTGAAGTCTCAATCCTCCAAGAAGCCTTTTTTGTTGTTCTTGTTGTTTGCATTAAATTATCTCTCTCTTAGGTAAGGAAATAAAATATATTTTTATATATAGTAATGAAAAAATTGTTTCAGATGGTGTTATAGTACAAAGAAAAAAAACAATGACAGCTATCAAAACTTACTAAGAAAAGAGTGGACATTTGGGCTAGTGGTTAAGTGAATGGTTGAGATGTCCACATTTCTTATCAGAGTGCCAGGGTGTATTTTAGGGGTCAAAAGTAGGTCTGGGCTGCCCACCACTAGACAGTTCATCAGAGATGAGAGTCAGTGAAAGGAACCAGGTTCCCTTAAGAACCAGGTTTCTTCAAGAAGCCATCATTCCTGGGAAAGAGCATATTTGGGATCAAAGAGGTCTGTTTTTACTCCAAGAATGCTGGTGTCTTAAATAAAGTAGTGCACTTGCATCAGCAATCATCTCTGGTGAATTAGCTGTCAGCCTGGGCCACGTTTTGACTGGTAACAAATGGCAGTCAGCAGTAGGGGTCTAGTCCTCACGTGTTACTGGGGAAAGGCAAGCACTGCTTGTGTCCTCCAGGCTGCTCTTGGGGAGCTGACTCCATGGTTGGGATTTCAGGGATATTCCAGAAGCTGCTGAGTCCATTTTTGTGGACGCTTTACTTTCTGTTCTTCTGTGACATCAGCTGCCTATTAAGCACTTTGTTGGTACAAGGAAATGGTACTGTTTGGAATCCCACTAAGTTGAACTCAGAGGACACTGGGGATCCTGTTTCTGTGCCATTGGTTTGGGCTTCCTGCCAGTTGGGCCTCACTAAGGTCATTTGTCCTAGTTCTGGTTGATGTGAGACAAGAATCTAAGACTCTAGTTAGTCCCAGTCCCTCAGCAAGGAGGATTTGGTTTCCGTGAGTACACTTTGTGAGAATTAATCTTTGGTAAAATACGGGCAACTCAATTCACCTGAAAGTCCTCTGAGATATCCCAGCTGATTTGTTCACTCTGTAATTATTGTTGTATGAAAACAAAATTGGAAATACTGCATGGTCTTATTATGTATGTAGTAGATTCCGAAGACTAAGGTCTAGGACTTCCTTTGTTCTCTTAAAGCCAGTTGGAGCTCCCCACAGAAGCCCCTGGTGCAGTTGCCAGTGGGGAACAAGAACCATAAGAATATGCCATAGAAAACATCTCTCTATTAGAGTGTCAAAGGCTCAGAAATTCAGGTGTAGTATTCATTGCATGAGAAAATGTTCAGCTCCTTTGCTGGGATTAGGGTTTTTTTTTACATAAATAATCAAGTTACATTTTCTTTTCTCTGCATATTCCTGCTGAGGTGTTGATGTGATAGTTTAAAATCACTTTGTTTTTTAATTAAACGCAATTTTTAGTGAAAAATATCATAAATAAGAGCAAGAAATAAATTAATTTTATTAAAAGAAGAAAGTAATAGTTTTTTTTAAAAAAGATTATTTATTTGAAAGTCAGAGTTACAGAGAGAGAGAGGTCCTCTGCACTGGCCGGAATTGTGCCAATCTGAAGCCGAGAGCCAGGAGCCTCCTCTGGGTCTCCCATGTGGGTGCACAGGGCCCAAGAACTTGGGCCATCTTCTACGCTTTCCCAGACCATAGCACAGAACTGGATCAGAAATGGAGCAGCTGGGACTTGCACCAGCACCTGTATGGGATTCTGGCACTGCAAGCGCAAGTGGTGACCTTACCTGCTATACCACAGCGCCAGCCTCAGTAATAGTTTTTTTTAAGCTGCTACAGAACTGCTTTATTTTTCTTGTGATGTATGTTATATATATGTTAAATAATATACATGTTGTATTTTGTGTCTACTTATTAAAAATCCCTTAAGAGCTGTATTTTACTTGGTTTACTGATATTACATATTTACATAAATTTAAAACTATTTAAAACATTGAAATTTAAAACATTGAAATTTAAAACATACATATTTACATACATTTAAAACTATTAAATTATGCTATGTGCCACAGAACTTCTATAAATCTTTGATGAGTAGCTAAAGTTTGTTGGTAAAATAAAACAAAGATTTCTTCAAGTTTGTTAACATATGTTTGCCTGTGTTTATTGGCCAATTAGGATCAAAGTTATATCTGTTAGATGTTTAAGATTATAAAAATATAAATAATTTATGTCAAAATACAATAGTGTTCTGTGTCTCATGGATAGCAGTTGAACTAGAATATGCTTGTGTGATATTTCAGTTTCCATAACTAAAGTAAAAAGATTTGTTAAATATAAATTAGATGATGGGGCTGGCACTGTGGCTCAGCAGGTTAATGCCCTGGCCTGAAGTGCTGGCATTCCATGTGGGAGCCAGTTCAAGAACTGGCTGCTCCACTTCCCATCCAGCTCTCTGCTATGGCCTGGGAAAGCAGTAGAAGATGACCCAAGTCCTTGGGCCCCTTCACCCATGTGGGAGACTCAGAAGAAGCTCCTGGCTCCTGGCTTCAGATCAGCACAGCTCTCGCCATTGCGGCCATCTGGGGAGTGAACCATCAGATAGAAGACTTCACTCTCTCTCTGCCTCTCTCTCTGTGTAACTCTGAAATAAAATAAAATAAATCTTTAAAAAAATATAAATTAGATGAATGTAAATGTAATAAATATTTTGATATCAGTTTAATGCTTGGCTTCTTAAATTGTATAAAATAGTATTTTTGGGTCTGTTACCAAGTATGCTTATATACATTGTTGATATACAGCATAAGAAGGAATTTTCTGTAGCCTCATGTTTACAGCATCTCAATTCAAATTAGCTAAGATATGGAATCAACCCAAATATCCATCAGCTTAGGACTGCATAAAGAGATTGTGGTATATACACTTGATGAAATACTACCCAGCCATAAAAAATAGCGAAACCCTGATTTCACAAAAGAAGTGGATGCAATTGGAGATCATTATGCTCAATGAAATAAGCCAAATGTTGTTTTCCCTGACTCGCGTTAATATACAGAGTCCAAAAATGTAACTTATGTTAATGAAATTTACAGTTTTGGATTTGATGATTGTTTATATTCTTTATTCCTGAGGAACAGTGATTTTTCTTTTCTTTTTTTCTTTTTTTTTTTTGACAGGCTGAGTGGACAGTGAGAGAGACAGAGAGAAAGGTCTTCCTTTGCTGTTGGTTCACCCTCCAATGGCCGCTGCAGCGGGCGTGCTGCAGGCAGCGCACCGTGCTGATCCGATGGCAGGAGCCAGGTGCTTCTCCTGGTCTCCCATGGGGTACAGGGCCCAAGCACTTGGGCCATCCTCCACTGCACTCCCTGGTCACAGCAGAAAGCTGGCCTGGAAGAATCCGGTGCCCTGATTGGGACTAGAACCCGGTGTGCCAGCGCCACAAGGCAGAGGATTAGCCTAGTGAGCCATGGCACTGGCCTGAACAGTGATTTTTCTAACTACTTATTGAATTCTTTATATAGTGGAAAGTTAATCTTGCGATAATAAAATAAATTAGAAGTATGTCATTACAGAAACTCAAATAAGGAAGGAAGAGGGAGGGTAAGAGCAGGGGAGGTTATGAGGGTAGGTGTGAAATATTATTTTCTTAAAAATGTGCGTAAGAGGCTGGTGCTGCAGCTCTATAGGTTAATCCTCCACCTTGCAGTGCCGGCACACCAGGTTCTAGTCCCAGTTGGACCGCCAGATTCTGTCCCATTTGCCCCTCTTCCAGGCCAGCTCTCTGCTGTGGCCCGGGAGTGCAGTGGAGGATGGCCCAAGTGCTTGAGCCCTGCACCCCATGGGAGACCAGGAGAAGCACCTGGCTCCTGCCATTGGATCAGCATGGTGCGCCGCCCGCAGCATGCCGGCTGCAGCGGCCATTGGAGGGTGAACCAACGGCAAAGGAAGACCTTTCTCTCTGTCTCTCTCTCTCACTGTCCACTCTTCCTGTCAAAAAAATTTTTAAAAAGTGCATAAGAAATACATGAAATTTGTTCCCTTTATATCCATTTTAAAAATTTAATTAAAATTATTCCTAAATAAGAGTGTCAAATTGTTAAATCAACACCAGGAGTCACTGTGTACTTATATTCCATGTGGGATCTGTCCTTAATATGTTATCTAATGTGAAGTAATGCTGTAACTAGTGCTGAAACAGTATTTTTACACTTTGTGTTTCTGTGTAGATGCAAACTGATAAAATCTTTACTTAATACGTACTGAATCAATCTTCTCTATATAAAGATAATAGAAAATGAAAAAAAAAGCTCAGTGTTACGTTGGAAATTGCATTAAAAATTAATCAGTTTCATATATATATATATATATACATATATATATATATATATATATATATCATGTAGGATCTCTGTCCTTAATGTGCTGTACAATGTGATTCAATGCTATAACGAGTAGTCAAATAGTATATTTCACTTTGTGTTGCTATATGAGGACAAATGGACGAATTCTTTACCTAACACATGCTAAATTGATCTGTATACAAAGAGAATTGAAAATGAATCTGGATGTGAACGAAAGGGTGGAGGGAGTGGGCAAGGGGGGAGGGTTGCAGGAGGAGAGGGAAAGTATGGGGGGAAAGCCATTGTAATCCATAAGTTGTACCTTGGAAATTTGTATTCTAAATAAAAGTTAAAAAATATTTAAAAAAATTATTCATATATGACAAAGAATTCAAGACTGCTTCAAAGTAACTAAAGGCAGCATTTCTATATGTAAAAACAAACAAAAAAGAAAAAGTAAAGCAAAAATGAATTTAAAAAACAAAAAACAAATTTAAAAGGAAAAGGAAAATATATAAATTACAATAAAAAAGCTATCATACTTTTGTTAAAAATGTTTTGCTTTTAGATATTTTTAAGGGAATGTTTCAAATTAAATGGAGGGTCCTGTGTTGTGGCACAGTCGGTTAAAGCCCTGGCCTGAAGTGCCAGCATCCCATATGGCCACTGGTTCTAGTCACAGCTGCTCCTCTTCCAATCCAGCTTTCAGTATGGCCTGGGATAGCAGTAGAAGATGGCCCAAGTCCTTGGGCCCTGTACCTGCATGGGAGACCTGGAAGAAACTCCTGGCTCCTGGCTTTGCATCGGCACAGCTCCAGCCATTTCAGCCAACTGGAGACTGAACCAGTGGAAGGAAGACCTCTCTCTCTATCTCTACCTTTCTCTGTAACTGTCTTTAATAATAATAAAAGAAAAATTAAGTGGAAGCATATAAAATATAAAAGAAAACTAGGTAAGGAGTTTTAAAAATGTTTTATTATAAAAATGTGTTTTTCATAAGTAAAACTATAGGATAAAAGAGATATTTTCACTAATGATAAAAATTATCCTAAAAATAAGGAAAAATATTTTAAAAGTTTGTAAAAAATGAAATCTTTTGAGCGATTGCATTGACAGAGAATAGATTAAAATAATTTATATTTATAAAATCTAACATTTAGTAGTACACTGACTTAAAACTAAAATTTAGGGGCTGGCGCTGTGGTGCAGCAGGTTAAAGCCCTGGGCTGATGTCCTGGCATCCCATATGGGCACCAGTTCTAGTCCCGGCTGCTTCTCTTCTGGTCTGGCTTTCTGTTGTGGCCTGGGAGAGCAGTGGAAGATGGCCCAAGTCCTTGGGCCCCTGCATCTGCCTTGGAGCCCTGGGCGAAGCTTGGGGAAGCTCTTGGCTCCTGGCTTCAGATCAGTACAGCTCCGGCCATTGCGGCCAGTGGGGGGGTGAACCAGCAGATGGAAGACATCTCTCTCTGTGTCTGTGCCTCTCTCTGTAACTCTGTCTTTCAGAAATACAATTTTAAAAAAACCCTAAAATTTAGTCCCCTGTGTGAAAATAACAAGGTTTTCTTAAAACATTGTTAGTAATGGGGTAGTCCTGGTGTAGCAGGCAAAGCTACTGCCTATATGCTGGCATCCCATATGTGTGCCAGTTTGAATCCCAGCTGCTTCACTTCAGATCCAGTTTCCTGCTAACGGCCTAAGAAACAACAGAAGATGACCTAAGTGCTAGAGCTCTGCCATCCACATGAGAGACCTGGAGGGAGCTCCTGACTCCTGGCTTTGGCCTGGCTGAATTCCGGCAGTAGTGGCTATCTGAAGGGTAAATATCTACAGATGAAAGATTCTCTCTCTCTCTCTCTCTCTCTCTCTTCCTTTCTTTGTAAGCCTGCCCTTCAAATAAATATGTAAATCTTTAAAAAACATATTATTAGGAAATATTTTAAGAAGTCTTGATCTTTAATTTTAAAATATTTGTTAATACATTTTTAGCCATCTTGTAAACTACAGCTTCTTCTTTCTTAGTTTTCATTTCATTGTAAACTCTTCCCTCAAATTTTTTAGAAGATTTATTCATTTATTTGAAAGGCAGTGTTAACGATAAAGAGAGGGCGAGACAGAAAGATCTTCCGTCTGCTCATTCATTTCCCAAATTGCTTCAGAAGTTGCAGCTGGGCAGATTCAAAGCCAGGAGACAGGAGCTGCTTCTGGGTCTCCCACATGGTTGCAAGGGACCAAGGACTTGCACTGCTTTCCCAGGCACATTAGCAAGGAGCTGAATCACAACTGGAGCAGCCAGGACTCAAACTCACTCATATGGTATGCTGGTGTTGCAGGGAGTGGCTTTCCCTGCTATGCCACACCCCAGGTCAAAACTCTCTTCAATTTTTAAGGAGGAATTTATTTATTTGAAAAGCATAGTGATAGAGACAGATTTTCTATCTGCTGGTTCATCTATCTGCTGGATGGCCTTGACATCCAGGTCTCGGCCAGGCTGAAAGTAGGAGCCAACAACATCATTTGGGTCTCCCATGGTGGGTGGCAGAGGCCCAAGTACTTCAGCAATCCATTGCTGCCTTCCCAAGCACATACCGGGAAGGTGGACAGGAAGCAGAGCAGCCAGGACTGCAACTAGCACTCTAATATTGGATAGGGGCTAACCTGTGGCTCCACAACTCCATCCCCTTTCCCTCAACTTTCTAGGCAGCTCTTGTGAGCATTTTTCTCCTCCCAGGTTCTGACTCTGTTATGACCAGACCCTAAAAATGCTTATCTCAAAAGCCTCAGACAATGGCTTGTGCTATGACACAGTGGGTTAAACTGAGGCTTGGAAGGCTACATTAGCTTCCTGCCAATTCACCTTAACTTCAGGAGTTAAGATTATTAATATGTATTTTGAAAAATTAGTTGTTTCAAATTAAGTCATTTGACTGTGATTTCTGGAAGCCCAAGGGTCCTCAAAGAATCTATCTGTCATTCAGTAGAGATGATTGCTAATTAGACACCTAGTGATATATATGGAGCATTGCTGAATTGTAGATTCATGCGAAATTTAAAGTTACTTTCACATAGATACATTATCAATGTAAGTATTCTATCACATAGATACATTTTTTTTTATTTTTTAATTTTATTTATTTTTATTTTTTTTGACAGAGTGGACAGTGAGAGAGAGAGAGACAGAGAGAAAGGTCTTCCTTTGCCGTTGGTTCACCCTCCAATGGCCGCTGCAGCGGGCGTGCTGCAGGCAGCGCACCGTGCTGATCCGATGGCAGGAGCCAGGTGCTTCTCCTGGTCTCCCATGGGGTACAGGGCCCAAGCACTTGGGCCATCCTCCACTGCACTCCCAGGCCACAGCAGAGAGCTGGCCTGGAAGAGGGGCAACCGGGACAGAATCCAGCAGCCCGACTGGGACTAGAACCCGGTGTGCCGGTGCTGCAAGGCGGAGGATTAGCCTGTTGAGCCACAGCGCCGGCTACATTATTGATATAAGTATTCTATAGGTTATATGACAGTAATGTCTGGTAGTTCTGATATCATGTTATCTTTCATGATTGTTATCTTCTTAATAAAAGACTGGGGTCTGTAAAAATCCTTGGAGTTGCCCCTCCCTTCACAAGTATAGAGACCTCAAAAATTAAATAGTTTTGAAATTACTATTGTGCTTTAAAAATACTAAATATAATAAATATTTTAATACATAAAATGGTAAATTGAAAAATTTCTAAATCAGATTAATCTTGTAACAAATAAGTTTTTCTTACTGTACTTACACAGACAGCAATAATATGTCTACTATTACATTGCTTGTTGTGTTTAAGATACAACTTGATTTGTAATACTCTTGTTAGTTTGTTGTGTATTCTTGCTTTTGAGCATTTTGCCTGTCACCTATCAGAATTCTGCAAAAGAAAGTTCACAATCAGATTATGCTGGCCTAAAAAAACATAAAATATTTTGTAAAAACACTTCTGTCTTTATCAAAATCCTATATACAATAGATGTAACTATGTCATCTTGTTTTCTAGTAAATTGTTACTCAAATTTTAATTATGGTCATTTTAAGTTTTTTTTTTTGCCATCCATAGTGCTGTTTCTTTGCTAAAAACATTTACAAACAGAAAAGATTCTATCAAGTATTTATAAATACATATTTCTGATGAAATGAACAAACTAAAAATTCTGATTAAAGAAAGCTGACAGATTTATAAAACTGTTACTATAGATCATACAAAAGAATAAATTCATAGAGACTTGAACTAGTCAAGTTGTAGGTTTCTGTTTCTTTTACTTAGAGCATTGCTTCTCTACTTAAATGTTTTCTCTCAAGTTTAAAGATTTACTGTGATTTCTAGAGTTTATAACACTCTGGTAGACTATGTTTTTATAAACAAAAGTAAAGATATTTACTTTTCCTTCCCACTAAATTCACCCAACATTCAAAAGCAACTTAATGAGAAGTTTTGGCTTACATAACAATGTAATTAGTTTCAAAAATTAATTTAAAAATGTGCTTTCATAATAAAACATAATTTAAACACTGATTAATCTAAAAATAAACAAAAATGCCAGACTTCAATACTGGCAATTCAATGAGTAAATAAAATGATCCCTTCTTAATAGATCTTGGGACAAGAATTGTGGTATAGCAAGTAAAGCAGTTGTCTGTGGTGCCAGCCTCCCATATCGTTGCCAATTTGAATCCCAGCTGTACAGTTCTGATTCAGCTCCATGGTAATGTGCCTTGGATAGCAGTGCGAGATGGCTCAAGTGCTTAGGTCTTACACCTATGTGGGATACCCAGAAAAAGCTAAAGCTCTTGGCTTCAACCAAGCTCAGCCATGGTCTTTGTGGCCATCTGGGGATTGAACCTGCAGATGAAAGATCTCTCTCTCTCTCTCTGCCATTCAGATAAATAATTAATTTAAAAATAATTTTTTTTTATTTTTAAAGATTTATTTATTTATTTGGGAGGTAGAATTACAGAGAGATGGTTGCAGAGAGAGATAGAGCTTCCATCTACTGGTTCACTCCCCTAATGGCTGCAACAGCTGGAACTGGGTCAATCTGAAGCCAGAGCCAGAAGCTTCTTTCATGTCTCCCACATAGGTGCAGGGACCCAAGCACTTGGGCCAGCTTCTTATGCTTTTCCAGGCTGGAGCAAAGAGCTGGATCAGAAATGGAGCTTTCAGGACTGGAAATAGCATCCATATGGGATGCTGGCACTGTAGTCAAAGGACTTGTGCAATGAGTTGCCTGCCAGCTGTGTAGCTTAACTACCTTGGATGGTAACTATACCCACTGACCACACTGGGTTTGATTATGAAACTACACTTAGACACATCTAGAGACTTTAGCCCAGGAGCAATATAATGGAACCAAATAGTGTTTGTGAGTATTCTATGTTATGATAGGAGTCACTGTGCACCTACTCCCTATGTAGGATCTCTGTCCTTAATGTGTTGTACTATGCCAATTAATGGTAAAACTAGTCTTCAAACAGTACTTTATACTTTGTGTGTCTGTGTGGGTACAGTCTGTTGAAATCTTTACTTAATATATATACTAAGTTGATCTTCTGTATATAAAAATAATTAAAAATGAATCTTAATGAAGAATGGGATGGGAGAGGGTGGGATGGTTTGCAGATGGGAGGGAGGTTATGGGGGGAAAACTGCTATAATCCAAAAGTTGTACTTTTGAAATTTATATTTATTAAAAGTTTTCTACAAAAAGAAAACAGTTGAAAAGTAAAAAAAAAAAAGAAAGAAATTAACTGACAGGGATGCTGGCATTGTTGCACCATTCCTCTTATTCCACAAAGGGGATTTCAAAAATACATACTTAAGAGTCAGCATTATGTTACAGCAGGTTAAGCTGCCACTTGCAACACTGGCATCCCATATCAGTCAGTCAGTTAGGATGCGATCTGGTGTGCCTCTAATCCAGCTTCCTGCTAATGCACCTGGGAAGGCAGCAGCAGTTGGCTCAAGTGCTTGGGCCCCTGACCCTTATGTAGGAGACACAGATGGAGTTCCAGTGTCCTGGCTTTGTTCTGACCAGAACTGACTTGAGCCATTTTGGAAGTAAAATAGTGAATAGAAGATCTCTTTGTCTCCTTCTTTCTTCCATTTTTCTTTTCAAATAAATATTTTAAAAATATATGTATGCATATGTAAATATATTTGTACAGACATACACAAAAATTTTTTAAAAATGTATTTATTTATTTGAAAGGCAGAGTTACAGAGAGGCAGAAGCAGAGAGAGAGAGCACTTCCATCCACTGGTTCACTTCCTAGATACCTGCAATGGTCAGAGTTGTGCCAATCCAGAGCCAGGAGCTTCTTCCAGGTCTCCCATAGGGATGCAGGGTCCTAAGGACTTGGACCAGGCAATAGCAGAGAGCTGGATTAGAAGTAGAGAGCCAGGACTTGAAGCAGTGCCCGTATGAGATTCTGGCACTGTAGGCAGAAGCTTTGCCTGCTATGCCATAGCTCTGGCCCTTACACAATACTTTTAAAAAACACTTTATTGTGGTATGGTTGATGTAAAAATAGGTATTCACAGCTTGCTCTGTTGGTGATAAGCATATACCTGTGACATTGTTACCAGCATTAAGGCCATCATAGGATTATTTTCTTATTTTATTTTTCAGTTTTTTAATGTATAGAAATAGAAATGACTTTTGTGTGCTGATTTTGTATCCTAAAACTTAATGAACTTGTTTGTAAGTTCTAATATATTTTTGATAGAGTCTTTAGAATTTTCTATGCATGAAACTGTGATATCAGCACACAGAGATAGCAGTTCTCAAGAGAGGTTTCATCATTTGAATTCAGGCTCTGCCTAAGTGTTGTATCTCCCCTTCCTGACAATATATGATGATGCCTCCACATCCATGAGCAATGTCTATGCATGATGCACTATGGAGCCACCAGATCCTGTAGCCTCCAACCATAAGCTGAAACAAATCCTTTCTTTCCAAAGAAACTCTTCTCAGGTATTGTAGTTAAAGTAATGTAAAGTAGAATAATGCAAAACCCCAGATATTTGGATTTACTTCTGGAACAGAGTTAAATTTGATGGGAAAACAAATCTCCATGCCCACATGAGAGAAACAGGTATATTAGAAAGGTAATATGACATTTCATATCAGTTAAAATTAATTTTTCAACAAAATATATTGAAATACTGGCTGTGTTTGAGAGAAAATGTGGGTGGTTCTTCCAGGCTTTCTCCCACCAAGTTTTAGGCAATTTCACAAAGATCCAAATGATTGACATAATGACATTCCTGGCATTTCTAATATTTTCAGCTTTGAGGCTTTAATAAAAGTGTTAAATGCAAGGTGGTTATCTGTTGTCTTCTGTTTTTGCTTCTCCCTCTGAAGTTCAGTTTCCAATTCTATTCCTGCTGTTCCAGCTTACTTCTCTACATCATCAACCTCTTCTTACCAACTTTTCTTACTGATGCAGGGTAAGTAAGAATACATCTCATTTACATCATGTAGTACAATGTGTTTTAAGAACACAAAATGTGTTCACACAAATGTTGTGAATTGAGTGCTGGAGTAGAATCCCAGCTGTGTGTCCTCCTGCAAAGTACTTAATCTGTGCTTCAGTGTCCCTGTCTATGAAGCTGATAAAGCAGTGATCCTGTCACAGGGTTGTTGTGAAGCCTGAACATTCCTTTATTATTGAAGGACCAGGAATCTATGTCTACTGAGTACATAAAATGGAATGGAAATGTAGTCCATTGTACTTCCAAGGACTGAACGTTTGTGGAGTAGAGCATCCTGAACAAATGTAAAAACAATGATAGCACTTCAAGGCAGAGATATTTCTGTATTTGTTTACTAATTTTTAAAGATTTGCTTATTTGAAAGGCAGATTTACAGAGAGACAGAAAGAGAGAGAGAGAGACAGAGACAGAGAAATATCTTTCATCCTTTGGTTCCTTCCCCAAAGGGTTGCAAAATCTGGGACTGGGCCATTCTCAAATCGTGATCCTGGAACTCTGTCCAAGTTTTCCATGTAGGTAGCCCAGGCCCAAGAATTTGGACCATCTTCTGCTGCTTTCCCAGGTACATTATCAGCAAGGTGGATCAGAAATGGAGCTGCCAGGACTTGAGTGGATGCTCTTATGAGATCCTGGCATCACAAGCAGAAATTGAACCCATTGAACCACAATGCTGGCCTCTAAAGCACAGATATTTAAAATAGAAATTATTGTTTTATTACAGGAACTTTAGAGGGAAAACACAGAAAGGAAGCCTGATGCCATTAATTTGGTTTTGGCCACTGTGTTTACTAACAGACTATTTGGACTTCATACAGGGTGCTGGTACCTTCATGGGGAAAGTTAATACTGAAGTACAGATGGCTTCAGAACTAGCCATTGCTGTACTTGGGGAAAATGGTGGTGTTGTCACTACACCCTCTGACCCAAAACATCTGGGTAAGCTTCATGTCTATTTCTTTTTCTCCTTTCCCTCTTTGTCTCATATTTCCTGCTGCTTTTGCATTAGTTGGTGAACAATAATTATTGGTGGTAATTGCTTGGGCTGCATGTATCACATGGGCTAATATGACATAATGAGTAGGGCATGTTGCTGACAGATGGACCAAGGCGCAAAGAGCCTCTAAACCTCCTCTCTGTTCTCCAGACCCTGCCTGAACCACCTCCCACTGAGATCCCACCTCATAGAGATCTCAAGCCTAACATTTCTGGAGTACCCGTTTTTCTCTTTCACCTCAATGTGCTCTTGCAGTATTTTCTATCTAAGTCTGCAGCAATTCTATATTTCTGGGTATTTTAGCCCAAAATGTGGTGTCCTCTGGATTCCCTTTAAACCCTGTATCCCCTATGAGTTCTGTCTTCAGACTTTGCTTATGATCCTCCTGCCTCTCTGGGTGCTGCTCTTCCCCACCCTCTTGCCTGAGGGGTGGTGGTACCTTCTAGCTGACCTCTCTGCTGTACTCCTGCTTACAGTGGAGCAACATAGCTCTGGGTTCTTTCTAAGGCATGGACTGCCACTCTTCTGCACAGAACCTCCAGTGGTGTCCATGCCATTCTATGAGGTTGGATGTAATTTGCACCACCCCATACCCCTTCTGTGCTTCCTTTGCTTGTGCAGATCTGTCGCTGGCTGCTGCCCCAGACTTTCTCCACAGGCTGAGCTCCTTCAGACCTCTGACCCTGCTGTTCCTTCTAAGTGGTGACTTGTCCACCTGTAATCTTCATGGTTCTGAGCCCCATTTTTCCAGGTCTCTCCTTATTGGGGACATATTTCCTGACTATGCTAAACGGAAGAGAACACATAGTTGCACAAGCCCAGACATGCACACACACACAGGCATTCTGCTTCCCTTGCCCTGTGTGGTGCTTTCCCTGGGCAGCTATCACAAATGGTCTAAGTATGAATTTCCCTGTCTTCTGTTTGTTCCATGTCTCTAATCTCATGATAATGGGGACCTTTGCTCACTGCTCTATCTCTAGCTTGGAGAGTGTTGCCTGATGTATAGAAGTGACTGACTTAAAATTTGTTGAATGAATGAACTGGGTTTTTATAACCTACAGACATGAAAATCAATTGCAGCTTGTTGGTTAAATGCTTTTACCAGGATTTGAGTGCTCTTACATTCAAACATGAGTTAAACATTTCCTGATCAAACTGCCCAATTGAAAATTCTTTTTTTAAAGATTTATTTATTTAATTGAGTTACACATATAGAGAAGGAGAGAGAGAGAGAGAGAGAGAGAGAGAGAGAGAGAGAGAGGTCTTCCATCCACTGGTTCACTCTCCAATTGGCTACAGTGACCCAAGCTGTGCCTATCTGAAGCCAGGAGCCAAGAGCTTCTTCCAGGTCTCCCATGCAGGTACAGGGCCCAAGGACTTGGGCCATCTTCTGCTGCTTTCCCAGGACATAGCAGAGAGCTAAAGTGGAGCAGCTTGGATTCAAACCAGTGCCCATATGGGATGCCAGCACTGCAGGTAGTGGCTTTACCTGATACACCACAGTTCCAGACCCTGAATTTTTTTTTAATTCAGTATATAAAAGGTAAAATGGACTGTACTCATTTTCTCTGAAAATCAAGAATTTGAGAAAAATAGCTACTATTTCATTTTCTTCATAATTGGAACCTTTCTAGAAATATTCACCATATGATTCTCATTTTACTCTAATTTATTATAGAGGAGCTTACTTCATTGGCTCCATCATTTACCAGTTTCAGAGTGAGCTGCCTCAAATACAAAAATGAAGGTTTTACTGTAAAACAGTCACAAGCATTTTGGAATGTCTTGCAATATAGAGTATTTTTGAAGTCATTGTCACCACAGTTTGGTAGTGGTGGTTGTGCAGCAGCCAGAAGTCACCTGATGTGACTGGGTGGGAGGCCTGGGCAGAATCAGTGCCCTCAGAATTTTGGGCTTCGTCCTACTGGGCAGCTCTGCAGTCATCCTAGGAGGTATTCATTGAAAAGCAATAAAGCAAGCTTTACCACAGGCTGACTGTTGTAATTTCACATTTGAATAATTTAGTTGGTTGTACTATAGGTTTCTGAGCTATGGAAGAATTTTTTAAAATAGATTTATGTGAAAGTGTGACAATGCAGAGATCTCTTGTCCACTGATTCAGTCCCCAAATTGCAGCAACAGCTGGAGCTGGGCCAGGTTGATGAAGCTAGAGGCTGGGAACTCAATCTGGGTCTCCTGCATGGATGGCAGGGACCTAACCACTTCCATCATCTGCTGCAACCAGGGTCTACAATAGCTACCAGTTGGGATTGGGAATTGAGTCAGGACTTGAACCCAGGCACATTGATACATGATTCAGGCATCCCAAGCTGTGTATTAACCACTACACCATAGGTCCACCCTAGAAAAAATGTTTAGGGCATATTTTTCTTCTCTTTCTTAGAGGGCCAATTTCAGAATAAAAAGAGTTATTTAGAACATCTGCCATTCTATGAGTCTGCTGTGTATCCTGCTTCCCATGATGGATCATTTGCTCCCTTTTTGATTCTATCAGTTAGTATTCACAGACACTAGTCTTTTTGTGATTCCTTTGACTCTTAGACCTATCAGTGTGATCAATTGTGAACGGAAATTGATCACTTGGACTAGTGAGATGGCATTGGTACATGCCACCATGGCTGAAGAGCTCATGAGAGTATTTTAGGCATGGAAAGTCAAGACACTCTGGAAGAAAAAGAAGACCTAAATGAAAGATCTCTGTGAGTGAGATCCCAGTGGAAAGAACGGGGCCATCAAACAAGGAGGTACCTTTCTCTGAAGGGAGGAAAGAACTTCCACTTTGACTATGACCATGTCAGAATAAGATTGAAGGTGAACTCAAAAGGCTTCCATAGCCTTGGCAGCTCATGACTAGAGCCTAGGGAGATTACTGAAGCCATAAACAAGAGTGTCAAATTGTTAAATCAACAACAGGAGTCACTGTGTACTTACTCCTTATGTGGGATCTGTCCTTAATGTGTTGTCCAATGTGAAGTAATGCTATAACTAGTACTGAAACAGTATGTTTACACCTTGTGTTTCTGTGTGGGTGCAAACTGATGAAATCTTTACTTAATATATACTAAATCGATCTGTATATAAAGATAATTGAAAATGAATCTTGATGTGCTTGGAATGGAAGATGGAGCGGGAGATGGGAGGGATGTGAGTGGGAGGGAAATTATGGGGGGGGAAGCCATTGTAATACATAAGCTGTACTTTGGAAATTTGTATTTACTAAATAAAAATAAATAAATTAAAAAAGAGTTATTTATCTTGGATGAACTTTATAGAAGAAAGTTTATGCCATCTAATTTTTAAATGCTTGGAATAGTCTGTTTTTTTTTAGGTTTTCTACCTATTGTTTTAATGGGAAGATGTTGATATCAGCAGGTCATTGCCTTATTTGTCAGTATTTATGTAGGATTAAGTAGCCAAAAGCACATTTTTCTCAACTTATTGGAGCTTTGGGTGGCTATAATATCCAGTGTATTTTGGACCTACTGAATTTGGAGTGGGTTAGTGCATGTGGTTTTTTGGTGGTGGTGGAGTAAGGCACACAAGCCATTTAGCAGTGGTACAAGAATTCCTCTCAGACTACATTATTCCATTACACTGCACTTCTTTCTATGCTGCCTACTTTCCTTCAAAAATATTTTAAGAGAAAAAGGTGCTCAACTAAAATGTTTCTCAACCTCCTTTCCTAATACTACTTGATAATATCTTGCTGAGTCAAGAACTGAAATACTGGGGCCATAACTGTCATGTAGTTGGCCCAGTCTGCCTTCAGAGCTGGCATCCCATAAAAGTGCTGCTTTAAGGCCCAGCTGCTCCACTTCTGATCTAGATCCTTGCTAATCTGTCTGAGAAAGCACAGGAGGATGACCCAAGTTATACAGCCCCTGCATCCACATGGGAGACACAGAAGAAACTCCTGGCTCCTGGCTTCAAATCCACTTAGCTCTGGCCTTTGCGACCATTTGGACAGTGAGCAAGCAGATTGAAGACCTGTCTCTCTGTCTTTCTCTCTCTCTCTCTGTTTCTAACTCTGCCTCTTAAATAAATACATCTTTAAAAAAAGAACTGGAATATTGAATAGCCCTGTTAAGTGAAATAATATGGGATTGCTTATCCAGAGCCTCTGCTGGCTTTTGCTGGTTTTGTTTTTGTAATTACAAGTCTTGACTCCAGAAGATATTTTCCAGTTCTCATTTCTTTGGGTGGCTCTTTCTCATTTACCTTGTATTGGCATTCTGCTAGAATATGAAATGTACTAGAGTAACTGTCACATGCTTGCATTTAACAGATATTTAGTCAGTGGTTAGTGTTTGCCAGACACTGATGGTCTGGAGAGAGACTAGCTTGAGTTGTGAGGCTTTCCAACACAGATATTATATTTTGGTAAGTGTTAACATTTACCTTACTGAATTATAGGTACTGAGCATGCATGCATGAATTATATAGATTAAATCAGGTAGATTTCATAATGGCCCCATTAAAGTATGTGCTATTATATTAAGGTTCTCGGTTCTTTAATACTACTTTGATTTCTGTGAGCTGTTTAATATTTCCAGTTGTATGTACATTTGCATTGTTTAAAGCACAATAAGTAGGCCATCATTGTACTCATAGAGTTATTTATTTGCGTACTAACCTCAACTAAAGACTCTGTAACATTGGTGGTATTTTGTGTATAGGACTTCTCTTACTACTTAAACTTAAGACATTTCAGTTACTTTAAAAAGTTTAAGGCCAAATCAGTATTGGTCAGCATCCCTCTGTTGGTTGCTGTCACTAAGATATCTTCTGCTCTTTGGTTAAGAAAATCCATTTTTATAACTCAGTTTCTCAGAAATAATAATGCTTCTTCACAATTTCCTTTTTTTGAATAATTAATTTATTTATTTAAGAGGTATAACTGCAGAAGAGAGGGGGGGACAGAGAGAATGGTCTTCCATCTGCTGGTTCACTCCCTAAATGGCTGCAATGGCCAGAGCCAGGCCAATGTGAATCCTGGAATCTGGAGCTTCTTCTAGATCTCCCACATAGGGGCATGGGCCCGAGGTCTTGGGCCTTTTACTGCTTTCCAAGGCTTTCTTCAGGGAGCTGGATTGGAAATGGAGCAGCCAGGACTCAAATCTTTGCCCATAAGGAATGCTGGCACCTCAGGCAGATGCTTAACATACTATGCCACAGTTTCAGCCACATTCATAATTTCTTTTTTAAAAAATGATTATTTATTTGAAAGAGTTACAGAGAGAGAGGAGAGGCAGAGAGAGAGAGAGAAGTCTTCCATCCTATGGTTCACTCCCCAGATGGCTGCAATGGCCAGAGCTGTGCTGATCTGAAGCCAGGAGTCAGGAGATTCTTCTGGGTCTCCCACATGGGTGCAGGGGCCCAAAGACTTGGGCCATCTTCTATTGCTATCCTGGGCCATAGCAGAGAGCTGGATCAAAAGTGGAGCGGCCATGTTGCATCTCGAACCAACACCCATATGGGATGCTGGCACTTCGGGCCAGGGCATTAACCTGCTATACCTCAGCGCCAGCCCCTACATTCCTAATTTCTAAACTGGTGAGAAAGATAAGATTTAAAAAGGGTTCTTGTGGTCCAGTATCATGACATAGCAGGCTAAGCTGCTGCTTGTGATGCTGGCATCCCATATCTGATTGTCAGGTTGAATCCTGGCTGTTCTGCTTTAGCTCTAGCTCCCTGATAATGTGTTGGAAATTCTTGGGACACTGCCACCTATGTGGGACACCATGATGGAAGTCTTGGATCCTGTCTTCATTGTAGCCTAATCCTGGTTGTTTTGGGCATTTTGGAAGTGACCCCATGGATAGAAGATCTCTCTGTTGCTCTGCCTTTTTAGTAGATAAAAATAAACACTAAACAATTATAACCATCAGTGTGTAGAAGCCAGTATTTACATTTTTCTTTTTGTTTACCATCCCCACCATTTAAAAGAAATTCTATGCAATCTTGTTCCATTCTTTCTGTGTGGATAGCCCTTTCCAAATGCATGCTTCCACCTGGTGTCAAGTACTGTCATCACCTGGTAGATCTTGCCAAATTTCCTGAAACAAAACTTGAACTTACCAAGAAATATGGCTATATTTTAAACTGCTATCACCAAAGATGAACTCTTCTAAATGCTCAGTACTCCAAAGGATTCAAGGCAGATTTTCTTTGGTTTTGCTCCTGGATGGGTGATAAATATGTCAGACAAGAAAATCTTGAAATCTACTGTTATAGCTTGTAAATTCCATTCCAAAAAGCAAAATATGGAAATTGTATTAGAAAAGAGACCAAACCATACAGATTTCTCAATGAATTTCCCTAATGTATAATTCTCCAAATGTCAATGTCAGTTTTCAGTGCAATTTTTTAATTTGCATCTAATTAAAATAAACCTTCAGGAAACAAGGACTACCTGGAAGAATTGAGTCTGAGTGTTCTATCTCTGTTGAAGGAGCACAGTAACCATTTTAGACCCTAAGACTGTATGAGCTTTCCCCCCTGGGTCTCCTCTTGTTATTAAGGCAAGTCAGAATGAAGGTACAGTAGAATGGATCTGAGCTATAGGCTTAGCCAAGATGGGAGCAGGTGCTCATGAGCTTTTCAGTAGTCTTGAGGAAACTCTACTGCCTGGTGTCAGGGTGGCAAACACTCAGCCATGGGAGGAAGGCTGCAGGCTGCAAATAGCTTCCAAGTAGTACATTTTCAGGCAACATTGAGGGGGTTAGGGAAACAAATTACAAATGAGTTCCTTTTCTTCACTCTATGATTAGAAAATAATGATCAAACCAGTAACATTTTTTTATTGAAAAACATTACATTCAAATTCTAACTGATGTAAGTTTGCTTGTGTCAGAAGTTGTAGACCTTTGTATTTCAGTCATTTCAAGTGATTTTTGGAAAATTGTTTAATGATTATAAAAGCCATAAAAATAATAGGTATTTTGAAAATTAAACTTTGTTAATATAGAAAAATCAACCATTATTAAGCTTAATTAAAGATTGATCTTAAATAACTCATGATAATTGCACCACAATAGAAATAAAATAATTCCTTTTTTTATATTTTGTTAAATTTAAAATAGTGAAATCTACACAGGGCTAAATATTTAGCCTAGCTTTTTTTTATATATAAAGCTTTTATTTAAAGAATATAAATTTCCAAAGAACAGCTTATGGATTACAATGGCTCCCCCCCCCACAACTTCTCTCCCTCCCCCTACCCTCCCCTTTCCCGCTCCCTCTCCCCTTCTGTTCACATCAAGATTCATTTTCAATTCTCTTTATACACAGAAGATCAATTTAGTACATATTACGTAAAGATTTCAACGGTTTGCCCTCGCATAGAGACACAAAATGATAATACTGTTGGAGTACTAGTTATAGTATTAATTCACAATGTACAGCACATTAAGGACAGAGATCCTACATGATTTTTTTTAAAAAAATTGATTAATTGTCTATGCAATTTCCAGTTTAACACCAAGATTTTTTAATCATTTGAAATTATCTTTATATAAAGAAGATCGATTCAATATATACTATGTAAAGATTTCATCAGTTTGCACCCACTCAGAAACACAAAGATGTCTGCATCCCATATTGGATTCCCTGGGATTGATTCCCAGCTCTAGCTCTTGATTACAGCTTCCTGCTACTACAGACTCTGAGAGACAGTGTTGTTGACTTGTGCATTTGAGTCCCTGTGATAAGGGCAGGCAGATGGGACTAAATTAGATTCATGAGCTGTAAAATCATACCCCCGATCTCTGCATGATCTCATTCCCCTACTTGATATTACATGTATACCTCCAACTGTTGATTAGATGATATAAGCACTCCCCTTTGTAAGTGAATAGAGGGTGTGGAGCATGCTGGGCCTGCCCCATGTTTTCCTGTGCCTCCAGGCCCATAGCCTTTTAGCCACCCCTACCTGGCTTTTCTGCCTATGGGCTAGCCTACCTGTGATAACTCCTAATCACATGCTTTGATTTGTGCAGCTCCAGCTTATGAATTTCTCAAACATGGCTCCTGGCCTGTTCTCTACCTGGTATTGACTTCCCAGCTCATGTTTTTAAATTCTTTCTCCCTTTCATATAGCCCTCCTTTTCTTGTGTATTTTTCTCACTCTCTAAATCAAAGCTAAACTTATCATGTTGCCTATTTTCATCAAGCTGATATTTAGACTTCTTTTTTTTTTTTCTCTTTATACACAGCAGATCAGTTTATAACATATTATGTAAAGCTTTTAATGGTTTGCCCTCACATAGAGGCACAAACTGAAATTGTTGTTGGAGTACTAGTTATAGTATTGATTCACAATGTACAGTACATTAAAGACAGAGATCCTACATGCTTTTTTTTTTTAAAGAATTGATTAATTATCTATGCATTTTCCAATTTAACACCTAGAGTTTTTAATCATTTGCAATTATCTTTATACACAGAAGATTGATTTAATATTATAGTACGTGAAGATTTCATCAGTTTGCTCCCACATAGAAACACAAAGTGAAAAAATACTGTTTCATTACTAGTATTAGCATTATTTCACATTGGATAACACATTAAGGACAGATCCCTGATGAGAAGTAAGCTTCTTATGTATATAGAGAGGTACCTTGTGATATTAATAATAAAATAGTTAAATATTTTAGAATAAAGGTAAATAATTTCACCGGCCACCTATTTGTAATACCATGCTTGAGTTTGTGGTTCCTGGTTTTGGCCCAGCCAGTCCTGGCCATTGTGGGCATTTTATGGGAGAAACATTGGAAAGGAGTACTCTCTCTCCCCTCTCCTTGATCCCAAATGAATAGAAAGTACATGTATTGGTGTAGAATTCTGTGGGCCTAAACCTCCCATATTGGAGTGCTACATAGAGCAAGTTAGATAATAAGCAATAACTTGGTTAGTTCTCAATCTTAGTATGCAAAATGTTCTCATAGTAGTGTGGTGGTAGAGCACCAGAAACTGATAGAATCCTGTCTAGCCTCCTGTCTCCCACTCTCCCAATCTGGAGATGAGTCTGAGGACCTGAGAAATGTCAACCAACATGGGGACCACTGTTATGGCATAGCAGGTAATTCTGCCACTTGCAACATCTGCACTTTTGATTTGCATTTCCCTGATGGCTAGAGATCCTGAGCATTTTTTCATGTGTCTATTGGCCATTTGGACTTCCTCTTTTGAAAAATTCCTGTTAACGTCCTTGGCCCATCTTTTTATTGGGTTGTTTGTTTTCTTACTGTGGAGTTTCTTGACCATCTTACAGATTCTGGTTATTAATCCTTTTTCAGTTGTGTAGTTTGCAAATAATTTGTGTAGTTGCAAATAAAAAATTCTGTTGGCTGCCTCTTTACTTTCCTGACTGTTTCTTTTGCTGTAAAGAAACTTCTCAATTTGAGGTAATCCCATTTGTTCATTTTGGCTTTGACTACCTATGCCTCTGGGGTCTTTTCCAGGAATTCTTTGCCTGTTCCAATGTCTTGAAGGGTTTCCCCTATGATCTCTATTAATTTGATGGTATTGTGGCATAGATTTAGAGCTTTAATCCACATTGAGTGGCTTTTTGTATATGTTGTAAGGTAGGAGTCTTGCTTCATACTTTGACATGTGGAAATCCAGTTTTCCCAGCATTATTTTTTGAAGAGGCGGTCCCTGTTCCAAGGGTTGGTTTTAGCTCCTTCATTGAATATGAGTTGGTTGTAGATGTTTGAATTGATTTCTGGTGTTTCTATTCTGTTCCATTTGTCTATACATCTGTTTTTGTACCAGTACCAGACTGTTTTGATTAGAATTGCCCTATAGTGTGTCTTGAAGTCTGGTATTGTTATGCCTCCAGCTTTATTTTTATTGTATAGAATTGTTTTAGGTATGTGAGGTCTCTTGTTTCTCCATATGAATTTCAGCATCATTTTTTCTAGGTCTGTGAAGAATGTCTTTGGTATTTTGATTGGTATAGCATTGAACTTGTAAATCGCTTTTGGAAGAATGGATATTTTGATGATATTGATTCTTCCAATCCATGAACATGGCAGATTTTCCCAATTTTTGTGTCTTCTTCTATTTCTTTCTTTAATATCTTGTAGTTTTCATCATAGAGATCTTTGACATCTTTGGTTAAATTTATTCCAAGGTACTTGATTGTTTTGTGGCTATTGTGAATGGAATTGATCTTAGAAGTTCTTTCTCAGCTACAGCATTTTCTGCCTATATTAAGGCTGTGGATTTCTGTGCATTGATTTTGTATCCTGCTACTTTACTCTCATATGAGTTCCAATAGTTTCTTAAAGGAGTCTTTTGGGTCCTCTAAATATAGAATCATGTCATCTGCAAATAGGGATAGTTTGACTTCCTCCTTTCCCATTTGTATCTCTTTGATTTCTTTTTCTTTCTTAATAGCTCTGTCTAAAACTACTAAGACTATATTGAATAGCAATGGTGAGAGTGGGTACCCCTGTCTGGTGCCAGTTTTCAATGAAAATGCCTCTAACTTTTCCCCATTCAATATAATGCTGGCCATGGGTTTGTCATAAATTGCCTTAATTGTGTTGAGGAATGTTCCTTCTAAACCCAATTTTCTTAGAGTTCTCATTATGAAATAGTGTTGTATTTTGTCAAATGCTTTCTCTGCACCTATTGAGATAATCATATGACTTTTGTTTCTCAATTTGTTAATGTAATGCATCATGTTGATTGATTTTTGAATGTTGAACCATCCCTGCATACCAAGGATAAACCCTACTTGTTCCAGGTGAGTGATCTTTCTTTTTTAATTTATTTTATTTTATTGATTTTTTTTGACAGGCAGAGTGGACAGTGAGAGAGCGAGAGACAGAGAGAAAGGTCTTCCTTTTCCATTGGTTCACCCCCAATGGCCACTATGGCTGGCAGACCACACTGATCTGAAGCCAGAAGCAATGTGGTCTCCCATGTGGGTGCAGGGCGTAAGGACTTGGGCCATCCTCCACTGTCTTCCTGGGCCACAGCAGAGAGCTGGACTGGAAGAGGGGCAACTGGAACAGAATCTGGTGCCCCAACCGGGACTAGAACCCGGTGAGCTGGCGCTGCAGGTGGAGGATTAGCCTATTAAGTTACGGCACCGGCAATCTTTCTGATTTGTAGTTGGATTCAGTTGGTCAGGTTTTTGTTGAGTATTTTTGAATCTATGTTCATCAGGGAGATAGGTGTATATTTTTCTTTCTCTGTTGCATCTTTTCTGGGGTTAGGAAATAAAGTGATATTGGCTTCATAGAAAGAATTTTGGAAGACTCCCTCCCTTTCAATTGTTTTGAATAATTTGAGAAGAACTAGGATTAATTGTTCTATAAATGTCTGGTAGAATTCAGCAGTGAAGCTGTCTGGTCCTGGGCTCTATTTTTTCAGTAGCGCATTTATTCCTGGTTCAATTTCTTCCATGGTTATGGGTCTGTTTAAGTTTTCTATGTCTTCATGACTCAGTTTATATAACTTGTATGTGTCCAGAAATCTATCCATTTCTTCTAGGTTTCCAAATTTGTTGGCATACAGCTCTTTGTAGTGGTTTCTGATGATTATTTTTATTTCTGTTGTGTCTTTTGTTACATTTCCATTACCATTTTTAATTTTACTGCTTTGAGCTTTCTCTCTCCATTTTTTTGGTTAGTTGGGCCAATTGTATGTCAATTTTGTTTATTTTTTTCAAAAACCCAGCTCTTCATTTTACTGATCTTTTGTATTTTTTTTATTTCAATTGTGTTGATTTCTTCTCTTACCTTGATAATTTCTTCTCTTCTACTGGATTTGGGTTTGGTTTGCTGCTGTTTTTCTAGATCCTTGAGGTGCATAGAGATCATTTATTTGGTACCTTTCCAATTTCTTGATGTAGGTTCCAGTTGTTATAATCTTTCCTCTTAGCACTGCTTTTGCTGTATCCCACAAATTTTGATAAGTTGTATTGTCATTTTCATTTGTTTCTGGGAATCTTTTGATTTTTCTTTTGGTTTCTTTTATGACAGACTGTTCATTCAGAATCATATTGTTTATTCTCCATGTGATAAGAGGTTCTTTTTTTTTTTTTTTTTTTTTTTTACAGGCAGAGTGGACAGTGAGAGAGAGAGACAGAGAGAAAGGTCTTCCTTTTGCCGTTGGTTCACCCTCCAATGGCCGCCACGGTCGGCGCGCTGCGGCCGGCGCACCGCGCTCGTCCGATAGCAGGAGCCAGGAGCCAGGTGCTTTTCCTGGTCTCCCCATGGGGTGCAGGGCCCAAGCACCTGGGCCATCCTCCACTGCACTCCCGGGCCACAGCAGAGGGCTGGCCTGGAAGAGGGGCAACCGGGACAGAATCCGGCGCCCCGACCGGGACTAGAACCCGGTGTGCCGGCGCTGCAAGGCGGAGGATTAGCCTGTTGAGCCACGGCGCCGGCCTAAGAGGTTCTTAAGTTGTTGATTTCAAGCTTCATTGTATTGTGGTCTAAAAAGATGCATGGTATAATTTCAATTTTTTTGAATTTGCTGAGGCTCCCTTTATGCCCTGCCTGTGGTCAATCCTAGAGAAAGTTTTATGCACTGGGGAGAAATACGTGTACTCAGTGGGTGTGGGGTGGAATTCTCTGTAAATATCTACTAGGTCTATTTGGTCTTAGTGTCAATTAGCTCTGTTGTTTCCTTGTTGGTTTTCTGTCTGGTTGATCTGTCCATTGCTGAAAGTGGGCTATTGAAGTTCCCTGTTACTATTATATTTGAGTCTACATATCCCTTTAAATCCTTTAATAATTTTTTCAAATAGCCAGGTGCCCTGTACCTAGGTGCGTATACATTTATAATAGTAACATATTTGTGTTGGATTGATCCTTTAATCATTACCTAGTATCCTTCTTTGTCTTTTATAATAGCTTTTGTGTTAAAGTCTATTTTGTCTGATATTAGGATGACCACACTGGCTCTTTTTTAGTTTCTGTTAGCTTGGAATATCTTTTCCCATACTTTCACTTTCAGTCTGTGTGCATCTTTGCTGGTGAGGTGTGATTTCTGAAGGCAACAGATAGATGGGTTTTCTTTTTTAATCCATTCAGCTAGTTTGTGTCTTTTTACTGTAGAGTTGAGACCATATACATTCAGTGTGACTATTCTTAACTACTGTCTTTTTCCTGCCATGTTTCCCTAAGTAGAGCTGTTTATGAATTTTGGTATTTGTATTTTAGCTGGGTCATTTTCTACATTGGTCTTCTTGTGTAGTAAAGTTCCTGTTTCTGCGTTTCTGCATGAAGCACACCTTTGAGCCAGTGTTGTAGGGCTGGATGCAAAGATACAAATTCTTTCAGTTTCTGTTTATTGTGAAAAATCTTTATTTCCCCTTCATTCATAAATGATAGCTTTGCAGGGTTCAGTATTCTCTGTTGGCAGTGTTTTTTTTTTTTTTTTAAACTTGCCTGTAAGGTTTGTGATGAGAAGTCCAGGGTGAGTCTGATTGGATTACCTCTGAATGTGATTTTTCATTTTTCTCTGACACATTTTTCTCTGTGTTTTTCAAATAAACTCAGCTTATGCACTACACATTCTTCTTTGTTTATACTCCTAATTCTTTGTGGTCAGGAAACACAAATCTAAATATTTAGAACTGCAGATTTCTTCAACAAACCCCCCTGACAAGAGTCACATATTATTTTTCTGTTTTTTAAAATATTTATTCTCTTTATTTTTTATTTGAAATGCAGAGTTACAAAGAAAGAAAAAGGAGGAGGAGGAGAGAGAGAGCTTCCATTAACTGCTTCACTTCCCATTTGGCCACTACAGGAAGGACTGGGCCAGGCTAAAACCAGGAGCCTGAATCATTTTCCAATTTTCCCATGTGAGTGCAGAGGTACAAGCACTTAAACCACATTCTTATGTTTTCCAGGTGCATTAGAAAGGAGCTGCCTCAGAAATGCAGCTGATGGGTCTTGAATTGGTGCTCATAGGGGAGGACAGCATTGCAGGTGGAGGCCTAACCTGCTACGAAAAAATGCTGGTCCCAGTTCTTGCTTTTTCTAAATATTTTGACTCTTAGATAGCTCAGAACTCCTGTTTTAGCTACTTTAAAAGTTACCTTTGGATATAGTATGGAGGAAGAGAGATGATAGGATGTGAAGATGGTTGCAAAAAAATAATGCCAACATACAGCAAATTGTATTTTTAATTTGTGCACCACTAAGTCAGGAGTAGAATTCTTTCTTTTAAAATTATAACCAAGTGGTATCCCCCAAAACTTTCTATCAGCATAAAAGGAGTCATGCTTCTTTGGGAAATTATGTGATATTAAAATATTTATATAGTTAACATAAGGAAATAATGATTGTAAAAATTAAAACAAAACTTCAAAGAAGATAGATACTGTTCTGAGGTAGCATATTACATCAAAAAAATTTCAATGACTTTTTTTTCTGACAACTTTCTATTGGCATCTTTGAACTATACTTCCTTACCAAAGCCATTTGAAATGAAATTCATTAGGCAAGTTACTCCACCTCTCTTAAATTGTGTAAAATACAGTGGCAATCTTTGCCACCTATAAGGATATACAATATGACCTATGAATTCTCTCCCAGTAAGTGGTAATGCCTTGATGATAAATATGTTTTCTTCAGTAGAAGAACACTTCTTTTACCTTAGCTTATGTGTAGAGAAATGGGCTTCCTTAAATTTTACAGTCTTGTTCTGTATCTGGATCTGCAGTAGGGAAACAAACTGGAGAGAGAACAGTTTTAGTGTATCAGAGTGTGTGCCACCATAACCCTGGAGTTACCGCATCCCCTTATTTGTGCTCACCTTTGTGATTCAGTACTTTTGGAACAGCTAGTATCACCTCTACATGAAAAATTCACTGGCTCACTCTTCAAATGGTCCCAATGGCCAGAGCTGGGCCAGTTTGAATCCAGGATACAGAAGCTTCTTCATGTTCTCCCGTGTGAGTGCAGGTGTCCAAGTATTTGGAATAGCTTTCACTGCTTTCCCCAGCGCATTGGCAGAGAGTTGCATTGGAAGTGGCACAGCAAGAACTTGAACCAGAACCCATATGGGATTCTGCCATCACAGACAGTGGCTTTAGCCACAATGCCACTGAAAATTAGTTTTTAGGGATAGCTTTGAGTAAAATGCAAACTAAAACTATATTATCTCAAAAAAAATAAAATATTAGGTTGAGCAACAAAATGAAACAGAATAAAATTGCAAAACAGAATGATAAAAATCTGTAAGACAAGAAGTTATACAGTTTGAAAAAAGAAATAAATGATGCCTACTGCAATGTGGATGGGTTTGAAGCCAGACTCCTATGCTACATATTGACTGTTGCCATTTGTCAGAATTATTCAGAAAAGGTAATCTCATAGAAACTGAAGGAGATGATTGGTCTCCTGGTATGAGTTTGAAAGTGACTTCTTATTGCATAAACAAATTTTATAGGGTGATGAAAACACATTCAATGCACATAGAGAAAACTATTGCGTGAGTGTGTGAACACACTGTGCACAATCTGAATATAAATATAAATATGCATATACTTAAATGCTTTTGATTCGTCCAATTTAAAATTGGTTCATCTTAGGTATGAGAATTTCCCATTAAAACAGCATTGTGTCCCATGTGCAATTGCAAAAAAGAAAAATTAAAACAGACAAAAACTAAAACCAGTATGTTGACTGAAGAACATAGTTACTGATTCAGTGCCATGTGTCAATGAATATTCCATTTATGTGAATGTAGGAGAAGATAAATAATTAAAATTAAAGGAGAAATCAGCAGAATTGAATCCAAAAAACATTACAAAAGATAAGCAAAGTGAGGTGCGGGATTTTTGAAAAAAATAAACAATATTGACACACAATTTGGCCAACTCACCAAAAAAAGAAAAGACCCAAATCAATAAAATCAGAGATGAAAAAGGGAATATAACAACACACCACAAAAATAAAGAGTCATCAGAAATTAATACAAAGAGTTGTATGCCAGATGGATTCACTGCTGAATTTTACCAGACATTTAAAGGAGAACTAACTCCAATTCTTCTCAAACTATTCAGAATATTTGAAAAAGAGGGAATCCACCCAAATTCTTTCTATGAAGCCAATATAACTTACTTCCTAAACCTGAAAAAGATTTAGCAGAGAAAGAGAATTACAGACCAATTTCACTAATGAACATAGATGATAAAATCCTCAATAAAATTCTGGCCAACATAATGCAGCAACACATCAGAAAGATCATCCACCCTGACCAAGTGGGTGGTTCAACGTTCACAAATCAATCAATGTGATACACCACATTAACAAACTGCAGAAGGAAAACCATATGATTATCTCAATAGATGCAGAGAAAGCATTCGATAAAATTCAAAACCCTATCATGATTAAAATTGTAAGGAAAGTGGGTATAGAAGGAACATTCCTCAATGCAATCAAAACAATTTATGAAAAACCCATGGCCAGCATCCTACTGAATGGGGAAAAGTTGAAAGCATTTCCACTGAGATCTGGTACCAGACAGAGATGCCCACTCTCACCACTGCTGTTCAATATAGTTCTGGAAGTTTTAGCCAGAGCTATTAGGCAAGAAAAAACAAATTAAACAGATACTAATTGGAAAGGAAGAACTCAAACTATCCCTCTTTGAAGATGATAAGATTCTTTATTTAGGGGATCCAAAGAACTCTACTAAGAGACTATTGGAACTCATAAAAGAGTTTGCCAAAGTAGCAGGATATAAAATCAGTGCACAAAAATCAACAGCCTTTGTATACACAGGCAATGCCACGGGTGAGGAAGAACTTCTAAGATCAATCCCATTCACAATAGCTACAAAAATCATTAAATACCTTGGAATAAACTTACCAAGGACATGAAATATCCCTATGATGATAATTACAAAATCTTAAAGAAAGAAATAAAATAGGATACCAAAAAATGGAAAAAATCTTCCATGCTCATGGATTGGAAGAATCAATATCATCAAAATGTCCATTCTCCCAAAAGCAATTTAGAGATTCATTGCAATAGCAATCAATATATCAAAGACATTATTCTCAGATCTGGAAAATATGATGCTGAAATTTATATGGAGGTACAAGAGATCTCGAATAGCTAAAGCAATCTTGTACAACAAAAACAAAGCTGGAGGCATCACAATACCAGATTTCAGGACATAGTACAGGGAAGTTGTTATCAAAACAGCATGGTACTGGTACAGAAACAGATGGATAGATCAGTGGAACACAACAGAAATAAATCCAAACATCTACAGCCAATTTATATTTGATCAAGGATCTAAAACCAATTCCTGGAGTAAGGACAGTCTATTCAATAAATGGTTCTGGGAAAACTGGATTTCTACATGCAGAAGCATGAAGCAAGACCCCTACCTTACACCTTATAAAAGATTCAGTCAACATGGATTAAAGATCCAAATCTATGACTCAACAGCATCAAATTAGTAGAGAATATAGAAGAAACTCTGTAAGATATAGGCACAGGCAAAGACTTCTTGGAAAAGTCCCAGAGGCACCGGCAGTCAAAGCCAAAATTAACAATTTGGATTACATCAAGTTGAGAAGTTTCTGTACTGCAAAAGAAACAGTCTGGAAGATGAAGAGGCAACCAACAGAATGGGAAAATATTTTCAAATTATGCAAACATAATTAATAATGATATCTACAAAGAAATCAAGAAACTCCACAACAACAAAACAAGCAACCCACTTAAGAGATGGGCCAAGGATCTCAATAGGCATTTTTCAAAAGAGGCAATCCAAATGGCCAACAGACACATGAAAAAATGTTCAGGATCACTAGTCATCAGGGAAATGCAAATCAAAACTACAATGAGGTTTCGCCTCACTCCGGTTAGAATGGCTTACATACAGAAATCAACTAACAACAGATGCTGGTGAGGATGTGGAGAAAAGGGGACACTAATCCATTGTTTGTGGGAATGCAAACTGGTAAAGCAAGTATGGAAGTCAGTTTGGAGACTGATCACAAACCTGAATATAGAACTACCACACGACACAGCCATCCCACTTTTTGGAATTTATCCAATGGAAATTAAATTGGCAAATAAAAGAGCTATCTCTTTTATATCTCAATGTTTATTGCAGCTCAATTCACAATAGCTAAGACATGGAATCAATCTAATGGCCATCAACAAAAGATTGGATAAAGAAATTATGGGACATGTACACTATAGAATACTACACAGTGGTAATAATAATGAAATCCAGTTATTTTGCAACAAAATGGAGGAATCTGGAAAACATCATGCTGAGTGAAATAAGCCAGTCCCAAAGGGCAAATATCATATGTTCTCCCTGATCAGTGACAACTAACTGAGCACCTAAAAGGAAACATGCAGAAGTGAAATGGACATTTTGAGAAGCAATGTCTTGATCAGCCCTTGTCCTGACTGTTTGAGAACCAACTGACTATTTTATTCCTTTTAGTGTTTTTGCTGTACTTAATACAATTGTTTGGACTCTTTAATTAACACACAATTATTCTTAGTCACTTAAATTTAACTGAAAAGTGATCCCTGTTAAATATAGGAGTGTGAATAAGAAAGGGAAGAGATGTACAGTTTGTCACATGCTCACTTGGACTTACCCCTAATGGTAGATTTAGAAATGTGCCAGGGGATTCCAATTAAATCCTATAAATGTGGCATGTATCAATGCCATCTTATTAAGTTCATAATTGATCAAAAAGTTAGGATTAATTGTCAAAGGGATTACATAAATAAGACCAATGTCTGCAAATAATAATTGATGGAATTAAAAAGGAGATAATAATCCTACATGGGAAGCAGGATACACAGAATGGCATATGCCCTAAACAGTACTCTGGCCTCAGAGTCAGCCCTTAAGGCATTCAGATCTGGCTAAAAAGCCCATGAGATTTTTGTAGGTATGGAAAGCCAAGACACTGTGACAAAAAATGACATAAATGAAAGATCTCTGTGAGTGAGATCCCAGCAGAAAGAATGGACCATCAAAGAAGGCAGTACCTTTCTCTGAAGGGAGGAAAGAACTTCTACTTTGAATATGGCCTTGTCTAAACAAGATCGGAGTTGGTGAACTCACGAGGCTCCCATAGCCTTGGCTGCTCATGACAAGAGCCTCAGGTGATTACTGACATCATAAATAAGAGTTTCAATTGTTAAATCAACAATGGGAGTCACTGTGCACCTGCTCCCCATGTAGGGCTCTGTCCTTAATGTGTTGTATTATGCAACTTAATGGTAAAACTAATACTCAAACAGTACTCTATACTTTGTGTGTCTTTGTGGGTGCAATCTGTTGAAATTTATGTAATATATACTAATTTGAATTTGAATCATGATGAAGAATGGGATGGGAGAGGGATGGGAGATGAGATGGTTGCAGGTGGGAGGGAGGTTATGGGAGGAAAAGCCACTGTAATTCAAAAGTTGTAATTTGGAAATTTATATTTATTAAATAAAAGTTGAAAAAAATCCAAATAATAGGAATATTTATGGAAAAATGTCAGGACAAAGTTGTTACATATCAGCAGTAACCTTGAATGTTAATCACCTTGACAATCCAGACTCTACAGTTAACAGATATGGGTTGGCTGAATGGATTAAAATCAATCTATTCCATCTATTTGCTGCATAAAAGAAAAAAAATCTCACTAGCAAACATACACACAGATGGAAAATGAAATGTTTGAAGAATATATTCCACAATAACAAAACAAAAAAGAGCAGCTGTAGTCATATTAATATCAGTCAAAATAGACTTTAACACAAATACTGTTGAAAGAGATGAAGAAAGACACTTTGTAATGACTATAGGATCAACTCAGTGGGAAGATGTGAGTATAATAAATGTATGTGCACCTAATTGCAGGGCACTTGGCTATTTAAACAAAGTTAATGGATCTAAAAGGAGCCATACACTCTAATACAGTAACAGTGGAGAACTTCAACACCCCTCCTTCAGAAATGGACAGATCAAATACAGAGAATCTCAGCAATGATGCAACGGAATTAATTTACACTATGAATCAAATGGATTTAACTGATATTTACAAAAGTTTTCATTCCACAAATGAAGATAATACATTGTACCAAATATATGGGGCACAGCAGTAAAAAGGAGGTCTGTAAATAAATTCACCTCCATTTGTTCTATTTTGCTGGCAAGCTATATATGAATTGACAAAAATCTCTTGCTCCTTTTTGTTTTATTTCTGTTTGGGTGACAAAGCTGTAAACTGGTACTTGTGTTCAGTACTTCCGTGGTCTCTGCAGGCATTGAATGGGTTCTATTCTGGGTTTAAACTTAAGCCTCAAAGAGAAAGACATACTTGGAAGGAAATATGGCTTTCTAAAATCAGAAGGGGAACACTTCTTACAATGAAACCAGTGTTTCCTCCATCTCCTGGAGGATTCACTGTTTTCACCTGAGATTCTTTTCTGAATATCATGGTAAAGGATCCTAGTTGGGGGGGTAAAGAGAAATGTTGAAAAGTTTATTGAGTACTAGTTATACCTTTAATTCACATAGTACAACATATTAAGGACAGAGATCCTACATGGGGAGTAAGTGCACAGCGACTCCTGTTGCTGATTTGCAAGATAATGTTTAATCTGCACAGGCTCTGAACCTATGAGACAGGCCGAAATGAATACTCAATTCCCAGTCTAGAAATTGAAGTTTAAACTAGCTTTTGACTAACAAACAGAAATAGAAAATTAAATATTCTCTATGGGTAGGAAAATATAGGCCTTTGTGAGAAACAAGACCAAAGTTTAGTGCTGTATCATGCTGATAAATCTGTTCCATAGGTGGAGAAGAGCCAATGGGATACAACAACAGACCATTACTTTGATGTAAATATCCCCACCCAAGGCCAATTTCAAGCTGCCAATATGATCTCCAAGAACAATTTTGCAAACAGTGACACCAAATCTACTATTGAGTGCCCAGATGTGCCAAGCTCAGCCACTACTGGAAGTAGCTACAGGAAGGAATTAAAAAAGAAGCACAGGGCATATCATAAGCAATTGTTATGTTATAGACATATATTATGATGTGACCAATTGTGATATCATAAGTCCATTTTGATGTCCAATATTTTGATTATTTTAAAAACCATTGTGTTATAAATCTATCATTTTCATGTCATAATCAATTGTGATGTTGTAAACACTTGTGATGTCATAATCAATTGGGATAATAAAAAACACAATTGTATCAAAAACCTATATTTCTGATGTAATGATCAATTGAAAAATATATTAAAACCTTGTGATATCATAAATATATCATTACAAAGTAATTTTGATTTCATAAACCATAATTGTGATATCATACTCAATTGTAATATCATAAAAATCCATTGTGATTTCATAAACTGTTATTGTGACACCATAAACCAACCATGGTGATGTCATAATCCTACTCTTACAACATCACAATCAAACAAAAATCTTAAGTCTACTATGATATAATCAATTGTGATGCATAAACCACCATTGTGAGGTCATAATCAGTTGAATGTCATAAACCATCATTATGAAATTATAATCAATTTGTGATCCCTTGAAAGCCATTGTGACATCATATACCCATATTGTGATGTAATTAATGTACTATTGTGATATCATAAACCAATAACTGTGATGCCAAAAGTAACTGTGCTTTGAAAATATACTATGATGTCATAAACCAATAATTGTGTTGTCATAAGTCTATCATTATGATGTTGTAATTGTGGAATCAACAACTATAGTAATTTAAAAACATTATGCTGTCATAAAGCATTGTTTTGTCATAAACTATCTTTTCTTAGTCAATTGTGATGCAAAACCATTTGTGATATCATAATCAATTGGGATGTGATAAAGTGTGATTGTGATTTAAATCCACAATTGTGATTTCATAATTACAGTGAAGTCACCCAAATCACTGTGACATCAGAAACACACTATTGTGAATTCATAGAATTGTGAATTCTTAAAACCATTATAAGTTCATAAACTTGGCATTGAATATCATATTCAATTATAATATCATAAACTATCATTGTATGTCAAAATTATGAATTTATAAACCAGCATTATGGTGTAATAATCAATCCTGATGCCTTACAGATATTATAAGGCCTTCCTTAAAGTACTAAAACAATGTCAGAAACTATTGTGCTGTCATAATGGATTACAAAGTTATACAACTATTATGACAACATAACCAACAACTCTAAAATTACAATCAACTGTCATGTCATAGACTTCCATTGTGATGTAATAAAGCAGCCATTATGATGTTATTCTGAACTGTGATTTCATGAAAATGAAGTCAAAAATAAATTGCTATAATGCAAAAATCATGGTGGCATCATAGGCTGTCATTTCCATGTTATAATCAATTGTGATATATTGGCAAACATTTGTGATGTCAAAATTAACTCAGATGTGATAACCAACCATTTTATTGTCATAACCAATTGTGAAGTTATAAGTCAATTATTACACCATAAATCCCTCATTGTGATGTCATAATCAATTCTGATGTCATAAGCCACAAATAGGGTTTTGTAATTATGTTAGCATAAAATCCATTGTGATTTCATAAACGTTATGACATAAAAGCAATTGTGATATCACAAAGCTCCAGTTGTAACATCACAATCAATTTTCATGTCATAACAATAATTGTGGTGACATAAACCAATAGTTGACCATTGTGATGTCATATATGTAAATTGATGTCACTCAATCATGGACTCATTACATTTGTTGTATCATAACTTATGATTTCATGAATCGCTATTGTAATTCCATAGTTAATTGTGATACCATAAAACTATTTGATGTCATAAAGCCACCATAGTTATATCATAATCAGTTGTCATCTCATAAGCCACCATTATGTTTTTTTAAAATTTATTTGACAGGTAGATTTATAAACAGTGACAGAGAGAGACAGAGAGAAAGGTCTTCTTCTGTTGGTTCACTCCCCAAGTGGCCACTACAGCCAGCTCTGCACTGATCCGAAGCCAGCAGCCAGGTGCTTCTTCCTGGTCTCCCATGTGGGTACAAGGGCCCAAGCACTTGGGCCATCCTCCACTGCCCTCCCAGGCCACAGCAGAGAGCTGGATTGGAAGAAGAGCAACCGGGACTAGAACCGGTGCCCATAGAGGATCCAGACACTGCAGGCAGAGGATTAACCAAGTGAGCTATGGTGCAGGCCCCATGCCACCACTATGATTTTAAAATGAATTGTGACATCTTGGCCGGTGCCGTGGCTCACTAGGCAAATTCTCTGCCTTGCGGTGCTGGCACACCGGGTTCTGTTCCAGTTGCCCCTCTTCCAGGCCAGCTCTCTGCTGTGGCCAGGGAGTGCAGTGGAGGATGGTCCAAGTGGTTGTGCCCTGCACCCCATGGGAGACCAGAAGAAACACCTGGCTCCTGCCTTCAGATCAGCACAGTGTGCCGGCCGCAGCGTGCTGGCCATGGTGGCCTTTGGAGGGTGAACCAATGGCAAATGAAGACCTTTCTCTCTGTCTCTCTCTCTCACTGTCTACTCTGCCTGTCAAAAAAGAAAAAAAAAAGGAATTGCGACATCTTAACAATAATTGTTATCTCAAAGTCTATAGTGAGGTCATAAAATCCATTGTGATGTCATAAAGCTACCATTCTTATGTTACAATAATTTATAATGTAAGGATCCTTTTCATGCCGTAACTTTTTGGAATGCAACAAATAACCATTGTAAAATAATAAGTCTGACATTGTAATGTCATAATCAATTGTGATGCTATAAAAACCATAGTGTAGTCAAAATATATTGTGATATAAAAATCATAACTTTAAAATTAATTGTGAAATCATCAAAACCATTAGTGTATCATTAACATACAAGTTGTAATAGATTTGGAAGTCATAATAAATTATGATGTCATAAAACACAATTATTATATTATATTCTGATGTGATGTCATTAATCCCACTTTAATTTCATAAAACAATAGTATGACATAAATAAAGTTACCATTCTTATTTATAATAAATTATTAGGTTGAAAACTCCTTGTGATATCTTATCTGGGGATGCGATAAACCACAATTCTTATATCATTAAACTATCATTGTGATGTCATAATCAATTGTGAAATCATAAATATCATTGTGACATTACAACCATGACATTATGAAGTCATAATCTATTGTGATGCCATAAGCCACTATTATGATGCCAAAAACTGTGACAATGTCTGCTATTGTGATGTCATAATCAACAGAGAATTTGTAAAATCCATTGTGGTGTCATAAATCTACCATTGTGATGTAATATTGAATCATGATGTCATGAGCAACTATTGTGTCATGATGATCATTATGATGCTATAAAACTACCATTGTGTTCTCATAATAAATTGTGGAAACATTGAACTGGGGCATCAAAACTTACCATTGTGACATTATAATTGATTGTGAAGTTATGAACCTCCATGCAATATCAAAATCAATAATGATGTCAAAAAATTATTATATCAAAAACCAATATTGTGCTGTCATGAGCATTCTGATGTCATATTAAATTTTCATGTCAGTAACCAATATTATCATATTGTAGTCAATTTTGATGTTGTAAAATGATAAAAATGATTGTGAATTTTTAATATATAGTTGTGACATGTAAAATCATTGTGATTTTACAAAATTATTGTTGTTATGATATAATCAATTGGGACATTGTCAAAACCCTTGTGATATCATTATAAACCAAGAGTTAACAAACCATTATTGTCAGATCATAAACCAATAACTGATGTCATAATCTATTGTCAAGTCATAAAAGCCTTTCTGACGTCACAATTCAAATGTGACATCATAATAGATTGAGATGTTACAGGATACCAGTGAGATGCTATAATCAACAGTGATATCATACAAACATTATACAAAAGCATTATATAAAATTATCAGTTTTGTGATGTCATAAAAACAATATACTGCAAAAAATGTACCATTTTTATGTCATAATAAAATGTGATATCATAAAATAATCATGATGACATAAACCAATCATATTGGTGTCACAAACATATCATTGTTATATTATGATCAATTGTGATGCCATAAATGACCTTGGGGATAATGACCACTGTGACATCATAAACAGTCATTGTTGTATTATGATCAATTGTGAAGTCATTAAAATAATTGGAATTTAATAAATTACAAATGTTGTATCATAATTAATTTTGAACCCATAAACTAATAATTATTATTTAATATTCAATTGTGAATTCATAAAAAGCATTTTGATGTTATAAACCTATAATTATGATGTCTTAGTCAGTTACTATATCATAAACCATTATTGTTTTGGCATAATAAACTGTGATGTTGTAAGCCATAATACTGATGTCATAATCAATTCTGACATTATTTTTTTATAACGCTTTTATTTAAAGAATATAAATTTCTAAAATACAGCTTATAGATTACAATGGCTTCCCCCCCCCATAACTTCCCTCCCACCCGCAACCCTCCCCTTTCCCACTCCCTCTCCCCTTGCTTCACATCAAGATTCATTTTCAATCCTCTTTATATACAGAAGATCAGTTTAATGTATATTAAGTAAAGATTTCAACGGTTTGCCCTCACATAGCAACAAAAAGTGAAAAATACTGTTGGAGTACTAGTTATAGTATTAATTCACAATGTATAGCACATTAAGGACAGAGATCCTACATGATATATTTTTTTAAATTGATTAATTTTCTATGCAATTTCCAATTTAACATCAAGATTTTTTTTTCATTTTTAATTATCTATATACAGAAGATTGATTCAGTATATACTAAGTAAAGATTTCATCAGTTTGCACCCACACAGAAACATAAAGTGTAAAATACTGTTTCAGTGCTAGTTATAGCATTACTTCACATTGGACAACACATTAAGGACAGATCCCACATGAGACGTAAGTACACAATGACTCGTGAAGTTGATTTAACAATTTGACACTCTTGTTTATGGTGTCAGTAATCGCCCTAGGGTCTAGTCATGAGTTGCCGAGGCTATGGAAGCCTTTAGGGTTCGCCAACTTCAATCTTATTCTGACAGGGTCATAGTCAAGGTGGAGGTTCTCTCCTCCCTTCAGAGAAAGGTACCTCCTTCTTTGATGGCCCCATTCGTTCCACTGGGATCTCACTCACAGAGATCTTTCATTTCGGTCTTCTTTTTTTTCCAGAGTGTCTTGGCTTTCCATGCTTAGAATATTCTCATGGGCTCTTGAGCCACATCTGAATGCCTTAAGGGCTGATTCTGAGGCCAGAGTGCTATTTAGGACATCTGCCATTCTATGAGTCTGCTGTGTATCTCACTTCCCATGTTGGATCATTCTCTCCCTTTTTCATTCTATCAGTTAGTATTAGCAGACACTAGTCTTGTTTGTGTGATCCCTTTGACTCTTAGACCTATCAGTGTGATCAATTGTGAACTGAAATTGATCACTTGGACTAGTGAGATGGCCTTGGTACATGCCACCTTGATGGGATTGTATTGGAATTCCCTGGCACATTTCTAACTCCATTATTTGGGGCACGACTGATTGCGCATGTCCCAAATTGTACATCTCCTCCCTCTCTAATTCCCACTCTTATATTTCACAGGGATCACTTTTCAGTTAACATTTAAACACCTAAGAATAATTGTTTGTTAATTACAGGGTTCAACCAATAGTACTAGAATAAAAAAAATACTAAAATGGATAAAGAATTACATTGTACAACAACAGTCAGCACAAGAGCTGATCAAGTTACTCTTTCTCATAGTGTCCATTTCACTTCAATAGGTTTCACCTTTGGTGCGCAATTAGTTGTCACCGATCAGGGGGAACATATGATATTTGTCCCTTTGGTACTGGCTTAATTCACTCAGAATGATGTTTTCCAGATTCCTCCATCTTGTTGCAAATGACCGGATTTCATTGTTTTGGACTGCTGTATAGTATTCTATAGAGTACATGTCCCATAATTTCTTTATCCAAATGTATGCTTTGAATTCCCTGTGATCTTTTGCTGTGAGGTTCCCTTCGTTTACCTTCTTTCATGTTGATGGCCGTGTTTCTGTGTTTCTGTGTGTAACACATCTTTAAGCATCTTTTGCAGGGCTGGACGAGTGGCAACAAATTCTTTCAATTTCTGCTTGCAATGAAAGGTCTTTATTTCACCTTCATTCACAAATGAGAGCTTTGCAGGATATAATATTCTGGGCTGGCAGTTTTTCTCTCTTAGTACCTGGGCTATGTCTCTCCTTTCCCTTCTAGCTTGTAGGGTTTCTGATGAGAAGTCTGCTGTGAGTCTAATTGGAGATCCTCTGAGAGTAATCTAACGTTTCTCTCTTGCACATTTTAGGATCTTTTCTTTCTGTTTCACTGTGGTGAGTTTAATTACAATGTGTCGTGATGAGGATCTCTTTTGGTCATGTTTCCTAGGGGTTCTATGAGCTTCCTGTATTAGGATGTCTCTGTCCTTCTCCAAAACTGGGAAATTTTCTGCTATTATCTCACTAAACAGGCATTCTAATCCTTTCTCCCTCTCCATGGCTTCAGGAACTCCTAGAACTCGAATGTTGGGTTTTTTAATAGTATCCTGTAGATTCCCAACAATATTTTTTAGATTTCTAATTTCCTCTTCTTGTCTTTGGTTTGACTGTATATTTTCCTGTGCTCTGTCTTCTAAGTCCGATATTCTCCCTTCTGCCTCACCCATTCTGTTTGTAAGGCTCTCTAATGTGTTTTTCATTTGATCTATTGAATTCTTCACTTCATTATGATTTCTCGTCACTATCACAGTTTCATGTTCTACTAGTTGTTTCATTTCATTCTGGTTCCTCCTTAGTATTTCATTTTCACGAGAGAGATTTTCTACCTTGTCTATTAAGGATTTCTGTAGTTCAAGAATTTGTTTTTGAGTACTTAGTGTTCTTATCAATTTTTTGAGATCTGCTTCTTGCATTTCTTCTATCTCATCATCTTCGTAGTCTTGAATTGGGGTGTCTTTTTCATTTGGGGATGCCATAGTGCCTTCCTTGTTCTTATTACCTCGGTTTTTGCGTTTGTTGTTTGGCATATTGGTTTCTTCACTGTGGCGTTTTTTCTTGTTATACTATGACTCTAGATAAGTGGACTGTCTACTTTTGATGGAGCCTTAGAGGCTTGAGATGGGTGTGGCCTGAGAGCTCTGTTTGGTTCCTCAGGGTTGAGGGTGTGTCAAAGGAGACACTCCCAGGTTAGGCGTGGTAAATCTCTCTCAGTTACTTTTTTTTCTTTTTTGGTTCAAAAGGGAAGTAATTCCACACAGCTGAATGGAATTGGGGGTGGTTAGCAGGCGAATGATATACCCACAGGAGCCAGAGATCGGAAGCTCTTTCCCAAGGACCAGAGAGAGAATCTTTGTGGCCCTTAGTGTGGGCTCAGATTCTCCTGTAGTCTCCCACTGGGCTGCCAAGGCTACTGAACTGTAGCGTCTCTGGAGAGTACTCACATGAATTCGTGATTTCCGTGAGTTCTCTCCCCCACAGTCTCTTTTTTCACAGTCTCAGTTCATTAGCACCACACATTCATTAGGTTCTAATCTCCTGTTATTTCACCCCTCCCACCCAGAGTCAGGTTTTTCTGCTAGGCTCGGGTCTGGTGCCGACCCGAGGTCACCCTGCTTATGAGGTATTCCAAAATGGCGCCTGCTCTTTGTCTTGCTCGCCTTTGAGAGGTGAGTGGAGAGAGAGAAACTCGTGTCCGTATGGGTCACTTTTTTTTTTCCCTCTCTCTCTCTCTCTTCTAGTTAGCCTGGTGAACTTTTCCCCGCAGGGTTTCAAGCCTTGTTCACTCTAGTCTCCTCTTTCCGCTTCCCTGCTGGTATCTCGGACTATTGAGGTTCAGCTCACCTCGCATTCCAGCGCTGGTGTGTTGAATCTGCTGCTGGTGTCCCAAACTGCTGGCTCCCACGCTCTCCACACAGGTCCACTGTGAATCACCAGTTCCGGAAGGGTTTCCTCTGCTGTTTCTTCCCCTACTCTTCCTTGAACCTGCAGTATCTCCACTTTTATTAAACTGTCTCTCCCCAGACTATCGGTGTGCTCCCTTCCTATTCCGCCATCTTGCCGCTCTCCGTTCAATTCTGACATTATGAAAATCTTTTTGATGCTTTGCACTAATATTGTGCTGCCATAAATATATAATTGTAGTGTCATAGACCAAACATTGTATATTCATGATGAAAATATATGTGTATTCAAGATTCCAAAAATGACCACTGTGTGGACATGAAATTTCATTGTGGTGTCATCATCAATTCTGAAATGATGAACCAATACTTTTATATCATAAGCCTCTATGTGATTCATAAAGCTACCAATATGATGCTATAATCAAATGTGATATAACTGAAACCATTTTAAAGTCAACAATTATTATGAAATATAAAATAATTATATAAATGACATAAAGCTATCATTGTTATGTCTTAATTAATTATGATTTCATAAAAATCTTTGTAATTTCTCAATCAACTAGGATTGATAACCCACCATTGTTATATATCTATCATTGTGATGTCATAATCAATTAACAAAAAATAACCAATGGGATGTCAAACATATAAAGTCATAATCAGTTTGTGGTACCATAAACTTTCATTGTGATATAATAAGCAATTCTTATGCCATATAAACTATTGAGATATTGTACCAATTGTTATGCCATAAACCATCATTATCATGTTACAACCAATTGTGTTGTCATAAAATATATTGTGATGTTATAAAACAATAATGTGATGATATAACATACCATTGTGTTTCCAGGAAGCAACCATTGTTATTTCATAATCAATTGTGGTATTATAAACATCCCTGTGATGGCATAATCAATTGGGATATGCCAATGGTCATTGTTATGTCATAAATCTACCATATTATTTCATGATAATTTATATAATGAAAGTAATGTCTTTTCATAAACCAATATTGTGATGCAATAAACCAACAAGTGTCATATCACAAACCAACCATTGTTATGTCATAATCAAGCATTATGCCATAAATACCACTGTGACATCATAAACCTAACATTGTGATGTCACAATTTTGATTCCATAAATCACCATTGTGATTTTATAATCAGGTGTTATGTCAAAATCAATTTTGATGTTATAAAATCACTGTGATGACATACACCAATATTGTGATTTCTACTGTGATAAATAGAAAATGTGATTTCACAAACCAGGTATTGTATTGTTATTATTGATTGAATTTTTAAGCCATAAAAGCCATTGTGGCATTACAAATCTACCATTGTGATGCAGAATTCAATTGCAAAATCATAAGTTACCATTATGATGTTATAAACTGCTTTTGTGATGTCATGACTATTTTTTATTTTTATTTTTTATTTTTGACAGGCAGAGTGGACAGTGAGAGAGAGAGAGAGAGACAGAGAGAAAGGTTTTCATTTGCCACTGGTTCACCCTCCAATGGCCACCACTACAGCTGGTGTGCCGTGGCCGGCACACCACGCTGATCTGATGACAGGAGCCAGTTGCTTCTCCTGGTCTCCCATGGGGTGCAGGGCCCAAGCACTTGGACCATCCTCCACTGCACTCCCTGGCCACAGCAGAGAGCTGGCCTGGAAGAGGGGCAACTGGGACAGAATCTGGCACCCCGACCAGGACTAGAACCCAGTATGCTGGTGCTGCAAAGCGGAGGATTAGCCTGTTGAGCCACAGCGCCAGCTGCCATGAATTATTATTATGTTATAATCAATAATATCAGAGAAATCATTGTGAAATCAAAATCTATTGTGATGCTATAAAGCACTGTGATGTCCTAAGCTACCATTTTTGTCTCATAATCAATTGTGATGTCATAAAAATCATGGTGATATAATATTAGATCAGAATTGATAAACTATCATTGTGATATGATAAACCTCAGTATTTTAATGTTACCATGGGATTAATGTTACTTTTTTGGACAATTTATATGTGAGTGTGAACTTTAAGGAACATAACATTCAATGCTCCAGAAAACTTGAATGTAAATGATATTGAAAATAACATCCAATTTTGAAGACTTTGATGAGTTTCTGGATCTTTTAATGGAAACTTATTGCAAATCTTTTCAAAGAATGAACATCAATTTGAAATATAAGAAATACTATCTCTTTTGTCTCCTAAATAAGTTTTTTTTAACTTAAAGTTATGATAAAACAAGATATCCTAGTATATATCTGAGGATATTCTAGGAAGGAGTGTGTCTATGTGAACTCCCAAAGTAAACAGGCAACATGTCTCTGCATTCCCAGACACTGCAGCCTAAGATTACCTGAGTTATAAGCTTCAAACTGACTAGCAAGTATATTTCTGGACTTTATGCTAGAAACACTCAGAGTGCTTGGGATGAGGTTCTGAAATCTAATTGGACAATTTCTGTGGATGAATCCTAAGCACACTAAAGCTTGGGAGTCACTATCCTTAAAGACTATGAATAAATTGCTGATAATTACCCAACTAAGTAAAGACACTCTTTATGTCATTTAGAAATGAGTGTACTTGTGGAATGAATGTTAACATTTCTCTATGTTACTGACTGAAACAGGAGTGAGTTGAGTTATATAGTTTAACTTCATCTGTCAGTGACACAGTAATCTTGCAATTGAATCATATAATAGCATGCAAATATTGACAAAGCATGGCCTCAAGAAGTAATTCAACAAGGCTACAATTCAATGGCTACAGCACAACACATTTTAAGTTTTAAAGTTTCATTTGCATGATTAATATCACTTCCTTATTCTAAGACAATCAACAAAATAATAAATCAAGCCATGACTGTTAGTATTTGCTAATTCCCTGGTGTGAATATGGCTCCTGTGACCAATTTCAAACTACCAGATGGAAAGATGGGAAGAGAAATGGGATAACACCTTACTCTACGGTATTTCCACAAAAGAAACACAAGGAACAATCCACACACCTTGTGAGAATGGGCCAATCATCTGCTCTCTGACATTAGCATGAGAGAGCCTAGCACAACAGAGATTACATTTTATTTTTCCAGGGCTGATTCTTGCAGCTTAGAAGCTAGCTTGCTAAAACAAGAACAGATATCATGTACCTTTCTGTAAAGTCAGCTATGGAAAATATGTGTACTCTAAGTTACTGTCTTAACAAAATGTTCACACTCTCAAAACTTAGCTCAAAATGTAATGTAAAATATTCTTAGGCTCAAGCATCTAGAGTCCATGATTAAATTCTCAGAAATAATATGGCCTTCACAGCATGTTCTCTATTGTGTTCAAATTAATGTATGACATTGATAATGACATATAATTGAATGCTACAGCAGGAAGAAAGAAAGGAGATAATCTCAGCTTTTTATCTTACAAATGAAGTTACTAACATCCAGTGAGATTCATTTACATACAACAGAGAAGCAAAGCTGGTACACAAATCCAGATTTTTATTCATAGGACTAAGTGCTAAGCTTTCCTCCACACTGTATTAGAGTGAGAGAACTGTGGCAAGTTCATCCCATCTTTCTCAGTTTGATGATAAATAGGTACACTCAGCAACACTTTTGGGGAGAGGATCAGTCATACATGGAAAAGGACTAGCATACATATTCACATCACTTATGTTTCTACATTATTACACTGTTCACCACACTTCTTTTAATGGCCAGACTTGTTGCTTCCATGAGCAATCAATTACAAGTTATGAACAGTTTACCTTGGCAAGTCTTTTGTTAACCAATCAACTCTCAGTGAAAATTTAGTGGAGAATATACCGTATAGCTTGATCTGATAGTGAAATATCTTGGATACTTGTGAACTACTAAAGGCAGAAAATCCCCTTGATTTGTTCTTGGCCAGTCTCAGTGGGTTGCTAAACATATCCTTTTGAGAATACTGTTTTCTATCTACTCAAATGATACATCTGCAACATCATATTTTCTCTTTCTTTTGAAGATAGTATCAGCCTATAATCCCTTCTCTGAAATTCTTAATACAGTGATTCTGGTATTCAAATTGTTTCAGTTTTAGAAAGGTAGTAAATATTATGTCTCTCCCCTAGTGGAAACAGTTAATTTTCCATAGCCAAGCACATTGACCTTTTGCAGCAAAGCCTAAATATTCACCTGAAATGGGGTCAAAAGAACTACATGAATATGGCTCCTGTGACCAATTCCAAACTACCAGAATGGAAAGATGGGAAGAGAAATGGGATAACACCTTACTCTATGGTATTTCCACGAAAGAAACACAAGGAACAATCCACACACCTTGTGAGAATGGGCCAATCATCTGCTCTCTGACATTAGTATGAGAGCCTAGCACAGCAGAGATTGCATTTTATTTTTCTAGGGCTTAACTGCCTAAAAAAACTGTCAAAATCTATTGTCAATCAATGGTCTTAATCAATCACAATTAATTAAGACATAACAATGATAGCTTTGTCATTTATAAAATTACTTTTTATTTTATAATAATTGTTGACTTTAAAATGGTTTCAGTCATATCACATTTGATTATAACATCAGATGTGTAGCTTTATGAATCACATGAAGGCTCATATCAGGTCATTTGGGGTGCAATTTAATCAATAAGTTATTTGACAAATCAGATTTTCAGGGCTTTAAATGCTTATTTGTTTTCATTTTATGAGAGAGAGATAGAGAGAAATCTACAGAGATCTTTTATTTTCTACTTTACTCTCTGGCTGCTTGGCAGATGGAAATGGGCTGGGCTAAGCTGAAGCCAGGAACTAGGAACTCAATCTGAGTCTCATGTATAATAGGCAAGAACCAAACTCTTAAGCCATCAGATAAAGCATGTTAGAAGGAAGCTGAAACTGAAGGCAGGACTTGAGCTCAGGAATTCCACCTGTGAGATGTGGGTTCCCAAGTGACATGTTAACCACTTTGACAAAGGCCCACACTCTCAGGGTCTTTCAGATTTAAATGTAATGGACAAGGGATTATGAGCCTATAACAACACTATCATCATGTTCCTCTTTGATCTTTGTATTCAAATGAATGTAGTCATAATGTCTTCTTGATCCCTGTCCAACTTTAATTGTTACAATGATATTATTAAACTCAGTCTAGGCATATTAACTGAAGAAATCATTTGTTGTTTTGTTCTGATATGGCTTTAATGCTGGTATATTGCTTAGAAAATATTTGAAATAGCATTTTTCTGACATACCTTTGTCATCTTTATCTATTTAATCTGATGCTCTTACCACTGCTACATTATTCTCTTATTCAAATCTCATTATCATATTTTGAGTCTAGAAAAGAAGAGACAATCTATAATACAGGCAATTACATTCATACAGGAAGATACAGAAATAAGAAGGTTTATGAAGGATTGAAATGGAGAGTTTCTTACTGGTGGGGTTATGAATGCCTTATTTTTTCTACTTATTTGCATTTTCCATTTTCCTAATGTAGACACATTATTTTATTGCCTTATTACTAAAATAATGAAAGATTTAGAACAGAAAAGAATAGTTTCTTCACTTTAAAATACTTTATTTCACCATATCTTAAATAATGAGTACTCACAATTCACTTCAGTGCTTTTTCTAAAGTTTACTAACTGGAAAAATTTATTGTTATTATTAGCAGTCAAATAAGTTAAACTCAAAAAAGCAAATTCTTAAATTTTGATTTTAATTAATTTATCTCACACTTGTAAAAGGTACACATTTTGTTCTTTAGTTTTAAAATTTGTATAATGTTAAGTAGAATATTAATTTATATATGGACAAAATAAAATGTAGATGCTGAGAAGGGTAATAATAAAGAGATCAGTAACGCAAATCAGTGGGTAGACAGGAAAGGACTAAGATGTAGAGTTGGACAGAATATAGATTTTAAAAGCATAACACATAATGTTTCATGCTTCAAAGTTAAGGTTTTAAATAATTGCTAATGGTCATATTTTCATTGAGAATACATTACTATAAATTCTGAATGAGGGCCAAGGATAGATGCAGTGAGATGAATAAAAAAAGACTAGAATGGAAAATAAGCATAGTACAGGCCTCAACTGAGGAAAAATAACCGGAAATATTGTCAGTACCTACTACTGAATGAGTTATTAAAGAAAAATGTACACGGAGCCAGAGTTGCAGTGAAATGTCTCTTCTATATTTCCCTAATACTAGGCCTTTCAAATAAATTATAAGAATAAGAATCTAAACAAAAGAGAAAGATGAACAAATATGAGTCATTGCAAGACTAACATCTGATCATTGTATTATAAATCTCCCCATTGTCAAAACTTAAATGAGCCATTTAAGTTGCTTGTGTTTACTTTTTTTTTTCCTTTTCACACCTTTCTGTGAAAATTTGAGAAAATTTGCTTAGGTATTTGATTTGAAATGTCCTTCTCCTTTAGTTTTAAATGTCCTACTTTTTGGATCTCCCAGATAAGAGAAACCACTGCTTTGTATAGTTAAATCCTTCCAGAGTTATGGCTATAGTCACTACTGTAAAATGCAATGGAAAATTTCTATGAAATACAATGTTAGTTGTAAGAGAAAAGATAGTAAGAGAAATTATAACAGGGATGAAAATATGTGGTTTATCACTGATCAAGACAATATGAGTGATGATGCTGTGTTAAAATATATCACATAGAATAGATGCCATTGATAAACCTAGAGTGTCCTAGAACTAAAACATCAAATTTTATATAATTATGAAATGATACATCACTCTGTATTTCTACTATTTCTTATGAATATTATTAACTGAAATACAGTGAAAGACTGTGTAGATACAGCATTTTAGATATTATATGAGTGTTCTCAGACCCATTAATAGGAGAGTCATACTCATTAATGCTAGGAAAACAATTTAATATTGTCATTAAAGTTAGCTTTTAAAATACCAATGCATATTGTTCAAATTAGTACTTGTAAAATCCAATCTATAAAAATTTGTGTAGGTAATTGTTAAATTTCTACCCAGTTTTCTTATGCAGTCAGAATTTGAAATATAATCTATTATGTGCCATCAAATTAATGCTAATATAAACATAAATTAAACTAACATTTTCCTGATTTCTGTTTGTTATTTACATATAGTTTTGTTAGAAGAATACAGTTAACATAAGCAAAATAAACTAGAGTAATTTTGCCAGAGCACGATTTTTGAAAAGCGCAGAACTATCATATTAAGAAGTCATGTGGAGGTACTCTATATTTGTATTCTCAATCTTCTGTAATCTTTTCTTGTTCTCTTAGTTTTCTAGTTGAATTTCCTAATAAACCCACAACTCTAATGTTCAAATTTCTTAATATAACAAGCTCATCTCTCCAAATTTTGTGGATGTTGACTGATTTTTGGTCATTCCTTTGGTATACAAATGGATATGTATAGACTTTCAAATTACCATATCTTAGACAAGTCTTTTTTAAAGATTTATTTATTTATTTGAAAAAGTTAAACAGAGAAAGAAGGGGAGGGAGAGAGAGAGAGAGAGAGAAAGTTCTTCCATCTGCTGGTTCACACCTCAGATGGCTACAATGGCTGGAGCTGTGCTGATTTGAAGCCAGGAGCCAGGATATTCTGGGGATTCTCACTCAGTTGCAGGGACCCAAGGACCTGGGCCAGCTTCTACTGCTTTCCCATTCCATAGCAGAGAGTTGGATTGGAAGTGGAGCAGCTGGATCTCCAACTGGCACCCATATGGGGTGCTGGCACTGCAGGTGGCAGCTTTACCTGCTATGCCACAGCGCCGGCCCCAAATAAGTCTTAAGGCTCAAGAGCCCATGAGAATATTTTAGGCATGGAAAGCTAAGACACTCTGAAAAACAAAAAAAAAGAAGACCTAAATGAAAGATCTCTGTGAGTGAGATCCCAGTGGAAAGAACGGGGCCTTCAAAGAAGGAGGTACCTTTCTCTGAAGGGAGGAGAGAACTTCCACTTTGACTATGACCCTGTCGGAATAAGATCCAAGTCGGCGAACCCTAAAGGCTTCCATAGCCTCGGCAACTCATGACTAGAGCCTAGGGAGATTACTGACGCCATAAACAAGAGTGTCAAATTGTTAAATCAACATCAGGAGTCACTGTGTACCTACGTCTCATGAGGGATCTGTCCTTAATGTGTTATCCAATGTGAAATAATGCTATTACTAGTACTGAAACAGTATTTTTTCACTTTGTGTTTCTGGGTGGGTGCAAATTGATGAAATCTTTACATAGTATATATTGAATCGATCTTCTGTATATAAAGATAATTGCAAATGATTAAAAAAATCTTGGTGTTAAACTGGAAATTGCATAGATAATTAATCAATTCTTTAAAAAAAATCATGTAGGATCTATGTCCTTAATGTGCTGTACATTGTGAATTAATACTATAACTAGTACTCCAACAGTATTTTCACTTTGTGTCTCTATGTGAGGGCAAACTGTTGAAATCTTTACGTAATATGTACTAAACTGATCTTCTGTGTATAAAGAGATTTGAAAATGAATCTTGATGTGAACAGAAGGGGAGAGGGAGCGGGAAAGGGGAGGGTAGCGGAAGGGAGGGAAGTTGTGTGTGGGGGAGCCATTGTAATCCATAAGCTGTACTTTGGAAATTTATATTCTTTAAATAAAAGCTTTATATAAAAAAAAGAAGGTCATACTGTCTGAATCATAAACTAAAACTGTTACAATAAGAGTTTTCAATTATTATTATAATAATTTATATTTTATAAATTATATATATTTATAAATTATACTTATAAAGTATACATATAACTATATATTTATAAATATATATAATTTATATTTTATAATAATATAAATCTGAGTCAATTATATATACCCTTTCATCAGAAAAGTAGTCCCACATCTTTGCTTTCTTCCCACACTACTGATAAATGGCTTATTGTATATTACATATCTTATATTTATTATTCACCAAGGTAAGTTAAACTAATATCTCTCCTGTGCATTTTCATTTGTTGGTATTGCTTTGAATGGTTCAGAAATTTGTACTGCATAATTCATTTTTAAATGACAGCTTTGTTTCATAACATTAAAATTCTTAATGAATACATAGTTTTTTAATAATAAAGTTTGTATCTGCTTTACATTTAGATATGCTTCAAAATAGTGTCTATGTTTTAGACAAGAGCTTGAATACTTTTAATGAATATAGAACTTTAAAAACTTATTAAATGAGATGACTTTTCTTTAATAAACAGATATCTTCATAATATACTTTTAAAAAAAATTATTTAGTTAGTTAAAAGGTGGAGTTACAGAGAGGCAGAGGCAGAGAGAGATCTTCCATACACTGGTTCACTCCCTAAATTGCCACAATGGCTGAAGTTGGGCAGACTGAAACATGGAGCCAGGAGATTTTCTCAGGTCTCTCACATGGGTGCAGGGGCCCAAGGCCTGGGCCAATTTCTATTGCTTTTGAGGCCATAGCAAAGAGTTGACTTGGAAGTGGAGCAGCCAAGTCTTGAACAGGAGCCTATATGAGATGCCGACATGGCAGATAACAGCTTTACCTGCTATGCCACAGTGCTTGTCCCCATAATACACTTTTTAAGCAGGAGATAATCATTAAAAATTTATATTAATAATCATAACCTTAATGAAACAATTGTCCCCATGTAATAAGAGGGTAATTCTAGATCCATGCTAGCTTCTAATAGAAAATAAGGCAATGAGACAGAAAACAGATATATAACAAAATTTTTCCTTTATGAGCAAAATTATTATATGTACAATTTTTAAGGACGAGTGAATAAAAGCCATGAGATAGAAGTGAAAATTTAAAAATCATTCCATAATTAAAATCTTTTTATTACCTGGTATCCACAAACCTTATATACAGGGTTCACAACAATTACCCAAAATTGTGATCTCAGAATCCCTGGAGTTCAAGTTATGTCCATGTTAAATGTTATTTGCATGTTTACTGTAATTCTCTTGAAAATGCCCAGTGGGGTTTTTCACAGACATGACTTCTTAACACCATTAACTCTATTGTTTAATGGTAATTTTTCTAATGGCTACTGAAATGCTTCTTTTTAACTTTTTCAGTTCTAATATTGACAAAATATAAATAAAATAACTCACTTAAACAAGCTCATTGGTATCTGCAATAGGTATTAATAGGATAAAAGTATCTTTTTACAAATATTTGTTTATTTATTTGACATAGTTACAGAGAGGCAGAGACAGAGGGAGAGAGAAATTTTTCATCCACTGGTTCACTAAAAAATGGCCACAACAGAGATCTGGGCAGATCTGAAGCCAGAAACCAGGAACATCTTCTGGGTTTCCCATGCAGGTGCAGGGGCCCAAACAGTTGGGCCATCTTCTGCTGCTTTCTCAGATGATAGCAGAGAACTGGAAGGGAAATGGAGCAGCTGAGACTCAAACCAACAGCCATAACAGATGTTGGCATTGCAGGCATTGGTTTTACCTGCTATGCCCCAACAATGGCCCTGGGATAAAAAGGATCTTAAAGAGCAAAGTTTCAGGGGCATTGTTTTTAAAACAGTCTAGGGCCTGTCCCACATGAGTGTGTGAAGTGTGCATCATAGCTCCCTCCTAGAAGCAAAGGGAGTCTGAGCATGAGATGTAGCCACAAGCCAGAGCCAGGATGAGCTGAGTCACTGATTCTCAAGGAATATTCCAGTATCTGAGAGCTCAAAAGTAAAAAAAACTCATTGTAATAGCAGGTACCTTGTATTTTTTCATAATAATTATCATGAAGAATGTCCTATATATGCAAAACTGCCTTGGAATTTTTTATGTCATTGTATTATGGCATTTTTATAATGAATATTATATGGATAACTAAATAGAATAATTCTTCTGAGCTTGAAGGAATATAACCTACTTCTAGAAGTTTAGTTTTGGGGTTCAAATACATGTTTAGTCTCTTTAATCTGTAAAATAATTAAAGAGCATCGACACTTGTTGGCATTCATATTTTCAGCTTCTCTCAGTAACTAAGGACATAGTTAATCATAGCCAGTAGGAAAAAAGTACTCTTCACATAATCCCATCAGCATTTGTTGACTTCAATTCAAAGAAGCCAAGATTACTTCTCTGTTCTTAGCTCTAAAAATGTTTTCCATGCAAATAGAGCACAATAGAGAAAAATAGGGCTTCATCTCATCCATCATGTCATCACATAGTTGTAAATTATATAATTTTTAAATGTTTAAATTATATTTCTTCTAGTAACAAAGATTTTTCAGCCCCAAGTTATATTTGAAATAGCCCCTTTAAAATATATTATTCCTTTTTATTTTTGATATTTAAAATTTTTAAAGTGAAAAAATTTCTCGTACCTTATATATACAAAGGAGCATATTAATACTTCTCACCCTAATTTCCCTCCTCCTCATCTTTCCACCCTCCTTCTCCCTCCCTTTCTTATTCTTTTTTTCATTATTATGATGATCTACTTTCCATTTAATACTGGTAAGAGTAAATTTACATTACGTTAAGAATTCAATGAATAGTAAGAAGAAAAACATAAAATGTACTATTTCTGATATACTATTTTGTAGATAAATACCACAATATTATTGTCAACTATTTTCACTTTTCATAATATATATGAAAAATTTTGCTATGAACTACTTATGTTTCATCTCTTTCCTTAGTTTTCAGGGATTGTTTTCTCATCTCATTACATTTTAACTCTGATCTAGCTGTATGTGATAGCCTGGGAAAGCAGTAGAAGATGGACCAAGTCCATGGCCCCTGCACCTAGGTGGGAGATCAGAAGTAGCTCATGGACCCTAGCTTCAGATTGGTCCAGTTTTGGCCATTGTAGCCATTTAGAGAGTGAACAAGCTGATGGGAGACCTTTCTCTCTCTCTCTCTCCTCTCTCTCTCTCCTCTCTCTCTCTCTCTCTCTCTCTCTCTCTCTCTGTCTGTCTTTCTCTCTGCCTCTCTGTAACTCTGCCTTTCAAATAAACAAATATTTCTGAAAAAATTCTTAGAAAACTCAAAATAAGCAAATAAACACATAATTTTCTACTTAACAGATTCTTACTACACACAGGTTTATTTCTTCCCTCTCCTTTTGATTTAACTAACTTTACTGTTCTAATTGTCCCCATTATTTATCATAGCCATAGACATAAATCAAATTCTTTCTGAGAATGTTCTGTTTTTCATGTGAAATAATTATTATAATCACTGTTAACATATGGTATGTAGTGGACATTCCTCATCCTCACCTTACTTGAATTCTTAATCATATTAGTCACTCTTAAACACTTGATTCTTTATGAATCTCTTTTTTCCTTTAGATTCTTTTTAAAGATTTATTTATTTATTTATTTATTTATTTGAAAGGCTGAGTTACAGAGAGGGAGAAAGAGAGAGAGAGAGAGAGAGAGAGAGAGAGAGAGAGAGAGTCTTCTATCCATTTGTTCACTCCCCAAATGACTGGAAAGGCCAGAGCTGGGCCAATCCAAAACCCGAAGACAGGAGACTCCTCAGAGTCTCCCATACGGGTGCAGGGGCCCAAGGACTTGGACCATATTCCACTGTTTTCCCAGGCCATAACAGAGAGCTAGTTCAAATGTGGAGCAGCCTGGTCTTGAACCAATTCCCATATAGGATGCTTGCAATGCAGATGATGGCTTTATCTGTTATGTCACTGTGTCCCCCTTCTTCAGTTTCTTGACTCCATTCTTTGGTTGTTCTTTCTGGGTCTCTTACTCAAGATAATATTTTCCTCAAAAATATTAACTTTGGGATTTCCTCAATGATGGAATTCAGATCCTATTCAACTCCCAGGCATTTGGTCCTATGGATTCAACTCTGTACATCAAAGACTTCCCAAAGTGCATGTATTATCCAGCCTTATATTCAGATGCTTCTTTTTAATGTGATGCCTGAGGGTCCCTCAGCCAACAGAAGTTTAAAAGTCTGCATTTTGAAAAAATGAATTTTGAATTTCCTGTACACACAAAAAAATTTCATTTTTTTCTCATGAACTCTTTGAGGTCTTCTTATATTTAAGGTAACCGAAACTTACAATGTTTGAACTGAACTCAAGTTGTTTTATCCTTACTCATTAATGCATTCCTAGTGAGCTGGCTTCACAAGCTAGAATCCCTAAATATTCACAACATCCATAACTGAGCGGATCAAAGCCAGGAGCCTGAATCTTGTTCTGGGTCTTCCACATGGGTACAAGGGCCCAAGCACTTGGACCATCTCTCACTTTCCTAGACCACACACAGACAGCTGGATCAGAAAAGGATCAGACAGGATGTGAACCTGTGTCCATTTGGGATGTCAGTGCTGCAGGTGAAGGCTTAACATTCTATGCCACAGCACCAGTCCCCAGAGATCTTTGAAATTATGACTACCATATTTATGGTAGTATAAGCTCTGAGAATCATTTAGAAATATATTTTTGAATCATTTAAAATGGTATTTCCAGTGATTGTCACTGAATGTAACAAATATGTATTGTTCAGTAAACGGGCACTAAGTGATTTAAATTACCAATTTTAGTTGTACAGAAAGAACTCATGTTTATAACAAGAATTGAAATTACAATGTAAGTCCAAACAAAATGATAGCTTCTTGAAATTCTGTGGTATTATCTATGTGTGGTTATCTTTATAGTATTACAGTGAATCTATTCATATAGACCAAATGTCAGTTGAGATAATTTCTACCATGCTTCTCATTTTTACTTTGTGTACCCTTGGTTTTACACTAAAAAACCAGTTTGATAAGTCATAACAGAAATCCTATGACCCACAAACCTGACGACATTTGACTCCTTATAGAAAAATTTTGCCAATTCTTGCTTTATTCCATCAACACAATAAAATGTTAATTTGTACAAATTAATCTATTATGTAACAATCTACAGTGGTCATTAAGATGATTAAAACTCACAACACTAAGCTTTGTGGGCTGCTAAAAAAGTGACTGTTGTGTTAGTGCACATACGCTACAACTGGACTTTGGAAAAGCAGAAGTCATTCTAATGTGCATGCATATACTAAACATATACATTTTGGTAGCAATACACTTCCTATAAGAATGTATGGAACACAGACCATATGATTCCCATGAAATCACTTGATGTGTCCTACTTAGGCAACCACAGGAAGGTCTCATTATTCAATAAATATATAGCAAGCTAATTTTTACATTAATAAAGTTGTTTGGCCTGTGATGATATTACAAATATTCAAAAATCCCATGACAGGAAAATTTTTCCCCAACCATTACATGCTCAGAGTCTTTGAATTTTGTTAGAAACAAAAGCTTTCTTGGCATCAGGTCTTTTGAGACAACAGGTAGCTCAAAGTGACTTGGCAGCAGCCACACATTAAAATTCATTAAACTCTTATATTCTTCCCTGTAAAAGCATTCCTGCTTTGAGAATGACAACATTTAGAGCACAGAAACTAAAATCTTGGTGCCCATAACAACAAACATGCCAAGTAGGAGTCATGATAAGCAATGATACTCCTTCTTATTTCTTGACTATATGCCTTCTACAGAATAAGTTACCAATACCTTGTAAGTCCATTAATTTCAAAGATAAAGAGTGATCTACATGCTACCTTTGTCTTACAGCATCATGTCATCTGAAATCATATTAATGCCCTATCATGATGACAAATTCTGGGTAGTGGCATATATGACAAAAACAGTGGATGTAAATATTTAGTCACTTGCCTCAGCTTATTCAAAATAAAATGCTATTTCTATGCCTAGGAAATTGCATATGTAATCTCATTGTATATATAATTCCATGTGTGGTGTCAAAACTCAGTAATTCCTTAAATAGTAGTGATGGCCAAAGACCTGCATGGAGAAAAGCAAACTAGGATTTAAGATATGTTTATAGATTCCAAACAATTTTCTTAATTTTCAATCAATTACGTTGATGGTCACTTCATGAAATAGGGAAGCACAGAGTCAGTGTTTGCCCCTATGAATGACAAATTGCAAAAACACCAGTGGCAACACCTGGATCAGCATTAGTGAGTGGTAGCCTATGCTAACAAGTTTATGTTTAATAAGTCTATGATCACTTTCCATTTTGGCCACCATGGTAACTGTATTTGTGTATCCACTGTGTAATAAATGGGACTGGGCAGTGGCAGAGTCCTGTTGAAATCAATGGCCCATTTCATTCTGTCTATGTGGATACTTACTGGCTCTATGTCCATGGTTACTGTCTGGTTATCATTAGTTAGCAGTATAAAGATCACACATAATAGCCACTCTGATAGACAAGTTTCATGCCTCCTACTCAAAACTCCATGTTACACATCTTTAATTTTCATTCTTCTGATCAACCAGGTAAACTATTATGTCCCGTCTGTGAAACTATAATTATCAATGTTTTTGTCCATATTTTTCTCCATGAAATAGGTTATTATAATACCCAGAGCTTTGCTTATACCACTACCTTACAGGACCCTTAACAGGGTACTACTGTTACCCACCTACTTTTTTTTCTTTTATTAAATTTTTTATTTATTTTTTATTTATTTGAAAGAGTTATACAGAGAGGCAGAGACAGTGAAAGAGGTCTTCCTTCTGAAGATTCACTCCCCAGATGGCTGCAATGACCAGAGCTGCACCAATCTGAAGCCAGGAGCCAGGAGCTTCTGGGTCTCCCACATGGGTGCAGGGGCCCAAGGGCTTGGGCCATCTTCTACTGCTTTCCCAAGCCATAGCAGAGAGATGGATCAGAAGCAGAGCAGCTGGGACTAGAACCGGCGGCCATATGGGATGCCAGCACTTCAGGCCAGGACATTAACCCACTGTACCAGAGAACTGGCCCCTATGCACTTACTTTCAACTGATATTAATATATTGTCAACTATCCATGAACAAGACACAGTTTTTTGTTGTTGTTGTTTTCTTTCTCTGACAGTTATATGGTAGAATCTATGCAACCAATATTGTTCAGAGGGAGGTGAGGCCCACTGTTTGTCAGTTTAAATATGCCTTCTGTGCCTGCAGGTGCCTGAGCTTTGATTCATCTTTCCATCCACTCTTCTTTATAACTTAGTAGGTCTGACAGACTATATATTTCATCTCATAGTCACTTGATACAGCATAGCCAAATTCCCAGTCCTTACTAGAACCCAGGAGCACACCAAGAGCTAGTTTTCAAGTGGCATATATTTAGTTGCTACAGATAAAAAAGTTCTTTCTTGACAACATGAATGTTTTTAGTGTTGTGATACTATCATGGCTAGCTGTGAAACAAAAAAGAGTATTTACTCACCAGGAATATCTCTGCTACCAGAGTAATTTCCTGGTTTTATAATCCAAGTTTTGGTTTTACAACCCACAGCTCAGAACTACTACAAAATTCTTTGCATGTTTGGGTCCAGCTTAAAGTTCAGCAGATCTTTCTTTTGTGACAGAGTTAGACAGAGAGGAGAGAGAGAGAAAGAGAGAGAGATAGACAGAGAGAGACAGAGAGAGAGAAAGAAAGGTTTTCCTTCTGTTGGTTCAGCCATGAAATGGCCACTATGGCTGGCACTGTGCTGATCCAAAGCCAGGAGCCAGGTGCTTCCTCCTGGTCTCCCATGTGGGTGCAGGGCCCAAGCACTTGAGTCATCCTCCACTGCCTTTCTGGGACACAGAAGGGAGCTGGACTGGAAGAGGAGTAACCAGGACAGAATCCAGCGCTCCGGCCAGGACTAGAACCTGGTGTGCCAGAGCTTCAGGCAGAGGATTAGCCTAGTGAGCCACAGTGCCATCCAGCAGATCTGCTTTTTATGAATTAAAATAGTTTGAGGATTGCAAAATATGCTGCTTTATGCATGCCTACCAACTGTCAGCCTTCTTCCTCGGTAGCAACTTAGGTACAGCCCAATATGCAGTCATTTGAATAAGAATGTTTCCCAGCCTATCCAGGTCATTGGATTCTGGCATAATTACTTATATAAAATCCTTTAATCTTCATACAGCTTACCTCTCACAGTCTTAAATAAGATTTAATGAAACTTGCAATGTATTGTTTAGATCTTGCTCATTTGGTGCAACTCACATGATGACAGTAATTGAGTGGAATGATTTGTTTTGTACACCAATTGGAAATGAAGATTTTTCCATGAGATAAAGAATGGCCAACATTTTTGGTCTAAGTATAGTTGTATCATTTGACATGGAGAAGGAATTTTATTTATTTCAAGTTTACATTTGGTTTAAGGACATATTATGAATTCCGTATTGACAGAGAATATTGTAATCAACAACTCAACTTAGTCAACTTAGTTGCACTATTTTGCTGAATCTGGCAAAACATTGTTATTGATGTTGCTGTGTAGATATTTTGTAGCTATGATTAACATCTGCCATCTACTAGTAAGAGAGATTATGTTTGTTAATGCAAATTCCTCTATTAAGAACACAGAGTCATACAATAAATACCAAAAATCTAAAATTAAATTAGTAATATGCATATCTGCATGCTCTCAGAGAAATGGAATGTGGGCATAAATAGAAAGCTTATGGGCCCTTCTCTTAAGAATGAATTTATGCAACTGGCACTGTGGTGTAGTGGGGAAAGCCGCTGCCTGCAGTGCCAGCATCCCTTGTGGGTGCCAGTTCAAGTTCCAGCTGCTCTACTTTTGATCCAGCTCTCTGCTATGGCCTGGCAAAGCAATAGAAGATGGTCCAAGTCCTTGGGACCCCATATCCATGTGGGAAGCCATGAAGAAGCTCCTGTTTCCTGGCTTCAGAATGGCACAAATCTGGTCATTTTGGCCATCTACAAAGTGAACCAGTGGATAGAAGACCTCTCTCTCTCTCTCTCTCTCTCTCTCTCTCTCTCTCTTTCTCTCCCTTTCTCTCTCTTCCCCATGCCATTCTGTAACTCTGTCTTTCAAATAAATAAATTAATCTTTTAATTAGTTTACTATTCATTTAATTAAATATTTGTACTCTGTATAATGTAAATAAGCATTTAATAATGCACCCTAGACTGTTGCTACAACATTGCTGTTTTAGCCACCTGTAGGAAAGGACCAGCATTTCTCCATTGCATTGTAGATTGATATTTTGTAACATTTATTATTAAGTAAAATGTAAATTAATTACTAGAAAATTGAAATTCTGAAAGGACTGAAAATACATAATCCTGCTTTTTCATTTTAAATCAAATGCTCCTATAAAATTAATCATTCCTTCTCATGATCCATGCCATATTTTATTTTAAAACATCTGCAACCTTTATGTTTTGTTGCTGTCTTTGAATATATAACAACTACCCATACAGATTTAATGTAATTTTTACTGGCTATTTTTAGGAAAGTTCTCTTATCTCCTGGCATTTGTATTGTTTCTAACAAAGTACTCATTCCTTCTCACAGTACTGACAGCATATTACTTTTCATTTCATAATATTTGCAGCACATTTGAACTTTTTGTTCTTTGACTTTCTACATACCACCTATATGTGTCTTTAACATCCTAGTTTAAGTCAGTATTTGCCTGGTGGATTGGAGGCCATTTTGCTTTGGTTTTACATTGTGAGGTCACCAGCTACCTCAAAGTTCTGTAAGCTGTCCTGGCAACTTTCAAGTACAGAGTTTCTCAGAGAAACCTTAGGATGGAGTAAGCATTCACCACTTCCAGGTAATATATTCTGTACATTTTATGGATATTTATGGGACTCTAAATTTATCTTAGTTGTGAATGTTAAAGAAGTTGAATACTATTCTAGTAAGTGCTATTATCTCCGATTTTGTTTTTCTTGAGTCTTTATTTTCCTTTTTTAATGTGTTGTAATACTCTGTTATCAGCAATTTTCCATATCAATCTGTTATTTCTTTTTTCAATCTATTATTTCTCACACTGGATTACACATTTTTTCTCACTTAATCACAAATATTTTATTTCAGAAAGCATACAATGTTTTATGTTTCATATTTCCTATTACCACTACCTGTGTGTGTTTTTAATATCATGGTCTAAGTTTATACTTCCATTGTGAACCTATTAACAAGTTGAAATTTGACTATGAGGTCATGAATTCCAATAAAATTATTTGAGTTTTACTGACAATAATCATGTACATATATTTTGAGAAATCTTGGCATTCTTGATAATTCACAGTATCCATGTAATGAATTTTAAAGCCATCTTTTCTTCTTTTCTCTTTTAAAAATTTGTTTACTTATTTGAAAGAGTTGCAGAGAGAGGAGAGACAGAGATTTGCCATCTGCTGGCCTACTCTATGGATTACTGCAATGGGTGGGTGGTCCAGGCTGCAACCAGGAGTTTCTTCCCATCTTCTACATGAGAAGAAACACTTGGTGTTTCTTCCATTATTTTTCTCAGGCCATTAATAGGGAGCTGGATGAGAAATGAAGTACCAAGGATAGGAACCAGCACCAATCTGAGATGCTTGTTTCACAGATGGTAGCTTTACCTGCTATACCATGATGCTGGATCCCATGCAACATATTTTTAACTTATGGAATTTTAAGGGACTCTATATTTACCATCAGTGTATGAGAGTTCCATTATAATAGTTACAGACACTGACTTCTTTGAATTTTTACTGCTAACTTATTTGATCTTTGTTTCATTTCCATTTTGTAATTTTTTCTTCCATTTTCCTTTTTAGGGTAATTGTATTCATATAGTTTCCAGCCAAATAATTACATCTACTTGTTCTATTACTTCTCTAGAATTATTTTTCTTACAATATATTTGATTTCATAGCATCTCTATTATTTTTTCTGTTTGTTCTTGTAACTATCACCCATGTATATCTTTGGTAATCTTTTTTCAGCAAATCCTACCCCTGTGAACCTTAGGCCATGTGGTTTGGTGTTTGCATTATGAGGTTATCAACTACCACAGAATTGTATAAGTTGTTCTGGGAACTTTCATGTACAGTTTTTCAAAGCCATTTTAGAGAATCTGATCATTACCCACTTCAAGGTATCAGATTTCATGGTAATTGTGAATAATTATGGAACTGTGCCATCACCTTTGTTTTTTCTTTTTTTGAAATCTCAGTAGGTTAGATCCAAATATTGATATTTTATTGGTGTTTTTATTTTTATTTTTTAACTGTTATTTAATAAATATAAATTGCCAATGCACAGCCATTGGATTACAGTGCCCTTTTCCCCCCATAACTTCCTCCCACCTGAAACCATCCCATCTCCTGATCCCTCTCCCATCTCATTCACATCAAGATTCATTTTCAATTATCTTTATATACAGAAGATCAATTTAGTATATACTAAGTTAAGATTTCAACAGTTTGCACCAACACAGACACACAAAGTGTAAAGTATTATTTGAGTACTAGCTATACACATTAATTCACATAGTAGAGCACATTAAGGACCAAGATCCTACATGAGGAGTAAGTGCACAGTGACTCCTGTTGTTGATTTACCAATTTACACTCTTATTTATGACGTCAGTAATCACCCGAGGCTCTTGTAATGAGTTGCCAAGGCTATGGAAGCATTTTGAGTTTTCTAACTCTGATCTTATTTAGACAAGGCCATAGTCAAAGTGGAGGTTCTTTCCTCCATTCAGAGAAAGGTACCTCCTTCTTTGATGGCCCATTCTTTCTGCTGGGATCTCACTCACAGAGATCTTTCACTTAGGTCATTTTTTTTTTTGCCTGAGTGTCTTGGCTTTCTATGCCTGTGAAACTCTCATGGGCTTTTTAGCTGGATCCGAATGCCTTAAGGGCTGATTTTGAGGGCAGAGTGCTATTTAGGACATTTGCCATTCTATGAGTCTGCTGTGTATCCCGCTTCCCGTATTGGTTGGTACTCGTGTTTTTATTTTAGCAGGTGCTGTTTTCTTTGATTAATCATTCTTAAAAGACTTTTATTTATTTTTCTTTTTGCATTAACTATAATAGTATACTTTAAAAATATTTCCTTTATTTGAAAGGCAGAGTTTCAGGGTGAGAGGGAGACAGATAGTGAGAGTATGGGTGAGAGAGAGAGGAAGTGGGGGGAGAGAGATGAAAGAAAAAGATCTGGGGCCAGCCCAGTGGTGCAGTAGGTTAATCCTTTACCTGCTGTTCTGGCATCCGATATAGGCACCAGTTCTAGTCCTGTCCATTCCTCTTCCTGTCCAGCTCTCTGTTGTGGCCTGGAATAGCAGTGAAGGATGGCCCAGGTTCCTGGGCCCCAGAACCTGTATGAGAGACTAGGAAGAAGCTCCTGGCTCCTGGCTTTGGATTGGCACAACTCCGACCATTGCGGCCATTTGGTGAGTGTATCAACAGAAGGAAGACCTTTCTCTCTGTTTCTCTCTCTCACTGTCTGTAACTCTACCTGTCAAATAAATAAATACAATCTTAAAAAAACAGAAAGAGAAAGATCTTCCATCCTGGTTCACTCCTGAAATGTTGGCCATGGCTATGGCCAAGCCAGGTTGAATCCACAGCCCAGTGAACTTTTCCATGTCACCCACATGGATACAGGGGCCAAGAAATTGGTCCATCATCTAGTGCTTTCCCAGTAGGGGAAGATAGATTGGAAGAGGAGCAGCCAGGTCTTGAATTGGTACCCAGTTGGGATGACAGCACTGCGGACAGTGACTTTATCCATTAAGTCACAATGCCAGCCCCAATAGTCTAGTTTTCAAGAGTTTCTTTTTCTTCATTCTACTAAATTTAATTGCTTCTAAAAACTATTCATTCTTTCATACTAATCATAATATATTTTATTTCATAACATCCTATTTATTTGCTTTTGCATTTGAGTTCATTGCTTACACATATACATTTCTTTACCTTGATATTGTAAGCCAGTCCTAGCACTGTGAATGCGTGGTCATCATGGTTGGCCTTTTCATTATGAGATCATCAACTCCATCCAAATACTACAGTTTTTGCTGGCAATCATCATGGACACACATTTTCAGAGACAACCTAGATTCCATCTGAAAATTCTGATAATTCATTTTTGTAGTTAGCAAATGTTTACCGTTTCTGATTTTTGAGATTCTTATCTTCAATTTGGAAACTGTCAATAGAATAATTCTAAATGAATATTTTCTTTAGAATAATTATGGTTATAAAATCAGATTATTGTGGTAAGTTATATGCTCTTAGAATTATCTTTGCCTAAATATATTTTTATTTCAGTCTGTATGCATCTTTGTTAGAAAGATGTCTTTCTTGTAAGCAGTAAATAGATGGGGATTTTGTTCCTTAACACAATCAGCCAATTGGTGTCTTTTAACTGGACAGTTCAGGCCATTAACATTTAATGTGACTATCGATAAGTAGTAACTTTGCCCTACCATTTGCCAAAGATATTTTCTAATATATGCTTTGAGTTTCCTGTGTTCTTTTGCTGTGAGGTTTCCTTCCTTTTCCTTCTTTCATATTGATGACAATGTTTCTGTGTTTCTGTGTGTAACACATCTTTAAGAATCTTTTGCAGGGCTGGACAAGTGGTAACAAATTCTTTCAATTTCTGTTTTCTGTGAAAGGTCTTTATTTCACCTTCAATCACAAATGAGAGCTTTGCAGGATATAATATTCTGGGCTGGCAGTTTTTCTCTCTTAGTACCTGGGCTATGTCTTGCCATTCCCTTCTAGCTTGTTGGGTGATGAGAAGTCAGCTGTGAGTCTAATTGGAGATCCTCTGAGAGTAATCTGATGTTTCTCTCATGCATATTTTAAGATCTTTTCTTTCTGTTTCACTGCAGTGAGTTTCATACAATGTGTCGTGGTGAGGATCTCTTTTGGTCATGTTTATTAGTAATTCTATGAGCTTCTTTACTAGGATGTCTCTGTCCTTCTCCAAAACTGGGAAATTTTCTGCTAGTATCTCACTAAAAAGGCCTTCTAATCCTTTCTCCCTCTCCATGCCTTCAGGAACTCCTAGAACCTGAATGTTAAGTTTTTTTTTAATAATTTTTTAACTTTTATTTAGAATATAAATTTCCAAGGTATATCTTATGGATTACAATGATTCTCTCCCCCCATAACTTCCCTCCCACCCGTAACCCCCCCTGCCTTTACCCGCTGAATGTTATGTTTTTTAATAGTATCCTGTCGATTCCTGACAATATTTTTTTAGATTTCTAATTTCCTCTTCTTTTCTTTGGTTTGACTGTTTCCTTTCCTGTTCTCTGTCTTCGATAGTCTCTCTTCTGCCTCACCCATTCTGTTTTTAAGGCTCTGTAATGTGTTTGTCATTTGATCTATTGAATTGTTCCTTTAATTGTGGTTTCTCATCACTATCACAGTTTCTTGTTCTACTAGTTGTTTCATTTCATTTTGACTCCTTATTTATATTTCATTTTCATGAGAGAGATATTCTATTTTGTCCATTAAGGATTTCTGTAGTTCAAGAATTTTTTTTGAGAACTTCTTAATGTCTTATCAATTTTTTGAGATCCGCTTCTTGCATTTCTTCTATCTCATCATCTTCATAATATTGAATTGGGGTGTCGTTTTCATTTGGGGGCATCATAGTATCTTCCTTGCTCTTGTTACCTTGGTTTCTACGTTTGTTTGGCATATTGCAGTTATTCTTTGGTTCCTTCGCTGTGGTGTTTTTCTCGTTATATTATGACTCTAGATTAAGTGGACTGTCTGCTTTTGGTGGATCCTTAGAGGCTATGATGGGTGTAGCCAGAGAGCTCTGTTTGGTTCTTCAGGGTTAAGAGTGTATCAAAGGTGACTCACCCAGATTGTTCTCTGGCTCACTTGCTCGCTTTTTTTTTTTTTTGACTCAGTTGGGAAGTAATTCCACACAGCTGACTGGTCTCAAATTTCTTTGCAGTCTCTCAACGGGTTGCCAAGGTTACTGAGTATTACATATGTAAAATGGCGCCTGCTCTTTGTCTTGCTCTGCTTTGTATGGTGAGTGGAGAGAGAGGCTAGTGTCCCTGCTGGTTCCCCTTATTTATTCATTTTTTTTTCTCTCCTCCAGTCAGCCTGGTGCACTTTCCCCAGTGGGACCTCAGGCCTAGTTCTGCCTTTCCCCACCAATGTCTCGGGTTACCAAGAGGTTTTTTTCTCACCTCCCCTTCCAGCGCTGGCACGCAGATCCTGTGGCTGGGATTCTCTGGCTTTGCTCCCTCGGTTCCCCAATCTTGCGGCTCCGCTCCCACTGCTCGGCGGTGGGTGACCTTGCTCTCCCCATAGGTCCTCTGTGTCACATCCACTAGATCCAGAAGAGTTTCCTCTGCAGTTTTTTTCTGAGTCTTTTCCTGATGCTATAGTAACTCCACTTTTATTCAACTATCTTTTCCCGGACTATTGGTGCATGACCTCACTATTCCACCATTTTTGCTCTGCCTTAATTACTTACTTTTAAAGATAGTGATCTTCCTTCCACTGGCATGATTTTGCCTGTGCCAGAATGAGGTTGGAAGTAGAGAACTCAATCTGGTTTCCCTCATGGGTGGCAGGAGTCCAACTCCTGTTTTACAAAGAGAACCAACTTTTGGATAATGGTAGTGCTATGTGTAGCAGAGCAGAGGTGAAAAAAACCCATATTCTCAATAGCATCACTCAGCCACCAAATTCATCAACCCCAGGACCACTCTGTGTCTTCAACTCAGTTTGAGTTGGGCTTTTATTGACTGGAATTGAAAACCATTTTCAGAAAACACCATGTATTCTCTGTGGGAAGGATTTTGAACTAAACTACCCATGGAAAACTAATGGGCCAGTAGAGAGTTGGATTCACAATTTTGTGTTACTACAAGGTGTGCTACCTAAGGACACAAGACCAATGGGATTTCTTCTATTTGATTAGTCTTACATTTGGTGAATATAGTATAGTGACTATAAAGGGGCAGAAGAAACACACCTTTACCACTTGGATGTGTGGCTCTGAGAAAGTTATTCAGGATTTTGGGGCCTCATTTCCTTTACCTTCCCATGAAGCTCATCACAGTGCTTGTCTTAGAAGTTTACGGTCAGCATTGTGTATATTAGATTTTATTTCAGCTATGAATAGTAGACAAAAATAAATATTTAAAAGTATAACTTAGGGCCTGACATTGTAATGTAGTGGGTTAAGCCCCATAAAGGTGCCAGTTCCAGAGCTGGCTGCTCTACTTCTGATCCAGCTCCCTGCTAATACAACTGGGAAGGCAGCGGAGGATGGCCCAAGTGCTTGGGCCCCTGCACCCCTATGGGAACCTGGATGAAGCTTCTGGCTTATGGCTTTAGCCTGGTCAGGCCTGGAAGTTGTAGCTATTTGAGCAGTGAGCCAGCAGATGCTCTTCCTTTCTCTCTGTCTTACTGTCCTTATCTCTCTGTAATGCTGCCTTTCAAATAAATAATATGTCATTTTAAAACAAAGGTTTCCTCACGGTACAAAATGGGTCCCACAGCTCCAGGCACCCACTCTCCATCCCAACCAGGAGGACAACAGCAAATAAAAATGCATGTTCCTGGGCCAGCACTGTGGCATAGTGGGTAAAGCCACTGCCTGCAGTGCTGTCATCCCAAGACCAGGCTGCTCCAATTCCAATCCAGCTCTCTTCCATGTCCTGGAAAATCAATAGAAAATAGCACAAGTCCTTGGGCCCCTGCACCCTCATGGGAAACCCAGAAGAAGCTCCTGTTTCCAGGCTTCAGTGCAGCCAATTGGGAATGAACCAGCAGATGAAAGACCTCCTCCCCCTACTTTCTCTCTCTCTCTTTCTCTTTCTACCGCCTCTCTTTCTCTCTCTGAATATCTTTTTCAAATAAAATAAATATTAAAAGGCAACTCATGACAAGAGCCTAAGGTGATTACTGATGCCATAAACAAGAGTGTCAATTTGTTAAGTCAACAACAGGAGTCACTATGCACTCACTCCTCATGTAGGATCTCTATCCTTAATGTGCTGTACATTGTGATTTAATGCTACAACTAGTACTCAAACAGTATTTTTCACTTTGTGTTTCTATTTGGGTGCAAACTGTTGAAATCTTTACTTAATATATGCTAAACTGATCTTCTGTATATAAAGAAAATTGAAAATGAATCTTGATGTGAATGGAAGGGGAGAGGGGATGGGAAAGGGGAGGATTGCGGGTGGGAGGGAAGTTATGGGAGGGAAGCCATTGTAATCCATAAGCTGTACTTTGGAAATTTATATTCATTAAATAAAAGTTAAAAAAAGGAAGTGTATGTTCCTACTCTTTAAGAATACTTCCTTGAGTTCAGCATTTGATGTAGCAGTTAAGATGACTTGTCCCATATCAGAGTGCCCAGCTATGATTATTTGTCCCAACTTCCAATTCCAGAATCTGGGTAATGTTCACCCAGAGAGGCAGCAGTGATGACCCAAGTAATTGGGTTCCTGCCACCTTCCTAGGAAACCTGTATTGGGTTCCTGGCTCCTGACTTAGGCCAGCCCAACCCTGGCTGCTGCAGACATTTGAAGAGTGAATCAGCAGATGAGAGATTTCTCTGTGTCTACTTGTTTTCCTCTCTCTGCCTCTCAAATAAATAAATATTTTAAAAGATTTCCTGGAAGTGACACATTATGACAGCAGGTATGCTCAACTGAGGAATCAATGAATCTGTTATTAAAAAGGGGAAGGAAGGATCCAGCTAATGTTGCCCCAGCAGAAGATGAGCTCTATAATGTGGAACAGAGGCAGCATCTACACAGGGAAGATGTTCTCATTAAAATTTCCACAAGGCAGGTCTTCTCCCCACCACCCAGATGCCAACCCCAGACTTACTTCTGTCAAAATCACATCCCGTCTTTTAGTCTCATCAAAGGGGCATTTATGCTATTTTTGAGCTAGCATACTACATAGACATTGAATCAGGGTAATTTCAGTATGAAGTAAAGCACATGGTTGCCAAGTGACTGCACACTGGTTCATAGGATGTACTCAGTGAATCTTTTCAATTGCTATCCTTGTGGTTAAACAACTAGATTATCAGGATCACAAGCAACGGAGCTCAAATTATTCCTTGAACACTTACCAGCTGTGTGACCATGGGCAGGTCCTTAAACCTCTCTGTGTAGCAGTCCTGTTTCCATGCGTTTCAGAGCTGCATTTAGCAGCATGTATTCCTTCATAAACTCAACATTCCTTTATAAACTTGACTTTTCTGAAACAAGTATTTAGATCACATCACTCTTATGTTTTGTCTGGAATGTGACCTTTAAATGTCACTACATGGGAAAATGTTTCTCAACCTTGCTCTTTTATCTAGTCATATAAAGAATGTGTCTTGACAAGTAGTTGGGGTTCCAGTGCACCAGAAGGAAGCTCAGAATATTAACAAACATCAAAGAAAATATGTAAGACAACTTAGTCTAAGTGTACTCATTTTCCTTACAGAGAGAAAGTAACTAATGTTTTTGATCATATGGATTGGAAACCTACAAATACTTTTCCATAAAAGGCCATATCCATGAAACATTAAATAGAGAAGATGGTAAACAGATAATTTAGGTTTGCTGTAGTATCCATAGTTACATGTTAATCCAAAATAAGCATAACTAAAGATGTGATTGGATGAGTTTGCAGTCAATTCATTGATTTTTTTTTATCACAAAAAGTTTAAAGATAGATAGATAGATGTCTCCAATAAAACATTGTCTGGCTTCATTAGAGTGATAAAGGAAGGAAGAGAGAGAGGTAAAGGAGAAAAATGATGTCTGTATTTATAGGAAACTTGGGAATCATAGCTCCTTCAGCAAAGGAGTGAGAGCCCAGTGCTGAGTGTTGCAGAGGATATGTATTTCCCTCTCCCATCTCCTCAGTCTCCATGGGATAGGAATCTGAGTGCATCTAGAAAATATCTGACTATTTTCTAGAGAGCATTTACTCTGATGATATCAGAATTTTTCATCACTCCTTTCCATAACAAATGACTCTCTCAGGTCAAGACTTTAGTCAACAATATGGTGACATCTCCTCCTTTGGGAGATGCAATTTTCCCTACAATGGGCCTTGCAGGAAGTTACTCAATCATGAATCAAAGTCTAAGAATCTAAAAAAATTAACAAAGTATTACAAAAAAAGAGCATCCAATAAACCAATTCTTGTGAAGTTACTCAAACTTCCAAGTACACAGTCCTGTACAAGGGCACCTTTGTTCCAAAGAGTGCATCTACTTCCCTTGTCTTAGCTCTTACATCCTGTTCCTCATCTGTTATTGTCACCCTGGTAAATGGAGTAAGCAAGAGCAATATGAGAAACTTGTAATTTCACAAAGTATAGCCCAGAGATTGGGCAATGAGCAAGAATGGCTGAGGCTTTTGTACTTGTTCCATCACATAGAACTTGAGTTTCAGTTCTGGAATATGAGAGAATGTTGACCAATTAGCAACACGAACATATTTCCTAAACCACAAAGACATGACTGGAATAATTAACATGTTTGTATTTTTGCTGGGTTTCCATTCTGAAAATTTAATCAAATGTTTTGGCATCTTGTGAATTTTAAAGGTTATTTTCAATAAAATGTTACATAATTTTCTTTTTCTAAGGATTTATTTATTTGGAAGTCAGCATTACACATAGAGAGAAGAAGAGACAGAGAGAGAAAGAGGTCTTCCATCTGCTAGTTCATTCCTTAATTGCTGCAACAGCTGAAGCTGGGCCCCATCTGAAGCCAGCAGTCAGGAGCTTGTTCTAAATCTCCCACATGGGTGCAGGGGCCCAAGCACCTGGGCTATATTCCACTGTTTTCCTAGGCCATATCAGAGAGCTGGATTGCAAGTGAAACAGCCAGTCTCAAACTGGTGCCTATATGGAATGCTGGCACTGCAGGCGGTGGATTTACCCATTATGTCATAGTGTTGTCCCCAACATAATTTTCTAAAGAGTATGAGTATTTATTTTAACTGGAGTACTTAATGGAAAACAGAATGCAATACAATACAGGAAATCTTTCCATGTTTAGTTAATGAGTAACAAAGGAAAAATAAGATCTGAAGACTGGAGCTGGCCTCACCTCAATAAAAGGCCTAGACTTAAGTTGTTGAAGAGATGTATGGGTATGCCATGTGTGAGTATGTCACACACTCTCAACACCAGGCAACACTTCTCATTAACTTTATTGAATCAAGAAAAAAGGGCCTTGTGTAAACACATCTCAAAAATGGTAATTAGATCTCTGTCTCTCCTTCCCTCTCTCTCACTCCCTCTCTCTCTCTTTCCTTCTCTCTTCCTCTCTATCCCTTTCTCTGTCTGTAATTGATTTTCAATTAAATAAATAAATGGGAAAAGGACAAATGAAAATGCACATTATGTCCCTCTTGTTACTACCATAACTGACTCGTCCTCCATATAAATTAGCTTTAGTTCTACTGCATTCTCTCTGCATCCCAAATAAGAACTATGGGGATTACCAAGGGCAGAATAAACTTCCTCGAAATAGCCAATACAGAGAAGCATCATGCTTCTTTGAACAATAATAATTACATTTGAAATGCACACAAATCCATTAAGAAACTCTTTTAAGCAGCCTCTGAGTGATGCACAACATAATCAATTATGGTCTGCAGTCATATTTATTACTCAAAATATTTTTCTCTTCTTTAGACAACAACTGGCATCTGATAGTCTTTGGGAAATCTGGTATCATAAAACTTTTTTTTCAATTTTTGGCATCACAGCACAATAAAAAATAATGGTCATGACAAACATTTAAACTATGTGAGTGAAAAGTAAAATTCACAGGAAGAAGCAAAGTTGGATACACATAACAATACTTTCATTGTCAAAATTATTAACAAATTTATAAAGTTATATATAAATTTCATTGAATCCATGAATGCAGAGATATTTTAATTTATATTCTCAGTAAAGAAAGTGATAAAACATGTATGAAAATGCAACACTTAAGATCTCTGCACCAGAAAATGTGGACAAATACCAAATGTAGATTTTATCATCCCACTAATATAAATTCTCAAATTCCTAAACCTTCTCTCCACAGGCAGAGTCTTGTCCTGCTGGATAATCAATTGGTGCACATTACAGTCACTATAACAACTCCCTGGAAGAAAAACAAACTGCTGTGTGCCCTAAGTGCATTTGCTTTTCAGGTCTGGCACTGCTTAGCTAGGGTGGGTTTGCCCTAACTTCTGTGACAGTCCTTCTCCCTTCACAAGTCTGAGAGAATCATTTCTGTCTTGTCTCCTAGATACCAGCATCTACATAGCTGATTACTAATATGTCTCCCAGAACAGAAACTGCTCTAAGAGGAAAACTTCATGTCCTAAAGGCTTAGCTATCCTGATGGCAAGTGTACCCAGAGTTTTCACTCAGTCCCAGGAAAGGCTTCAGGGCCAAGAACTGGCCCCTAGGATGAGATACTGAGGGGATGGCATTCATTAAACACTCATGAAGTGTTAAATGTCTCCTTGGCCATTGAAACTCCGTCTGCAGGCAGTTTTAAAAACCATGAGAGGAAAATGAAAAAGGGTGAGTGGAGGGAACATCACCCTGCAAAGTTTGCAAAGATGAAGTCAACCCTATGGCTGTGCTTAAGGAATGCAAAGTGAAGACAGACCCAAGGATATTTTACACTGGAGTGTCCAAAATAAACTCTTCAAGTGTCCTCGTGATGCCTACAGCTTCCTCAGAACTGTTCATCATCATATGCCCTTCCCAAACTCTGGACTAAAAAGCTTAGTCAAAAGTATTTCTTTTCTGATTTACAGAGCTTGTGATACCGTAGCGGGTGAGGAGAAAGGAGTGACCCATGGCTCCCAGCAGACCACAGCTCCTCCTAGCATGAATTCTGTACTCTGAGTCCAGATTCTCCTTGAGCACCCTCCTGTCCTCACTGCATAGCCTGAGGAAGGCAGAAGTACAGCCACTCTGAAGAGAAGGCCCTGGTGAAAAGACAAAGTTGCTGTGCAGGGACAGGGTATGTCACCCATATTTTGGAAGCCAGACCAGCCCTCACTGGGTGGAGTTCACAGAGCCAAGAGCTCACCTTCAAGAAGTCCAAGTCCCTCCACAATCAATTCCAGCAGGATCTACCAGTTCCACCCCTCCCTCCTTCTCAGACACCTGGCCCTAAGCACTCTGCATTTCCTGCTCCTCAAATCTCCTGTTTTCTCTTCCCAGAGGGGAGAATGCTGAGAATTCCAGTGCAGCCTGGAAGAGATGGTGAAGTGATGATCTTGCTAGATTACATGGTTGCCCTTGCCCCCACAGGGGGTGCCTGGTTGGGCAGTTTGTAAAGCAAGTGGGTATGGATGATGTCATAAAAGCCTTAGCCAATCAGTATGTTCCCTGTCATAGTGGGCATGGGGGTACTTTTGCCAGGTGAGGGGAGGAGCAGTCTGAAGCTGCATCCTCTACTGCCAGATTCCCCAGCAGGTCTGGTGATCTAAAGCCACATTCAGGTGAGGTAGAATTTACTGGCTTGCTGGTGTTTTATTGACTTTTGGGTCTTTGCTTTTCTCCATTTTCTGGAGTCGTTTCTCAGTTGTGTCATTTGTGTATGTGTGTGCATGTGTGTTTAATATATGTTAAAATAATGTTGAAAAATATTACATAATTTAAACTCCTCTTGTAGATACGTATTTGATAGTTTGCCTTTTGTCCTTTAATATTTACTGTTTGTTTCTTGCTGTGACATGTAACGATAGTCTACCTGGTAATCTTGCTAAATTCACTTACCGGTTGTATATAGCTTGGGGTTAGATTGGATTATGTCTCCATATAATGGTTTCATTCACATACATTGAGTTTCATTGCATTAAGCAGTGTGCTGCTGGTCCATTTTAGGCTATCATGATCACATGAAGAAAGTCATTGTATTTTCTTATTCTGATAAAAGTTGATTTTTTTCTGGATTTGATGTTGAATTCTATTAAATAATTTTTTACTATTTAATCTAAGTGGCCATGTAATTTCCTTATATTTTTCACCTATCTTGATGATATATTGGGTTTGTTTGAGGATGCTAAAAATTCTTCACTTTTTAGTGTAATTTGCTTGATATTGATCTGTTATGTTTTCCTATGTGATTGAATTCATATAATCATATTTTGCTTAGAATATATAAAATATATGCTTTTTTATAATTTTCATTTTCATTGCATATCCTGGTCTCATTTGCATCATATGTGTAATATTGGCTTCCTAAAAGAAATTCGAAAATATTCTGTGTATGTCCACTTGGAACAAGTCGGGAAAATTCAGTGGTTTTTCTCTTAGAAATGTGTAATGATCCATAAGTCTGCACCCAGATTTTTGCTTGTAGAACATTTTTCTTTATTGATTGGTTTGGATTTCCAAAAATTGTTTCAACTTATTAAATTATACAAGAATTATCCTATTTCATATTACATTTGTGTTTTTGGAAACTGGATTTCAAAATGTAGCAGATTTTGAACACTGGAGTCAATTTTTTAATTAGGTAAGGAGAACAAATTTCATGTATTTCTTATATACAGATTTAGGAGATTTAGCCACTTCCTAAATTACGCTCCCTCCCACTTATGCTGCCATTCTCTCTCCCACTTGCTGTTTTTTTTTAAATTTTTACAATGACACATTTGCAGTTTATTTTATATTCATTAAATTATCATGCCACTAAGTAAAGAATTCAGCAAATAAAAGACAAAAAATATTTTTCAACAGTAGAGATAATGCTTGTAGACAATAATCAGATCTCAAAATGTCAATATCATTCATATATATTTTTTGTACTCTATTAATTATTAATTAATTCTGTACTCTATTAATTTTCTTTTGGTGACTGGCTTATTTCACTAAACATAATCACGTCCAGTTGCATCCATTTAATTGCAAAGGACATAATTCTATTTTTTATGGCTGAGTAGTAGTTCATAGTGTATATATAACACATTTCTTTATCCCAGTCATCTAGGCTGAGTCAATATCTTAGCTATTATGAATTGAATTGCAATAAACATGGAGGTGCAGATAACTTTTATATGCTGATTTTATTTCATTTGGATAAATTCCCAGGAGTGGGATGGCTAGGTCATATAGTAGATCTATTTTCAGATTTCTGAGAAATCTCCAAACTGTCTTCCATAGTGGCTTTACCAGTTTGCATTCCCACCAACCGTGGATTAGAATGCCTTTTTCCATACATCCTTTCAAGCATCTTTTGTTACTTGATTTCTGTATGTAAGTCATTTAACTGGGGTGAGGTAAAACCACATGTTGATTTTTATTTACACTTACCTGATGGCTAGTGATCATAATCCTTTTTTAATGTGTCTGTTGGCCATTTGAATTTCATCTTGAAAAAAATGTCTGTTCAAGTCCTTTGACCCATTTCTTAAATTGGTTGTTTTGTTGCTGTTGAGTTTCTTTATCAGTTAAATAATTTGGAAATATTTCGTCCATTCTGTTATTTGCCTCTTTGGAGTCAAATTTTTATTCATAAGAATTTCACAAAATCTTTATATTGGTGAGTTCTATAAGCTCTGTAAAGAATAGCAGTTTTAATTTCTTAAAATTGGTTATTGGTTTATTAATTTTCTTAATATTTTTAAAAATATTTTTCATTGTTAATATGTTTCTGTAGTACTTTTGTGAAACCAGCATTTTATTATGTCTGCTGTTACCCTTTTTCCTGACTTTATTTAAATATTCTTCAAGCATTTTTTTCTTTTTTTATCCTTAATAAGGAAGCTGGGATGATTTGTTTTTGGTGTCCTAGCATATTCACTTAAGGATGCAGATTTTCTCTCAGCACTGATTTGTCTGCAATTCCTTAATTTTTTCACATATTTCTAAACCCTTTAAGTGTAGGTCCTGTCTTCCCCAGTATCTCCATCCCTGTGTACTTGCAGCCATATCAGGCTTAATGTGTCTACATTTCTGTCTGAAATCTATGTATTTTCTCCAGTGTCTATCTCTCATTTGACTGTGACCCCTGTTCATTCTTGGTATATTGTCATTTATAAAATCTTTGACATTCATGTAAGCTTTCAACATTCCCTATCCCATGTGCCTGCAGTATATGCCAGCTGCATGCGTCTCCATCCCTTGTGTCTCTAGCACATCTTTCCTTGAGTGTCTCCCTGTACCATGCCAATCATGATGCCCTCTGGCCACTCTTACATGAAGCCAAGATCTTCCCTCAACTGCTTCCCTTCTTCAGAGTGATCTTTCTGGAGTAACTTCATTGACTGTGCTTCCAGCTCATGGAAACCTTTATTTACCTATCTGCTCTTTGCTTGAACCCACTGTCATACTTAGGTTTCTAGAACACCTCTCACTGTAGCTGGTTTTTTTCTCAAGGTTCCCATGCCTAATATCCATACTCTATGCATCCCATGTGTCTTCATCTTCTGTTTTCCTCCCAGGGTCTCCACCTAATTTGAATATTTGGTTATCTGGTTAACTACTGAAGAACAAATTCATTCTGTATGAGTTTTAGCCATTGTGAATACAGTTGCTATATATATTTCACATCAGTTTTTATCTACTCATGTTTTAAATATATTGGAACCTGTATGCTGTATGATATGGTGATACTATAGTTGGATTTGTAATAATACATCAAAATGTCTGGTAAAATATCTGTCCCACTATTCTCACTAGTAATGAATGAGATGTACTGCTATTCTGTATCCTTGCAAAAAATTTTTGTTGTCATGTTAATTTTTAAGTAGAACTATCCTAATATATTATGTGACCATCTTATTGTTGTTCAAATATGCTTTTTCTTAATGTACAGTGCATTTATTTTTCTCATAATTCTCTAATATTCAGAAGATTTATGTGCTTATTTTAATATGCATATACATATAAACATCTGTGTGTTAAGGGGTCTTTATATCCTATCAATTTTAAACTGGGGAATTTCCTTTTGTTATTGAATTTTACAAGTTCTTTTTAAAAATTGCAATGTTTTCAAATATGTATTTTTCAAAAAGATTTATCTACATGAAAGGCGGAGTTAAGAGAGAGAGAAAGAGAGAAATCTTCCATCTTTTGGCTCATTCCCCAGATGGCCACAATAGCCAGACTGAAGCCAGAGCCTGGAAACTCATTCAGATCTCCCATATGAGGGGCAGGGGCCCAAGCACTTGGGCCATCTGCTGCTTTCCAATGCACAATAGCATTGATCTGGATGGATAGTAGAGCAGTTGGGACTTGAACTGGTGCTCATATGGGATGCTGGTGTTACAGACCATGGCTTAACCTATTATGCCACAATGCCAGCCTGTTTCATCATTTTAAAATATTCTAAATTTAATTTTAGTTAGTTTTTAACAGATTCAATATGATTCATAGACACAGTTCTAATGAAAAAAAGATATTCCCTTCCTTTCTTCCTCCCTCCCTCTCTTTCATTCCCTTCCACCTCCTCTCTCCCTTTCTTTCATTTTTTTAGTTTTTGAGATAATATATTTTAAATTTACTTTACAGTTAAAAGGCTTAATACTTTACCAATAAGAAACTTAACAAGTAAAAAAAGCAAAAAGACCCTAATTTAATGGGAATATAGACAATGGTTATAAATAATTGAACAGAAAAATGACCATTTCGCCCCTATACAGTAAATTTTAAAGTAATCACAGATCATTAAAACTACAGTATTATCACATTCCTAACCATTGGTTTGACAAATGTATAGAAAAAGTTTTAGAAAACTATATTTCATGCAATACTGATAGCACACAGAAATTTCTTTTTTAAAAATTTTAGCTCCCACATATAAGGCAGAACTGTGGTGTTTGTCTTTCTAGGTCCATCTTATTTCACACAATATGATATCATAGAAAATGTTTAATTTTCAATATCTGTGAGTGTTCTATTGTTCTTGTTGATTTCTGTCTTATTCCTTTATGGCCTGTAAACACTCATTATTGTATTGGAATCTTTCTCTCACTTTAATAGTATTTTTCATATATATCTGAGTTGTCTTGTTTTAGGATGGTTGTTGGCAGGAAGAATTGAGACTTTCATCAAAATATAATATCCATCTTTATCTATTTTTACAATTTTTGATTTAAAGTCTTTTATCTGATATCAGGATAGCTAAGCAGGCTCACTTTTGATTACCATTTGCCTGGTATATCTTTTTCCAACCCTTCACTTTCAGTCTGTGTATATCTTTGTAAATTGATTTCCTTGTAGGCAATATATAGTGGGGTTGTGCATTTTTTATTGTTATTTATTTATTTGAAAGACAGTTACACAGAGAGAGAAGGAGAGCAGAGAGAGTCTTCCATCTGCTGGTTCACTCCCCAGTTGACCACAATGGCCTAGGGTGGTGTCAGGGTGTAGATCACACCATAGATAAGACTGCACCATTTTACTAATATCTCCCCCCCCTTTTTATGAAGCAGGATGTGTATAGCAATACATTAGTCCCAAAAGTCCAGGAGTGATAGAGGGACAATTATCTGTCTTTGGAGCTACTTCCTGCTCAAATGTGGTGACAAGGTACTCTTCTCTGGCATGGAACAATGTCTCAAACTGCTGTCTCCTAGGTGGGGAGCCAAGTATATCCCTGTAGCAGCATTTGACCACCAGGTTGCTGAATGCCTTGGTTCATTCCATTATCAACTCCTGTAATAACTTAAGCAGACAAAATACTAAAAAAGATAAGATGAGTATAGCAACTAATGATGCTAAGAGTGGCATTAGCCAGGTAAAGAGAAGATTTCATGGAGGAGAGAAAATGAGGAGGGTCTCTAGACCTCTGTGAAGACTGTTTGATGTGCATGGTTTAAAGCTGACCTCAACCAAGACCAGGAGAAAGACCACTCAACTTTTGCGAGTAGAAGGCTTGTCTATGGAGAAAATCCTGAACAATCATACAATGTTAAGTGGGGGAGAGGGCCATCAAAGAAGAAGGAATTTACCTTTCTTTGAAGGGAGGAGAAAAATTCCACTTTGCTTATGACCTTATCTGAATACTGACTGAGTCTGTGGACTCTAAAGGCTTCCATAGCATTGGCAGCACATGACAAGAGCCTCAGGTGATCACTGACATCATAAAGAAAGAGTGCCAATTGAGAGGCTGGTGCTATGGTGCAGCAGGTTAAAGCCCTGGCCTGAGGCGCAGGTATCCTATATGGGTGCCAGTTCTAGTCCCAGCTGCTCTTCTCCCAATCCAGCTCTCTGTTATGGCCTGGGAAAGCAGTAGAGGATGGTCCAAGTCATTGGGCCCCTGCACCCTCATGGGAGAACTGGAAGAAGCTCTTGGACCCTGGCTTTGGATTGACAAAGCTCCAGTCATTGCTGCAATCTGGGGAGTGAACCGGCAGATGGAAGACCTTTCTCTTTGTCTCTAACTCACTCTGTAACTCTGTCTTTCAAATAAATAAAATAAATCTTAAAAAAAAGTGTCAATTGATAAATCAACAATAGGAGTCACTGTCAACTTGCTTCGCATGTAGGATCTCTCTGTCCTTAAGGAGTTGTACTATGAGAATTAATGGTAAAACTAGTCTTCACTAGTGTCTGCTAATACTAACTGATAGAATTAAAAAGGAGAGAATGATCCAACTCATAAAATGACAAATGTCCTAAATAGCACTCTGGCCTCAGAATCAGCACTGACTCTGGTGGTGAGTAATAACAGGGGTTAAGAGCTTGTGACTGTGTGGAGTTTCTGAACCAGGACTGTGAAAGAAAAAAAAAACTGAGTGTGTGTAGGAGACCTCATGGTGCACCTGAGACTTTGAATAGTCTCAGTAGGAGACACCACAAGCTCGGGCAGTCCTGGCTACTTGGTGAAAGAAAATTGCTGGGGAATCTGAATTTACACTGAGGATTGCACAGATCCTTTTTGTGTTCCTTGTGACAGAGCAGACATATATTATACCCACTAGGGCTAACACTCAGGCAGTGGTATCCATTGAGAAGAGCTCAGCTAAGCAGAATTACTTCCCTATGGATTAAAAAAATAGAAGATTTACCATGCCAAACCTCGGTGTGTCACCTTAGGCATGCCCTTACCCCTGGAGAACTGAATAAAACTCTCTGGCCACACCCACTACAAGCCTCTAGAGATTCAGTGAAAGCTGACAGTCCACTTATCTACAGAGTCATAGTACAATGATAAAAGCTGACATAGTGGGGGAAAAAAAGTAGAAACTCTTGAGTATCTCCACAAATGCTGAACAAATGCAACAATCTAAGAAAGAATAAGGAAGGCAGCATGGCACTTCTAAAAGAACATGACACTTCAATACAAGATTATGAAGATGATGAGGCAGAAGAAATGCAATAAATGGAACTCAAAAAATTGATGGTAAGATTACTTAGAACTAATCAAAAGCAAACGCATGAACTACAGAAATCCATGCAGGAAATGAAAGAAAATTTCCCTCATGAAATTGAAATCTTAAGGAGGAATCAAAATGAAATGAAGAATTCAATAGAACATGAAATTGAAATATTGAAGGGAAATTTAAATAAAATAAAAAATTCAATAGAATAAATAGAAAATGCAGTTGAGAGCCTTAAGAACAGAATAATGAGAACAGGTATATATTTTAAATACTAATTTTAGTTTCTTTCAATGAATACCCATAATAAAAAATCCTAGATAAGGCCGGCGCCATGGCTTAACAGGCTAATCTTCCACCTTGCGGCGCCGGCACACCGGGTTCTAGTCCCGGTCGGGGCGCCGGATTCTGTCCCGGTTGCCCCTCTTCCAGGCCAGCCCTCTGCTGTGGCCCGGGAGTGCAGTGGAGGATGGCCCAAGTGCTTGGGCCCTGCACCCCATGGGAGACCAGGATAAGCACCTAGCACATGGCTCCTGCCATTGGATGAGCGCGGTGCGCCGGCCGCAGCACGCCATCCGCGGCAGCCATTGGAGGGTGAACCAACGGTAAAGGAAGACCTTTCTCTCTGTCTCTCTCTCTCACTGTCCACTCTGCCTGTCAAAAAATAAAAAAAAATATAAAGTGTTAACAGCATTCATTCTACCATGACTCCCCCAGATTTATGCTCATTGCCAAATTAGGAGACCTTGTTTGTGACATAACCCCCAATTTGTACTCATTGCAAAATGAGAAAAATGTGAAGTACAGTTCCAGAAACCCTGGTTTATTTAAGTGTGACCGAAAATCCTTGAGGTTTCATTAAGTTTTTCAATGAGAAGTGCTAGTAGTGAGTGAGAGATAAGGGCAGTCACAAGAATAGTCCCTTAAGTGTCCAAGTCTATTTGTTCTTGGACAAGGACACTCATAACATCATTCCTGTTTAAAAAAACTGCATATAAATGATCATTTTAAAATAATTTAATAATTACAATGTTAGAATTTAATGATATAGTATATAAATTTAGTTCTAATATAATTTAGCTCAAAAGTGACCTACTATTATGTTTTCCTAAGATATACACACACAAAATACATTCTTCAATGACTCATGTCTACTGGAAACATAATTCTGGGAAATAAATATTTGTAAAGAATACTAACAAAATATCACATAACTGCATGTGTTTTTGCAGTTATATAACTGCGAATATACTTTAAACATCATCAACACTAGTAAGAATTTACTGCTTAGTTTTACTCAATTTTTTATTTGAACATATAATATTAATCCCTCATAGAAAGGTAAGAATTATCACTAAAACTAAGAATTTTTAAGGGTAATGTAATATCTTGCTTTCTAATTTGCATGGTGTATAATAACAGCAAGAAAGTAAATTTTGGGTGTATTTAACTGGAATCTAGTGACTGTAAGTTATTTTAATTCTACAATGTAAAAATATCAGTTGTCTATTTTTGGATTTTGGTTAAATAATTATGAATCCACAAAATAATATATTTGTCAAATGTGTTTTTATGCATACATAAATGCCTGAAATGAAGCTTTGTTGAGACAGAAATTCATAAACTGTAAAAAAAAATATGGTATCAAAAGTTTGACAGCTATTTAATTTTAATATTTGCAGAGAATACAATCATCACTTTTAAAAATTTATACCACTTCGAAACTTGTATTCAGACATGTCAGAGAAAATATTTCTTGAATGAAATGACAGTATATAAAATATATATGGGGATATATATATATATAAATGCAATTTTAGTGGCATTATCTTTACATTAGTAGAATAGCATATGATAATAAAGCACAATTGACCTTTGTAAAAAGCCTATTTACATATATTTAAAAGGTGAAATTTAACAATCCCTAAGAGAAAAAAATTTTTGAGGATTCTAAGTTGGCAGAATAAGAAATAGCATACTGTGCTAGGCTAGGGATAAATAGTAAAGACAACTAAAAAAAAAGTGAAGGAATTAGTTAAAAAACACAGTGGGAATTCTAGAGCAAGAAGAGAAATGCTGTGGATCTGTGGAGAAGGTGCAGATATGCAGCATAAACATGGACAAAACACAAAAGTCTGGCAGCTGGGAGTCAGAGAAAGTGCCAGCATTGACAAGATTAGAATGCAGCAACTTATGCCACTGGCAATAATAGCCAGCGAGATAGCATGGATTGAGTTTAGCCTGGAGCCTGCTGACCCAGTGAATGAAAGGGGCCATGTCTCTTGTCCCATCCCCTCCCACAGCAGTACCTGGCAACTGGCTGAGAGGGCAGGCGCCATTTTGGAAGTGCCTTGTGCTTATGCAGAGAAACTGGCTGAAACAAGATGCAGTCTTCTTGGCAGTACGGTAGACAGCAACTCAAGTGCAACCAGCTGGGTGAAGGCACCATTCACCAGTGGTTCTTGAGTACATATGTGATCCAAAATTCTATCATAGAGAAATATCCACACTCACCACTGACTTTCAGTCTGGATGGGAAGATTCACAGGAGCTAGATTGTGAGGTGCCCCCAGCCTGCCAACATACCACAGGCTCCAAGGCTCAAACTGCCTAAGCAGAGCACCTACATGCAGCTGTCTCTGGGACTCTCTGCCTCTCTGAGGACCAGAAAGGCTAGTGGAGCTAAGCAGTTCCTCTGCTCCCTGTGCCTGGGAGCCTTGTGTGCTGAGACTACAGGGACACTATGACTGCACAAGAGGGTACAATGTGTAGCTGTGTCTCTGTTAAAAGGCGATGTGAAGCTCCACATGCCTAGAGCCTCCTGAATGTCTGGGATGAGTCATGGCAGCAAAATCTGTGCTCACAATTAGGACTGAACAGATTCTTTGTGGGGGTTCATACAACAGATCAGATGCGTACTGATCCCACTGAAGGCTAACACCCATGCACTGATCATCTTGGAAGAGGAAATGAGGGTGCGATTATAGGAATAGAGGTGACCAAACCTTCTCTTCTGTTAACAAGAGATCTACCACATGAACTTGGGTGTCACCCTGGATACTGGCCCTACCCTGGAGCTCTTACCAGAGGTCACTGGTCACACCCAGCACATACCATTGAATATTCACTGGAAATTCAGACATTCCTATAAGCCACAGAAGCATAGTTCTAAGATAAAAGCCATGAGAGGGAAAAACCAACAAGTAACTCCACAAATGCCTAAAATTAGTGCAGAAATTCAAGAAATAAGAATAAGGAAGATAGCATGAGAACCCCAAGGAACACAAAAATACATTAATATTAGAACATGAGGATGAACATATTAGATGAAATGTAAGAAATAGAATTCAAAAGATTAATCATAGATTAGCAAAAGCAATCAGAAGCAAATCCATGGATTAAAGAAATCCTTGGCACATCTCCTGTCAGCCACTGCCACCTTGGGTCATGGAGCCAGGTGAGGAATCACAGCCAGGGCCAGCATCAAAGCTTTGATCCATTTGTCCTTTGGAGGAACCATGAGGCTGATGTTTTTGATGCTTGTATGTGCCCTCCCAATATACAACCAATACTGGCCTCTCTTTGGTCTGTTTTTCTACATCCTTTCACCTATTCCATACTGCATAGCAAGATAACTAGTGGATGATACAGATGCTATGATCAACCCTTGCAAGGAACTTGACATATTTCTTACAATAGGCATTGTTTTCTCAAGTATTGGAGTTCCCAATTTTTTTTCCAGAACACATCTGATTGAGTGGGGAGCCTGTGTACTTGTTCTCACGGGAAACAATACCATCTTTGCAATGATATTAGGCTTTTTTTGGTATTTGGAAGCAATGATGACTTCAGTTGGCTGCAGTGTTGAAAAGAAACTACTGAACTTGGGCTTCTTGTTATTTGTTGGCCATCTATGCACACAGGAGACTGGGCAGTAATGCTGAATTGTATAGCGAGCTTCTTGGGGGTATTCTAGCTGCTCCCCTATCATTTTTATTGTAAGCATATTATTTTCACAGACATTTGCTGAAGGATTAAAATGATTTTCTCTTTTGGAAAAGCTTGACTGATTTCATATCTATCTATAGTATGCTTTTTCTGGTGTTCTGCTATATTTAAATATTTATGTGTTTTTTGTATTTATTTTTTAAAAATCAATATGCAATGTTAAACATTTTTTTCAATGTAATAACCATTTGCATTGATTAGGAATTCAGAATTCTGCTATTTTACTGGGCTCAAATACATCTTTTCTCTTAAAATTAGATACCATTATAAACTATTATATAAAATAAGATTTTTTTTGACAGGCAGAGTGGACAGTGAGAGAGAGAGACAGAGAGAAAGGTCTTCCTTTGCCGTTGGTTCACCCTCCAATGGCTGCCGTGGTCGGCGCACTGCGGCCGGCGCACCGCGCTCATCCGATGGCAGGAGCCAGGTGCTGGGTGCTTTTTCCTGGTCTCCCATGGGGTGCAGGGCCCAAGCACTTGGGCCATCCTCCACGGCACTCCTGGGCCACAGCAGAGGGCTGGCCTGGAAGAGGGGCAACCGGGACAGAATCCGGCGCCCCGACCGGGACTAGAACCCGGTGCACCGGTGCCGCAAGGCGGAGGATTAGCCTGTTGAGCCACGGCACCGGCCATAAAATAAGATTTTAATCAGGATGACATCACTCCCAATTTTAGGCATGCAGAGTGTTGACATACCTTATAGACTATACTCAGTGCAAATATAGCAGCATTTATACCTCAGAGGGTTCAAGTTGTAATACCCAATCATTCCATAATGGTTGCTGGTTTTACTTGTAAACAGGTAAAATTTAAAACTAAAAAATCTAAAATAAAATAAAAATGAAAAATTTGAGTCCTTGGAAAACTAGTGTCTTATCATTATTTTATGAATCTCACCAATGACAAAATAAAGTGATCTCCATGAGTGGTTTGAGTTGTTTTTGTTTTCTTTTTTTTCCTTTTCACATCATCCTCTGTTGAGGAAATTCATTTAGGTGTTTGATTTTAAATGTCCTGCAATTTTGTTTTTTTTTTTAAATTTTCTATTTTTTTAACTTTTATTTAGAATATCAATTTCCAAGGTACATTTATGGATTACAATGGCTTTCCCCCCATACTTTCCCAAACTTTTCCCTTTCCGCAACCCTCCCCCCTTGCCCACTCCCTCCACGCTTTCGTTCACATCCAGATTCATTTTCAATTCTCTTTGTATACAGGAGATCAATTTAGCATGTGTTAAGTAAAGAATTCGTCCATTTGCCCTCATATAGTAACACAGAGTGAAATATACTATTTGAGTACTCGTTATAGCATTGAATCACATTGTACATCACATTAAGGACAGAGATCCTACATGATATATATATATATTTTTTTGACCAAAAGAGATCCTCTGCACGACATATTGTAATTAAACTCACCACAGTGAAGCAAAAAGAAAAGATCCTAAAATGTGCAAGAGAGAAACGTCAGATTACTCTCAGAGGATCTCCAATTAGACTCACAGCTGACTTCTCAACAGAAACCCTACAAGCTAGAAGGGAATGGCGAGACATAGCCCAGGTACTTAGAGAGAAAAACTGCCAGCCCAGAATATTATACCCTGCAAAGCTCTCATTTGTGAATGAAGGCGAAATAAAGACCTTTCATAACAAACAAAAATTGAAAGAATTTGTTGTCACTCGTCCAGCCCTGCAAAAGATACTTAAAGACGTGTTACACACAGAAACACAGAAACACGACCATCAACATGAAAGAAGGTAAACGAAGGGAACCTCACGGCAAAAGATCACAGGGAATTCAAAGCATACATTAGAAAATATCTGGCAAATGGCAGGGCAAACTTACCACTTATCAATAGTCACATTGAACGTTAAAGGTCTAAACTGTCCTGTTAAAAGACAGAGATTGGCTGATTGGGTTAAAAAACAAAAACCTTCTTTTTGCTGCTTAAAAGAAACACATCTTTCCAACGAAGATCCATACAGACTGAAAATAAAAGGATGGAACAAGATATACCATGCCAACAGAAATGAAAAAAGAGCGGGTGTAGCCATCTTAATATCGGACTACATAAAGTTTAACACAAAAACTGTTAAGAGAGACAAAGAGGGGCACTATATAATGATTAAGGGATCAATACTACAGGAAGATATAACAATTCTCAATGTATATGCACCTAATTACAGGCCACAGGTTTATTTAAAAAATTTGTTAAGAAACTTAAAGGGAGACTTAGACCCCAACACAATAGTACTGGGGGACTTCAATACTCCACTCACAGATATTGACAGATCGACAGGACAGAAGATCAACAAGGAGACAGTAGATTTAAACAACACTGTAGCCCAAATGGATCTAACAGATATCTACAGAACTTTTCATCCTACACATAAAGCATTTACATTCTTCTCAGCATTACATGGAACCTACTCTAGGATTGACCACATATTAGGCCATAAAGCAAGTCTCAGCAAATTCAAAAGAATTAGAATCATACCATGCAGCTTCTCAGACCATAAGGGAATGAAGTTGGAAATTAGCAACTCAGGAATCCCTAGAGCATATGCAAACACATGGAGATTGAACAACATGCTCCTGAATGAACAATGGGTCACAGAAGAAACCAAAAGAGAAATCAAAAATTTTCTGGAAGTAAATGAGGATAACAGCACAACATACCAAACCTTATGGGATACAGCAAAAGCAGTGTTAAGAGGAAAGTTTATATCAATAGGTGCCTACATCAAGAAACTGGAAAGGCACCAAATAGATGAGCTTTCAATGCATCTCAAGGATCTAGAAAATTTGCAGCAAACTAGACCCAAATCTAGTAGAAAAAGAGAAATAATCAAAATCAGAGAAGAAATCAACAGGATTGAATCCAAAAAAACATTACAAAAAATCAGCCAAACGAGGAGCTGGTTTTTTGAAAAAATAAACAAGATTGACACCGCATTGGCCCAACTAACTAAAAAAAGAAAAGACCCAAATCAGTAAAATCAGAGATGAAAAAGGAAATGTAACAACAGACACCACAGAAATCAAAACAATCATCAGAAATTACTACAAGGACTTGTATGCCACCAAACAGGGAAACCTATCAGAAATGGATAGATTCCTGGACACATGCAACCTACCTAAATTGAACCAGGAAGACATAGAAAACCTAAACAGACCCATAAGTGAGTCAGAAATTGAATCAGTAATAAAGGCCCTCCCAACAAAGAAAAGCCCAGGACCAGATGGATTCACTGCTGAATTCTACCAGACATTTAAAGAAGAATTAACCCCAATTCTTCTCAAACTATTCAGAACAATCAAAAAAGAGGGAATTCTCCCAAATTCTTTCTATGAAGCCAGCATCACCTTAATTCCTAAGCCAGAAAAAGATGCAGCATTGAAAGAGAATTACAGACCAATATCCCTCATGAACATAGATGCAAAAATCCTCAATAAAATTCTGGCCAATAGAATACAACAACACATCAGAAAGATAATCCACCCAGACCAAGTGGGATTCATCCCTGGTATGCAGGGATGGTTCAATATTCGCAAAACAATCAACGTGATACACCACATTAACAGACTGCAGAAGAAAAACCATATGATTATCTCACTAGACGCAGAGAAAGCATTCAATAAAATTCAACACCCTTTCATGATGAAAACCCTAAGCAAACTGGGTATAAAAGGCACATTCCTCAATACAATCAAAGCAATTTATGAAAAACCCACGGCCAATATCCTATTGAATGGGGAAAAGTTGGAAGCATTTCCACTGAGATCTGGTACCAGACAGGGATGCCCACTCTCACCACTGCTATTCAATATAGTGCTGGAAGTCTTAGCCAGAGCTATTAGGCAAGAAAAAGAAATTAAAGGGATACAAATTGGGAAGAAAGAACTCAAACTATCCCTCTTTGCAGACGACATGATTCTTTATTTAGGGGACCCAAAGAACTCTACTAAGAGACTATTGGAACTCATAGAAGAGTTTGGCAAAGTAGCAGGGTATAAAATCAATGCACAAAAATCAACAGCCTTTGTATACACAGACAATGCCACGGCTGAGGAAGAACTGCTAAGATCAATCCCATTCACAATAGCTACAAAAACAATCAAATACCTTGGAATGGATGTAACTAAGGACATTAAAGATCTCTACAATGAAAATTACAAAACCTTAAAGAAAGAAATAGAAGAGGATACCAAAAAATGGAGAAATCTCCCATGCTCATGGATTGGAAGAATCAATATCATCAAAATGTCCATTCTGCCAAAAGCAATTTACAGATTCAATGCAATACCAATCAAGATACCGAGGACATTCTTCTCAGATCTGGAAAAAATGATGCTGAAATTCATATGGAGACACAGGAGACCTCGAATAGCTAAAGAAATCTTGTACAACAAAAACAAAGCCGGAGGCATCACAATACCAGATTTCAGGACATACTACAGGGCAGTTGTTATCAAAACAGCATGGTACTGGTATAGAAACAGATGGATAGATCAATAGAACAGAATAGAAACACTAGAAATCAATCCAAACATCTACAGCCAACTTATATTTGATCAAGGATCCAAAACCAATCCCTGGAGTAAGGACAGTCTGTTTAATAAATGGTGCTGGGAAAACTGGATTTCCATGTGCAGAATCATGAAGCAAGATCCCTACCTTTCACCTTACACAAAAATTCATTCAACATGGATTAAAAATTTAAACCTATGACCCGACACCATCAAATTATTAGAGAGCATAGGAGAAACCCTGCAAGACATAGGTACTGGCAAAGACTTCTTGGAAAAGACCCCAGAAGCACAGGCACTCAAAGCCAAAATTAACTACTGGGATTGCATCAAATTGAAAAGTTTCTGTACTGCAAAAGAAACAGTCAGGAAAGTGAATAGGAAACCGACAGAATGGGAAAATATATTTGCAAACTATGCAACAGATAAAGGGTTGATAACCAGAATCTACAAAGAAATTAAGAAACTCCACAACATCAAAACAAACAACCCACTTAAGAGATGGGCCAAGGACCTCAATAGACATTTTTCAAAAGAGGAAATCCAAATGGCCAACAGACACATGAAAAAGTGTTCAAGATCACTAGCAATCAGGGAAATGCAAATCAAAACCACAATGAGGTTTCACCTCACCCCGGTCAGAATGGCTCACATTCAGAAATCCACCAACAATAGATGCTGGAGAGGATGTGGGGAAAAAGGGACACTAATCCACTGTTGGTGGGAATGCAAACTGGTGAAGCCACTATGGAAGTCAGTCTGGAGATTCCTCAGAAACCTGAATATAACCCTACCATTCAACCCAGCCATACCACTCCTTGGAATTTATCCAAAGGAAATTAAATTGGCAAACAAAAAAGCCGTCTGCACAGTAATGTTTATTGTGGCTCAATTCACAATAGCTAAGACTTGGAATCAACCCAAATGCCCATCAACAGTAGACTGGATTAGGAAATTATGGAACATGTACTCTACAGAATACTATACAGCAGTTAAAAACAATGAAATCCAGTCATTTGCAACAAAATGGAGGAATCTGGAAAACATCATGCTTAGTGAATTAAGCCAGTCCCAAAGAGATAAATATCATTTGTTTCCCTTGATTGGCGACGACTAACTGAGCACCAAAGGGGAAACCTGTTGAAGTGAAATGGACACTATGAGAAACAGTGCCTTGATCAGCTCTTGTGCTGACTGTTCTTGTACAATGTAATACTTTATCCATTTTAGTATTTTTTTTATCCTAGTACTAGTGGTTGAACTCTGTAATTAACACACAATTATTCTTAGGTGTTTAAATTTTAACTGAAAAGTGATCCCTGTGAAATACAAGAGTGGGAATAAGAGAGGGAGGAGATGTACAATTTGGGACATGCTCAATCGGACTTGCCTCAAATGATGGAGTTAGAATTGTGCCAGGGGATTCCAATACAATCCCATCAAGGTGGCTTGTACCAAGGCCATCTCATTAGTCCAAGTGATCAATTTCAGTTCACAATTGATCACACTGATAGGTCTAAGAGTCAAAGGGATCACACAAACAAGCCTAGTGTCTGCTAATACTAACTGATAGAATGAAAAAGGGAGAGAATGATCCAACATGGGAAGCGGGATACACAGCAGACTCATAGAATGGCAGATGTTCTAAATAGCACTCTGGCCTCAGAATCAGCCCTTAAGGCATTCGGATCTGGCTCAAGAGCCCATGAGAATAGTTTAGGCATGGAAAGTTAAGACACTCTGAAAAAGAAAAAAAAAGAAGACCTAAATGAAAGATCTCTGCGAGTGAGATCCCAGGGGAAAGAACGGGGCCATCAAAGAAGGAGGTACCTTTCTCTGAAGGGAGGAGAGAACTTCCACTTTGACTATGTCCCTGTTGGAATAAGATCCAAGTCAGCGAACCCTAAAGGCTTCCATAGCCTTGGCAACTCATGACTAGAGCCTAGGGAGATTACAGACGCCATAACCAAGAGTGTCAAATTGTTAAATCAACTTCAGGAGTCACTGTGTACTTGCGTCTCATGAGGGATCTGTCCTTAATGTGTTATCCAATGTGAAATAATGCTATTACTAGTACTGAAACAGTATTTTTACACTTTGTGTTTCTGTGTGGGTGCAAACTGATGAAATCTTTACATAGTATATATTGAATCGATCTTCTGTATATAAAGATAATTGCAAATGATTAAAAAATCTTGGTGTTCCTGGATTCCAGGGGGCAAAAATACACCCAGCTGTGCACTTGATACTTGTGCCCTAGTAAGTGTGTGCTTTCCTCCTCACTAAAACCAGTCCCTGGCGCCTGACCTGAGAGCCGGACGGCCCAGGCCTGCAGAGGGACAGGGCCTCCTGCCCTCCCTCACCTGGGGGGTGTGTCCCTCACGCCTCCTGACCAGGCCACCTTTGGCATGCTCTGTGGCTCAGGCAGAGCACCCAGGGGACCCATCTGCAACCCTCTAACCATCTAAAATATTTCTGTGTCAAAGCCGGTGCAGTGTGCCAGGTGCGGGGCCCTCCCTCAAGGCGGCTGCACGCCTCCCTATATCCTCTCCTGCTGCCTGCCCGCTCGAGGCCTGAGCAGGGACACAGACCACAGGCCCTTACTGAGGATGGAAGCCCCATGCTGCTTTCTTCTGGACACTGCCTAGCCAGTGCTGCCCCTCCCCCCTCGGGAGGCTGCGTCCGCCTCAGGACTTGGGTGGAGGGAGTGAAGCGCTAAGGTTGGGGTCCCCGGGGCCACTGCCACTGGGCCGGCATGGGCCACGAGCTAGAAAGAGGGCACCGACTCCCAGCCCTGTCTCCCACCGAGCCACTCCGCCTCGCTCTTGATTTAATCAGGAGACGAGCTTGAGCCTGGCTGGGGCTGTGCGGGGTTCTGCTGGGATCCTGTGACTCATGCAGCCCTGCATGCCCCTCCTCCCCCTGGCCCTGGGTGGGCTCCCACGGGACTCCCCTGGCACCTTGCGCACACAGAGGTGGGCCGAGATCTCACAGAAGATAAGGCGCTGGTCTGGGAAGACACATCGGCCTCGTCTGCGCTCGGCAGCCCCCCTTGGTGCTCCTGGACGGCCTCGCGAGCCCCTCCTCCCCACACTTCCTGGGCTGGGGAGCACAGGCTCGCAGGGGGACGCAGTGCCCGGCGCCTCTGCTGTCTGGGGGCTGGGCCCCAGAGCACGCGGCCCCCTGGCCCCCAGAGCCAAACCAGGGCCAGCCTTGTGACATGTGCCCCATCTTGAGGAGGCCGCGCTGACAAATGCAGAATTCAGGAGGCAGCAGTGGTGATATGGACGAAAGCCAGGCTGCAGCGGCCTCACTGGAAAAGAGAAACTTGAACGTCTTGGCGTGAGATTCTGCAGGGTCCAGGAGAAAGTTGAAGACATGGAAATTCTAATTAACGCGCGCGGGGCTGGTTTTGCTCAAGGATTTGTGAAACTGTCATGTCACAAGAGGCCAGGCAGGCCTGTGCTCGCCGGGGAGGTGCACCGGTCACTAGTGGCACTCTGCAGCGCCCCACTTTCCCTCAGCCTCTTCCACACTTCCTAGACGCAGCCTGGGGGCCCTGGCTCTCCCCCCCCGACCCTTGTCGACACAGTGCCTCTGCAGTGCTCCCCTGCAAAGAGGGATGGGGTAGCCTCACGAGCAGTGGCTGGGCTGGCCCCATCTCAGATGCCACAACAGGAAAGACCAGTTCTCACGGAGTGCGCGTTCTGGAAGCCACCCGGCCGGGCCAGGCAAAGCCCGATGGGCTCCCAGAGAGCCTGGCCCTGGAGGCCATCATGTCTCCTGTGTGCTCATGTGCAGATGTGTGTGATCCAGGCTGCCCTGCCGGCTTGGGCCGGGCAGGGGAAGGGGAGGACCCCACAACAATGTTCACAGCCCCCGAGGTTGCTGGGAGCGTCACCCCAGGGTGACACTGGCACATGTCCTCCAGGCTCAGTGCCTCACGCCCCATGTCCCTGGTCTGCAGGGCACCCGTCTTTGCTGCATCTCCTCAGGAGTGCGTCTGGGTGGGAGCGGTGGTCCTGGGCCTGCTCTGCGCCTGGAGCTTTGTGGGGAGGGGATCAGCGAGGGAAGATGTTAGGGGTGGTCCGTGCCCTCCTGGGAGTTTGGGGAGATGGAACCGAGGCGCTGGGAGGCTGCAGGGAGCTGGGGTGGGCCACAGGGCTCCCCACGGTGGGGATGACTGAGAAGACACTGGAGGATGCATAGCAATGTGATGGCTATTGGATGAGTGACAGGCCATGCCAGAGGGTGGCGCACCAGGCACGGCACAAGATGCCCTCCGACTGCTGCGCCAGCGGCCCTGCCCCTGCCCCTGCCCCTGCCCCTGCCGCGGTGTGGGTGCTCTCGGCCTTGTGGAGGTCTCCGGCCAGTGTCCCACAGCAGGGCTCTGGGCTCAGAGAGCAGGAGGTAGATATGAATGCTTCCCTCTAGGAAGACTCTGCAGGGAGGGTCAGTGTGAGGCCAAGGCCGGCTGCCCAGAGCTGTGCTAGGCCTGGGCCGTGCAGGGAGCCGCAGGGGTGCGTGGTGGGCTGGGGGAGGGGCACAGACCACGCTCCAGTGCCTGCATCTGGCCCCACTCGCCGCCACTCCTTAGCGGTGCCAAGCCTGCTCCCCAGCTTCTCGCCGCTGCTCTGCCACTGGCCAATAGGCCCCGGAAAGAGGGGCTTCGAGCCACCGCAGGGGCCTTCCCGTAATCAAGGCTGCAGTGACCTCACCTCCCTGGGGCCCTGCGGTGGGGAGAGCTCGAGATGGAAACAAAATGTGTCTTTATTTATGCTTTTAATTTGAATTCTGGAACAGGCCCAGCATGGTAATACGTTCAACATCAGTAAAATGCTGAAGAAAAAAAAAATCTTGGTGTTAAACTGGAAATTGCATAGACAATTAATTCTTTAAAAAAAATCATGTAGGATCTCTGTCCTTAATGTGCTGTACATTGTGAATTAATACTATAAGTAGTACTCCAACAGTATTTTCATTTTGTGTCTCTATGTGAGGGCAAACTGTTGAAATCTTTACGTAATATGTACTAAACTGATCTTCTGTGTATAAAGAGAATTGAAAATGAATCTTGATGTGAACAGAAGGGGAGAGGGAGCGGGGAAAGGGGAGGGTAGCGGGAGGGAGGGAAGTTGTGTGGGGGGGGAGCCATTGTAATCCATAAGCTGTACTTTGAAAATTTATATTCTTTAAATAAAAGCTTTATATATTAAAAAAAAACTACCAATAGCCCTAATTTCACTTCTTAAAATTTTATTTAATTGAAAAAAATAAAGTTTAATTAAAATATAATCTGTATATAAACACTTTTATTATGTGTATTATGTATACATACACTTAAGTTAAATTTTTTGTAGAATGGAATTAAAAGATATATTTATTTTTAGAGCTAATATTTGAGAATAAATGATACGTGGATTGGCAGAAAGTATGATCTTTTAACCTTGTATTTCAAGTGTGAACCTTACATAATGATCAAAGAGATGTGTAAATTAATAAATTTTATTCCCCACACCACTTCTCTTTACTTCCTATTGAAAAGTCCTTCATTATTCTAAAGCAAGAAGACAAGGCTTAATAACAATATAGCTAGAAAAGAAATCCCGGTGGGTAAGTGTCACAGTGGAGCTGAGAGTTTGCATGAAAGCACTTTTGAGAGCATCTACAACAGCTTCTGAATGACAGTATCATGATGTTATCAGCTTTAGTAATATCCACAGGGATAATGAAAGTTTAGATAATATAAAGAAACATGTATTGAACAGTTATTATGTACTGCAGTTTCCACACTGTCATTTTGTTTAATGACAAGCATTTTGTGATTTATGTAAAGAACAAACAGGCTCAGAGAAGATAAACACTTTATTCTTAGTAAAATAGCAAGAAATAAGCAAGGCTGAAATTTAAATCAGGGTTATTGATACCTAATCCATGATTTTCCCTATAATGTCTCATTTTTTGGACACCATCTAAGAAGTTAATTATTCAATAAATAATTATTTATTACAAAATTGTTTTAAATGCATTCCTGATCACTGAGATACATGTACCCTTTGTTATGGATTATGAGGAATTATCTAAGGGCTTAGAATGATGTGTAGGAAGGTGGTAATGACCTTAACATATGTAATTTAGTGAAGCAGAGATACTCAGACTGTATAATAGGTTATAGTCTAATATCTGTTAATAAGGTGGTGAATTTATAGAGTCTAACATACATTGAGAACATTCAAGATTCCTTTTGTTAAAAAAAGATTATTTATTTCAAAGGCAGAGTTACAGAGAAAGAGGAGAGAAGATGACAGTGAGAGATCTTTCATCTGCTGGTTCACTCCCAAAGGGTCACAATAGCCAGGAATAAGCCAGCCTGAATCCAGAAACCAGGAAACTCTTCTGGGTATCCCATGTGAGTGCAGGGGCCAAGCACTTGGGATGTCCTCTGCTGCTTTCTGAGGAGCATTAACAGGGAGTTGGGTTGGAAGTGTAACAGCCTAGACTGCACCCAGTGCCCATATGAGATGCTGACTCTGCAGGCTGTGGCTCTAACTTGCTGATCCACAGCACCAGCCCCTCAAGATTTCTATTCTAGTTAATAAAGCTTATTGATCCTACTATTAGCAATCTGGATATTTAGAAACAATATACGTTATTTTAGATTCTGATATCTCAATATATCAAAACCAACAAAAAAATCTATTTGTCCTTAACATGTTACCAAGGCAATGCTGACAACCAATGTGACACTATTTAGAGATAGGACTCTAAGCAGATAATTGACATCAAATGATGTCATAAGCGTGAAGCCCTGATTCAAACTGTTCAATGTTCTTATAAGGAGAGAGGCACATAGACAGAGGAAATACCATGTAAGAATGCAGCAACATGGTGGCTACGTGGTAACCAAAGAGAGGTCTCAGGAGCAGCCAAACTTGTGATCATCTTGCTCTCAAATATTTAGTCTAGAACTATGAGAATATATTGCTGTGATTCAAGCCACATATTCTACAGTATTATGTTATGGCCACCCTAGCAAAGCAACGCACTCTTATCTCTGCATATATTCCCTACAGCAACTAGAAGGCCTCCGTGTTTACCAGACAAACACAGAAATTAAAAGCCATGGCTGGGGGCCAGCAATGTGGGACAGCAGGCTAAGACTCCACCTACAGCACCAGCATTGCATATCAACACTGGTTTGTCACCTGGTTGCTCCACTTCCAATCCAGCTCTCTGTTTATGGCCTAAGAAAGCAGTGGAAGATGGCTCAAGTCCTTGGGCTACTGCACTGATGTGGGAGACCTGGGGGAAGCTTCTGGCTTCCTGGTTTTGGAGCAGACCACCTTCCAGCCCTTGGGGCCATTCAGGGAGTGAAGCAGTGGATGCAGACCTTTCTCTCTCTCTCTCTCTTTCCATCTCTGTCTGTAACTGCTTCCCAAATAAATAAAATATTTAAAAAAAGAGATAAGTGATATCACAGAAATATAATAGATCACTGGGACTTTTAACAGCAACTAATAAACCAACAGGTGGCAGCTCTACCTGGTATGCCACAGTGTCAGCACCATCTTGCAGAAATTTAAGGAGTGAAGCAGCACATGGTAGATCACTCTGTATCTCTGCCTTTAATGAATTAAATAAATGAATAAAATTTTAAAATATAAGATTACAAAAAATGTTTAAAAACAAGAATTGGCATGGGCACTCCGTGCAGCAGCTAAACACACCAATTTTCTTTTTAACTTTTATTTAACAAATATAAATTTCCAAAGTATAGCTTATGTGTTACAGTGGCTTTTCCCCCCAATAACTTCCCTCCCACCCACAACTCTCCCATCTCCCACTCCCTCTCCCATTCCATTCACATCAAGATTCATTTTCAATTATCTTTATATACAGATCAATTTAGTATATATTAAGCAAATATTTCAACAGTTTGTACCCCCACAGAAACACCAAGTGTAAAGTACTGTTTGAGTTCTAGTTATAGCATTCATTCACATTGTACAACACATTAAGGACAAAGATCCTACATGGGGAGTAAGTGCACGGTGACTCCTGTTGTTGACTTAACAAATTGACACTCCACTTTTGATAACCATGTCCCATATCAGAGGGCCAGCTTTGAGTTCAGCAACCCCACTTGTGATTCAATTTCCTGTGAATGCACTCCCTGGGAGGCAGCAGGTGATGGTTCAAGTTATTGAGTCCCTGCCACACATGTGCGAGACCAGGATGCGCTTCCTGGCTCCTGTGTTCAAACTGGCTGAGTTACAGCTGTTGTAAGTTTTTTTTTTTTTTTCAAAAGGGGGTGAAACAGCCAATGGAAGATCTCCCTCCCTCCATCTCTCTGCCTTTCAAATTAACAAAAATCAATAAATAAGACTTTTAAAAAAAGAGTAACAGAAAAAATAATTGCAACCACATTACATACTAACCCACTTACATCAATAATCACTTTAAATGTGCATGATCTAAATACACTACAGATAGAGATTGACAAGGGAAAAATAAAACCAAGACCCAACTTCGTGCTGTCTATAGGAAAACCATTTAAATATACAGACACATGAAGGGTATTTGAAGTCATCTTGGCCAATCACATTTGGTTTGCATAGTAGGAATACATTCAAGAGGTCTGTTGTACAACATGGTGAGACTAGTTAATAACAATGTATTCTACTATAGAAAAATAAATAAGATTTTAGACTTTTAAGTATTCTCATAATGAAAAATAGGTACATAACGTAATGGATATGGTAATAACCTTGCTTTGTTCATTTAAATTATATAAATATTTCCAAATTCCGTTCTCATCAACTTAAGACACATATATACACAATGGCTTAAAAATAAAAATATGCAGAAAAATAGTCCATTACAATAAAAATCCAATGAAATGTAGAAAAACAGTATTCATTTCAGACTAATCAGAATTTAGGTCAGACTACTACATGGATTACACGGTGAAACAACTGGCAGTTCTCCAAGAAGACATTACAAGGCTTCCTACCGGTGTCCCTAAATAGAGCATTAAGATACGTAAGAGAAAACTTATATAACTCCAAGCAAAAGTATAAATTCAGCATTTGTAATCAGTACAAATAGATCAACAGTATAAATACCTAACCAGTGGTCATTAGTAACTAGGAATATGGTACCAAACAGAAATGTCAGTTAACACCAGGTGGGATAAATAACTAAGGTAAATCTAAGTGCTGGGAAATCAAAAACTAAGGAAGCGCATAAGCATGAGAAGTTAGATACTTAATCCTCGTACTCCACTAACACTTCCTATAGAAGTAGAATTTATTCACAACCTAGAGCCTAACAACATTTTCACATTATTTTAAAAAATTACTGTGAAGTAACACATGAGAAAAAATAAGTAAAATATTATCACAAATATCACAAAATAAACCAAGAAAAAAACTCGCTGCTGAGAGTAATAGCTTTATTTTTCTGACAGGCAGAGAGAGACAGTGAGAGAGAGAGACAGAGAGAAAGGTCTTCCTTCTGCTGGTTCACCTCCCAAATGGCCACTATGGCCGGCGCGCTGTGCCGACCCGAAGCCAGAAGCCAGGTGCTTCTCCTGGTCTCCCATGGGGTGCAGGGCCCAAGCACTTGGGCCATCCTCCACTGCTCTCCTGGACCACAGCAGAGAGCTGGACTGGAAGAGGAGCAACCGGGACAGAACTAGTGCCCCGACCAAGACTAGAGCCCGGCGCGCTGGTGCTGCAGGTGGAGGATTAGCCCAGTTAGCCACGGCGCCGGCCGAGAGTAATAGCTTTATGCCAAAAAAAAAAAATTAAAAAGAACCTCAGCTCATTCACCAGTGGGGGCAGAGGTAGGAGAGATCAAGAAGACCCCTGGGGCCAACAATGCAGCACAGCAGATAAAGCTGCCGCCTGCACCCCCAGCATCCCATACAGGTGACGGTTCCCATCCCACTGCTCCACTTCCCATCCAGCTCTCTGCTATGACCTGGGAAAGTGGGAGATGCTCAAGTTCTTGGGGCCCTGTACCCCCTTGGGAGACCAGGAAGAACCTCCACAGCTCTAGCCACTGTGGTCATCTGGGGAGTGAACCAGTGGATGGAAGACTCTCTCTCGCTCGCTCTCGTTCTTTCTCTCTCTACACCTCACCTCTCTGTAACTCTGACTTTTAAATAAATAAATCTTTAAAAAAAAAAAAAAACCCTGAACTGACCAAGGCCCATTCACTTACCTGGGCAGCCATTCCATTAGTGTTCACATTATTAATCAAACTTAGCAGAAAACAAAAGATCCTCTTTCCTTTTTCATATCTTATCACTGAATAAACTCAGGTTCCATCAAAGAAAACCACAGTGTGACATTCACATCATGGCACACAGTTCCTGCACAAGTGGGCAGACTGAATGAACGGAAGCAAATTTCTACAAAGACACGAGTGGAACGAGTGCTGGGAGGAGCCTGTTGAGCCCACACTCAGGTGCCCCAGGCTGCAGGTCTCAGTGCTCACAGCACCTGGGGTCGGCCTCCCCCACACTCCAGTTGTCCACGCGGGATCTGTGCCATCCCAGCCTCCCCAGCAGACACTCTGTCCCCACACCCTGCCCCTTATCCTTGCCCAAAGCCTGTGGTAAATACACCATGAGTCTCTGCTGTTATGTCATAGCAACAAAACGCTGACCCAAACCCTAGGGAAAGCTGTGGACCTGAGACCCTGGTGCCCGACTCAAGGAAATGAGGTCACGCGTGAGGTCAGACTCTCCTTCTCCCTGCACAACGTGGAGAGGGGAGGCCGGGTCAGGCAGAGTCGCTGGGCGCTGAGACAGGGCGCACACCAGGGTCCCAGCTGCATGCCCCTCCCCTCCTGTGGGCCCGGGACCCTCACACTCCCCACTGCCGGCGTCCAGGGACTCCGGGATTCCTCTCAGGGCCTGCACTGAGGGAGTTCACGGTAGAAGCTCTGAGCCGACCAGGGCTCTCGGGAGCAGAACGAGGAGCTGAACTCAGTTGCAATGGGAAGAGGATCCTCGAGGGTCTGCTGTGCTGTCCTGGCCTCTGATTATACAGTCACAGAGGCTGCACAATGTCACAGAGGACGCACCCAATCAGCATCTCCCCTAGCCTGAGGGCGGGCCCTGGGTGTTGTGCCAGGTGGAGGAGTGAGAGGCGGGGCTTGGCCTCAGGCCTGAAACTTGGCCTTCCCGACAGCAGGGGGCGCTGCCCCACCCCAGGATCCAGTCTCCTGAGATCCTGTTCAGACCTTGAAACTGGAGCTTGCCATAATCCTCAGGTGAGTTGCAGTGACTCTTTACTGGATTCTGGGCCTTTCTCTCTGTGTTCTTGGCCTATTTTTCCTGTTAGGTCATTTGATTTTGTTAAGTATGGATTTGAAGAGTATTTCTCATACAAATATTCATTTTCTAGATTGTACTTTGTCCGTTACCATTGTTTTCTATTTGCTTTTATGGGGACCTGGTAACCCACTTGATTGTGTTGATCCTGTACTCAATAATTTTGTCTAATTCACCTATCACCTCATATTTGGTTTTGGCTAGTGTTGGATTTTCTCTATATGTACTAGTATCATTAACATACATTAAGAGTTCTATTTCTTAAAAGCTGACCCTATACCTTACATTTTTTTTGTTTAATTTCCCTAATTATGAATCCAGGACAATGTTGAAGAAAGAGAGAATACCTTGTCTAAGATTATTTCCAGGGAAAAATCGTTTAGTGTTCTGTGTAATTATGCTGTTCATTATTACTTCTCTGTATTTAGTCTTAATTAAAATTAGGGAATTGCTATTATTTTTTCTGTTCTTTTTATGGTTATAAGTTGTTTTATTAAAAGCTTTTCAACATTTAATCTCAATGATCATGTGATTTACTTGTATTTTTCTTACACATGAATTATTTACTTAGATTATTTTGGAATGTTAAATCATGTTTGCATCTTCAAATGTATCCTGCTTGTTGTTGATCTCCTCTGTTTTCATATTTTGCTTAAAATACCTGTATCTCTTATTAAAGATGTATGTTAAGTTCCTTCCACCTAATCTGATTGTGTCACTAATGTAAAGCAATTAATTCAAAATAATTCAAATATATTCTCTGTCTATTGCCACTTTAGATGAATCTGGGAAAATGAGGAACAACCTTCATTGAATGTCTAGAATTTTCTAAGTCTGAGTCTGAAATTTTGCTTGTGGAATTTTTAAATTGATTGATCTGATTTTTCTTTTTTTTTTTTTTTATAAAGCTTTTATTTAAAGAATATAAATTTCCAAAGAACAGCTCATGGACCACAATGGCTCCCCCCACACACAACTTCCCTCCCTCCCCCCACCCTCCCCTTTCCCGCTCCCTCTCCCCTTCTGTTCACATCAAGATTCATTTTCAATTCTCTTTATACACAGAAGATCAATTTAGTACATATTACGTAAAGATTTCAACGGTTTGCCCTCACATAGAGACACAAAATGATAATACTGTTGGAGTACTAGTTATAGTATTAATTCACAATGTACAGCACATTAAGGACAGAGATCCTACATGATTTTTTTTTAAAAAATTGATTAATTGTCTATGCAATTTCCAGTTTAACACCAAGATTTTTTAATCATTTGAAATTATCTTTATATAAAGAAGATCGATTCAATATATACTATGTAAGGATTTAATCAGTTTGCACCCACTCAGAAACACAAAGTGTAAAAATACTGTTTCAGTACTAGTAATAGCATCACTTCACATTGGATAACACATTAAGGACAGATCCCTCATGAGACGTAAGTACACAGTGACTCCTGATGTTGATTTAACAATTTGACACTCTTGTTTATGGCGTCAGTAATCTCCCTAGGCTCTGGTCATGAGTTGCCGAGGCTATGGAAGCCTTTAGGGTTCGCCGACTTCGATCTTATTCCCACAGGGCCATAGTCAAAGTGGAAGTTCCCTCCTCCCTTCAGAGAAAGGTACCTCCTTCTTTGATGGCCCCGTTCTTTCCACTGGGATCTCACTCGCAGAGATCTTTCATTTAGGTCTTCTGTTTTTTCCAGAGTGTCTTAGCTTTCCATGCCTAAACTATTCTCATGGGCTCTTGAGCCAGATCCGAATGCCTTAAGGGCTGATTCTGAGGCCAGAGTGCTATTTAGGACATCTGCCATTCTATGAGTCTGCTGTGTATCCTGCTTCCCATGTTGGATCATTCTCTCCCATTTTCATTCTATCAGTTAGTATTAGCAGACACTAGTCTTGTTTGTGTGATCCCTTTGACTCTTAGACCTATCAGTGTGATCAATTGTGAGCTGAAATTGATCACTTGGACTAATGAGATGGCCTTGGTACATGCCACCTTGATGGGATTGTATTGGAAACCCCTGGCACAATTCTAACTCCATCATTTGGGGCCGTTCCGATTGAGCATGTCCCAAATTTTACATCTCCTCCCTCTCTTATTCCCACTCTTATATTTCACAGAGATCACTTTTCAGTTAAAATTTAAACACCTAAGAATAATTGTGTGTTAATTACAGAGTTCAACCACTAGTACTAGGATAAAGAAAAAAAAATACTACCATGGATAAAGTATTACATTGTACAACAACAGTCAGCACAAGAGCTGATCGAGTCACTGTTTCTCATAGTGTCCATTTCACTTCTACAGGTTTCCCCTTTGGTGCTCAGTTAGTCATCGCCAATCAAGGGAAACAAATGATATTTGTCTCTTTGGGACTGACTTAATTCACTCAGCATGATGTTTTCCAGATTCCTCCATTTTGTTGCAAGTGACCGGATTTCATTGTTTTTGACTGCTGTATAGTATTCTGTAGAGTACATGTCCCATAATTTCCTAATCCAGTCTACTGTTGAAGGGCATTTGGGTTGGTTCCAAGTCTTAGCTATTGTGAATTGAGCCGCAATAAACATTGCTGTGCAGACGGCTTTTTTGTTTGCCAATTTAATTTCCTTTGGGTAAATTCCAAGGAGTGGGATGGCTGGGTTGAATGGTAGGGTTATATTCATGTTTCTGAGGAATCTCCAGACTGACTTCCATAGTGGCTTCACCAGTTTGCATTCCCACCAACAGTGGATTAGTGTCCCTTTTTCCCCACATCCTCTCCAGCATCTATTGTTGGTGGATTTCTGAATGTGAGCCATTCTGACCGGGGTGAGGTGAAACCTCATTGTGGTTTTGATTTGCATTTCCCTGATTGCTAGGGATCTTGAACATTTTTTCATGTGTCTGTTGGCCATTTGGATTTCCTCTTTGGAAAAATGTCTGTTGAGGTCCTTGGCCCATCTCTTAAGTGGGTTGTTTGTTTTGATGTTGTGGAGTTTCTTAATTTCTTTGTAGATTCTGGTTATCAACCCTTTATCTGTTGCATAGTTTGCAAATATATTTTCCCATTCTGTCGGTTTCCTATTCACTTTCCTGACTGTTTCTTTTGCAGTACAGAAACTTTTCAATTTGATGCAATCCCAGTAGTTAATTTTGGTTTTCAGTGCCTGTGCTTCTGGGGTCTTTTCCAAGAAGTCTTTGCCAGTACCTATGTCTTGCAGGGTTTCTCCTATGCTCTCCAGTAATTTGATGGTGTCGGGTCGTAGGTTTAAATTTTTAATCCATGTTGAATGAATTTTTGTGTAAGGTGAAAGGTAGGGGTCTTGCTTCATGGTTCTGCACGTGGAAATCCAGTTTTCCCAGCACCATTTATTAAACAGACTGACCTTACTCCAGGGACTGGTTTTGGATCGTTGATCAAATATAAGTTGGCTGTAGGTGTTTGGATTGATTTCTGGAGTTTCTATTCTGTTCCATTGGTCTATCCATCTGTTTCTGTACCAGTACCATGCTGTTTTGATAACAACTGCCCTGTAGTATGTCCTGAAATCTGGTATTGTGATGCCTCCGGCTTTGTTTTTGTTGTACAAGATTGCTTTAGCTATTCGAGGTCTCCTGTGTCTCCATATGAATTTCAGCATCATTTTTTCCAGATCTGAGAAGAATGTCCTCGGTATCTTGATTGGTATTGCATTGAATCTGTAAATTGCTTTTGGCAGAATGGACATTTTGATGATATTGATTCTTCCAATCCATGAGCATGGGAGATTTCTCCATTTTTTGGTATCCTCTTCTATTTCTTTCTTTAAGGTTTTGTAATTTTCATTGTAGAGATCTTTAATGTCCTTAGTTAAATTTATTCCAAGGTATTTGATTGTTTTTGTAGCTATTGTGAATGGGATTGATCTTAGCAGTTCTTCCTCAGCCGTGGCATTGTCTGTGTATACAAATGCTGTTGATTTTTGTGCATTGATTTTATATCCTGCTACTTTGCAAACTCTTCTATGAGTTCCAATAGTCTCTTAGTAGAGTTCTTTGGGTCCCCTAAATAAAGAATCATGTCGTCTGCAAAGAGGGATAGTTTGAGTTCTACCTTCCCAACTTGTATCCCTTTAATTTCTTTTTCTTGCCTAATAGCTCTTGCTAAGACTTCCAGCACTACATTGAATAGCAGTGGTGAGAGTGGGCATCCCTGTCTGGTACCAGATCTCAGTGGAAATGCTTCCAACTTTTCCCCATTCAATAGGATATTGGCCGTGGGTTTTTCATAAATTGCTTTGATTGTATTGAGGAATGTGCCTTCTATACCCAGTTTGCTTAGGGTTTTCATCATGAAAGGGTGTTGAATTTTATCGAATGCTTTCTCTGCGTCTAGTGAGATAATCATATGGTTTTTCTTCTGCAGTCTGTTAATGTGGTGTATCACGTTGATTGTTTTGCGAATATTGAACCATCCCTGCATACCAGGGATGAATCCCACTTGGTCTGGGTGGATGATCTTTCTGATGTGTTGTTGCAGTCTATTGGCCAGAATTTTGTTGAGGATTTTTGCATCTATGTTCATGAGGGATATTGGTCTGTAATTCTCTTTCAATGCTGCATCTTTTTCTGGCTTAGGAATTAAGGTGATGCTGGCTTCATAGAAGGAATTTGGGAGAATTCCCTCTTTTTCGATTGTTCTGAATAGTTTGAGAAGAATTGGGGTTAGTTCTTCTTTAAATGTCTGGTAGAATTCAGCAGTGAATCCATCTGGTCCTGGGCTTTTCTTTGTTGGGAGGGCCTTTATTACTGATTCAATTTCTGACTCACTTATGGGTCTGTTTAGGTTTTCTATGTCTTCCTGGTTCAATTTAGGTAGGTTGCATGTGTCCAGGAATCTATCCATTTCTGATAGGTTTCCCTGTTTGGTGGCATACAAGTCCTTGTAGTAATTTCTGATGATTCTTTTGATTTCTGTGGTGTCTGTTGTTATATTTCCTTTTTCATCTCTGATTTTACTGATTTGGGTCTTTTCTCTTCTTTTTTTAGTTAGTTGGGCCAATGGGGTGTCAATCTTGTTTATTTTTTCAAAAAACCAGCTCCTCGTTTGGCTGATTTTTTGTAATGTTTTTTTGGATTCAATCCTGTTGATTTCTTCTCTGATTTTGATTATTTCTCTTTTTCTACTAGATTTGGGTCTAGTTTGCTGCAAATTTTCTAGATCCTTGAGATGCATTGAAAGCTCATCTATTTGGTGCCTTTCCAGTTTCTTGATGTAGGCACCTATTGATATAAACTTTCCTCTTAACACTGCTTTTGCTGTATCCCATAAGTTTTGGTATGTTGTGCTGTTATCCTCATTTACTTCCAGAAAATTTTTGATTTCTCTTTTGATTTCTTCAGTGACCCATTGTTCATTCAGGAGCATGTTGTTCAATCTCCATGTGTTTGCATATGCTCTAGAGATTCCTGAGTTGCTAATTTCCAACTTCACTCCCTCATGGTCTGAGAAGTTGCATGGTATGATTCTAATTCTTTTGAATTTGCTGAGACTTGCTTTATGGCCTAATATGTGATCAATCCTAGAGTAGGTTCCATGTACTGCTGAGAAGAATGTGAATGCATTACTTGGGGGATGAAAAGTTCTGTAGATATCTGTTAGATACATTTGGGCTATAGTGTTGTTTAAATCTACTGTCTCCTTGTTGATCTTCTGTCCTGTCGATCTGTCAATATCTGTGAGTGAAGTATTGAAGTCCCCCAGTACTATTGTGTTGGGGTCTAAGTCTCCCTTTAAATTTCTTAACAAATTTTTTAAATAAACCTGTGGCCTGTAATTAGGTGCATATACATTGAGAATTGTTATATCTTCCTGTAGTATTGATCCCTTAATCATTATATAGTGCCCCTCTTTGTCTCTCTTAACAGTTTTTGTGTTAAAGTTTATGTAGTCCGATATTAAGATGGTTACACCCCCTCTTTTTTCATTTCTGTTGGCGTGGTATATCTTGTTCCATCCTTTTATTTTCAGTCTGTATGGATCTTCGTTGGAAAGATGTGTTTCTTGTAGGCAGCAAATAGATGGTTTTTGTTCCTTAACCCAATCAGCCAATCTCTGTCTTTTAACAGGACAGTTTAGACCTTTAACGTTCAATGTGACTATTGATAAGTGGTAAGTTTGCCCTGCCATTTGCCAGATATTTTCTAATGTATGCTTTGAATTCCCTGTGATCTTTTGCCGTGAGGTTCCCTTCGTTTACCTTCTTTCATGTTGATGGTCGTGTTTCTGTGTTTCTGTGTGTAACGCGTCTTTAAGTATCTTTTGCAGGGCTGGACGAGTGGCAACAAATTCTTTCAATTTTTGTTTGTTATGAAAGGTCTTTATTTCACCTTCATTCACAAACGAGAGCTTTGCAGGGTATAATATTCTGGGCTGGCAGTTTTTCTCTCTAAGTACCTGGGCTATGTCTCGCCATTCCCTTCTAGCTTGTAGGGTTTCTGTTGAGAAGTCAGCTGTAAGTCTAATTGGAGATCCTCTGAGAGTAATCTGACGTTTCTCTCTTGCACATTTTAGGATCTTTTCTTTTTGCTTCACTGTGGTGAGTTTAATTACAATATGTCGTGCAGAGGATCTCTTTTGGTCATGTTTATTAGGGGTTCTATGAGCTTCCTGGATTAGGATTTCTCTGTCTTTCTCCAAGCCTGGAAAGTTTTCTGCTAGTATCTCCCTAAAAAGGCCTTCTAATCCTTTCTCCCTCTCCATACCTTCAGGAACACCTAGAACCCGAATGTTGGGTTTTTTAATAGTATCCTGTAAATTCCCGACGATATCTTTTAGTTTTCTAATTTCCTCTTCTTGTCTTTGGTTTGACTGTTTCCTCTCCTGTTCTCTGTCTTCTAGGTCCGATATTCTCTCTTCTGTTTCACCCATTCTGGTTTTAAGGCCCTCAAGATTGCTTGTCACTTGATCTATTGAATTCTTCAATTCATTAAGATTTTTTGTCACTATCGTAGCTTCTTGTTCTACTAGTTGTTTCATTTCGTTTTGATTTCTCCGTAGTACTTCATTCTCGCGAGAGAGATTTTCTATCTTATCCATTAAGGATTTCTGTAGTTCAAGAATTTGTTTTTGAGAACTTCTTAATGTTCTTATCAATTCTTTGAGATCTGCTTCTTGCATTTCTTCTATCTCATTATCTTCATAATCCTGACTTGGGGTGTCTTTTCCGTTTGGGGTCATCATAGCGTCTTCCTTGATCTTGCTCCCTCGGAATCTGTTTTTATTTGGCATTTTTTTTTCCCCACACTCTTTCTCTGGGTTGTCAAGGTAACGGAGTTTGTGTGCGCGGTGTGTTCCCAGTTTTTGGATCCCCTTCAGGTTTCTACAGCCTCGGGTTTTTGGTTCCGTCTGCCTCAGTGATGGGCGGGTGGGCGGGCGGGCGGGCGCGCCTTGTCCCACTGCGTTTAATCTAGCTCGAATTAGCAGGGTGGGTGACGAGAGAGACTAGTGTCTGTGCAGGCTTGCCTCAATTGTGCTGTTTCCCCCGTGGGGGGTCTGCTTCCCCCCGCCAGTGTCTCGGGATCCCTGTATCGGCCCCCGTTCAAGCGCTCAGTTCCAATGGCGACTGTGTTCCGCCCGGCTTCCGGTTCAGCCGGCGGGCGCACGCCGTCCCACTGTGTTCAGTCTAGCTCGAGTGAGCAGGGTGGGCAATGAAAGAGGCTAGTGTCCGTGTGGGCTCGCCTCAATTGTGCTGTTTCCCCCGTGGGGGGTCTGCTTCCCCCCGCCAGTGTCTCGGGATCCCTGTATCGGCCCCCGTTCAAGCGCTCAGTTCCAATGGCGACTGTGTTCCGCCCGGCTTCCGGTTCAGCCGGCGGGCGCGCGCCGTCCCACTGCGTTCAGTCAAGCTAGAATTAGCAGGGTGGGCAACGAAAGAGGCTAGTGTCCGTGTGGGCTCGCCTCAATTGTGCTGTTTCCCCCGTGGCGTCTGCTTCCCCCCGCCAGTGTCTCGGGATCCCTGTATCGGCTCCCGTTTAAGCGCTCGAATCCAATGGCGACTGTGTTCCGTCCGGTTCCCGTCCCTCCCGGCAGCTCCCGTGCCACTAAGGCACGATTTGCCGTTCGCAAACTTACTTTCCCCTAGGTCCTCTGCGTCTCATTCACTGGGTCCGGAAGAATTTCCACTGCATTTTTTCCGTGAGATTTTTCCTGAGGCTACAGTAACTCTGTTTTTATTAAACTATCTTTTTGCGGACTGCTAGTGCGCGTCCTCACTATTCCGCCATCTTGGCTCCGCCCCCCATCTGATTTTTCAAATACTGATTAGTCTTATTTAACTTATATGGAAGTTCTCTACATGATGCAATATCTCTGTTATGGTATATTGTTTTCCAAAATATGGTGACTTTTGATATCTTTTTTAAAAAAAATTTTACCCCAAACTGTTTCTCAAAATCCTTACTATCTTGTAAGGTTTATAAATGGAGGAGGGTAGCTGGGAGGCTTTGTGGTGTAATGAGTAATGCTGCTGCCTGGGATTCCAGCATCCCATAAAGGCACCAATTTGAGTCCTGTGTGCTTCACTTCTGATGTAGCACCCCGCTAAGTAGCCTGGGAAAGTAGCTGAAGATGGCCCAAGTTTTTGAACCCCAGCAACCCACACAGGAGACCCAGATGATGCTCCTGGATCCTCACTCCTGTTTTCTGCCTCCCTAGCCACAGTAGCCATTTAGGTAGTGACTCAAGGGATTGGAGATCTCTCTCTCTCTCTCTCTGTATGTGTGTGTTCATGTGTATGTGTGTAGTTCTTTGTTCTTTTTTCTTTACTCTGCTGCCTCCCCTGTAACTCTTTCAAATAAATCTTGAAAAAGGAAAAAAAAATTGAAGATGATGCTATTTGGCTTGCTGAAGCTGGTTGTTTGTATTTCTCTTTTCTTTCCTTAATGACTTATACTAGTTTTTATTAATTTTGTTAATATGCTTTAAAAACTCCTTTTCCTTATTTCTACTGTGCATTTTTCTACAGATGTTTCATTAATGCCTGCCTGTTTTTACTTGCCTCTACTGTATGGTTCATTCTATATTTAATTCTAATTCTTAAGAAAGAAACTACAGGGGGCTGGCATTGTGGCATAGTGGGTAAAGCTGCCACCTGCAACCCCAGCATTCCATATTGGTGCCAGTTTGAGTCCAGGCTGCTCTATTTGAAGTTCAGCTTCCTGCTAATGGCCTGGAAAACACAGCAAGAGATTGCAAAAATCCTTGCCCCCTACACTTAGGTGGGGAATCCAGAAGAAGCTCCTGGCTCCTGGCTTCAGACTGGCACAGCTCTGGCCATTAAAACCATTTGCGGAGTGAACCAGTGGATCGATGGTAGATTCTCTCTCCCTCTCTCTCTCTCTCTCTCTCTCTCTCTCTGATAAATAAACAAAATCAATTTTAAAAAGGAAGCCATAATGCCTGGTTCTCAATCACTTGAGACTCTAAATTTTCTCTAAGCTGATCTCCACCTACTGTGACAATTTATATTGCTCCTCCTGTATTTTTTGCTGTGCTTCCAAATCCTGTAATAACATGCCCTGTCTGCCTCCTAATGTTTCCAGTTCCATGTGCCTGCTCACTTTGCATATCTCTAATCCTGTTCCTAAAACCCATATGCTATTTGCAATTTCAATATCTCCTTTATCTGGGACCCTTGTTCATTTTGATATTTTTGTCATTGAAAGTGTCATCCAATCCAGCTCTTTAAAGCTTCTACTCCTTGTGTCTGCAGCATATACCTGCTGTGAGAGTCCTCATCCTTTTTATGTACTGCACATCTCTCTTCAAGTCTCCTGCTGTGCCTGCACACCATGCCAGTCCTCATGTGTCCCCAGCCACTCTGTATGTAGCCCTAATTTTCCCTAAATGCTGACCTCCCTTGTCCATATAACCTGTCAGGACTTCTGTGTCTCCAATCCTTCTCTGTACAGAGTGACCTTTCTCCTGCCCTGCAGTGACTTCATCCCTTGACTCCCAGTTCATGGAAGCCTGTGGGTACCACTCTGCCCTTTGCTTACAACTACGGCTTCCTTCAGTTGTCTGCATGCCACTTACCTGAAGCCAATGTCCTCCTTTTGTCTCTGGAACCCCTGTGAATCCAGGCATGCCTTTCCTCTTGTGTCCCCATGTCCAGTGTCCAGGCCCCATATTTCCTAATCCCATGTGCCTTCAAGAGCCTCCACCTACTGTGACAGCTTGGTATCTGTATATCTACTAAAGAACATTGTGATTTCATTCAAGTTTTAGGCACTATGAATATAGCTGCTGTCTTTGTTTTTATCCTAGATTGTGTGTTTAAGCTTTCAAGTTAGCTGGGTAAATATTTCAGGACATCTTTCCTGTACTGTATGATGATACTATCATAGGGTTTGTAATAACTTATCCAGATATATTGTGAACTATTTAGCCATTTTGACCAGTAATGAATAATATTTTGAATATTCTACATCCTAGTAAACAATTGGCACCATCATGCTTGTTTATTAAGACCATTTTATAAATATGTAGTGTTTCTACCTCATTGGCATTTAATTTGCATTAATTTTATGAAACATTCATTCTTTTATCTCACAATTCCCTAAAGTTCAATATATTGTATGTATTTATTTCTAATCTGCACATATCCTATGTAAATATAACTCATTTTATTTAGGTTTAAGTTGGAGGATTTATCACCTTATTAAATGTCACAAGCTTCACAATTTGCAGGCAATTCTTGTGGATGTGTGTTTTACAAGTATTACCTCCCATTGTGGGGCTTATCTTCTTCTATTTAAATAATATGTTAGATAGAGAACATCTTTTGTTAACACAGCTCACATTATATCTTTTTATGGATCATGCATTCAATGCTGTATGCAAAACCTCTCATATAAATAAATTCATGTCTTGTTTAAAAGAAGGATAAAACAGTGTAGGTACATTATGATTATACCTGTGTAAAAACACTTGGATAGGAAAAGGTGTCAAAACTATAATAACTGAGATTTTATCAAGCTAGCAGCAGACTCATGGGTGATTTTTTTCATTTATTCTAAAGAAAATGTTGTTCATTTTGGAAAAAGGGAATTCTGAAAAGCATTAACATGAATAATAACATGTGATTCCATCATCCATGAAAGTCAGTGCCAATTCTGAAGTAGGTTCTGCTTTGTTTCTGGATTTCCCCATGTAGCCTATTCTTCAATTGATTGTATGGTGTTGATACACCATAATATGCATATTTTATAGTATAGCTTAATGGCAACTTTTCAATGGAAAAGAAATGACAGAGCCATGTCCTTACTCAAATTCGAAAAGTCCTTCATGGGACTGGCTTTGTGGCCTATGAAGTAAAGCCACAGCCTGCAACACTGTTATCTCATATGGTCTCCAGTTCTCCAGGCTGCTCCTCTTCCAATCCAGCATTCCACTATTGGCCTGGGGGACACACTTTAAATCTGTGTGTGTGCAAACTGCTGAAATTTTTACTTAGTATATACTAAGTTGATCTTCTGTATATAAAGATAATTGAAAATGAACCTTGATGAAGAATGGGATGAAAGAGGGAATGGGAGATGTGATGGTTGTGGTGGGAGGGAAGTTATAGGGGGAATAGACACTATAATCCAAAAGCTGTACTTTGGAAATTTATATTTATTAAATAAAAGTTGAAAAAAAATCAAAACACAGAAAGAAAGTCCTAAGTGTTTAGCCCCTGCCACCCACATGTGAAACCTGGAAGAAACTCCTAGCTCCTGGCTTCATCCAGAGAGTTGGCATAGAGGTAGCTGGAAGTCAGGAGAAGACTGAAGCAAAGGGGAGCACTGTGGCTCCCCCTCCAACCCAGGTCATCTGGGGGAATCCTAAAGCTGTGAACTGTATCAGCAGCATTCCTGACCTCCAGGGCAAATGAAATTTGTCTTGGGCCTTAGTCTTACACTGGTGTGGGCTCCCAGAGTAGGAGGCACAGCTAGGCATAGAGGGGGAGCCCTCCCCTATTTAACTCTCCTAAGCTGAGCTCTGGGTTGAGGCAGTTGAAGGGGAAGCTGAAGCCAAGGATTATGTGCTAACTGCAGAAGAGGGAACCTGAGGGGCCCAGTTTCAGACTCAGAGGCCTTCCTAGTCCAGAGCTGACCAGAGCTGATCGTGGAAAGGAATGGGGATGGAAGACTGAGACTTTCAAGGCAGATGTTCAGAAAGGCATGGGTTGGCCCTGAGATGTTGTAGATGGCAAGGAGGAAAGAGAGAATCCGACAGCCAGGAGGAGGAAAGCAGCAGGCTCATGAGAGCTTTCCCAGGGGTGCAGGAGCAGGCTGGTGAGTGTGGAGGGTGGGTAGTGATAGTGTCCTGACTGTGCCTGGGGCATAAAGGAGACGAGAGATGAGCAGTGGGCTGGTGGAGCAGAGATGGGTGCATGAGTCAGGAAAGAAGGGATGAGCGATGGGAGAACTACAGGGTGGTGCATCTTTGGCCCTCATGTCACCTATTGCTACTGTCTGGATGCCCATAATTTTCTCCTTTCCTTAAAGAAAGGCAGGATTCAGTGGCACCAGATGCATGGAGTCTACTACATCTTGGGGGGCAGGTGATGGATGTGGGTGGGGTGGGTCCCATGGGTACAAGCTCTCCTTGCTGGGGAACCAGCACAAACCTGGAGCTGTGCTGCAGCCACCTGGGGTCAACAGGAACCCCAATTTCTGAGCAACCTGATGGCTTTGATGGCCACCTCAACTCTAAGCTCCACAGCCAGCTAGGGGTGGCCCTCTACAGTGACCAGTGGTTCCAGCCTCACACTGCACCCCAAGGCACAATGCTGCCAGCTGGAGTTGAGGACCATGAGGATAGGGGAGCTTGGGAATAATGTCACCAGAGGGATCCCAGGCCCTGTGCTGCCAGCGTGGGTAAATCTACCTGCAGCACCAGTATCCCTTATTCCTTACTAATTCCATAACCCCATTTTCTGCAAATGATGCTGGGAAAGCAGTGGAAGATGGCCCAAGTGCTTGGGCCCCTGCACCCCCATTGAAAACCATCAAGATGTTTTGGAGCTTCTGGCTTCAGCCTGGCCCAGCCAGTGGATGGAAGGTCTCTGTTTCTGCCTCTCCTTCCCTCTCTGTAACTCTGCCTTTCAAATAAATACATAAATCTTTTTTAAAAAAAGTTAAAATTATCAACTTATTTTTCAAAGATGAGTGATCTTAACACTCTATATCTGGTCTATACTTCTTGATCAAAGCATCCTGGTTAAATGAGTGACGATTTTTTCAATGATGTGGAGTCTTATTTTGATGGAATGTTTTAAATTTCAGACGATTGTGTTTTTGTTTTTTTTTCATATCCAGAATTCTGAATTAAGTCTTTGAATTTTGGAATTTTCTGTTGGATTTCTTGAGGAATAATATTGTATATAATGCACTGTCAATTATTTAGGGGTATTTCAGAGTCTTCAAGACTTCCCTCCCACATGTTGACAATGCTGCCTGTGTACCTGGGTCAACCATCACACTTGGAACTAAGTTTCAAGGCTGATTCTTTCTCATGGCCTGACTAGGCATCATTAGGTCAGGATATGGGTTAAAAGTGGAAGGTTGTGCAGCTAATGCACTTGAGGTGCCATCTCATAGGGGCATTACCACTCCCTGCTAATGTGCCTGGGAAAGCAGCAGAATATGACACAAATCCTTGGGCCTCTGCACCCATGTGGGAGATTTGGAAAAACCTCCTCATTCCTGGCTTCAGATCAGCCCAACTCTGGCCATTTCTCTCATTTCAGGGGTGAACGAGTGGATAGAAGTTATCTCCCTCTCTGTGTGTCTCTCCTTTCTGTGTAACTCTGCCTTTCAAATAAGTAACTCTTTTAAAAAGTGGAAGGTTCTTCCACATAGGGAAGGACTCTCTGTGAGAGATTTAGAAATATTCAGGATGGGGTTATTCAGTAATGACTAGTTGATTCTATCACTGGGATTATTTGATTCCATAAACCCAGAAGTATTGCCAGGCCTGTTCTTCCTCAATTGGGAGATCAAACAGGAATGGCTTGTTATCTCCCCTTCTTTGTTGGAAATGAGCATAAATGCCTGTCTTATTGCCATTATTTTTCCTTTATTCCATGACAGGTGAAACCCACAGCTTTATGATAATACTGTATTGTATAAAAACTGTTCATGGTTTGATCCCCAGACCTTAAAGAAGGAATGATCCATCATTTTCTGTAGTATTCCTTGGCTGCAGTAAATTTGAGGGAAAAAAACACAGATAGATAATTGGAACTTGAATTGTAATACCATGTTATAGCTAGAACTATTGTGTCATGTATGTGGTAATAGGATATTCCTTATGTAGAGGCGTTTATGGCAGCTTAACCAAAAACTACTGGGAGCCCACTGTAAGGCAAAGCCTGCCAATTTTTGCTGATCCCTTCTGGAGCATCATTCCAGTAAAAGAGCCTTCCACTAGCTATGGTAACCCCTTACTGCCCATAGTCTTCTTTTTAAGATTGATTGATTGATTTGTAAGGCAGAGTTAGAGAGAGAGAGAGAGGGAAAGAGAGAGAGAGAGAGGCCTTCCATTTGCTTGTTCAGTCCCCAGATGGACACAACAGCCAAATCTGAACCAATCTCAAGCCAGGAGCCTGGAGCTTTTTCTGGGTCTCCCATGTGGGTGCAAGGGCCCAAGAACTTGGACCATCTTTACTGCTTTCCCAGACCATTAGCAGACTTCTAGATTATAGGGGAGAAGCTGGGACTTGAACTGGTGCCCATATGGAATGCTGATGCTGCAGAGAGAGGCTAATCTACTATGCCATGGTGCCAGCCCCCACATAAAATCTTCAGAAAGGGAGAATCCAACCTCCAAAGAGGACCATCAGTTGAACAGAGGCCGGCATACCCTTGGGTGCCACTGGGCAAGGGAGGTGGGTATGCTCATGGAGATAAGATGAAGAGGATGGAGCAACTGGGGATGATATGGCACATTTCAGGAAGCATGGATTGTGCATAAAGACATAGCCCAGACCTCATACATCTTGACCAGATTGTGAGTCTGGTCTGTGATATGATGCAGATCCTGGGTGCTGAGACAACCCAGGTGGTGCAGAGAACATCAATGAGAGTGGCTAGGAACTCACTTGTTTGTTGTTTGCTGTCATTTGTGTAGCTGCTCATGGAGATGAATAGAGTTCAGGATTCTTAGAGTCTCCCCTCCTTGATGCATGGAGCTTCTTCCTGGACCCATGTGTAATCCCTGGGTCATTAGATAAGAAATGGAGGCAATTTGGCTGATGTAAAAATTGTGTGCTGAATGGTGAGTAGCATAGTTTTAGTCTTGGATGAAGATCTCAAATATCCTGCCAAAACCTATGATATCCAGTGTCACTACTTGCAACTGCAGCATGGTCTGCACCATGCACATTTCCTCACCCAGCAAGCCAAGCTAGTAGATGTGTAGACAAGATTAAGTGGGTGATGATAGCAAGTGTGCTACCCCCATGAGCTCAATACAGACAGCAAATTAGCACTAGAGACAGTATAGCTGTTATAGCAGCATCCATCATCAAGGGAAGAGGCAGATGTTGTAATTTTCAGTGGAATCCATTATAGAACTTGGGAATAGTGGTTGGGTTTATAGTTAGTGGCATACTGATGGACAGAGGGATCAGCTCCCATTGCCATCAACCCAGCCCAAGTTTCTCAACAATGAACAGTCCTTTTGCGCTGAGTCTATTTCTTTATGATGCTATTTTTGGAGTTTAGTTTTCCCAGCTTTCTCTAGCTTTTTTTTTAATGGGAAGTCTGCCTTATGGATTTTATATATTTCTTCTTCATAAAATAGAGATTTATAGATCTAATAATTTCCATCTACGATTCTTTAATCACGAGTTCTTGTATAATGTGTTTTCATTTTCTATCATTTCCTCATATTTTATAATTTCCCTTGAGGTTTTTTTTTCCATTCCATTACTTACTTTTTTCCCACAATGTACTGCTTATTTTCCACTTATATTACCACTTCTCAAGTATCCTTCTGGTTTGGGCTTTTATAATTTATTAAAAAAACATTGAGAGAGAGAGAGAGGGAGAGAGAGAGAGAGGGAGAGAGAGAGAGATTGCCCAGCTTCCTAAATACTCACAACTGTTAGAGTTCATCCAGGCAAAATGGAGCAAGAAATTTGGTGTAAGTCTTCCACATGGGTGGCAATGATGCAATTACTTCAGCCATCACCTGCTTCCTACCAGGATGCATATTAACAGGAAGCTGAAATGAAAGCAGAGCCAAGACTTGAACCTTGGTGCTTTGATTTTAATTTGGATATAACACATATCTTTTTTTTTTAAAAAAGATTTATTTAATTTTATTTGAAAGACAGAGTTACAGAGAGAGGTAGAGACAGAGAGAGAGGTCTTCCATCTGCTGGTTTGCTCCCCAAATGGCTGCAATGGCTGAGGCTGCACTGATCTGAAGCCAGGAGCCAGGAGCTTCTTCCAGGTCTCCCATTTGTGTGCAGGGGCCAAAGGACTTGGGCCATCTTCTACTTCTTTCCCAGTCCATAGCAGAGAGCTGGATCAGAAGAGAAGTAGCTGGGACTAGAACCAGTGCCCATATGGGATGCCGGCACTTCAGGCCATGGCTTTAACCCTTGTGCCACAGCGCTAGCCCCAACACACATTATCTTTACCACTAGACCAAATACTCCTAATTGTGGTCAGAGAAAATATCTTAAATGATTTCAGTTCGTCAAGGTTTATTCGGGTGATTTTATGATGTAGCAAATTGTTTTCTGTGGAAAACGTTGCATGCACACTGAATGAAAGGCATATTCTCTTGATTAGTGTGGTATATATCAATTAACTTTGTTGTTTTATCATATTCAAATCTTCCATCTCCTTTTCAGTCTGTTTCATAGTTGTGCCATCCATTCCTAAAAGAAGGATACTGGCAAATCCAAATGCTATTATTGAAGACTCTGCTTATCCTTTTGTCTCGTTTTCCTAAAATGTTGAGCATTTCTGTAGGAGAAATATAGATCTATATTTGTTATCTTATTCAAATTGTTTGACATTTCTATTACTAAAATATGACTCACTTTATCTTTAGTAACACTGTTTTAAAATTTTTCTGTCTATTATTGAGGTGGCCAGCCATTATAAATCTCTCTCTGTTACATTTTGGTATATCTTTGTTTCATCATTTAAATTTTCAGCTCTTTATATATGTTAAACTTTTCTTCTTCTGTATACAATATATTATTTGATAGCATTTATTTGAAATCCACATGAAATCCTTTGACTTTGGAATATATCTTTATTTAAAAAGCATAGTGACAGAAAAAAGAAGGGGAAGAGAGAGATACTTTTCATTTACTGTTTTAGTTCTCAAATATCCACAAATTTTAGGGCTAGGCCATGCTGAAGCCAGAATCCAGGAACCACTTTCAGGTCTCCCAAAGGGAGAGGGCCTTCAAACCATATTGGCCATCATACATTGCCTCCCAGGCACATTAACAAGAAGATGAATCAAAAGTGTAGAGCAGCAGGAACTCAAACCAGGCTCTATTGGAGATAGACACAAGCAGTGGCTCAACCCCCAAATTCCCACCCAATCTTTGTTTTTTAAAAACATTTTATTTTTAACTGACAAATAGCTACATATATTTGTAGGTAAGTACATTATTTTTGATAAACAAGATTATTTGTAAATCCAGTCAGCATACATAATTGACCTAAAAACTTCAAAAGAAAAATAAGTTTTAAATCACTTAGAAAGCTATCTCTAGGAAAGTGATTTTCCTCAGACAACAACCAGACGTAATTTAACCAACACCATCTTAATTGGCAAAAGTTCCATAAACTGGAGGTGTGTGCTGCTTGCTGCTGCTCCTCAGCAGGCTTACACTAAGAGTTGCACTATAAACTCTGAGAGAAAAAAGAACATCTGCATTGTTTCCTCTTGGTAGGAGAGAAAATAAATCTCAGTTATGGGATCAACCATAACACAACAAAAACCTGCATGAACTAGATCTAAATATTAATAACAGAATTCTGGTATGAATAATTTGTATCTTATTCTAAGACACTTACAAATGGAATCCTCCTGTTACTATTTTCATTACCAGCTGGGGGGTTAGTTGACTTAAGGTAGAATGAGGACTTATGCAAGGTATATTGCACAAAGCATTTTACTACAATGAAGACAAGTGCAGTCTAGTTAGAAAACCAGATGTAAATGGTATATGTCTATGACAAGACTCTCCACCACTTGTGAATGTAGAAGACTAATTTAAAATGTTGACACTACAATATATAAGTGCACATAGGGTATTCTATAGCTGCCAGGTTTACTTTTTATAAAGAGAACTGTAAGATACACTGTGGTTGAGACTTGGATCTTCACCCTTGTAAAAGTCCATGTTATATCACCATGATGCATGGTCAGACTTAATAGCCCCAGTCACTAAGTATTTGGATCAAGGTATAACCAGTTTTCTTGCAAATATCATATTTAAACAATTCTAGAACATTAATAGCTACATTACGAGTCATTAATACACAGCAACAAGTATAAAGTGAGAAATATCATCCATCTCTTTTGAATTTTAGGAATGTAACTCCTGAACAACAGGGCTCACATCATTGAGATCTGTGAACATTTTTCATATTCATACCGAAAGATGTAATGACACTTCACATTGCAATATATTGTAAGAAATATATGCAGTATATTATAAAAAATTTTTTACAAAATGTCACATGTTTAACCTAAAGTATTTTACAGAATCCCCTTTATAATGCCACAAAAACTGTCTCCACTAAAGCTTTCCCTCCCCACATACAGTGAACCAACTGGATGACTGAATGTGATGACGACTCTCAGTGTGAATGGCATACACGTTAGTATCTTCCAAGAAATCCACTAAGTGTGGCTCACTAACCTCCTGAAGTGCACCAATGACTGCATTCTGAAACTTCAAATCAGTCTCAAGATCTAGGCGATCTCCCTCATCAACCTCTGATAGCTTCCAGGTGAAAGGCTTGGTTGATTTCTGCTAATGATGAATCTCCAAAAGTGCTAGGATCTGGGCCTGTATGTAATGAGGCTTATTTGCTCTACCAGTAGAGGGAGCACTTTTCCTGGCATCTTTGGTGGCCAGCTGTTTGTAAGGGAGGGGCTTTCCCTACAGAAGACCTACATACATAAGACATGTGCAGCTCCCTTACTTTGGGCTATTTTCTTTGACCTAACACTGTAGTCTGAGGTTGCTTCTCCAATTGTTGCACCAATTTTGCTTCCCAGGGAACATCTGTAGTTCCCAAGCAAAGAAGTAATGTTCTCTCAATAAACAAATTGCTCTGAGCTCAAAATGTGATTTTTTAAATGTTTTGTTTTCTTTTGCTTCTTTATGAGTAATTTATTGGTACATTGGATTCTCAAATCATGACATTTACATGGTAATTAATTCAATACAAAGCCTATTCATTGTCATTTATAGACAATTCAAAGAATGCAATACTTCCCTGCCTTCCTCCTCCCTTTCCTTTTCTTTCTTCCTTCATTTCTTTTTGAATTTTTGATATTACATTTTACTTTTTTAAAGATTTATTTTATTTATTTGAAAGACAGAGTTACAGAGAGAGAGGTCCTTCATCTGCTGGTTCACACCCCAAATGGCCACAATGGCTGGAGATGCACCATTTTAAAGCCAGGAGCCAGGAGCTTCTTCTAGGTCTCTCCTATGGGTGCAAGGGCCCAAAGACTTGGGCCATCCTCCACGGCTATCCCAGGCCACAGCAGAGAGCTGGATCAGAAGTAGAGCAGCTGGGAGTAGAATTGGTACCCACATGGGATGCTGGCTCTTCTGGCCAGGTCTTTAACCCACTGTGCCACTCCACAAAATAAAGAGTTCAACAAATAAAAAATAAAAATAGCATAGTTCCTCAGGAATATAGACAAAGGCTATAAATAAAAATCAAATAAAATGATGTCCATTTCAATTATATACAGTAAATATTAAAATAATCACAGATCATTGCAACTGTAGTACATCATTCTTAACCATTGGTTTGTCAAAGATATAAAGTTTGACAAAATTACATTTGCAGTGATATTGATACAGGAGTGTCTTTTTTGTTTTTGTTGTTTATTTTTAAATTTTAGCCTGCACCGGCACTAGAAGTACTTCCTTTTCAAGTTTGAGTCTCACCAGTGTGGCGACTCACTAGGCTAGTCCTCCGCCTGCGGCGCCGGTACTTTGGGTTCTAGTCCCAGTTGGGGCACCAGTTCTGTCCCAGTTGCTCCTCTTCCAGTCCAGTTCTCTGCTGTGGCCTGGGAAGGCAGTGGAGGATGGCCCAAGTGCTTGAGGCCTGCACCTGCATAGGAGACGAGGAGGGAGCACCTGGTTCCTGGCTTCGGATCGGCACAGTGCACCAGCCGTAGCAGCCATTTGGGGGATGAACCAACAGAAGGAAGACCTTGCTCTATGTCTCTCTCTCTCTCATTGTCTAACTCTGCCTGTCAAAAAAAGTTTGGGATTCAAAAGGCTTCCATAACCTTGGCAGCTAATGTTAAGAACCTCGGGTGATTACTGATATTGTTAATTGTTAAATTAACAACAGGAGTCACTGTATACTTACTTCCCATGCAGTCCTGTCCTCAGTGAGTTGTATTAACAGAATTAACTATAAAACTTGTTCTCAGTTTTGTCTGTGTGTGCAAATTATTGAAATCTTTACTTAGTACAGAGTTAGTCTTCTGTATATAAAGTTAATTGAAAATTCGTCTTAATGGAGAATGAACCAGCAATGAGAGAGGGAGCAGGAAGTGGTGTGGAGTGGGGGTGGGAAGGTGGGTACAGTGGGAAGAATCACTATATTCCTAAAGTTGTACTTATGAAATTTGTACCCATTAAATAAAAGGTTTCTTTGGGAAAAACAAAAGTTTCAGTCCTTGCTTTGTAAACTGAGGCATGCATCCAGATCAATAATAATACAATCAACAGTCAGAAGAATGGTGTGAAAATGTATTTGGATAGCTTTTTCCTTGGATTTATTACATAATTTATTTGACAAACAGAGTTACAGTGAAGGAGGGAGGGAGGGTTCCCTCCTCAAATGGATGCAGTGGTCACTGTTGGACCAGGCCAAAGCTGTAAGCCCGGGAATACTTCCAGGTCTCTCATATGGTGGCACTGCCCCAAGCACTTGGGCCATCCCCTGCTGCCCACTCAGGTACATCAGCAGAGAGCTGGACTGAAATGGAGTGGCCAGGACTTGGAACTGGACTCATGGAATGCCAATGTTGCATTCATTGATTTAACCAGCTGAGCCCAAATGCCAGGCCTTGAATTGCTTTTGTCATTTCATGCTGGGAGGTGACCACTGCCAGGGAGGATGGCCTCCAGTGTTTTCTGTCTAAGGCTACATGTCAGGAACAGGATAAGGAAACTCTCCAACATCATGTAACAAAAGCTATTCAAGGGGCCTGGTATTGTGGTTCAGCTGGTTAAGCCACCACCATGTGACTGCTATTTTTATTTCTAGTTTTAAGAACAAGGCAAAATTGGACTGCATCAGAAAGCAATGGGAATACTCATCCCTCTGTTAATTGTTTCTTTTATCATAAATTGCGATACTTGAAGCCTTTGAATTTCCTTGTATTTGAAAATCTTACTCATTTTAATTTGGCCTGTGGATTTCGACTTTATCTAGCCAAATTTTAACTTCCAAAAACTTAGTTTACTTTTAATTTTTTACTTGTTCTGTTAGAGTCACTCTGCCTCCTATGGAATAATTGAGTTCATTTGACCATGGAAAATTGAAGCATTGTTATAATTAAAATGAAGTATAATAAGTGAATACCTTATTTTTTCTTCTCTTTTCTTTTTGTAATTTTCCTAAGATCATATGTTATATTTTGTTTAAATTTAGGGCTATCCATAGCTACAATTGTAATTTGGGCCACACTATGGATTTCATCCATGAAGTTTTGAAAATAGGTGCATATTGGAAGCTGTGAAAGTTAATTTTAATAAAGACTTATTTATTTTAAAGGCAGAGTTAGAGAGAGAGAGAGAGAGGGATGGAGCAAGGGAAGGAGGAGGAGAGAGAGAGACAGAGAAAGATCTTCCATCTGCTAGTTCATTGCCCAAATGGCTGCAATGGCCAAGGTTGGGCCAGGCTGAAGTCAGGAACCACGAGCTTCATCTGGATCTCCCAAATGAATGCAGGGGCCCAAGATACTGAGCCATCCTCTATTGCTTTCCCAGGTACATTAGCAGGGAGCTGGATTGGAAGTGGAGCATCCAAGAGTTGAATCAGCAGTCATATGAGATGATGGCATCATAGGCTCTGGCTTAACCCATTAAGCCACAATGCTGGTCTCAAGAGTTAATTTAGACCCTGTTCCATGGGAACACTAGAGTCCATCAGTGTCCTTTTAAATCTGCTTATTATATCATTAAGCATTACAGTTTCTACTTGGATCAAAGTATGAGCTTTTTAAAAACACACGCATATACATAAGAATAATTTATTCATTTTGTATTTTCTTTCCCTTTCTCTGATTTCTAGATTCTAATGGACATATTTCTAGTGTTTTATTTTTCATTCATCTTATTTCTCTCCTTTTCTCATTTAGGCATCTGGGCACTTAAAGCACAGTTTTTAATTTCCATATTTCTTTGAAAATTGTTTTTGTGGAGCTTCTGGGTGGGTGCAGGTAAAGCAGGTAGGGATTGGGTATATGACTTTGCCAAAGTCACCATGACACATTACAACAAATTGGATGGTTTAGATCACCAGATGGTGTTTCTCTTAGTCCTGCACATTGGAATTCTGAGATCAAGGTGTTTGCAGGCTCGGTTACTTCTGGGACCTCGCTCCCTGGCTTCCAGTCAGCCACCAATTTGCTGTGTGCTCATATGGTATTTTTCTCTGTCCATGTGAATCCCTGGTGGCTCTCCTTATAAGGTCAGGTGTGAGCCTGAATTAGGGCCTCACACTTGATATCATTTTCCTTCTGTTACACCTTTAAAGGTCCTGTCTCTAAAAACAATCACATTGGGGGTTAGGGCTGCAAGATATTTACTTTTGGGAGAATCAGTTCAGCCCATTACAGTGAGAGGTCCCAGTGCTCTGCCTCAAAGAAGCCAGGTCTAAGGAGGGCTTAGTGTTCAAAATGAGGGTCAAGATTCCTCATATTATTTTCTATGCTGTCTCTCATATGCACACACACACTTACAAACTCCTGTGTATGCATACAAAAAATATAACTGTCTAAATGTTGCATTCAGGTAAAATCAACATAGCAACCAATAAAATTGAATATTAGAAAATATTAAAATGGGAAAGAAATAGGAAAATGAGAACACAGGTAGTTATATAAGAGTATATATGATTCCATCATCCATCGTCCCCAAAACACATGCATCATGGTATGAGAAACAAAACTAAAACTATTTTTACAGGAATACAGACCAGTTTACAAGAGGGATGCTGTCCTAATTATTTTATAAACTTTGAATTAATGTTAATCAGTTTGAAATTATGATTATATGGCAAGTAGGGAATATAAGTTCTGCTATTACTATAGCAACAGGTTTAATGCTTCCTTTTATCTTCATGCATTATCTACTAAAGTAACTGCAGAGTGGTTCATTATGGCCTCTTCCCAGCCTCCCATGTGGGTGCAGAGGCCCAAGGACTTGAGCCATCTTCTAGCTTCTTTCGCAGGCCAGAGCAGAGAGTTGGATTGGAAGAGAAGCAGCCAGGACTATAACTGATGCCCGTATGGGATGCCCGTGCTTCAGGCTAGGGCTTTAACCCACTGCACCACAGTGCTGCCCCTCACTGCCAGTTTTACATAATAACATTTTAAAAATCATGGCTAGATTTTTTTAAAGATTTATTTATTTACTTTTAAGATAGAGATCCAGAGAAGCAGAGGCAGAGAAAAAGAGAGAGAGAGAGAGAGAGAGAGAGAGAGAGACAGAGAGAGAGATTATCCTTCCACTGGCTCACTCCCCAAATGGCCAGCATTGCCAGGGCTGGGCCAATCCAAAACCAGGAACCTGGAGCTTCTTCTGGATCTCCCATGTGGGTACAGGGACCCATGCACTTTGGCTGTCTTCTATTGCTTTTCCAGGTGCATTAGCAGAGAGCTGGATTGGAAGTGGAGCAGCCAGTACTTGAACTGGTGCCCATATGGGAGGCTGGCACTGTAGGCATGTGCTTATAATTCTTGTAATTATTTTACAAGTTTGGTGATGTAGATATGATTATTACTAAACTTGTGAGAAAATGTTAAATTGGCATATATGTCACATTAGTTTGTTCAAAGCCAACAAAGTGCATCAGTAATAATGTGCTAAATTCACAGAATATTGGCAACTTACTGAGTTTATTTTTAGTAGCTAATGGATAATTACTATGTGGTAATTGCAAACATAATTCACAAGTCCCTGAGCACTCATGTATTAAAATTGAATGGGGAGTGGTGCTGTGGCATGGCAGATGACGCCCCCGCCTGCTGTGCCAGCATCCCATATGGGTGCTGGTCCGAGACTCGGCTGCTCCACTTCTGATCCAGCTCTCTGCTATGGCCTGGGGCAGGGGGCAGTGGAGAATGGTCTAAATCCTTGGGCCCTTGCACCCACGTGGGAGATTCAGAGGAAGCTCCTGTCTCCTGGCTTCAGATTGGTTCAACTCCAGCCATTCCTGCCAGTTGGGGAGTGGGCCAGTGGATGGAAGACATCTCTCTCTCTCTCTCTCTCTCTCTCTCTCTCTGCCTTTCCTTCTCTTTCTGTGTAACTTTTTCAAATGAATAAATAAATCTTTAAAAACAAAACAAATGGGGGAACCTCACATCCGCGAGGTGCTGCATCTGCCTTGTACTATGCCTGAAAGCAGAAGCGAGTCTACGCATGTCATGGATGCACACTCCTGGAGGCAGAATATGTAACTTCTAAAAGCAAAGACAAGAGCCAGCAACACAATCCAAGTCTCCTACATGGATGGCAGGAATCCAATTACCTGGGCTATGAGCACTGCCTCCCAGGGTCTGCATTAGCTGGAAGCTAGAGTCTGGAGCTAGAGCCGGGCTTCAACCCTGGGCACTCAGGTGTGGGACAGAGGTGTCTTAACTATTAGACCAAATGCCTGCTCTGAGGCTCTGTGTTTAATTAACTTTCTTCAAGCAGAAGCCGCATGGTGTAATGGGAAAAACAGCCTTGGAACCTAACAAAGTCTGATTCCTGGATCCCAGTTCAATGTGACCTTGGGCAAGTTGCTTTACTTCTATGAATTTCCTTTTCCTTCTCAATGGACACCTTGCAACTCAGTGTCTAGGAGTGCCCCAGCACAACCCAAGCCGGCATAAAGGACAAGCAGCCGTGATTAAGAGTCTGTCACTCTGTGACCCTCTGGAGGCAAGCGCCCTCTCTCAGCAGGTGTGTGCGCAGCCTGCGTTGACCCCTTCTCTCTGGGCTTGTGAATCTGCCCTCTGGGTGTCCTCTCGCAGACCACAGAGGGTGGTGGCAGTGGGAAAGCCTCTTGATGTCCCCGACCCACTCGGACACGGAACCGGCCCAGGAGGAGGAGAGACAGAAGGGACCCATCGCCAAGGGCTCCACATAGGCCACGTCATGCAGAGTGCAGGAGATCCAAGGAGCAGGCCAAATATATGCATGGCCACCGCCCCCTCAGAGCTCCCCTTGTCCCTCGCTCCCCCTCCTCCACCCACTCGTGCCCCCACCCTGGTCGCCACTGGGCAGCGGTGTCTGTGCAGAGCGCATAGAGGAAATGGTGCCCGCACGCCCTGTGCTGCTCGCCCTCCACAAGCTGGGCCCGGCCGCCCGGGATGGCAAGGCAGCAGCCTGGAAGGCTTCTGGTCTAGCACACCCAGAGCGGAGATCCTTGTCCCCTGCAGGCACTACACCCTCAACCCTTGCGTGATGAGGCGCTGAAGCAGCCGCTGGCGCTGCGGGGCCGTCCCCAAGGACGAGAAAGCGGCCTGGCCAAGGGCAGGGGAGCCGGCCTGCTTGAGTAGAAGGACTGCAGGTGCATGGCGCAGAAACATTCCCTGCAGCTCTCTGCTCCCTTGCGCTGGATTAGGCAGTCCAGCCGCCACCTCTCCTACTCCACCACCGCTGCCTCCACCATGGGCAATGACAGCGCCGGGCCTGGGGGTCGGGGACAGAGCAAGGGGACCAGCAGTACTGCGAGCCCTGTGGGAAGATGGAGAGCCTGCTGTGCTGCAGCCGCACCAGCGCCAGGACTGGAAGGAGCAGGAGCTCGTGTGCCAGGGCAGCGAGAGCGCCTCTGGCCGTGGGGCAGGCCCGCAACCAGCACCCGGCCTTTCTCACCACACCATGGCACAGGGCCGGTGGGGCCGGAGGCCAGGAAAGGAGCTGCGCGTTCCTACAGCACCTCCGCTGCCGCCAGGGATTTGGGCTGGCAGCCGGAGGTGCAGCCAAGGCAAAGGCCAAGTCCGTGGCCCACCCTGCCATAAGCAGGAACCCCGGCCTCCAGGGCCGGGCGGTGGCCAAGGTGGAGCCCAGAAGGAGGAGCCGCTGACCTGCCCATCTCTGTATCAGGAGCAAGCAAACCTGTACCCGCCTAACAACATGCCCTGCAAGGGGCTGGGCCATAGCTGCGGTCTGCAGCCCAAAGGGCAGAGGAAGCCAGTTCCACGCTGCCTTGCATGAGCAAGCGTGGCATCTGTAGTGGACAACTTCCTGGACAAGATAGGTGACGAGATGTGCACCCTGCACTGCACAGGCAACTTCATGGACGGCCAGCTGTGAAACTGCTGGGCTGCTGATGAGCAGCATGGACGACCTTATCCACCACTGTAATGAGAAGCTGGGCAACTACAAAATGATTGGCCAGACGAAAGCCATGGTTGTATCCAGGCAGTGGAACAGGTTATGTGCGGTATGTTGATAATCCAGGTGGAGATGGGAGAGGTCTGACATGTATATATTAATAAAGACTGGGGTGCCAAGGTAAGTGGGGGTATACTTCAAATTCTTCCAGAAAGCAAGCCCAGTTTGCTGACATTGAACACAAATTTGATAGACTGCTGAGACTTCTATATTAAGTAACAATGGTGAGAGTGGGGACCTTTGTATTGTTCTGGATCTTTGGGGGAATGCTTACAGCATTTCCCCATTCAGTAGGATGCTGGCTGTGGGTTTGTCATAAATTGCCTTGATCGTGTTGAAGAATGTTCCTTCTATACCCAATTTGTTTAAAGTTTTAGTCATGAAAGGATGTTGTATTTTATCAAATGCTTTCTCTTCATCCACTGAGATAACCATATGGTTTTCGTTTCTCAGTTTGTTAATATAATGTACCACATTTATTCATCTGAGAATGTTGAAACATCTCTACATATAAGAGATAAACTCCAGTTGGTCTGGGTGAATGATCTTTATGATGTGTTGCTCAATCAGCTAATATTTTGTTGGTGATTTTTGCATCTATGTTCACGGATATTAGTCTATAGTTTTCTTTCTCTGTTGTTTCTTTTTCTGGTTCATGAATTAAGATTATGCTGGCTTAATAGCAGTTTGGGAGGTTTTCTTCTCTTTCAGTCGTTCTGAATAGCTTGAAATGGATGGATTAATTCTTCTTTAAGTGTCTTGTAGAATTGAGTGGTGAAACTATTCAGTCCTGGGATTTTCTTTATTGGGAGAGATTAATTACTGATTCCTTTTCTGTCTTGGTTATTGGTCTGTTAGATTTTCTGTCTTCATACTCAATTATGTTAGATTATATGTGTATAGACATCTATGCATTTCTTCAGAGTTTCTCAATTTATTGGCATATAGCTCTTTGTAGTATTTCCCGATGATTCTTTTTATTTCTATGGTAACTATTATTACATTTCCTTTTTCATGTCTGATTTTATTGATGTGGATATTTTCCTTCATTATTCTTAGTTGGGCCAATGGTGTATTAATTTTGTGTATTTTTTCAAAAAAAAACAGCTCCTCATTTCATGATTTGTATTTTTGGTTCAATTTTGTGTATTTCTTCTCATCTAATATTAAGTATTTTTCTTCTACTAATTTAGGGTTTGGTTTTTTTTTCTAGGTCCTTGAGATGCATTGACAGTTCACTTGTTTGGTGTCTTTCAATTTCTTATGTAGGTACCCATTGCTATAAATGTCCCTTGCAGCACTTCCTTTATTGTATCCTGTAAGTTTTGATATGATGTACTGTACTGTTTCTTTCCAGAAATATTTATATTTCTTCTATGACCTACTGTTCATTCAGGAGCATGTTGTTCAGTCTCCATTTGTCTGCATATGTCCTAGAGATTCTTGAATTGCTGATTTCCAGGTTCACTCCTCTGTGGCCAGAGAAGATGCATGGTAGGATTTCAGTATGGTGTAGCATAAGGTCCAGAGAAAGTTCCATGCACTGGTGAGAAGAATGTGTGTTCTGCTACTGTGAGATTAAAAGCTCTGTAGATATCTTTTAGGTCCATTTGGTCTACAATGTTGATTAAATTTGTTGTATCCTTGCTGATTTTTGGTCTGGTGATCTGTCCATTGTTAAAGTGGAGTATTGACGTGCCCCATTACTATTAAATTGGAACCTATATATCTATTTAGATCCCTTAAATTTTCATTTAAATATCCAGATGCCCTGTAATTGGGTGCATATACACTTATTATAATGACATCACCTTGTTGAATTGATCCCTTAATTATTAAGCATGCCCTTCTTTGTCTCTTTTTACAGTTTTTGTGTGAAAGTATATTTTGTGTGATATTAGGAGAGCAACACCAGCTCTTTTTTGGTTTCCATTAGCATGGAATAACTTTTTCCATCCTTTCTGTTTCAGTCCACATGTATCTTTGTTGGTAAGATGTGTTTCTTGTAGGCAGCAAATAGGTGGGTCTTGTTTTTCAATCCATCCGACCAGTCTGTATCTTTTAACTGGAGAGTTGAGGCCATTTACATTCAAGGTGACTTTTGATAAGTAACAACTTAGCCCTGCCATTTTTCTATAAATATTCCTATTGTTTATTTTGGATTTCCTTTGTACTTTTACTAGATTTTATGTCTTTACTTTTTTATCATATCGATGACCCTGTTTCTGTGTTTCTGTGCAGCACATCCTTAAGCATCCTTTATAAAGCTGGACAAATGGTGTCAAATTTTTTCAATTACTGTTTAACAAGGAAGGTCTTTATTTCACCTTCATTCATAAATGAGAGCTTTTCAAGGTACTGTATTCCAGGTTTTAGGTTTTTTTTTTTTTTTTCGTTAAAGCTTGGAATCTCCTATGCTCTAGGGTTTCTGATGAGAAGTCAGTTATAAGTCTAATTGGAGATTCCCTGAAAGTAATCTGGCATTTATCTCATCCACATTTTAGAATCTTTTCTTTATGTTTTATTGTGGAGAGTTTGACCACAATATGTCATGGTGAAGATATTTTCTAGTCATATGTGTTAGGAGTTTTATGTGCTTCCTCTATTTGGACATCCATTTCTTTCTCCAAATTGAGGAAATTTTCTGTAAATATTACACTAAATATGCCTTCTAGTACACTCTCTATTTCCACACATTCAGGAATTCCTAAGAACTATATGTTGGGTTGTTTGATAGTATCACATAAATCTCCAACATTGTTCTTAATTTTTGAATTTCTTCTTCTTTTGGTATGGCATTTTCTAATTATCTGTCCTTCTCCTTCTCCTCCTCCTCCTCCTCCTCCTCCTCTTTCTCCTTCTCCTTCTACTTCTCCTTCTCCTCTTTCTCCTTCTTATAAGATTTGTGTTCTAGCTTGATATTCTTTCTTCTGCCTTCAATTCAGTTGTTAAGAGTTTCCACAGGATTTTTATTTGATCTATTGAATTCTTCATTTCTAATATTTCATTTTTATTATTCTTTTAAAATCCAAATTTCATAGGAAAAATTTTCTTTCATGTAATGCATGGCTTTCTTTAATTCATGGATTTGCTTCTGATTGCTTGAGTAATCCTATGATTAATTTTTTGAATCCCATTTCCAGCATTTCATGAAGCTCTTCATTTTTACATTTTAATATTGATGTGTTGCAGATTTTCTATACATTTTATGTAAACAGTGAAGTTTCAAAAATTATTCTCATTGAGCAAGAAAATAAAAGCAGTGTGACCTCAAAAAATATTGATGTGTTGTTGTGTTTCTTTTGTGTGGAATGTCATGCTGTGTTCCTTATTCTTGTTTTTGAATTGAATTTCTGCCTATATTTTTAGGCATTTGTGTCTATACTTGTTGGTTTTTTCCTCTGGTGGGTTTTATCTTTGAATTATGCTTTGTGGTTCAGTGGAATGCTTGCATGTTCAGGAGTTTTATGTGCTTCCTCTATTTGGACATCCATTTCTTTCTCCAAATTGAGGAAATTTTCAGAGGTGTGTGCTAGGTGTGACCAGAGAGCTGTAGTCAATGCCCTAGCATGGTGCCAGTATCCAGGGTAAGTCCCATCTTGGGTGAGGTAGATCCCCTCTTGTTAACAGAAGGGAGTTGGTCACCTCTGCTGGTGTGATCACAGCCTCATCTACTCTCGTCCAAGTTGATCAATGCTCAGGTGTTAGCCCCAGTGGGCACAACACTCATCTGTGCTCATATATGAACCACAGAAATGATTTCATAGCCCTCACTCCAAGCATGGGTCCCACTGCATTGACCTGCCCCAGGTCACCATGTAGGTCTGTGTGAGCCACACACAGTGATTTCTCAGAGGCCCAGATACATGCTGCACCCTCTCATGCAGCCATAATGTCCTCACAGCCTCAGCACACAAGGATCCTGTAGTTGCTGGGTGCAGTGAGTCCACCCCACCCCCCACCTGTCCAGTCCACAGAGAGGCAGACATTTCCCTGAGGCCACTGTCTGTTGGAGTTCAGCCTAAGCAGCTTGAGCCCCAGAGCCTGTGGTATGTTAGGAGGCTGGGAGTGCCTCACAGTCTCAAGTGGGTGCCCAGCTCCCTGTCAATTCTTACAGCCAGGCTCAAAGAAGGTGGGGACCTTGGATTTTTTCTTTGGCTAGAATCTCTGAATCACATGTATATACAGAAGAGCCACTGGCCAACTGTTGCCATCTCCCTGCCATTGCCATGAGTGAGGGCACTAGATTTCTTTTTGAGATAGTAATAATGTTCTAAACATGGCATTCATTATGGTTGCACATTTCTTAAATCCCCTGAACTCTACACTTTCAATGGATGAATAATATGGCAAGCTAATTATACTCATATATAATATATATTTTAAGAAATTTATGACCTAATAATTTGTAAATATGTATACTAAATTATTTCACTTTTTGTGTGTGATACTAACACACTAATATTTCAGATTCCAGGCTCCATAAAATATGATTTCCTTTTTGTATAATACATTATAGATGGATAGATATAGATAGATGGATATGGTTATAAGTGCATGAAAATATCTGCATCATGTAAAAATTAATAATAATGATGTTTAATGCAGGGGCATGTCTTCAATAGATTGTTGATGAAGGTGATGTTAATCTCATCTATGTTTCTAAAGAATGTATTTAAGGAATAAATAGAGAGCTCAACAAGTTCAGACACCTGAGGTGCATAACTGTTTATCTTCATTAGTAATTAGTAATTTCTTAATCCTAAGGGAATCCTTAGTTAGTGAATTCTATCTCATCATTGTGCTCTTTATTTTTTGCTATAGCGACTATATCATTCATTCTTCTGCATTAAGTACAAATTAATTTTTAGAACCCCTCTTACTGACTAGGTACTCAAAATTAAGAAATCCAGCCAGTACATGGAAGGTGTGACTATGATACAGAGAGAGAAAGTGAGTTGCAAAATGATCAGGCAATAGTTGAGTGTGTCCTTTCCACTTTCTCTGTTCAAAGCAGATTGTTATGGAATCCACATCTCAAATTGTAGAATGTCCTGCTGACAATGACAAGTGATCACTATTACAGGAACAATAATTCTTGTGAGCAGATATTAGGACCTACTGCTCCATGATGGCATTCTGTGTTTTTGATCTCTGCAATCCATTTTCTATTTAAATCAGTGTGACCCTAAGACCTAAGCATTTAGGGTACACAAAATTTGCTTCTTTGGTCTGAGGTAGAGGTACTTAAGGTGGAAATCTCAAAAGTTGTGTCTCTTAATTTGGAGGATAAAGTAACTGATAGGCAGTTGCAGCATCTAAGATGATACAAGAATTTAAATAGTACATTTCATATCCCTATCCATACAGAAAATGAGTAATGGCTGTGAACTAAGAATCATCATCCCCATTACATTCCCACTGAAGTTCTCTTCAACTGTATCACAGCATCCATGCCCATTCTCAATAGGACAGGAGCAGAAGTAGCTCCATGAAACTCTTATATTCACCTCTTTGCCTTGTTTGTGGCAAAATCCAGCAGATAAATAACAAGGTTCTGGTCAAGTTCTTAAAATAATATTAAAGTTTTTTTAGATATGTGGAGAGGAAGGCAAGTGGACAGATGGTCAACTGGATTTCAGATACTTCTGGATAAGCCAATATCAGACAGTCAGCTTTTAAATTTGCACAATATTTTTTGAATGTATTTGCCTCATTTCCCAGGTATATTATGGAAATAAATGGACTAGACTAATGTCTCAACTGTGGGAAATTATCCATTGATAATTCACAAATTATTTCAGAAGATGAGATCAATCATAATTTTAAAAATTGATGAAAGAGCTGCCAAAATAATGACATTTCTTCTTTAAGTGTTTTAAATTACAATAGAATCCCTGGTGTGTGGTACAATGGGTTAAGCTGTGGCCTGCAATGTTGGCATCACATATGGGCATATTTCAGTCTTGGTTACTCTTCCAATCCAGTTCCTAGATAATGTGCCTGGGAAAGCAATAGATGGTGGCCCAAATGCCCCCCATGTTGAAGACCCAGATGAAACTCTTGGCTTCAGCTGGACCAGCCCTGACCATTGCAGCCATTTCCAGAATTAACCAGTGGATGGAAAGATTTGTTCTCTCTCTCCCCATAAATCCCCCCTTCCTTCTTCTCTCTCTCTGCCTTTAAAATAAATAAAATAAACCTATGAAAATAATTAAAATAGAATATGAGATTTTTCCTCCTTAAATATCTGTGATGAGAAGGCATGGGTTCTATAACCACCATACAATTATTGGAACCAAAGAAGATGACAAAATTAGTGACCATTACCAAACATTTCTTCTCACATTTGAATTTCCCCATTAATAGAATGTGAATTTGTCAAATTAAGAATTTAATAAGAAATGAGAATTTCACAGGGGTGTCATATGTATAGAGATGTGTACTCATGTATACCCTCTGTTCTTGAGGAGTCTATACAGGAAATATACGGATAACCCTTCTTGTTTCCTAATGGAGGGTTGAAAAATCCTGTGAAAAATGTAGCCACACCTTTCCATGATATTCTCAATATAGGACAATGGGAAGGCTTTTCTGCACTACATCTTAGCAAGTGCTGATTCTACCCACTCCCACCATCAAACTTGCTAACCATGGAGCTTTCCTGTTGCTGCTCCACCACTCAGGTTGGCGTCTGTGCTTGTGAATGTTTGTGTGAGAGTAACAGAGGATATCTGAGATCCAGTGTAATCTAAGGAGTGGGACAGGTGTCTCTGCACTTGGTGTTAGCCAAAACTTCCATCGATCAGGTCAGGTCTTGCCGCGGACTGTCAGCTCGGAGACTTCACAGACCGAGGGAGAACAGGATGAAGGCGTCTAGGGAGACAAGGAATCGGCGAGGAAAATGACAGACAGACACCAGTGTAGTACTAATGCTGCTGCGTTTATTGTCTGTTAAGTTAGGGTTTTTATAGTAAAACTTCTAAAGCTTGAGGGAAAAACATCATTGATTAACAGAAGAACAAAGGTTAACATGGTCAGAACAGTGCGGTAACAATGAGGGAATAGTGATAACATTTTAACCGCATATAGGCCTCATTCACCCCAGGTCAGAAAGATATTCCTCTTCTATCTGTGCCCAATCATGAGGAACACGCCATTGTATGCGCCATTGTATGCGCCACTGTATGCGCCATTGTATGCGCCACTGCCTTAGCCATTTTTATAGTTTCCCATATCTGTTGTCTTTCCTGCCTTGTCTACCATTAATTAGGTATTGTTCATATCCTCAGGGAAGAGTTCTTTTTGGGATTGTTGCTAACAATTCCTTTTGCTTTCGGTTTGGGTCTGAATGTGGATTCCCTATGAGCTGTTTGACCCGAGTTTCCTCAGGGTCATTCTTGCTTTCTTTTAGCAATTTCCGTTGCTCCATAGCGTCCAGGAAGTCTCCCAGAGTCCGATTGCTAAGGCTTCTTCCAGGAAGGCTTTCACAGCTGGCGGTGCAAAGAGCGTGATGTTCTGAATTGCTTCCTCAGGAATGTTAAAGGAACTGTTTGCTATGATAATGGGTTTCCGGTAATCCTATTGTTGTTCCGTGTCCTTGGGGGCATGAGCCCAGATCAAATACAGGCAACAAAGGTAGATTGCAATCATCCCTAACATTATGTACAAAGGACAAAGCAAACGCAGGAACCAACACAGGAAGGGCTTTCGGCTTCCACTATGTAGAAACAAGATCATTATTGACCTCTGTCTCCACAGGAGGTGCTTGAGGCCCCTCTCCGAAGAGATCTCACCTCAGCCCTTCAGCCCGTGGAGGTCTCTGGGGCAGCTGTTTTTGCTACGCAGATGTTACCACAGCTGTAGGCGTAGCAGTTCCTCCTTTTTTGTTTTTAAAACGAAGCTCGAAAACTTCCTGTTGAACGCTCTGTAAAGAACGAAACACAAGTTTTCCTGCAGATCTTCAAACTGTAGGTGAGAGCTACTCATCACCTCAATATCCTTTTGTAAGGTTTGTAAGTCATGAGTGATATCGTTATCATGCCAAAGACCTTGTAAATGAGCCTTAACCTTGTCCCATGGGTGTGAAGTATTATAGGGCAGTGGAGTGACACAAATCGACTTAAAGGAACTATGACAACGAGCGGAAAACATTGTTTGCAAATTAGCAATATCCTGGCCTAAGGCTAAGACTACTTCCTCTAGAACATTTATCTTTGTTTCCAATTTTCTATCAATAGCCTCTTGAGTCAGGAGAGCTAGGGAGATATTTTCATTAAGTGTGTTGACAAAATGAGCAGTTTGGATTTCCTGAACTAAAGCCGTGGTTGCTACGGCAAACGTTGTCAAAAGTGCGATAAGTGCAGAAATTTCTAAAATCAAGGCAGCCACAAAACGTTTAACACGAAGCAGCTTATTAAACATTTGCAATACTTGTAGTGCTGAATTATCATACCACACATCTTCAGTAACATTGACAGGTAATAAGACAAAAGGAGGGCGGCGAACCAGTAACATTGTTGAAAAATTTTTTGGCAAACTTGAAGAAATACAATTAGTTAAGAAGCAAGTAGTGCAGGAAATTTTGTATGAACGACCTACTTTAGTAATATTTAAAGCCTCAGATTGAGCTAGCAAGATTGCAGAAGGATAAGCCACACAAGCTTTTAAGGAAATGGGTGATGGGTGAGTTTCATTAGGTTGCTTTTCTAGCAGCATATTACTGGCGGCAACCAACCTAAACAGATCTGTATGTTTTTTTGTTTGATTATGGTTGGTTGCATATAAGAATGGTTTAACGAAGCCTGACGAGAACCATCTCCTCAATGGCTCACCGTAACTTTGGAAAGTGTATCCACTAAATTTTGCCGAATTGTTACTCAAGTAAGCAGCATAATGTCGACTAGCTTTAGGTGTCCCAGCGGAGTTTGAAAAATCCCACAAAGTAAGCGAATTATCTGAGACCGGGTGAAAGTAAGCAGCAGAGGAAGGAAAACCACAGGAAAGCCAAACCGGAAATTTAGTGAGGGAAGAAGCCCAGACCCTGTCAGGGTTAGAGTACTTCCTCTCACAAGACGGCAATGGCATATTAAGTTCCTCAACCTTTGTAAAATTGTCCCGGTACAAAGTACTTCCTACAATCTGTATCTGTAATTCCCACATAAGGCGCTTACCAGGATAGTGAGGATCAGGACCGTCCGTAAGGAATGTACGGTACCCAGAGGGAAGGCAACCATAGGGAGGCTGATCGTGCAGAGCGACACAAATTGGAAGGGAGTCTGCTCTGCCCTCAAAGGTAATGATAGAGGAAGAAGAAACCTTCCCCTCACTACCTTGTTCTCCTCCCACCCTGACTGAATCATTGGTTAAGACCTTAATAGGGTCCTGATCAAGCCACCCTATTGGCTGGACAATAGGTGGGTTAGGGACGTAAGCCCAATATGGGACTGCAGTTGCGGGTGAAACTGAAAGTAAAGTCAGAAAGGCCAAAAAAAGGTTACAAGCAGTAAGCGGTTGCCGTTGTTGTAGTAAAAGGTCTTGTGCTTCCTTTGAAAAAGACCGGATGGCCGTCCAGGTCATATTACGCTTCTGCGGTTTAAGCATGAGTTTCTTCATCTGATAAGTCAGAGCCTTCCTGTGTCTGCGCATGCGTCTCCTTTTGCGGCTGTGAGACTGGTTTGACAAGTCTGTCAGGGATCCAGATGGGGGAGTCTGCATCCTGTGGAAACACACAAGCATAGCCTCGTCCCGAGGTAATTATTGCCGGCACACTGAAGGCAAAATGCTCTGAGTCTGTAGGATGTAACTTAATAGTAAAGAAGCAATCCTGTAGATCTATTACTGTTACATGCCATCCTTTAGGAATTGCCACAGGTGACGGGAGTCCTGGTTGGAGGGCTCCCATGTCCTTCATTACAGCATTAACTGCTCGGAGGTCTTGAAGCAACCTCCATTTTCCTGATTTCTTTTTAATAACAAACACAGGTGTATTCCATGGACTATTAGACTCTACAAGATGTCCCAATTTTAACTGTTCTTGTACTAACTGCTCAAGAGCCTTTATTTTTTCTATGGTTAGGGGCCACTGGCTTACCCATACTGGCTCTTGAGTAAGCCACTCAATTTTGTCGGCTATTAGATTTTCTCCAGCGGCCCCTATGTAAAATGCTGTTCACTTAAATTATCTGAAGTTACTAATTTTATTGTCATAGGTCCCAGAATATCTCTTCCCCACAGAGAAAAGGGCAGAGAGGGTAGGACATATGGTTGAATAAAGCCACTTTTGCCCTCTGCTGTCCATGTAAGCATAGCAGCACTTTGCAGTACCCCCGAAGCTGTGCCTAGTCCCACAAGAGATGTCCCAGTTTTTGTGACTGGCCAAGAATTGGGCCACTCCGAGGCTGCAATGCAAGTCCTATCGGCCCCAGTGTCCATAAGCCCTTTAAACTCTTTGCCATTCAAATAAAAGGTGGCAAAAGGTCTCTGAGTTAGATCTTGGATAAGAAAGGTTGAATCTGATCCTGAACTGCCAAATTGACCTGATCCCCTTTCTGTGTTAATAACAGGATTAGGCAGGTTAATATAAGGTAATAACAATAATTGCGCTATTCTTTGTCCCTTATGAATTTGAATTGTTTTTTTTAATGGTCTAACCATAACCTCAGTATCGGCATCCACTACTCCAGGAAGAACCTCAAAGTTTTTTGTGTAGTTGGAACTTCTCCCTAAAATCAGGCCCATAGTTTGGGCCGGCAAGGTTCCTTTTGTATTAGTGGAAATGAGGGACACTCCATCCCACTTAGATAAAAGAACATCCTGAGAACTTGCCAAGTCCAACCCTGCACTTCCTGGAGTTGCCCTAGGTAATTGATGAATAGTAAATTCTGGGGCACAGGTGTTTAACCCCTGACTTAGCGTCTCTCCCTTTGTTGCCGGGCTAGGAGACAGCCCCTCTTCTAGTTTTTTCCATCCTCCTCTTTCTTGGAATCTGTTAGTGGAGTTCCATCCTTATGGAATTTTGACTTACATTCATTTCTCCAGTGTTTCCCTTTCTTACACCGGGGACACAGGCCAGGAGGGTCCTTTTTTCTAGGATCCTTCTTGCTAGGGCAATGTTTCTGCATGTGTCCTGTATCTCCACAACTATGACAAGTAAGTTCCTTCTTTGCGCCACCTCCATATGTCTTCTTCACATAGGCACTAAATTTTTGCCCTTTCATGGCTGCAGCATAAGCCATCCCTTGGACTACTGCTGGTGAGGCATCTAAACATGCTTTGATATAATCTGATACTGTTCCAGTTTTTCTGATCGGCCTTATCAAGTCTTGACATAATGGATTTGCATTTTGACAAGCCAATTGTTTGAGCAGCATATCCGTCCCCTCAGAGGGGGGCAGCATCCTATTTACTGCTTCCTCTAATCTAGATACAAAATCCTGATATGGCTCTTCAGTAAATTCATTTAACATTTTGGCCGATACAGGAAAACCGGATTTAGTCAGCATTTTTTGTAACATAATTACCAACATTTTTTCATTTTTTGTTAGCAAATGCCCCATGGTTTCCTTTCAAGATTACTCACGCTTAACCGATGATCCTTTATCGGCGGGACTGCAGTTCCCTGGTGAGAGCCGTTCCCTGTACTGAAAGAAAGAGAACTTACCCTGCCTTCAGGTCCCTGTTCGGGCGCCACCTGCCGCGGACTGTCAGCTCGGAGACTTCACAGACCGAGGGAGAACAGGATGAAGGCGTCTAGGGAGACAAGGAATCGGCGAGGAAAATGACAGACAGACACCAGTGTAGTACTAATGCTGCTGCGTTTATTGTCTGTTAAGTTAGGGTTTTTATAGTAAAACTTCTAAAGCTTGAGGGAAAAACATCATTGATTAACAGAAGAACAAAGGTTAACATGGTCAGAACAGTGCAGTAACAATGAGGGAATAGTGATAACATTTTAACCGCATATAGGCCTCATTCACCCCAGGTCAGAAAGATATTCCTCTTCTATCTGTGCCCAATCATGAGGAACACGCCATTGTATGCGCCATTGTATGCGCCACTGTATGCGCCATTGTATGCGCCACTGCCTTAGCCATTTTTATAGTTTCCCATATCTGTTGTCTTTCCTGCCTTGTCTACCATTAATTAGGTATTGTTCATATCCTCCGGGAAGAGTTCTTTTTGGGATTGTTGCTAACAATTCCTTTTGCTTTCGGTTTGGGTCTGAATGTGGATTCCCTATGAGCTGTTTGACCCGAGTTTCCTCAGGGTCATTCTTGCTTTCTTTTAGCAATTTCCGTTGCTCCATAGCGTCCAGGAAGTCTCCCAGAGTCCGATTGCTAAGGCTTCTTCCAGGAAGGCTTTCACAGCTGGCGGTGCAAAGAGCGTGATGTTCTGAATTGCTTCCTCAGGAATGTTAAAGGAACTGTTTGCTATGATAATGGGTTTCCGGTAATCCTATTGTTGTTCCGTGTCCTTGGGGGCATGAGCCCAGATCAAATACAGGCAACAAAGGTAGATTGCAATCATCCCTAACATTATGTACAAAGGACAAAGCAAACGCAGGAACCAACACAGGAAGGGCTTTCGGCTTCCACTATGTAGAAACAAGATCATTATTGACCTCTGTCTCCACAGGAGGTGCTTGAGGCCCCTCTCCGAAGAGATCTCACCTCAGCCCTTCAGCCCGTGGAGGTCTCTGGCGCAGCTGTTTTTGCTACGCAGATGTTACCACAGCTGTAGGCGTAGCAAGGTCTATTCTGGGCTGGAAGGAGACATTACTTTAAATCCACAGGTATGGGGGTAGAGATGAGGTGACTCAGCCTGTGCTTCTGAAGATTGCTTTTCAGCTTGTAGTGCACTACCAGAAGGCCACTGTGTGCCTCCAGGTGTACAAAATGTGGTTCCAGATGCTCTGTGAACAATGTGGCTGATTCAACATAGGAATGGATGTGCAGACCATGTGATTTGGAGGGGTGTGATGGTGTGATATTAGTTCCTGGAAGTCAGTTCTAGATGCTCTGTCTATACATGTTCCTGATCCACAGTGACTACAGGATGGCGTTAGGTATGTGGGCCAAGAGTGGTGGGAGTTCCATGGGGTTGAATCTAGGTTGTTGCTCTGTCACAGTTTACTCATCTCTAAGATGAGAATACTGACAATACTAGCCAAATGCCCCTAAATTCCAAAATAAATCATTGTGAAATGTGTACCAGCTGCCTCATGCTACATGGAAGTTGTATTTGTAGAGTTTCATGTTGCCTCCCCTACAAGTGAAGCTTCTGGTTCCCTCCTGCACTGTGTTACCTGTCTAGTCTCTCTGGTTTGAGTTTACAGCAGTTTCTACAAGATCTATTTTCTAAGAAAAGGAAGTTATACAAGGGAAATTTGGGTGCTGGATAATATTTTTATTTCCCTTTGAAAAACTTAGTTTATATTGTATGAAAAACAGAGCTCCATAAATAGGAATTGTCTCTGAAAAAAACAACTCTCTCACTGGATTTTTTTCTTAGTGTTTCAGAGTAGGGACTAGATAAGCTCTGACTTGTGTCAATCGTAGCTTTACTTGGACCAAGGAGTTACTGATGAGGCTGACCAGAATGAACATGACTGGATTGATGCTACCTTGCCTTGTCCATAGGTTATCAAAGACTGGTGACATGAATTATTTGGACCAACTTTCACAAAGAAGGTGTGATTTGTTGAAGAGGACTGACAAGTGGCTATGAAATATTACTTATAAGCAGGGTCTTGAGGGTGGAAACTATGGTGCTGTAAGTCTATGATTTGAAATAAGAAATTTAAATGGTGGAGTTAGAAATGTGCCAAGGGATTGCAATAGAATCCCATCAAGGTTGCATGTACCAATGCGATCACACTAGTCCAAGTGATCAATATCAGTTCACAATTGAACATACTGATAGGTATGTGTGTGTATACATTTAAGTAAAAATTTAAAACATGGAGATATGATCTTCAGACAATTTCTTTGTGGAATTTACATGACCTCTCTTCATGTCAGTAGCTTTAGTAAGAGCCAACTGAATTGCACATATAATGTGGATGAAAACATCTACATGTGATTGTAAAGTTGTACTGATTTTATTTGGCGTGTGGTTCATTTCGGACCTACTCACAAACATGTATCAGCATTTGATGCCTAAGTACTCAAAAAACTTACTAGATTAGAAAAGAATAATTTGACTTGTAAATCAGTTAACATTTTGGGGTGGGCTTAGCTGACAGTTCTTATGATCAATCTAGGTTCACAAATAAGGTTTTAGCCCTCTGGTACCTTGATTGAGGCTGGTGTCTTAAAGATGACTTCACTCACATATCTGGTGATTTATTCTGGCTCTAACATATTCTCTCTGTTTCCAAGAGGCAGGCCCCAGGTTTCTTCACAAGATCAGTGTTTCAAAAAAGGAGAACTACTAGACACATATTTCTAAAAACTATGCTTGTATCATATTTTCTGATATCCCATTGGCTAAAGCCATTGAAATGGGAAAATCAAGGGTCATTGTCAGGAATAACTGTGAGGGCATGGATAAATGAAGTGTTATCTGAACCATTAGTGGAGACGTGTACTATAATAAACATCTATTTTGAACATTTTCCTTAAAGTTGCAGGCAAAAATGTGAGCTAACAAGATGCATACTGGGATGTAAGCAAGAAGTATTCTAATTGAAATGCTAGTGAGCATCTGTATTAATAGGAAAATAGTTAATACCACTCAAGTATTTTTTCTATAGAGTAAATTCTAGTGACAGCATTAGGTTTCTTTCTTTGGTTTACTATAATTTATTTGTACAACAATCCTTATATTATTTCTTAATAATTAATTAATAATTAATTAATAATTAATTTCTTAATCCTTAAATTATTTCTTTACAGTAACATTTTCACACAATTATCAAATAGATGTTTCCATTAACTCTGTAATGACTTGTTTTTAATTTCTACTCCTTAATCAAATTGCCAGTATTCTTCTACTCATTAATCGAATTGCCAGTATTCTTCTTAAGAAGGTGCTCCTTCCTGCCTTTTCCCATGACTGAAGGGTTATTCCACAACAGCAGGTGGATTATGTTTTGCTTTACCACCTAACGTGTCTATTTTTTACCACCTAATGGGCCCATGTTTTCTCTATTCACTTCTGTCATAATAATGTCATCTGGCACAGTAGAATCTCTGATCCATACTAGTTTTCTCAAGACTGTTGCCATTCACCTTTTCTTCCAGGGATAACACTGCCAACCTCTGTGTCACAGACAAAAGAAAATACATATCCAGTAAGTTATTTACTTAATTATTCATCAGCTTATTTTGCTTTATATTTTAGGAGTTTTATAAATGTTCATTAATGAAAATGGGAAAGTAAGCATAACTAAAATTCAACATTAGAAATTGCATAAACAAGGTGATGCTGATGTGGCTACAAGACATTCTAGTCATCTAAGTTTAGTGAAAAGTGATTCTTGATTTCTCTGTTGCCACAACAAAAGACATATTTGTTATATGATTCTAATTGCAACTTAGAGGAGAATGTGGTGAATTCTTGGGGCACAGGAAGGATGAAACAGGGTCTAGATGGACATATAGATGACTCTGCAAAAGAGAATGACCTAGAAGGAGGTGACAGCAGGGGGTGGTCCACTGACCTTGGTCTCATAAGTGAGCAAAAAGTCCTTTCTTGGTATGGGCTGCTCAACTCAGCATCTGTCACATCCTCACGTCACATAAGAAATATTTGAAGCATCTATTTTTAAAACTTGTTCTCTTCATAATACATGTTCCTTCAAAGGACACATACTTTTTTCTCTTTTTAAAATGACATATTTACCTTGAATGAACAGCTTAAGTGCAGTTTTTAAATTATCATGTTCAGGGAGTTGCTGTGATGGAAAGCAAGCTAAGACACCATTCGCTAGCCCTTCATCCCTTATCAGCATGCACTTCAAGTTCTGGCTACCACACTTGCTGTCTGCTCCCTAATCATGTACCTGGGAGGCAGTGGATGATGCCTTCTGTGGGTGGGTTCCTGCCACTTACCTGGAAGACCAAGATGGAATCTTGGCTCCTGGATTTGGGCTGGCTTAGCCCTGACAGTTGGGGGCATTTGTGGAGTAAATCAGTGGATGGAAAATCACTGTCTCTGTCTCTGTCTCTCTTTCTCCCCTTTCTTCCTCCCCTCCTCTTTTCCCTTTTTCATAGAAATATCTCTTAAATATATCTTAATTATACTTGTATCAGAAATTTCATATTTATTACTTGTTTTTAAGAAAATTCTGGGTACATGTTTGGCACAGGTGTTAAAATACAGCTTGGGATGCCCACATCTCATATCAGTTTCTGGAGCAAACCCTGATTTGGTTTCCAATCCCAGCTTTCTGCTAATGCACATCCTGGGGTGCAGCAGGTAATGGCTCAGGTAGTTGGGTCCCAGCCACCAACATGGCAGACTGGGACTGGTCTCCAAGCTCTGAGCTTTACGTGATGGAGCCTTGGCCTTTCATGGAGTGGTGATCAATAGATATCACTATTTTTTTCTTTTTTAAATTACATTTTTATTTTATTTTTTTATTTTTAATTATCTTTATATACAGAAGATCGATTCAGTATATACTAAGTAAAGATTTCATCAGTTTGCACCCACACAGAAAAACAAAATGTAAAAATACTGTTTCAGTACTAGTTATAGCATTACTTCACATTGGACAACACATTAAGGACAGATCCCACATGAGACGTAAGTACACAGTGACTCCTGATGTTGATTTAACAATCTGACACTCTTGTTTATGGCATCAGCAATCTCCCTAGGCTTTAGTCATGAGTTGCCAAGGCTATGGAGGCCTATAGGGTTTGCAGACTTCAATCTTATTCCGACAGGGTCATAGTCAAAGTGGAGGTTCTCTGCTCCCTTCAGAGAAAGGTACCTCCTTCTTTGATGGCCCCGTTCTTTCCACTGGGATCTCACTCACAGAGATCTTTCATTTAGGTCTTCTTTTTTTTTCTTCCAGTGTGTCTTGGCTTTCCATGCCTAAAATATTCTCATGGGCTCTTGAGCCAGATCTGAATGCCTTAAATGCTGATTCTGAGGCCAGAGTGCTATTTAGGACATCTGCCATTCTATGAGTCTGCTGTGTATCCCACTTCCCATGTTGGATCATTCTCTCCATTTTTGATCCTATCAGTTAGTATTAGCAGACACTAGTCTTATTTGTGTGATCCCTTTGACTCTTAGACCTATCAGTGTGATCAATTGTGAATGAAATTAATCACTTGGACTAGTGAGATGGCCTTGGTACATGCCACCTTGATTGGATTGTATTGGAATCCCCTAGCACAATTCTAACTCCATCATTTGAGGCAAGTCCGATTGAGCATGCCCCAATATGTACATCTCCTGCCTTTCTTATTCCCACTCTTATATTTAACAGGGATCACTTTTCAGTTAAAATTTAAACACCTAAGAATAATTGTGTGTTAATTACAGAGTTCAACCACTAGTACTAGAATAAAAAAATACTAAAATGGATAAAGTATTACATTGTACAATAACAGTCAGCACAAGAGCTGATCAAGTTACTGTTTCTCATAGTGTCCATTTCACTTCAACAGGTTTACCCTTTGTTGCTCAGTTAGTTGTTGCCCGATCAGGGAGAACATATGATATTTGTCCCTTTGGGACTGGCTTAATTCACTCAGAATGATGTTTTCCAGATTCCTCCATCTTGTTGCAAATGACCGGATTTCATTGTTTTTGACTGCTGTATAGTATTCTATAGAGTACATGTCCCATAATTTCTTTATCCAAATGTATGCTTTGAATTCCCTGTGATCTTTTGCTGTGAGGTTCCCTTTGTTTACCTTCTTTTATGTTGATGGCTGTGTTTCTGTGTGTAACACATCTTTAAGCATCTTTTGCAGGACTGGATGAGTGGCAACAAATTCTTTCAATTTCTGTTTGCTGTGAAAGGTCTTTATTTCACATTCACTCACAAATGAGAGCTTTGTAGGATATAATATTCTGGGCTGGCAGTTTTTCTCTCTTAGTACCTGGGCTATGTCTCGCCATTCCCTTCTAGCTTGTAGGGTTTCTGATAAGAAGTCAGCTGTGAGTCTAATTGGAGCTCCTCTGAGAGTAATCTGATGTTTCTCTGTTGCACATTTTAGGATCTTTTCTTTCTATTTCACTGTGGTGAGTTTAATTACAATGTGTCATGGTGAGGATCTCTTTTGGTCATGTTTACTAGGGGTTCTTTGAGCTTCCTGTACTAGGATGTCTCTGTCCTTCTCCAAAACTGAGAAATTTTCTATTATCTCACTAAAAGGCATTCTAATCCTTTCTCCCTCTCCATGCCTTCAGGAACTCCTAGAACTCGAATGTTGGGTTTTTTAATAGTATCCTGTAGATTCCCAACAATATTTTTTAGATTTCTAATTTCCTCTTCTTTTCTTTGGTTTGACTGTATAATTTTCTGTGTTCTGTCTTCTAAGTCTGATATTCTCTCTTCTACTTCACCCATTCTATTTGTAAGGCTCTGTAATGTGTTTGTTATTTGATCTATTGAATTATTCACTTCATTATGATTTCTCATCACTATCACAGTTTCATGTTCTACTAGTTGTTTCATTTCATTTTGATTCCTCCTTAATATTTCATTTTCATGAGAGAGATTTTCTACCTTGTCCACTAAGGATTTCTGTAGTTCAAGAATTTGTTTTTGAGTACTTCTTAGTGTTCTTATCAATTTTTTGAGATCTGCTTCTTACATTTCTTCTATCTCATCATCTTTATAATCTTGAATTGGGGTGTCTTTTTCATTTGGGGTTGTCATAGTGTCTTCCTTGTTCTTGTTACCTTGGTTTTTGCATTTGTTGTTTGGCATATTGGTTTATTCACTGTGGTGTTTTTTCTTGTTACACTATATCTCTAGATAAGTGGATTGTCTGCTTTCAATGGAGCCTTAGAGGCTTGAAATGGGTGTGGCCTGATAGCTCTGTTTGGTTCCTCAGGGTTGAGTGTGTGCCAAAGGTGACACTCCCAGGTTAGGCGTGGTAAATCTCTCTCTGTTTCTTTATTTTTGATTCAAAATGGAAGTAATTCCACACAGCTGAATGGAATTGGGGGTGGTTAGCAGGCAAATGATATACCCACAGGAACCAGAGATCGGAAGCTCTTTCCCAAGGACCACAGAGGGAATCTCTGTGGCCTTCAGTGTGGGTTCAAATTCTCCTGCAGTGTCACCACTGGGCTACCAAGGCTACCGAACTGTAGCGTCTCTGGAGAGTACTCACGTGGTGAATTCCGTGAGTTCTCTCGCCCACAGTCCCTTTTTTCACAGTCTCAGTTCATTAGCACCACACATTCATTAGGTTCTAATCTCCTGTTATTTCACCCCCACGCCCAGAGTCAGGTTTTTCTGCTAGGCTCAGGGCTGGTGCAGACCTGAGGTCGTCCTGCTTATGACATATGTCCAAAATGGCGCCTGCTCTTTGTCTTGCTCACCTTTGAGAGGTGGGCGGGGAGAGAAACTAGTGTCCGTATTGGTCACTTTTTTCTTTCTCTCTCTCTTCTGTTTAGCCTGGTGAACTTTTCCCCACAGGGTTTCAAGCCTTGTTCACTCTAGTCTCCTTTCTCCGCTTCCCTGCTAGTGTCTCGGGCTATTGAGGCTCGGCTCACCTCACCTCTCATTCCAGTGCTGGTGCATTGAGTCTGCTGCTGGTGTCCCAAACTGCGGGCTCCCACGCTCTCCTCGAAGGTCCACTGTGAATCACTATTTCTGGAAGAGTTTCCTCTGCTGTTTCTTCCCCTACTCTTCCTTGAACCTGCAGTATCTCCACTTTTATTAAACCGTCTCTCCCCAGACTATCAGTGTGCTGCCTTCCTATTCCGTCATCTTGCTGCCACCCCTCAATAGATATCACTATTGAAGAATCTAGTCAATGTCACAAGCTTAATCTTTGGAGCAACATTAGTATTTTCACATAGAGCACATCCTCAAATATTGTGAACATTTTCATATGCTCAGCAATGCTCATTATGCATTTCCTTAAATTCTGTCTCTAAGATGATAACTATTGATTTATAATTATATTGAATGCATTTTTCAACCATTTTAGTGTAACAGGGTAAAGAACTTCTCATTGCCTTTCATAAATAAATAAATGAAGCTCGTAATGTTTTGATTAATTTTAGTAAGTTTTGTAAAGCACTAGAAAAAGTACATCTTAAACAATAGAAAATGGCCAGGAGTCAGGAGCTTCTTATGGGTCCCCCACATGGGTGCTAGGGCCCAAGGACTTGGCCATCCCCTGCTGCTTTCCCAGGCATATTAGCAGGGAGCTGGATCAGAAGCTGAGCAGCTGGGACTTGAACTGGCACCCATATGAGATGCTGCAGCTTCAGTCCAGGGCTTTAACCCACTGTGCCACTACAACAGCCCCAAGTAAATAATTTTAAAATAAATTTTGCACATATATTTCTATGATTCTATATGTATTTGTACTAATACTAAATTGTATGTTTGTAGCCCCCAAATTATTTGACATTGTTTCAAACTCATTTAATTGGTATATTCTGCTATTTCACAATCTTAAAAATTATTAATAAAATAGATTTATGAATCATTAAAATGATTATTGACTAGGACTGTGGTTCATAGTTGGAGAAAACATTTTATTGTAATAAAATACATTATTGAACACTGGATATTTTAAGTGCACATTTTAGTGGCATTAAATATTTTTGCATTACACAGCAACCATCACATTCCATCTACAGAATTTTTTTAATTCACCACATGTAAAATTTAGAATGCATCAAAAGCTAATTCCATGTTTCCCTCCATTACAGACCCTGTGATCACTTCTCTACTCTCTTTCTTGAATTTGTCTACTCTAGAAACCTCATATAAGTGGAGTCATACAAGAATCGTACTCTTTCTACTGGTCATTTCTAGTAGTAATATGTCTTCAAGTTTCATCCCTTGTTCTGGTACATGCAAAACTTATAATTCTTCAATTCCAAATATATTTCATTATATGTTGCTTTCATTTGAACATAACTTTGAGGTTATCTCTTCATGTGAGGCATTAAGGCAGAAAAATTAATCTGAGTCTGGTGTTTAGAGGTGGGACTTTTGGGATGGGATTAGGATTAGAGGAGATTATCATCGTATTTTTATGGAAAGTTGGGGTCCTTCTATCTTTTGTTTATTGTGAATAATGTTGCTTTAAGCATGTATGCACAAATATCTGTTCTTTTTAAAATCTTATTTAAGGCATACAAATTTCGTGTATTTCATATACACAGATTCCGGAACATAGTGATATTTTCCACCTTACCCTACTTCCCATCCATGCTGCCTTTTTCAACCTCCCTCTTCTATTCCTATTCTTATTTCTTACAGAGATCCATTTCCAGCTAACTTTATACTCATAAGCTTACACTTACACTAAGAGTTAAACAAATAGTATATATATATATATATATATATATATATATAGAGAGAGAGAGAGAGAGAGAGAGAGAGAGAGAGAGTATATATATATATATATATATATATATTAAAAAAATGTTCCTCAACAGTAGAGACCCATATTCACTTCTCTTGGTTGTATATTCAGTAGTGGAATCCCTGTATCATAAGAAAATTATACATTTAGTTTTTTGGAAGTTTCAGTACTTTCTTTTGCATTATTTCCATCATTTTTCATTCACAACTACAGTGTATTAGAGATTCAATTTCTTTAGCATCGCTAATATTTACTTGTTTATAATGGACATTTGAATGAGTGTAAAGCAGTATTTTATTGTCATTTGCATTTTGGTAGCAACAAATATATTGATGATTCTTTCATGTGCTAAGCAACAACTTGTATAACCTTGTAGAAATATTTAATTCTTTATCCATCTCTAAATGTTTTTGTTTCTGAGTTGTAGGGTTTCTTATAAGCAACATATCTCTAATAATGACCTCTTCTGAAACATGAATTCTAAAGACTCTTCCCATCGAATGAGTTCCCTTTTCACTCTGATAGTACCTTTTGTTGTATAAATAGTTTTAATTTTACACAATTCCTGCTGTTTTCTTTTGTTGCTTTTGAATCATTAGTATTATATAAAATAAGTTACTACCAACCCCATTGTCATTGTTTCTCCCTTCTTAACATTTTAAGTTCAAAATTAAAATTTGGTGTCATAACATAGACTATTAAATGATTGTCATTTATTTAGAGAATAATATTTAAATTAAAGTTAATATATTTCCAGTTAGAGTAGTATCCTTTGCTACTAATGGCTTTTTCAGTGTTTTAAATATGCCAAGCTGCATTGGCTCGGTAGGCAAAGGCCAGCCTACATTCAAAGGGCAGTAATTTCCACCTCAGATGTTAGAGTCGTAAAGACATTCTGGCCTCCATGTATCTACCACACATGTAATCGCTATTTTGTATTTTAGTTTTGTCCAACATAAATTACAATTTTCTTTGTGATTTTTTTCATCCATAGATTATATAGATTTTTGAGTTTTAAATACTAGAGGCTTCTCTGGGCTTCTGTTTTCTTATTGACTTCTTTTTAAAAAATTTTTAGAAAGCTTTCATTTAATAAATATAAATATCAAAGGTATAGCTTTAGGAATATAGCAGTTCTTCCCCCCATACCCACCCTCCCACCTTCAAATCATCCCATCTCCTACTCCCTCTTCCATCCCATTCTTCATTAAGATTCATTTTTTTAAAACTTTTATTTAGTAAATATAAAATTTCAAAGTACAGTTTATGGATTACAATGGCTTACCCCCCAAAACTTCCTTCCCACCCGCACCCCTCCCATTTCCCGCTCCCTCTCCCATTCCATTCACATCAAGATTTATTTTCAATTATTTTTATATGCAGAAGATCGATTTAGTATATATTAAGTAAAGATTTCTTCAGTTTGCACCCACACAGAGCATAAAGTGTAAAATACTGTTTTAGTACTAGTTATAGCATTAATTCACATTGGACAACACATTAAGGACAGAGATCCCACATAAGGAGGAATTACACAGTGACTCCTGTTGTTGACTTAACAATTGACACTCTTGTTTATGGCATCAGAAATCTCCCTAGGCTCTAGTCATGAGTTTCCAAGGCTATGGAAGCCTTTTGAGATTCATTTTTAATTAACTTTATATACAGAAGACCACCCTTATACTTAACTAAAGATTTCAACAATTTGCACCCCCCCACAAACAAAAAGTATAAAGTACTGTTTGAAAACAAGTTTTACAGTTAATTCTCATAATACAACTCATTAAGAACAAAGGTCCTACATGGGGAGAATGTGCACAGGGACTCCTGTCGTTGATTTAACAATTGACACTCTTATTTATGATGCCAACAATCACCCATGTGGCTTTTGTTTCATGTCATTTGATAATTTCTTTTGGTCACCTTAATATTTAAAATTGTTATATCATTCTGATATGTGATCCGTTTATTACCATGACAAGTCTTGATAAAAATTGCCAATTTCTTATTAATCCATAAAGATAATTCTACATCTATACTTAAAGAATAAAATGTGACATTCAAACCATTGAAGATGAGTACAAAAATTACAAGAGAAATTCAATCCAAGACACATGATAAAGTATTGCAATTTAAAAGTCTTGGACTATCTCTGTCTCTCTCTCTCTCTCACTATCTAACTCTATCTGTCAAATAAATAAAAAAAATTTAAAAAGTCTTGATTGTCAAGAAATTTTTGAAACAAAAATGTCAATGGGTATGTGACATGGCAGTTAAGTCACAAGTTGGGATGCCCACATCCAGTGTCACAGTGCTTCTGCTGGAGTCCTGTTTCTACTCCAGATTCTGGCTTTGAGATAATGGACACCCCAGGAGGCAGCAGGTGATCGACCAAGTATTTTGATTCATACCAGCTGTAGAAAAGATCTGGATTGGGTTCCTGACTTCAGGTTTCAATGATTTCATTCCCAGTTCTTATGAATAATTGGGAAATGAACCAGTGTAAGAGTGCTCTGTTTATGACTTCTCACTCCATCTCTCTGCCTCTCCATTTGCCTCTCAAGTAATAAAGAGCAGGAAAGATAACAAATTTCCTTCACTTAAATTGCATGCATTCTTACAATATATTCTTTAAGAATGTATACTGAAATATAGACAAAGATGTTTAGTGTTTTCAAAAGAATACATTTGGAAACAGTATTTAGAAACTCAATATAAATGTTTTAGTAATAAATGTAGTCAAGATATCTTGCAATTCCATTCAGGCCTATGCAATGCAGATAGGGCATAGCCTACCCTTTCTCTGGTAACATTGAAAATGTAAATCTAGTACTATTAATACACATACAATTATTAATAAACAAACTCTTCATATTTCACTGTTTACAGAAGTTGTATAGTAGACACACTAAATGTAAGAAGGAAGGCAGTGTGGGGAAATGTCAGCCAGATTTTTAAAGTAATTCATACTTATGGGATACCATGTGATGTTTCATTACATGTATCCATCTGTGTTGGTTTACTAACACAATGAACTCCAGTTTCCAGCATTTTGCTGCAAATGACAATACTTCATCCCTTTTATGACTGAGCAGTATTCCATTGTGTATAGGTAACATGTTTTTATCCATACATTTGATAATGAAACTCCATTGATTCCATATTTAGCTACTGTGAATAGTGCTGTAACTCTCTGATACAATTATTTCATGTCTTTCAAATATATATCCAATAATGGGATTTCTGGATCCTAATTTTAAATAAATTGTCAAAATTTATTGTAAATCTTCATTATATGTGTTAATAGGAATTATATGTTACTATAGTTTTAATAATGTTGTGGCTATTTTAAAATTTTCTTTATATAAGTGAGATTGCATATTTTTTTCATTTTACTACTGTTTATAGCCCTTTCCTATTTTTCTACTGGACTATGGTATTTTTAATTTTTTATTTGTTTAGCTTTTTATTTATTAGAGCCATTAAGCCTTTGACTATGATGTAAGTTAACAATCTTATCTCAAATATATACTTATTAAGTTAAAAACAAAAAGAAATTCTGACACAGTTTTCCAGAGTTGCAAAATAATGTACCACTGATGCTTCATGAGAGTTCCCAATTCACCACATCCTTGCCCACATTTGTACTTCCTGTCTCTTTAAAGATAGCATTTGAATAGTGTTGTGTTGATATCTCATTGTGGTTTCAATTTGAATTTCTATTTTGACAAGTGATATTGAGCATTTTTCATGTGTTTCTTGTGGATGTGTATAGCTTCTCTTGAGAACTGTCTGTGCATGTCCTTTGCCCATTTCTTCATTGGATTATTTTGTTGATGAGTTTTTTGTTTCAGATACATTCTGATTCTTAATCCTTTCTTTGATAAGTAGCTTGCAAATATTTTCTCACATTCTGTTAGATGTGGCATTTCCTTTGCTATGTAGTAGTTTCTGAATGTAATATAATCCCATTTATCTAGTTTTGTATTTGTTGCCTGTGCTATTTTGTCATCATATTCAAATATTTGTCTACATCACTGTTTTGAAGTTTGCTCCATTGTTATGTTCTAGTAATTTTATAGTTTCAGGTTTTATCTTTAGGCCTTTTATCCATTATGAGTTGATTTTTTATATGGTGAGAGGTATGCATTTTATTTTATTTTTATATATGTAAAATTATTATTACATTGATTTGCCAGATCATTTATTGAATGGATTTTTCTTTCTCCAATGTCTGTTCTTGACACCTGCATCAAACATCAAGTGGATGCATGTACATGTATTGATTTCAGCATTATCTAATCTGTCCCATTGATCCTTGTGTTGGGTTTTATGCCAGTATGATGCTGTCTCAGCTATTGCAGTTTTGAAATCTGGTCCTATGATGCCTCCAATTTTATCTTTTCACTTGGATTCACTTTGGCTATTCTGGATCTTTTGTGATTCTACACGAATTTAGGATTTTTTTTTGTAATTCTGTGGAGAATGTCATTGATACTATATCTGCACATTGCTTTAGATTGTATGGACATCATAACAATATTTGTTCTTCCAGTTCATGAACAAAACAAATCTTTCCTTTTGTTTGTGACCTTGATTATACCTTTTACCAATGTTTTATAATCTTACTGTAAATATCTTTCACCTTCCAAAATTTCTTATTTCTATTTAAATTTTTGTATCCATTGTGAATAGAATTTCTATCTCAATTTCTCTTTCAGCAAAATTATTACTGTTGTATTAAAAAGCTAGATTTTTGGATGCTGATTTTCTATCCTGTAAATTTACTGAGTTAGTTTATCAGTTCTAACAACTTTTGGTGCAACATTTAGTCCTTGCCATGTACAAAATCATGACTTCCTGCTTTCCAAGTTGAAGTACTATATATCTTTTTCACATCTAATTGCTTTTGCTGATACTTCCAATATTATGTCAAATAAGGTGGATTAGCATTAAGAGAGTTAAGGAATAATACCTGCCCTCAATGATCCCTTACCCATGTTTAAATGCCTTATTCAGTGTCTATGTAGGCATTTACTAAAAGACATGTGTAAAAATGGATCAATTTCTTTTTAATAAGCAAGCCTGCTTGTGTTTTTACTTAAGGCTCGAGTGGCACATAACAGTTCATAAAATGGTTTCTGAGGTAGGGGGTTGAGGGAAACAAAAAATGAACTGAGGTGGGAGAGAAAACCTGAGAAGGTAAGAGCTGGATGGTACCTTCTAACCTGATTTAGGGGAGGGAGTAGACACCTCTGAAAATCAGGATGAATCCCTTCCTTCAACCCAGGAACCAGGCAAAAGGCTGCTGCTTTTGCTCTCCTGGGTCTCAAGGGAAAGGGGAAAAGCTGGTGTTTTCATGTCATGAATTATGGGAAAACGGAGAGGGGTGCTGCGTAGGGTACAAGTCAATCAGAAACACTGGCAGAGATGGTGGCTGGGTGTCCACTGACTTGTACGCTCTCCAGCAAGATGGTGGTGTTGGGTCTCAGTGTTGATGGAGGCTGGGTCTCCGGGGCTGAGGTCTCTGTGGGACCAGCAGTAGAGGCAGTTGCCTGAGCACTGGGGCTCAGGCCAGGAGCCCTCAGTGTGGCCTTGGCTGGAATAGGTCTCCCTGTCTCCACCTTCCATTGTGGGCTGCTGGGGTGCATAGGAAGGAAGGGCCTGCGATATCTGGGCCAAAGTCTGAGCTGGGGACCCCTCACCTCCCCGTTGGTCTCCCTGCTCTGGTGCAGTATCTTTGGGCTCCACCCCACAGTGCCCTCTATTGGCTGCTGCTGGCTGGGGGGCCAGGGGTCCTCACCCAGAGGCCCGGTGTCCTTGGTACAAGTGGTGGCCATGTCCTCTGGGCCCCCGCGCAGTCTTCAGCTCACTCCCCTTCCCTGCCAGGTTCTTTCCCAGTGGAGGGCGCCTCTACCCGTGGGTGCTCGGCAGCTGTGCGAGGCTGGGGATGAATCATGAACCTGCTCCGACTGGGGCACAGTGGCTGCCCCTTCACCGGAGCCTGCCCACTCTGGGCCCAGTTACATTAGCAGCTTCTGCAAACGCCTTTCCTCCCGCAACATCAAACTCCACACGGTCCCCATCACCAGCGCTGTGCAGAAACTCCTGGGGTGATTCTTCTAATAGCTGTCTAGTGAACGAAGACGTCCTCCTTTGGGTCATCCCTGTTGAATCCGTAAACATCCGGACCTGAATTCCCAGCACCAGCTTGTCTAGTGACTGGACTGGAGAGCACAGGGGTCCCCGAGGCTGCATTCCGTGTTGCCAGGGGTGCGGGACCTGGTGACCAGGGGGTCCTAGCAGCGCTGCCCCAGGCAGATACGGCCCTCTGCTGCCCGCTATCTGCGGCTCCCCAGCAAACATTGGTATCGTCGCCACCATCAAAGCTGCCACTGTCGCTGGCACTGTCACCACTGGGCTGGAGGCTGCTATCCCCACTCCCCCGGCCCCCTGCTGCCTCCTTCCCCACACTCATCACCGGGGGGTTCTGTATGGGCCACTGCAGCTACCTGCTCCACCTCTTCTGCAGCCCTGACCACTGCCCTGGCTCCTCCCCTGGTTCCCTAACCCACCCCCTGCATGCTGACAGAGGGCCCTGATCAGAGGCCAATCGCAGCCTGCTGCCGAGGTGCGTGCAGGCCCTGCATCTGGGCACCAGCCAATCGTAGCTCAGTAGCCCCTGGCCCGCAGGCCCCATTGGATGGAAGACCTTTCCCTTAACTCTTTCAAATAAATTAATAAATTTTTAAAAAGCTTGGATTTATCCAGTCTATTTTTGATGGGCATTTGGGTTGGTTCCAGGTCTTAGCTATTGTGAATTGAGCTGCATTAAACATTAATGTGCAGACAGCTTTTTTGTTTGCCAATTTAATCTCCATTGGGTAAATTCCGAGGAGTGGGATGGCTGGGTTGTATGGTAGGGTTATAGTCAGGTTTCTGAGGAATCTCCAGACTGACTTCCATAGTGGTTTAACCAGTTTGTATTCCCACCAACAGTGGGTTAGTGTCTCTTTCTCCCCACATCTTCTCCGGCATCTATTGTTGGTAGATTTCTGAATGTGATACATTCTGACCGGGGTGAGGTGAAACCTCATTGTTATTTTGATTTGCATTTCCCTGATTGCTAGTGATCTTGAACATTTTTTCATGTGTCTGTTGGCCATTTGAATTTCCTCTTTTGAAAAATGTCTATTGAGGTCCTTGGCCCATCTCTTAAGTGGGTTGTTTATTTTGATGTTGTGGAGTTTCGTGATTTCTTTGTAGATTCTGGTTATCAAGCCTTTATCTGTTGCGTAGTTTCCAAATATTTTTTCCCATTCTGTTGGTTGCCTATTCACTTTCCTGACTGTACCCCTCAGAATACTATACAGCAATCAAAAACAATGAAATCCGGTCATTTGCAACAAAATGTAGGAATCTGGAAAACATCATGCTGAGTGAATTAAGCCAGACCCAAAAGACAAATATCATTTGTTTTCCCTGATTGGCAACGACTAACTGAGCAGCAAAGGGAAAACCTGTTGAAGTCAAATGGACACTACGAGAAACAGTGACTTGATCAGCTCTTGTCCTTACTGTTGATGTACAATGTAAATCTTTATCCATTTTAGTATTTTTGTTTGTTTGTTTTTTGTTCTAGTATTAGTGGTTGAACTCTGCAATTAACACATGATTGTCCTTAGGTGATTAAACTTTAACAGAAAAGTGATCCCTGTTAACTATAAGGGAGGGAAAAACACAGGGAGGATATGTACAATTTGGAGCATGCTCAATCGGACTTGCCTCAAATGATGGCGTTAAAAAACATACCAGGGGACTCCAATACAAGCCCATCAAGGTGGCAGGTATCAATGACATCTCACTAGTCCAAGTGATCTGCTTCAGTCCACAATTGATCATACTGATAGGTCTAAGAGTCAAGGGGATCACACAAACAAGACTAGTGTCTGCTAATACTAACTGATAGAACCAAAAAGGGAGAGAACGATCCAACATGGGAAGTGGGATACACAGCAGACTCATAGAATGGCAGATGTCCTAAGTAACACTCTGGCTTCAGAATCAGCCCTTAAGGCATTCAGATCTGGCTGAAGAACCCATGAGAGTATTTTAGGCATGGAAAACCAAGACACTCTGGGAAAAAAAAGAAGACCAAAATGAAAGATCTCTGTGAGTGAGATCCCAGTGAAAAGAACAGGGCCACCAAAGGAGGTACCTTTCTCTGAAGGGAGGAGAGAACTTCCATTTTGCCTAGGAATAAGATCGAAGTCAGTGAACCCTAAAGGCTTCCATAGCCTCGGCAACTCATGACTAGAGCCTAGGGAAATTACTGACGCCATAAACAAGAGTGTCAAATTGTTAAATCAACAACAGGAGTCACTGTGTACTCGCATCTCATGTGGGATCTTTCCTTAATGTGTTGTCCAAAGTGCCAATGTGCAGTAATGCTATAACTAATACTGAAACAGTATTTTTACAACTTGTGTTTCTGTGTGGGTGCAAACTGATGAAATCTTTACTTAGTATATACTGAATCAAACTTCTTTATATAAAGATAATTGAAAATGAAAAGAGAAACTTGGTGTTAAATTGGATATTTCATAGAAAATTTATGAATTTTTTTAAAAAAAATCATGTAGGATCTCTGTCCTTAATGTGCTGTACATTGGGATTTAATGCTATAACTAGTACTAAAACAGTATTTTCCACTTTGTGTTTCTATGTGGGTGCAAACTGTTGAGATCTTTACTTAACAGATACTAAACTGATCTTCTGTATACAAAGAGAATTGAAAATGAATCTTGATGCGAATGAAAGGGGTGACGGAGCAGGTAAAGGGGGAGGGTTACAGATGGGAGGGAAGTTATGGGGGTGGAAATCATTGTAATCCATAAGACGTACCTTGGAAATTTATATTCTAAGTAAATTTAAAAAAATAAAAACAAAGCTTGGATTTACAACTGTAGAAGGTGATTTAGGGGTAAAGTAGTTGATAAAATATAAAAGAACAATTGGTCTCCTAAAATACACACCTGAATAATATAGGTCATTTTATCTGGATTGTGATTTAGAGCACACATTTTCATTACAACAAACACAACAAAGCCATCAGTTTACAGCAACTGTGTACAGTTGTCAACAAGATGGCACATGTATGACATTGTATATAAAAATTGTATATAAATGACATTGTATATAAAAATTCCTACACTTCATAGAATATTTTTAAAATTATAACCAAATGCATAGCTTAAAATAATCTCTGAGAGTCAGTGTTGTGCTGCACCAGGTTGCTGCAATTCTGGATCCATAGTGGAGTGCAGTTTCAAGTCCCACCTGTTCTGCTCCTGATCTGACTCCTTGCTAATGCACTTGGGAAGGCAGTGGAAGATGGTCCAAATTCTTGGACACCTGCTACCCATATGGGAGACGCACATGGAGTTCCTGGTCCAGTATGATAATGTGGTCATTTAGGGAGTGAACCAGATAATGGAAGACCTCGTTTGCTCCTTCTCTGTCATTCTGTCATTCAAATACATAACATAAATCTTTTTAAAAAGCAATTTCTCAGTTGTTTCTAAAGCAGTTAGTGAGAAACAAATTATATCACCAGATGACTTTATAAGTAAAATTTAATGAAATTTTATTAGGAAAACATAATTTAAAAGTCTAAAAGCACAATAATCAAGAGAAAATCATTATTAATAAATAGTAAAGAAAATTTTAATGATGCATAAATCATAAAGTATTAGAATAACAACCCAAAGTTCCTTTTTAGAAAATAAGTAATTACTTAGCTAATCTAACTTTTAAATGGAGGTGGAGAAATTGCTAATATACAATTTTATAAATTATAAGATAAAAATAACCACATTTTTCGGCCAGCATTGTGGCATGACTGGTTAAGCACTCACATGCAATGCTGGCATTCCCTATGGGTGCCAGTTATAGTCAGCTGCCCCACTTCCGATCCAGCTCCCTGCAAGGGGACCTAAGAAAGGCAGAAGAAGGTTCAAGTCACTGGGCCCCTACACCCATGTGGGAGGCTCAGATGAAGCTCCTGATCCCTGGCTTTAGCCTGCCCCAGTCCTGGCTGTTGTGGTCATTTGAGGAGTGAACCAGCAGATTGAAGATCTCCCTGTCTCCCTCTCTCTCTACTTCTGCCTCTCAAATAAACAAATCAAACCTGAAAAGCCCACATTTTTACACTAAATATCTCCCCACAATAAAAAAAAATAGAAGAAATCTGCAAATCCTTGGAAGCATAGATGATGTCATACTATCCACATATAGATAAGGAAAGAAAATTTGGTCTAAAAAATCAACAGATTTCATCAAAAAAGAATTGTTAAACCAAAAATCAAGTATAACAATTATGAAATATAATGAGTATAAAATATTAAGTAATTTTAAATAGCAAAATTATATATAATAATCCAGACTGAAATTGGTTTAATATGAAATCTGTTAATGTAATCATTACATTAAATAGATAAAAGGAAAGTAATATTGTTATATCTGATTATGTGCAAAAATGACAGACTTTGGACGTAAAGAAGAGATATTTTACTATCTCACGACCATGTCAGTCAAAAATACAGGCACTGATGAATTGGAAAATATGTCCATTTCTCATGACATTGACTGAGATCATGCTGGGATATTCATCTTGGGTCTCAGCTGATCTAGAAAGTTTATGCACAACTTACACACATAACTGGTATGTTGTCACAGAGGAGGCCAGGGTGCTGGGAATAAGCGGGGCACACTTCACTTGAGGTTTCTCCAGGCATTGCCCACAAGAGCGTAGGTCTACTGACTTCAATAAGGCCTAGAGCTGCCATTGCATTGAAGGCCAGGTCTAGAAACTGGCACATTGTTTATAGTGTAATCTCGTGTCAAGGCACTCACATAGTAGCTTAGAGTCAGGGGAAGGTCATGCAGACTCTATCTCAATTAAGGAACATCAGATATTTTGTTGGTATCTATAATTAGAGGCAGATTACGTGTTAACAAAATCTTCCTCATATGTAGGACCCCCAAACCCCTCAATCTCAACAAATAATTGTTGGTGTTAGAATGTGAAAGTGGGAGGAGGGATAGAGTTGGGTAAAAAATTTAGGAAGTTGGCATGTTTCACTAATTGTGACAGACTATCAGAATTCTATAAAAATAGAGAACTTAATGAGTGCATGTTGATTGTGACAAATATATCATTCTAGTATAAGATGTTAGCAGTAAAGAAGCCCAGTGTGGGATATATAGGAACTATGTGATTGTTTTATAGTTTTTGTTTTGTACATTTAAAGTATTCTGAAGTAAGTTATCTTTATAATAGCATTGATACACTAATAATTTTGAAACAAAACTATATAGCACTTAAGAGTTGGACATAGATGCCACTGTATTCATTGTTACTAGATTAACTATGCAAATAGGGAAAAATCAAGTTAGAACATGATAATTTCAGAGGAAGAGAAAAATATTTTGTTGAACATTATTTGGTTATAGGAAAAATTAAAAGAATCTTGGAAAAGCTAAAATTAGCAAGCTAACCTAATGAATCATTTTATAAAATCAACATTCAAATAACAATACTCTGTGTTTTCAACACACACCAATTACAAAATACAATGCAATAGAAGATCCCATTTTAACTAAAAAAATAAAAATAAAATAAAATGTTAGAAGCTTATACACACATATCATAAAAGGGGAAATATGTTTTTGAATAAAAGCTTAATATTATAAAAAGTTTTTAACCCACTTTAATTTATAGATTCTTAAATATGAAAGGTGCATTTTATAAAATGTATTTATAATTTATAAATTATAAATTCTTAATTTACAAATCACTGGATGCTTTATTTTCTACAGTAAATTATTAGAGACATGTTTAGAACACTCAAGCCAAAACTAGTAAAAAAAATCCTGCTAAAAAGAACAGCAAGGAGAAAGGACCTTGTAATAGTGTTCACACAGTGTGATACTGGTGCATAAAGGAACAAAATAAAATTTATATCTTGATTCAATTATGCATGGAAACGTAACAGTCTGAGAAGCCACATTTTCAAGAAGTGACTTCCGGGGAGCACACTGTGCTGCCCCATGTGCCCTGCCTGTGGGTGCAGGCCTATGCAGGGCCTGTGGGGCAGCATCCACTGAGTCTGTGGCTGCCCTGGTCCCCCAGGTGCACCCCACAGTGGTCCTGCCTGCACCCCGCTGGGCCAAGAGCCTAGCACATGTGATTGTACTGCAGCAGGGAGCTCCTGTGTCCTTGCGGGGAAGTGACACACGGAGTCCCACCATATCCTGAGCGAGCACAGCTCATGGACCAGCAAAGAAAGGGGAAAACACTCAGAGGCCCCATCCAGGTCCTGCACAGGCTACTCCACTGAAGACCTGTGCTCTCACCCGACTGGGCACCTGAATTCAATGGTGCAGGCTCTCTCTGCAAAGCACAGAACTTGGCATCCTAGTGGAGTAGGAGACTGAACTGAACTAGTGAAAATGTGAAAGCTCTAAGCAATACTCTGTGAAAGTGGAGACAGAGGCCTAAGATGCTGCCCTGGACTGCCCTGCAGTATTCCCGCTAACAGGAGCAGCTGGGCAGCAGTGGGCAGCTGCGTGGAGAGGAGGCAGCTGGAACCCCTGGCTGGCATGTGCAACCAGTAGAACAGCTTGCCCTGCAGGGGCAATGGAGCGCAGCCTGGCAGGAGTGTGGGCTTGGAGCAGGCAGGCGAGGAGAAGCCCAATAAGGACACAGTAGGACTGCTGCTTCCTCTGTATGGCATCTCGCACAAGCTCCTGGAAAAGAAGAATCCACTCTGGAACCTGCTGTGCACCAAGGAGCTCCTGATGGCAAATCCCAGGAGCAGCAGTTCCTGCTCTCCTCAGTGAGCCCCAGAAGTGGACTGCAGCAGCACAGGGGCCAGTTGGTGACTTTGAACTCCTCCACTTTCTGTTCTGGGAGAGGTTAGGCTGAGCAGTGGTTGCTCTTGGTGTTGAGCATTGTTCTGGAGTGTCTGTATGATGTCCACAGACTGTACCTTGTATCCTGGAGCATGGCTCCCTGCATTTGCATATGTAAACACTCTTGTAAATCTGACTTCTGTGTTCCCTGATGGTGCAGCTGAGGTTGGGGGGAGCTGAACTATGAGATCAAGGGGCAAGAGAAATGGGGTCCTCTTCCTGGCTGTGTCCTGCCCACCTCTTGCAGGTCAAAATGCAAATCAGCAATTGTCTTGTTCCTCTTCCCACATTGTGCATGCTCTGTTTTATCTATTTTTTTTAATTAAAAAGAAATCCTTTTTTGAAAACAAATTATTTGAAGTGAAGTACCATAGAATGATTTCAGTTACTGAGTTTTTTAAAAAGATGTTTTCAATTCATGAAACATTCAGAGGTGCCATGTTCACGCATGATGATTCATCATAGCTCCAGGTGGCTTAAGAGACTTGTCTTTTTTTTCTTGGTTGAGAAGGGTCAAGCTGCCCCCATACTCCTGCATGGCAGCAAAGAGGATGCCATATACTAGTTGCCTCTCTGCTGTAGTGTCCAGGAATGTTGCACGTGGCCTAGTCTGTCTTCCAGTGCCATCTGGGTTAGAATATTATATACACCCCAGAGAACACTGGCTAATGCTGATGCTAACATGAATGTGGATGGATGTGAGCTGTATCTCTCATGATCTCCATTCTCTCCCCATACATGGTGCTGGTTGGAGGGACAGATATTTCCTTGGAAAGGAATGTCTATGGGCATTTGGATTCTTGTTTGATTTAAAGGTTGAGCCCCTTTGGGCTTACTGAGAACTGTTTAATCTCTGTGTGTGTATTTGTACAAAATCAAGCTCTGGGAGCTGTGTACTGACTTCTCCAGACTCAAATGTAGCTCCTGCAGGTAGCAATGCATCCTTGCTCCCCAGGGCCAGCCCTGGACTGGGGCCCACTGGGAGCTGGCAATGGAAGGATTAGGAGATCTCAGAAGACTCCTGTGTCCTTTCCATGGTCTGCTCAGAATTGCCCAGGCCCTGATGGCCCACCCCCACCCCATTTCTTGTTTTTAGAACATGCATCTCTTCCCTCCTTACTGATTGGGAAGGTCACACTGTGCCTGGCTGACAACTTGCCCTTCAGGAGTTGGGGCTGGAAACTTGCCCAACAGATCAATTCCAGAAAAACAATAATTTCAACCAATCTACACTGGGGGCCACATGCCTGGCCTAAGAGGGAGATGAAACAGTGAAACCATAACTGAGCAAGGAGCCTGGGACATTAACTGAACCACACAGTGTAGTCCTAAAACCCTTGTGGGAGGCAGCAGATTTAATAACTTCATAGCTTAATAGTTTGCAGCCTTAAATTGCAAATACTATAGGCTGGCACTGTAGCATAACAGGTTAAGATGCCACTTGCAATACCAGTATCCCATATAAGTGCCAGTTCAATCCTGACTGCTTCATTTCCAATCCATCTCCTTGGAAAAGTAGTGGAGGACAGTCCAAGTATCTGGGCCCCTGCCACACACATTGGAGCCCTGGATACAGCTCCTGGCTTTTGGCTTTGACCTGGCCCAGCTCAGCCATTTTGGCCATTTGGAGACAGAACCAGTGGATGGAGGATCTCTCTCTCTCTCTTTTTCATACCCTCAATCTGTTACTCTGCTTTTCAGATGAAAGAAATAACTATTTAAATATGCAGAAATACTGGAACTAGCCTGTAAATTTTCTTTTTTTAAAAAAAATATTTATTTATTTGAAAGTCAGTTACACAGAAAGAGGAGAGGCAGAGAGATAAAGAGAGGTCTTCCATCCACGCTCACTCCCCAGATGAATGCAATGGCCAGAGCTGCACCAATCTGAAACCAGGAGCCAGAAGCTTCTTCCGAGTCTCCCACATGGGTGCAGGAGCCCAAGGACTTGGGCCATCTTCTACTGCTTTCCCAGGCCATAGCAGATAGCTGGACAGGAAGCGGAGCATCTGGGTCTTGAACCAGTGCCCATATGGGATGTGGGTGCTTTAGGCCAGGGCATTAACCAACTAAGCCACCACGCCAGCCCCAAGCCTAAGAATTTTCTTCATACCCCTGATATGCACTATATTCTAGGGGTTGTATGACATAATTCTGCCTACACACAGTAGGTATTTTTCTTCTGTGAGCCTGGACTTTGAGCAATGTGTGGTTGTTGTAAATGTCATTGCTGGTTATTTTGATTGAGGCTTCAAGCCTAAGTTATTGGGATTTTGAAATGCACAAGGAGACACTCACACCATCAACCACCCCAACTCACACACACATACATATACACACTTTTGTTCTTAGTAGAAAACTTAAGTGAGATGAAGCGGAGACCTGTGTGGATAGTGATTTCACCTTTGTGTGTGCCTGGAAAGAAGGGACTGGAGCACCTGGGAGACTCTCCTCGCCATGTGTTTGCCTCCACAGTGAATGCATGCACACTTACGCACCCACACACATGCACATGCCCTACCCAAAGACAGCTGCAGCTCTCTCCAAGCAGCCTCCCAGTAAGGCATCCTGTGGAATATGTTCTAGTCACTAGGATACATCTGACAGGATTCAAAGCCATGAGAAAACTATCCTGTTCTTCTCACAGGTGGACTGTGGCCCTGCAACTCCTGCAGCATAATCCATTGATGAGTCATTTTTAAAAATTTCCTGACTACATTAGGGAAAACCAACAGTTTGTAGGAATTAAGAACATCTTTTTGTAACCTAGAGCATGGTAAACTTTTGCAAGTTATTTTGGTGATTTCCTCAACACTTTCCCTGTACAGGGCTTCTGCTCCCCCAATCCCACAGCTTGTTCAGTAAAGAGAGATGGGTCTGCTCTGAGAGCTGTCTCATGGCCTCCTTACTGTCAGACAATGCCTGCAGCTCCTGTGTTCTGTCTGTATGATGTCCTCAATTCTCCAACACACAGGCAGCTCCAGTGAGGGCTGGTGGTGTTGGTGGTCATGATGATCATGATGTGTGTGTATATGTTTTTCACATGAAGGAGTGAAAGAACAAAATACTTCATTTTTTCAAAATTTCCTGTGTTCCAGAAATTTGTTGGCAACCACCATTCTTGACTCATCTACTTCTTTGGCTTTCATTAATTTTTCCTTTTATCTTTGCCTTGTTAACTTGAGGATTACAGAAGTAGCACACACTCTGACATTGAGTAAAACATTAAATCACAGTATATGGTGGTATTCATCCTTTTCTGTTAGCAAGTTTTGAAGAGTGTATGAAGATAGTTATGAATGCACTAAGTGTTCAAATCCTGCTTCAGTTCATTCACGTGGCTGTGTCTACATAACAAACATATGACAGGGAATAGAGTCCCATCGAGTGTCATGAGTGCTAATGTCCCCCTACCTTCTGGGTGTTGCCCCAAACCTGCCTTCCCTCTTAAGTTTGAAGGAGGGGCATCATATCAGCAGCAATCAGAAACCAGACAGTGTGGACACACTGGCTCTTTCATTGGTAAGTGTCATATATTTTTAATATATTATTCTGTGATAAGCAACTATTTAGGAAAAACTAATAAAAGTGATAGATTATAGCCAATAATAGCTTGCTCTCTCTTACTTTGGCTTCCACATAACTGAATCTTAATTTTAAAAGAAGGTCTGGCATTGTGCCACAGCAGGTTAAGCCCCTGTTTGTGGCAGCAGTATCCTGCACTGGAATGCCTCTTCAAGTTCTGATTGTTCTGCTTCCAATATAGTGTCTTGCTATTGTGCCTGAGAAAGCAGTGGAAGATGACACATATACTTGGTCTCTGCCACCCATGTAGGAGACCAGGATGTAGTTTCTGGCTCCTGGCTTCAGCCTGGCCCACACATGCATATTGTGGCTATTTGGGCAGTGAGCCCATAGAAGTAAAATCTCTTCACCTCTCCCTTCTCTCTGTTGTTCTGCCTTTCAAATAAATCTGAAAATGTGACAGACTTTCAAAATTTAACATTGTATCAAGATGAGTTACTAAAATGCATTTTCTCATGTGAAATATCAGGAAATATTCTCAGTGGACCAAAAACATGAATGTAGAAATGAAATCAGGTGATTTTACTTTCAATACCTGGTTAAAATATCTTGGCACTAAAAAACACAACCAAAAGCATTGAGAAAAGTTTATGAGAATATATCAGGCAGTAAAACATTGAGATCACCAAGAAAAGAAAATTTGACAAGCAATCACTATAGTTGTATGGGTTCTTGCTGGGAAAAGTTACCTTTCAAGAGTACAATGAGCTGTATTCCAGTCAATGCATGTTGCTATTGAGATGCAGTAGTTACCATGTCTGAGGGCAGCAAGAACTTTCCAAAAAAGAAACTGGAATGAATGTAACTGAACAGATGAAACCTTGAGAACTGGATATGTAAAGTTGCCACAGCCATTGAGCATGAGATAGACTGAGTATCGATGGAGTGAAACTACATGAGGTTCACCAGAGAGTAGCTGATCCTGGGGTGGGAGTGTAAAAATATATTTAAGATTATTTGGTTTGGAGGGTATCTAAGTTCTAACCCAAGTAAGACCTTGTTGACATATTATTAACATCACAGGCATGTAAGTGAAATACCCAAGAGCTTTATTTTTTAATTAAGAACCACACACAGCAGTAATGCTTATTTTAGACCACTCTACAAAATAAGTATGTTAAATAGCTTTGGTTTGATGTTAAGGGAAATAAAATGTTGGCGGTCAAGACCTTCAAAGTTAACAGTGCTTATGGAAAACTTGACATATATTCAGGCCTACTATAGAAAAGCTGAAAACCAAGACTAAACAAGTTCAAGGTGACAAGCCAGTAATTAGGCTACCTATTAGAACAAACATGAATATAGGAGCAAAATAAAACTTTTGCCTGGTGTAATAATAGAATAGGATTGACCAATCTTCTCACTGAAAGCATATAAAATGCTGAATTCATGGCTTTCAAATTGCCCTTGCAAAAATATTGGAGTTTTAATCCAGAAGAAATGGACTAGCTAAAATAAAGACGCAATCTGCCTCAACTCACATCAGAAGAATTAAAAATCCTAAAAGTTTCTATATTAAAGAAATTCAGTTAAAAGATGTTTTCGCAGCACTTACTGCTTGATATGCCTGCAACCAACAGTGGACTACCTTGATTCAAGTAATAGCTCCACTACCAATTCAGACTTTCTACTGACATGCACACTGGTAGGTAAAAGCCAATGTTTAAAATTTTTGTGTCTCTATCACTCACATCAAAGATCTGGATTATACTAATATGGGGAGACCTGGGTTGTGTTTATGTCTCCAAACTGCAGGCTTGCTCATTTTCAGCTGTTGTGGCCATTTGGTGAATTGAACAGCAAGAGAAGAGACCTTTTGCTCTGATTTTCAAATAAATAGATAAAAAATAAATATAAACATAATTTATTTAAAGATAAATTAATTGAGTAACAGTATCCTAAAAGAGAAAGCACCAGGCCATGATGGGTTTGCTGAGAGATTCTGTGTAACATTTAAGAAAGAATTGCTGTAATTATTTGTGAAGTTTTCTGGAAGATAGAGCTTAAAGAAATGCTCCCATAACCAAACTATACAGAGAGGATACAGGAAAATAATTTACAGGCCAGTAGCTCTCATATACATAGATGCACATATTTTAAAATTGTCTATAAAATTCAATAAGGTATTATATGCATGATATTTGATAAATATGTGAAATTAGTTCCAGATATTTAAGGCAGGTCAAACTGGTGGCAATTTAATTTCCCAAATCAATGGAAAAAAGAAAAAACAAAATTTTATCAATTTGATGAATACAGAAAATCTTGACAAAGTCTAGCACTATGAGTGATGAAACAAATGGATGAAAAATTAAGTAAGAGCCTCCAGCCCAGGATGTCCTCAAGTTAATACAGTACATTTACACAGACCCGCCTGCTCACATTATAGATAATGATGGAAAGCTCCAAGTTTTTCCACTAAAATGAGGAATAAAATAAGCACGTGTCTTTTCACAATCAATTTTCAACATGTTACTGAAATCCTAGCCAATGCAGTAAAGTAAGAAATAGAAAGAAAATGCATACAGTAAGAAGAGACACTCTGTGGATCAACAAGGATTGCACAGACACACGGCAGCTCAGGGGACACCACCAGCTACTCCTATGGCTGCAGCTCCTGCAGTCCTCAGCTGGCAGGGAGGTCATCTTCCCAGAGTGAGTTGAGAGGATTCTGTAGAAGCCTGTGCTCCACTGGCAATCTTGTCTGGAGAAGAGACTTGTGGTCCCTGCTGACTCTCATTCCAGTGAGATGAGTTGTCCAGGGTCAGAGTGTCTACTTAACTTTGTGAATGGAGGACACATTGATCCTTCCCCCACCAGGGGGGAAGTGACATAGTAATGGGAGTTGAGGCTGCCACAGCTAGTGCATGTCTGGGGTTTTTATCACAGTGAGAAATCTACGATCTCCACTGACTTTGAGTCCAGGAAGAGGAGCTGGTGGGGGCAGGGCACCCATTTAGCTCAGGGAATGGAGAGCATGTTGCCTTCCTGCCCTATCCCAAGGTCAGGGACAGAGTAGTTCTCTGGATATAAGAGCACGTAGTGCAGAGAGTGGATACCCTACAGTCTGACTGCAGGAACTCTGCACCCTGTAACTGAGAATGGAGGGCTTATGCTATAAGCCTGGAGGACTCCATGTTCAGACTATACAGTGCACAGATTTTTGTGCAGTTCGTGTACTTGAGTGAGTTGGGGGCAGGGTGCAGGCACAGAAAAGTTCATCTTGGCACAGAGAAGGGTGGAGGCAGTGACCACAACAACCAGGGGGATCATCGGCTCTCTTCTGCTAGATACAGAGGAGAGCTACCATGCATATTTTGGGGGTTACCCTGGACTTTGACCTCACACACAAATGCTGACCAGAGCTCCCTGGTCCCACTCAGCACACACCTCTAGATATACACTGATGATGCAGGCATCTAACTACACCTAGGGGCACATTCCCAATAACAAAGACTTCAAAGCAGATATTAACACGTGCTTCTCTAGATGTGTAAAAATTATAAAAGATGAGACATATTAACAAGAATGACAATATGAAACACCAAAGGGAACACAATAATACTTCAATATTGGACTGTGAACATGAGGATCTTGACAAGAATGCCTGAAAAGGCATTCAAAAGATTTATTGTAAGATTACTCAAAAATACAGAGAAACAATCCCATGAGTTAAAGAAACTGATGCATGCCACAGATGAGAAATTCATCCAAGAAATAGAAATATTAAAGAACAGCTGGGCTGGCGCCGCAGCTCAATAGGCTAATCCTCTGCCTGCGGTGCTGGCACACTGGGTTCTAGTCCCGGTTTGGGTGCTGGATTCTGTCCTGGTTGCCGCTCTTCCAGGCCAGCTCTTTGCTGTGGCCTGGAAGTGCAGTGGAGGATGGCCCAGGTGCTTGGGCCCTGCACCTGCATGGGAGACCAGGAGAAGCACCTGGCTCCTATCTTTGGATCAGCACAATGTGCCAGCTGCAGCACACCGGCCGCAGTGGTCATTGGCGGGTGAACCAATGGCAAAAGACCTTTCTCTCTGTCTGTCTGTCTCTCATTGTCCACTCTGCCTGTCAAAAAAAAAAGAACAACCAAATTGAAATATTAAGAAATGAAGAATTCAATACGTCAAATAAAATATACAGTGAAAAGCATGAACACTATTCTCAGTGGTGCCAAAGAAAGAATATCCAAGGTGAAATACAAAGGTTTTGAAACATTACAGTCTTGGGGCCAGTGCTGTGGCTCAGTGGTTAATGCCCAGGCCTGAAATGCCAGCATCCTCTATGGGTGCTGGTTCAAGTCCCAGCTGCTCCATTTCCAATTCAGATCTCTGCTATGGCCTGGGACAGCAGTAGAAGATGGCCCAAGTCCTTGGGTCCCTGCACCCAAGTGGGAGACCCAGAAGAAGCTCCTAGCTTCTGGCTTCAGATCGGTGCAGTTCAGGCCATTGCATCCAATTGGGGAGTGAACCATTGGATGGAAGACCTCTCTCTCTCTCTCTCTCTCTCTCTCTCCCCCTCTCCTTTCTCTGTGTAACTTTGACTTTCAAATAAATAAATACATATTTAAAAAAGAGAAATATCACAGTCTGACAAAAAAGAAAAAAACTCAGAAAAATGGAAACTGATTAGTCTATTAGACACCATCAAGGACAAACTACACATGTCTTAGACATTCCTGAATGAGTGGGAAAACAGAGTAACTTAGAAAACCTACTCAGCGAAATAATAGAAGAAAATTTCTGAAATGTGTACAAAGATATGGACATCCAAGTACAGGAAGCACATAGAATCGCAAATAGACCTGATGGGAGAAGGTCTTCATCACAATATAGAATATTCAAACTTCCAAATGTAAAACACAAGGAAAAGATGCTAAAAAGTACAAGACAGAAATGCCAGATTATCTTTAAAAGAGCTCTGGATTGACAGCAGGTGTCTCATCAAAAACTCTACAGAAGAGGATAGAACAGAGAAACATAGTCCAAGTCCTTAAAGAAAAACAAAACTGTAAGGCTAGAATACTGTATCTACCTCAGCTCTAATATATAAATGAAAGTTAATAAAGACTTTCCAAAACAAATAATCTTGAAAAAAAAAGCTTGTCCCCTTAAAAGTGATACTTACGGATGTACTAAACACAGAAACAGAGAAATATAACCAGCATCATGAAAGAATATCAGGCCAAAAATCTAGTATGAGTACAAAGTGATAGTACAAAACAACCAATAGAATATTTGTGGAAAAACAAACTACAAAGTAATAGTACAAAACAAACAGTAGAATATTTGTGGGGGAAAAAGGCAAGAACAAGTCATCACTCACCAATAACAATCTTGAATGTAAGTGGAATAAACTCTCCAAATAAAAGATAGACTGGCTGAATGGATTAAAAACAAAGACCAATATACATGCTGCATACAAGAAACACTCCGCACCAACAAAGCTACACACAGACTGAAAGTTATAGAATGGAGAAAATTATTCTATGCTAGTGGAAATATAAAAAAATGAGCAGGAGTGCCTATCCTAATATCAGACAAAATAGACTTTTTTTTCAAGATTAAGTTTTATTTCACATTGATAGACACTGTAGAAAACATTTACATTTTCCCACATTACAGCACAACATTGCAACAGTATTTCTTGCCATAAATAAGATCTTGCTGAATTATATAACTGAAATAATAGATTTTGTTCTTCAAGGCAAAGCAAAATGACTCAGTAAATGATTGTTTAAAATTTTTAAATCCGGACATAAACATATGGCTTCATTATTAACATCTTCCGTAGTCCAGTGCTAAATTATTTTCATTACCAATTAGGACCAATTTAAAAGATACATTCTTAACATTGCTTTGTCTGTTGGAATACAGAAGAAAAATTAACACACTTCAGAAATATTAAGCATCCATTTTTGCTACATATTAAACTGTGGTAACTAGACCACAGTACATGGTTATGATTAATGTTTATTATCCATAAATTTGTTTTCAAAAATTATTCCAGTAATCTGGGAATTCTGACTATTTAGAATTGAATGATCGCTATTTTTATGTCAGAACAGAAAAATTAATCTTTAAAACTCATTTAACTAAGTGAAAACTTAAGTTCACTGGCACAAAAAACATTTTATTTATTTGAGAGGTAGAGTTATAGACAGAGAGAGAGAGAGAGAGAGAAAGGTCTTCCTTCCATTGGTTTACTTTCCAAATGGCAGCTACCATCAGTACTGGGCTGATCCAAAGCCAGGAGCCAGGTGCTTCCTCCTGGTCTCTCATGCGGGTGCAGGGCCCAAGCACTTGGGCCATCCTCCACTGCCCTCCCAGGCCACAGCAGAGAGCTGGACTGGAAGAGGAGCAGCCAGGACTAGAACCTGGTGCCCATATGGGATGCTGGTGCCACAGGAGGAGGAGTAGCCAGTGAGTCATGGTGCCGGCCCAAACAAAAAGCATTTTTCTAGTGGACAGTTTATTTCCTACAGTAGCTGGTTTGAAACAAATGTACAGAAAACAGAATCTATGATACCAGATGAAATCATCTCAGAAATTAGTTTGTTTTTAAAGATTCATTTATTTATTTGACAGTCAGAGTTACATAGAGAGAGGAGAGGCAGAGAGAGAGAAGTCCTCCATCAAATGGTTCACTCCCCAACTGGTTGCACCGGCCAGAGCTTCACTGATCCAAAACCAGGAGCCAAGAGCCTCCTCTGGGTCTCCCAGGCAGGTACAGGGGCTGAAGGACTTGACCGGCCAGAGCTTCACTGATCCAAAACCAGGAGCCAAGAGCCTCCTCTGGGTCTCCCAGGCAGGTACAGGGGCTGAAGGACTTGGGCCATCTTCTTACCTCTATCCCAGGCGACAGCAGAGAGCTAGATGGGAAGTGGTGCAGCCAGGTCTCGAACCTGCACCCATATGGGATGCCGGAGCCTCAGGCCAGGGCATCAACCTGCTGCGCCACAGTGCTGGGCCCCAGAAATTTGTTATTAAGATTGGTCTTATTATTTCAGAACATACTAGAATATGATCTAATTATTCTTTTAGTTATATACGGAAAAATAAAAACACAGAATGACTTGTTACCTGGATTGAAGATTCTAATCACTGAACAGGTCTAAGTTTAGATTAATGTACAGTTACTTGAAATATTATACAGGAAGTTTTAAGTAATAGTTGTTTTCTCTTAAAGTGCAAATAGATTTTCAATACCATATGTCTACGATTCAGAATGTCAAATTACAGCATGACTGACACACATTCTATTGCAGGAAAGCAGTATTTGGTCTGCTATGAAGGACAATCAAGAAAGAACTTTTTTTCTTGATATACAGGGAAAAGTCTGGTCCCCAAAATAAAAGGGCCATTACTTGAAGAGAGGAATATTACTCTTTACTGACACTTAAAAGCATTAGCCCTACTATTAGGAATAATGTAATACCTTCTCCTTCTTAAGTATTACAATCATTACACATGAGAGCATATATAAAAATAGCAGAGTGCATGGCGACTAAGCAACTTTGGAACAAATTTATAGACTAAGTCGCACCATGCAAAAATCTCTTAACTTAATTGCTCATTCATACCTACATACATTTTCTTAAGCATACTGTTTAATTTCAAATAATGTCATAAAAAATCTGACTGAAATACCTTATTATTTTGCTAAATTCCAGTTAAGAAAAAGTAGCTAGCTGCTTCACCTATATTAATAACATTATTTTTGGATAATATTTTACAAATACACATGTAGAAACTGATATATCATAAAGAGGAGACATTATTTAGTCAGTGTCATTGGTGTGTAATTGTGAAACATTTTAACATTGCAAACAGAAGTTTCAAGGCTGAGCACAGGAAAAGAATTAGATTATACTGTACAACAATGATAATAGTATACTTCTACACAATCCTCTTAAGGACTCAATCAATTGGAGGTAGGATTCTATCAAAGAATTGCTTGACATCCACCATTTTCTGCTGACAGGAACTGTGCCTTATGCCTTCATAGGCCTTAAAGGTTTCACTGGCCAGATTTAGCAATGTGTTTAGTTTTTCCACAGTAAGAAAACCAAACATTAGTAGAACTAAAGTGTTGCAATCTCCATGGCACTGGAGAATAGAAACATCTCTATTAGCACCACTGATAGGACCCTGTGGAAATAAAGCCTGAAGTGGAAGCTAGCAACTGAGTGCAGTGACACCCACCAGTTTCTGCTATGTGGTAACAGCTATATATATATATATATATATATATATATATATATATATATATATAGAGAGAGAGAGAGAGAGAGAGAGAGAGATAAAGCTCCTCCCTGAGGAAATCCTTCCAAAATAAGTCTATTAGAAGGAATGCTACTTGTCACCTCTTCATCTATCAAAGCCTTTACATTTTCTGCTGCCTGTTCAATTCCAGATTCATCCTCCTGTGAGTCTGGTGAAAGTCCAATATTGTCAAACCAAGAAGGCATAGCCATGTTTATATGTAATGTAACAGGCATAACAGATGTATGCAAGCTGATGCATTTGGTATGTGAACTTGTGACACCTGCAAAGGCTTCTGCCCATCCATGTCCAGGATCTCCCAATCCATGAAGGAAAATTACCACAGCGGCAGCCTTCCTGGTGCAAGGCACAATGGCTAATAGGGGAGCAGACATGGTATTACCACACATACACAGACTAAGCCAACAGCATGTCAGAAGTGGAAGGGATGAAGAGTGGCTGGCCTCAGCCCCAGGGTCTTCCAGCAGTGATTCCCTGGAGCCCTACTTGGAATGTGCTCAGTTGTGTGGGTGCCAAGCTGGAGAAAAAAGACTTTAAGACAGAAACTGTCAGGGCCAGTGCTGTGGCATAGAGGGTAAGGCTGCTGCCTGCAGTGCTGGCATCCCATATGGGTGCTGGTTCATGTCCCAGCTGCTCCACTTCTGATCCAGCTCTCTGCTATGGCCTGAGAAAGCAGTAGAAGATGGCCTAAGTCCTTGGGGCCCTGAACCCACGTGGGAGACCTGGAAGAAGCTCTGGCTCCTGGCTTCAGATTGGTGCAGCTGTGGCCATTGTGGCCAATTGGGGAGTGAACGTTTGGATGGAAGACCTTTCTGTCTCTCTCTCTCTCTCTCTCTCTCTCTCTCTCTCTCTCTCCCCCCATGTAACTCTGACTTTCAAATAAATAGATAAATATTTTTTTTAAAAAAGAAACCATCAAAAGAGATAAATAATGTCATTATGTAATAATACAAACAATCAATGAAATGAAGAAATAGTGCTTTGAAAAATAAATAAAATTGATAATCCTTGGTTGGAGCACACCAAAATTACCAAAATCAGAGATGAAAAAGCTGCTTCCATGAAGTGCTGGCATCCCAGGTATGAGACCTGGATGCTCTGCTTATGATCCAGCTCTTCATTGTGGGCTGGGAAAGCAGTAGAAGGTGGCCCAAATCCTTGGGCCCCTCCACCTACATGAGAGACTCATAAAAATCTCCTGGCTCCTGGCTTCAGATCAGAACAACTCCAGCCATTGCAGCCAATTGGGGAGTGAGCCAGTGAATGCAAGACACCTCTCTCTATCTCTGCCTCTCCTTTGTCGGTGTAATTCTGACTTTCAAATAAATTTTAAAAAACTTTAAAAAAAGAAAAAAAGAAATGTTACAACAACCACGAAAATAAAAAGAACCATCAGGAATTACTGCAAACAGCTATATGCCAGTAGATTGGAAAATCTACAAGAGATGCATAGATTTCTAGAAGTTTACAACCTATCAAACTTGAGTCATGAAGACACAGAAAACTTAAATAGGACAATAAGCAGGATGGGACTGAATTAGTAATAAAGACCCTCCCAACAAAGAAAAGCCCAGGACCAGATAGCTACACTGGAATTTCACAAGACTTTTAAAGAATAACTAATTCTAATTCTGAAATTTTCAAAATTGAAAGGGAGGGAATCCTCCCAAATTCCTACTATGAAGCCAACATCACCTTAAGTCAAAAACAAGAAAAAGATACAGCAAAGAAAGAGAACTATAAACCAATATCCCCAATGAACACTGATGAAAAAATCTTCTATAAAATATTAGCTAATTGAATCCAACAACACATCAGAATGGTCATCCACCTGGACCAAGTGAGATTTACGTTTCAATATATGCAAATAAATAAATGTGATACATCACATTAAGCTGAAGAAATAAAAGCATGATTATTTCAATACATGCAAACAAAGCATTTGATAAAATATAACATCTTATCATTATAAAAATCTTAAGCAAATTGGATATAGAGGAACATTCATTCCTCAACACAATCAAGGAACTATATGGCAAACCTACAGCCAGCATTGTACTGAATGAGGAAAAGTTTGAAGCATTTCCACTGGGGTCCAGAACCAGACAAGGATGTCCACTTTCAGAAGTGCTATTCAGTATAGTCCTGGGAGTTTTAACCAGAGCCATTTGGCAAAAAAAAAAAATCAATTTGTAAAGGAGGAAATCTAATTATCCCTGTTTGTAGATGTCATGACCTTATCTATAAAGGAAGCAAAAGACTCCACTGAAGAATATTGGAACTCATAAGAGAGTTTTGGTAAATTGAAGGGTATAAAAGCAACACAAAAAATCAGTAGCCTTCTCATACCTAGACAATGCCATGGCTGAGAAACAATTTGTAAGTTCAGTACTACTCATAATAACTACAAAAAATTTAAATGCTTTGTAATAAATTTAATCAAAGATTTGAAAGAGCTCTACAACCAAAATTACAAAACATTTAAAAAGAAATGAAGAAGGCACAAAAATATATTTAAAAAATCATCCATGTTTGTGAATTGGAATAGTTAAGATACTCAAAATGCACATATTACCCAAAAAATTTACAGATTTCAATGCAATCCCAATCAAAATACCAATAATATTCTCAGATCTAGAAAAAATGATGCTGAAATTCACATGGAAACTCAAAACACCTGGAACAGCTAATGCAATCTTAAATAAAACAAACAAACAAACAAACAAAAAACAAAGCCAGAAGCATCACAATACCAGATTCAGACATACTACTGGGCAGTTACACGCAAATAGTTTGTTGCTGGCAAAAAAATTGACATGCAGTCCAATGGAACAGAATAGAAACCCCAGAAATTAATCCATGTATCTACAACTAACTTTGATAAAGGAGCTAAATCTTTGATAAAGGAGCTAAAATCAATCCCTGGAGAAAGGACAGTCTCTTTAACAAATGGTGCTGAGAAAATTGGATCTCCACATGCAGAAGTATAAGACACTTACCTTACACCTTACACAACAGTCAACTCAAAGTGGATCAGCGATCTACATCTATGACCTTGTACCATCAAATTACTAGAGGAAAACAATGTGGAAATTCTGCATGACATAAACATAGGCAAAGAACTCTTGGAAAAGACCCCATAAGCACAGGCAATCAAAGCTCACATAGACAGATGGGACTACATCAAGCTAAGAAGCCTTTGCATTATAAAATAAGAACGTAACACAGTGAAGAAGCAACCAACAGAATGAGAGAAAATATTTGTGAACTATGAAACTGATAATTAATTTCCAGAATCTATAAAGAGCTCAAAATATCAACAACAACAAAATAAAATACAGTTAAGAAATGGGTAAAGTAAGTGAACAGGCATTTTTTTCAAAGGATGAAATATAACAGACAAATGAAAAAATGCTCAGGATCAGTAGCCATCAGAAAAATTGAAATAAAAAGCACATTAGGTTTTTCCACACCCAGATACAATGGTAATCATCCAAAAATCAGAAAAGTAATAAATGCTGGTGAGGACGAAGGGACAACATTACCTTAATACACTGTTGGTGGTAACGTAAACTAGCACAATCATTATCAAAGATAATACTCAGAAATCTGAAAATAGATCTTTCATATGACCCAGTCATGCATCTCCTGGGTATTTACCCAAATGAAATGAAATCATCATATGAATGAACCTTATGTTCATTGCAGATCAGTTCACAAATAGCTAACACATGGAATCCACCCAGATGTCCATCAATTGATGATTCAATGAAGAAAACGTGTGGGCCAGAGCTGTGCTGCTGCAGGTTAAACTGATATCTGCAGTGCTGGCATCCCATGTGGGCACCCATTCAAGTCCTTGATGCTCCACTTCTGATCCAGCTCCTTGCTAAGGCACATGGGTAAATAGTGGAAAATGTCTTATGCTCTTGGGCTCCAGAACCCATGGGGGAGACTTGTAAGTAACTTCGGCTCCATTCTGGCCCAGCCTTGGCTGCTATGGCAATTTGAAGTGTGAACCAACAGAAGGAAGATTTCTCTTTCTCTCTCTCTCTCTCTCTCTCTCTCTCTCTGTCTGTCTTTCTCTCGCCTTTTATAATTCTGCCTTTCAAATAAATAAATTTTCAAAAAAGATTTTTAGTACATGTACATGATTGCATACTACTCAGCCTTAAAAATTAATGAAATCCTGTCTTTTGCAAAGAAATGGAGGCAACTAGAATGGATGCTTAGTGAAATCAGCCAGTAACCCAAAAACAAACATATGTTTTCTCTAATATGTTGTAGTTATTATAAAGCATGAAAGATGTATAGGAATGAAATGGACATCTTATGATTTGATGTTTTTAGCCCTTGCTTATACTTCTGTGAAACTATGGTCTTTCTACCTTATTATTGTTAGTGGTGCATTAAATCTGTGAACATACAATGGATTGAAATTGTGCTTTTGCAAAGATTAAAGAAAAAAGAAGGGAAGGAGGAGCATTGGTTAATGGAGAGAAGGAAGGGAGTGATGTATGGTTATCTCACTAGAATTGTACCTCAGAAATATATTCAATCTGTTCTTTTTATATTAATGAAAATTTAAAATAATTGAAAAATATTTTGAAATAATGAAGGGAAAATTTAAAATTATACTGAATACATAGAAAAAGACAGAAGAATAAGAACTCAAATTAGTCTTTCCATCATGTTTATAAAGTGCAGAATCCCTTTGTAATCTTCTGTGGCTAGGATTAAAGTCTAGTGATTATTTACTATTGCATATGCTTGTGAGTCCCAGAAAGAAGACTTTCAACTTATTTAGGCATTTTGTGTCACCTAGTGACAGAAAATAACAAAGCTAAAGGTCTGTATTCACTCACCCATGTGTTGCTATCTATCCTTTAATAACTACCTAAACTTCAGAGTAGATAAACAAGAGCTATATACTTCTTTAAATTTCTATTTCTCCACCATTTGTGGAAAACAAATGATAAATGACTGTGGCTTCAATTAGAGGGATAAGGCATAATTCCAGATCTGTAAGCCTCTAAACCCCATGTTCAAATGCATTATGATCAATAGTTTTTCTTTGGAGAATTAAATAAAAAGCATTTGTGACCTTCACATTCTACTTAAACACCCTGGGCCTCAGTTTCCTTTTTCAAAACAAAAAAGTTATAGTTTCTGCCTTACAGTGTTATTGGTATACCTGCCAAGCCCAAAAATTAGTAGCCATTAATTTTATTACCATAATTCAAATTCATAATTTATCTGATTATAGTCATTCCTCATAATCAGACAGAGTGGCTTTGAGGAATAAAAATTAAAGTATTCTCAGATATGCAAACTATTACTGTATTAGCCAGGGTTCCCCAGAGAAACAGGCAATAGAATCTATCAATATATAAGTATATATTTTGCAGATTCATTGATGAAATTTTCTCAAGTGATTATTGTGGCAAAAAATGGTGAATGAAATCTGAGAACCAGGATATAACTCCCAGTTCCAGGTGAAGGCCTGAGGCCATGAGTGAAAGCACCTGTTGAATGAGGTTACCAAAGCCAAAGGACCAGGAGCTCTGGTGTCAGTGGACAGAAGAAGGATGTCTCAGCACAAGAGTAATGAGATAGAATTGGTTTTCCCTTTGCTATTTTGTTCTATGTGGACCTTCAGTGGTTTGGACAACACTAGCCCACAATGATGATAGTGAGTATTTACTCAATTAGGCACTTCTGGAAATATCCTCAGATATACTTGGAAATAATGCTTCCCCACCTCCCTGAGCATCCCTTACTCAAAAAATTAATCAGAATCACTGAGTGAAGAGCTCTGGTCCCTAGCATTGAAAGTGTTGCCATAGTGTGTTGGTAACTCCCTAAACATGTTAAAGACCATGGAAGAAAGATAACGGTCACATTGACAACAAAGTTTGGCTTTCATAGAAAACAGCCTGCAGAACTATGAACATTTCAGAAGTAACCTGTCAGGACTTGGAGGCTTTGGAGGATATAGTCACACAGTTTTGTCAGGGTCAGATCATCATTGTGAAGTAAGCAATTTGGTGAAGTATTCAGGTTTGCTTATGTCTTTAGAACATATGACCCATTGTCAGATTACTGTTTAATAGATGTATTAATATTAATATATGGGTATTTAAAAAGAGTGTATTGCTTTTTGTTTATATTCTTATGTTTATACTCTTATGTTTCTTGCATGTCAGGAAAATGTATCTCTTTTGTGATACATAGCATGCTTTACAAATTGTGATTAACATTCAATTCTAAGTCCCCCCTCCTTTAGCTTATGTACAGCAAAATAAGTACCCCATATTAATATTAAACCAAATGAAAAACAAAATATTTAAATTATTGCATACTCTATAAAATATTTATCTATTAAGATTTAATTATTTTGGGTTTTCTTTAATTTTCATATATTTAAATATATTTAAGTCATACAAGTTTCATGTAGTTCATATATAAGGTTTAAGGAACATAGTGATACTTCTCACACCACCGTCCCTCCCACCCATTGTTCAAACCATCTTTCTCTTCTCTCTCCCACTCCTACTCTTAGTATTTACAAAGAAGATCTGCCTTCAATTTGCTTAATGACCATAAGGTTAACCCTACACCAAGTAAAACAGTTCAACAAATAGAATGGAAAGCAAAAAAAATCTTTAATGTAAGAGATAAGGGCTGTAAGCAATCATCAAAACTTATAATGCCCATTTCACTCCAATAAATTACATTTTAGGTACTTATTAGTAACCTCAGATCAGGGAAAACATCTCTTTTGGGGATCGACTTGTTTCTCTAAGCATAATGGTTTCCATTTGCATCCAGTTTGTTGCAAATGACAGATTTTGATTTTTTAAATAGCTGAATAGTATTCCACAGTGTATATATACAATGATATCTTTATCCAGTCAACGTTGATGGACATTTGATTTGGGTAATTGGGTTTGAACATTTACAGCTATTGTGAACTGAGATGCAATGAACATGGGATTACAGATAACTCTTATACTGACTCCTTCTGTTTTGGGTAAAATCTCAGCTGTAGGATGGCTGAGTCATATCCTAGGTCTATATTCAGATTTCCAAGGTGTCTCCACACTGTCTACCACAGTGTTTGAACCAGCTTATATTCCCACCAACAGTTGACCAGAGTACCTTTTACCCCACATCTTCACCAGCATTTGTCATTTGTGGATTTCTGTATGACAGCCATTCTAACAGATGTGATGTGAAACCTCATTGTGGTTTTGATTTGCATTTCCCTGATGGCTAGTGATCCTGAACATTTTTCATGTATATGTTGGCCATTTGAATTTTCTCTCTTGGAAAATGCCTGCTCAAGTCCTTTGCTCATTTCTCAACTGGATTTATTTTGTTGTTGAATCTCTTAAGCTCTTTACAGAGCCTGGGTATTAACCCTTTATCAATTGTGTAATTTGAAAATATTTTCTTCAATTCTGTCAGTTGCCTCTTTACATTGCTGAGTGGTTTTGATTTGTTTTGTTTTTATAATGTAAAGCTTTCCAGTTTGAAGTAATCCCATTGTCAACTTTGGTTTTGATTTCCTCTGCTTCTGGGGTATTTCCCAGAAAGTCTTTGCCTATGTTAAAGTTTTGCAAAGTTTATCTAAGTTTTTTCTATAATAATGATGGTATTGGGTCATAGGTCTTTGATCCATTTGAGTGGATTTTTGTAAGGTGTAAGTTAGGGTTCTAGTTTCATTCTTAAACATATGGAGATCTAGTTTTACAAGCACCATTTGATGAAGAGACTGTCCTTGCTACAGGGATTAATTGTAGCTCCTTTGTCAAAAATAAGTTGGTTGTATATGCATGGATTAATCGAGTTTCTCTGCTGGTCCATTGGTCTACTCATATATTTTTTTGCCAGTTCCAGGTTGTTTTGATTATAACTGCCTTGAAGTATGTCTTGAAATCTGATATCATAATGCCTCCAACTTTGATTTTATGTATAAGATTGCATTAGCTTTTCAGGGTCTCTAATGTTTCCATATGATTTTAGCATCATTTTTTTCTAGATCAGAGAAGAATGTCTTTGGTATTTTGATTAGGATCTAATTGAATCTGTAAATTGCTTTTGGTAGAATGGACATTCTGATGATATTGATTCTTCCAATCCATGAACATGGAAAATGTTTCAATTTTTTGTGTCTTGTTCTATTTTATTCATTTTTTAAAATTTTCATCATATAATTGCTCACCTCCTTGGTTAAATTTATTCCAAGGCATTTAAATATTTTTGTATCTACTATGAATGGGAGTGACCTTAAGAATTCTTTCTGAGCCAGGACATTATTTTTCTATATAAAGGCTATCGACATTTGGGTGTTAAATTTATATAATGCTACTTTCTTTTTAAAAAAGATTTATTTTATTCATTTGAAAGAGTTGCAGAGAGAGGTAGAGAGAGTGAGAGAGAGGTCTTCCATCCACTGGTTCACTCCTCAGTTGGCTGCAGTGGCCGGAGCTGTGCTGATCCAAAGCCAGGAGCCAGGAGATTCTTCCAGGTCTCCATGTGGGTGCAGGGGCCCAAGGACTTGGGTCATCTTCTACTGCTATCCCAGATCATATCAGAGAGCTGGATTGGAAGTGGAGCAGCCAGGTCTCAAACTGGAGCCCATATGGGATGCCGGCACTTCAGAACAGGGTGTTGACCCACTGAGCCACTGCACTGGACCCTTGATTTCTTTTTCTTGCCTAATGGATTTAGCTAAAACTTCCAGGGCTATATTGAATAGCTATGGTGAGAGTGAGCATCCTTGTCTGGTTCTGTATCTTAGGGGGAATGCTTCCAGCTTTTCCCCATTCATAAGGATGCTGGCTGTGGTTTTGTCATAATTGCCTTGATTGTCGAGGAATGTTCCTTCTATACACAATTTGCTTAAGGTTTTCATCATGAAATGGTGTTGTATTTTATCAATGCTTTCTCTGCCACTGTTGAGATAATCCTTTTTTTGTTCTTCAGTTTATTAATGTGATGGATCACATTTATTGATTTGTGAATGTTGAACCATCCTTGCATATCAGCCTTTAGTTCTACTTGGTTCAGGTGAATAATCTTTCTGATGCATTGTTGGATTTGATTGGCTAGTATGTTTTGAGGATTTTTGTGTCTGTTCATCAGGGATATTCATCTGTAGTTCTCCTCTGTTATCATTTTCTGAAATAAGGTGATACTGGCTTCATGGAAGGAGTTTGGGAGGATTCCCTTCCCTTTCAAATGTTTTGAATAGCTTGAGAAGAATTGAAAGTTGTTCTTTAAACATCTGGTAGAATTCAGCAGTGAAGTCAACTGGTCCTGGACTTTTCTTTGTTGTGAGGGTTTATATTATGGATTCAATCTCAATGTTGGTTATTATTCTGTTAGGTTTTCTATGTCCTTGTGACTCAATTTTGGTAGATTGCATGCATCCAGGAATCTATCCAAGTCTTCCAGATTTTCCAATTTGCTGGCATAAAACTTTTTGTAGTTAATTCCTGATGATTCTTTTCTCTGTGTTGTTTGTTGTTACACATCCTTTTTCATTTCTGATTTCATTGATTTGTGTCTTCTCCTTCTTTGTTTTGGTTAGTTGGGCCCATGGTGTGTGCATCAATTTTGTTTATTTTTTTCAAAAAAAATCTATTCTTCATTTCCCATCCACAGAGAAAGTAGAGATGTTCCCAGAGCCAGCTACCTGTGGGTGCTCCTCCTTGGCATGTTGAGCATTGAAGCCTATAATATGTTGAGAGGCTGGGGGCACCTCACAATCCTGTGTGGGTGCTAAGCCTCCAGCCAGACTCAAAGTATGTGGGGAACATAGATTTTTTCCTCTGGTAACATGCCTGGCTCACAAGTACATACAAGTACTGCTGTATCCACTTCTGGTGTCAAAATGGCTCCTTCCCCCAAGTGCCCTTGTTTGGGGATAGGGATAAAGAAATTCCCTTTTTATTCACTGTGTTAGAGGGGTACCCTGCTCCTATTAGGACTCCAGGATGCACTCAAAGACAGTGTGGTCTGCCAGGCTTTCCTTCTGACACTATCATGAGAGGCACAAGCTGCTGCATGCAGCCTGCTCTCTCTTCACTCTCCAATGCTGGCAATATCCTGTTGCTCATGGTGTGGGATCCTGTATTGTGTTTGTGCTCATGACTGTGTTTCTGTAGCTTCTGCACTATTCCATATCATCACTCTTGCATCTGCAGAATTTCCACTGCAGTTTTGTCTCCAACTCTCCTCTGGAAATGCAATCCCTCCACTTTTTTATACTATTTTCTCCTTGCCTAAAGCAGTACATCTTTTTTCATTTCAGCCATCTTGGAATCCTACAAATTATGAGAACTGTACTTTTTCAATATCTCATTGTATTGTGCCTGCAACTTCCAGCATTCTGTGAGCATTTTAAAGGGTGATATATGAAAGCATTTTCAATTTCTTATTGATTATATATGGATAAACAAAGAGAATGTTTCCATACTTTAGAGTTCTAGCCACTATTTAAGTCTTTCCATCTCCAAAATGAAGATGGCTTTTCTCTGCGAAATTTTAAGAGACACCACACAACTAAGAATTAAATATAATCTACAGCAAGGAGCTACTTTGTGAAGAACACTGTTCTCTGCTACTGGCAATGGGAGGAATATGGCAGGTGAAATCTTGAAACAGAAACCAAATCATGAAATTATGTAGGGTGCTTCTTAAATGATAAATCAGGAAATTTCAGAGGCATGGATGGTGAAAAAATTATATGAATTCCTATATCTGAAATTAGTTGCCATTGTGCCTTTGGTAATCAAATACATCAACTCTGTAGCTAACAAGCAGCTGCTGTTAGATTTTTGCAGTGCTTTAAGAAGTACAGTCATCCACATTTAAGCTTAAGGAAATTTCAACTAAGAATCCTAGTTGCAGTCTGCAGCTGCCCACATTAAGCATGGACAAGCTGCCACAATGACCATCTAGTTCACTTTATTCATTGATGGTTACTTATGCTGCCCTTTCTTATATAGTCTGAGAGCTCAGTACAACTGAAATCATAGAACAACAGGAACCTGGAGGATCCCTTTTTCCAGAAGAATGAAAGGAATTGTAACTTTTTCTGGTTCAGACTGTCTATTATGTGTTAGAGAACATTTGGGTTCTAAACCCAAATCTAAAAATCACCATTGAATTGTAGAATTCAATGACACAGAGTTATTTAGACATAGTCAAGGAACTTGTTGCTATTTCTCTCCTCAAGCACACCTTCTAATTATTCATATCTATCATATTTCCATGAATTATTGTTTATCTATTACCTGCAAATCTGATTTTTATAAACACAACTTTCTTTCTGTCTAAATAATGGCATCAATTAGAATAAGTATCTCAGATACATTTTTTGTTGAATTCAAGATACTTTATCCATCTGTTATATTCAGCAACATGAATTGAGTGTTACCATCTGTAACACAATATATGTTGTGTGTATTTCCACTTAACAATTCCTTAACACTAATGTTCATAATCAAGCAATACTATTTTTCCTTAAGGCTTGGTTTTAAATCTGAGAGTTTGAATCAAATTGATATTTTAATTAAAAAGCATTTTGCATATTTTTTCAAAATTCTAATTTGAATGACACACTTAGAATTCGAACTAATCCATGTTTTCTAGCATTTTCTGTAAAAAGCATTAGGAAAGGAAATAAAAGAGTTGCAAGCAAACTGGAAGCTAAATGCATATACTCTGGAAAACATAAGAAGAAATACTCAGAATTGGCCGGCGCCGTGGCTCAACAGGCTAATCCTCCACCTTGCAGCGCCGGCACACCAGGTTCTAGTCCCGGTTGCCCCTCTTCCAAGCCAGCCCTCTGCTGTGGCCCAGGAGTGCAGTGGAGGGTGGCCCAAGTGCTTGGGCCCTGCACCCCATGGGAGACCAGGAAAAGCACCTAGCACCTGGCTCCTACCATTGGATGAGCGCGGTGCACCGGCCGCAGCGTGCCGACCGTGGCGGCCGTTGGAGGGTGAACCAATGGCAAAAGGAAGACCTTTCTCTCTGTCTCTCTCTCTCACTGTCCACTCTGCCTGTCAAAAAAAAAAAAAAAGAAAAGAAAAGAAAAAAAAGAGAAGAAATACTCAGAATCATTGAAAGTTAACCATCTTGAATTTCAGTATGGAAATTTATTTATTTTGCCTACAAATGTAAACAAAGTAAATATGAATCACAATATCTATGAATTACAGATTGATTAAAGGCATGTGATAAATTAGCTTGCTCTCAATGCCATATTGAGAAACATAGTGATGGTTGGATCACTTGTACATTCTGCAATTTTTCAATGAAAAAATTCACATACAAATTATACCACAAAATGGAAATATATGTATATAGCTAGTTGTGAATATTTTGACACTTAAACTCCTGCATTTTTGCTATAATTCATAATGATACATGAATAACATGATCTAAAGCTATCCAAATAATAATAAATCTAATCATATAACTAATTTTTTATAGTTCTAACACCATTTATTGACAGATACTGTGTCAATGATAAAAGTGTGTTTCTCTAATACAATCCCAGTTACATAAAATTATCTGACTATGCATAGAAAATATCTGCAAAGTATGCTGTCAGCTTAACAATAGATTCTGGTCATGATGTAGTAACATACTGTATCCCCATAATTGTATTATATTTTCCAAGACTCATAATTATATATATTTAAATAATATTATTTTTAAAGTACAAGCTATTAATTTCAATATTTTCTTTGTTTTCTAACTGAGGGTGATCCGTCTCAGGCCTATACCTACATTTCAGACATTTATATACTGCATTAATAATTTATAAAATCATTTCTGGAAATAAAGTAATCACATTTCTACTTTAATAATAAATGCAAATATTTTATTTATTTTGTCACTCTTATTGACAAATGCAAACTGTGAAACAGTACCCTGTGTGATTAGAATGTTTTCCAATGTCTGCTGTGCATTGGGAGAGTACTAACACTTGGCAGCCATTAGATATTTCACTGATTCAGCTAGGCAGATGGAAGTCATTCAGGACAGACCTAAAGTACATACTGTTTATTTTTTATATTCCTCAACAACTAGACATGCTTTTATAACTTATTAATGTACTCAGAAATCTATACCTTATGAAACCCCTTTATTTATGTTTTTATTTCATGATCACATTGAAGCCCTTATAGGGTCCAAAAGTTACAACTAATGTGCTTGCTTCCCTTCAGAAATATCTGCAATGTAAAGGAGCTCAAATATTCATGAAATCAAAATGTCTCCATAAAATGATTTTGCCATCTCAAGAACATTATATATCACTAGACAGGCCTATTTCTTAATGAGATGGAATACTCCCTACTTCTCTGGAGATGTCTTTCACTATACAAATCAGGCTCAGCCTGCTCACAACTCGAAACACCATAAAGCTATGGTTTCCAGAATCAACAAGAAAAACTCCACAGACTCGGAACTCCCACTGTTCCAGCTGCTGCACCAGCTGCTTCATCACAGGCAAGTGAGTGTAAAACTCGATCTGACCTGGACAGTCAAAAAGGATGTACTCATCCTCTACGTGGCCAAGATAGTTCTCCAGCCAGTCAAAATTATTGGCAAAGTACTCCATGCAAAACACCAATCCTCCATTGGGACCGAACCACAAAGAATCATCCTCCATCACATAGTCCACCTCAATCAGTTCCGGAATGTCTTCCCGCTGCCGGCGGGGCCCATGACCAGCTGTGCGTACCGAGGCATGCCGATGCTCGGCTTCTGCAAATGCAAATTTTACATGTTCAGACTGTGTGCTCTCTGAGGTCTGGGACAGTTGTGGCTCAAAACATGTATTCATAGGCCCAGATGGGGTTCAGCTCTAAGGATACACTTACTGCTTGTATGAGGCGGAAGGAAGGAAAGAGGGAAGGAGGGAGAGAAGGAAGAAAGGCAGGCAGGTCCCTTACTTTTTCAGTACTTACAGAGCAAGCTGTATTTGGACTCTACAGCAGGATTCCATTGCAAGGATGTTTTGTTTGAGATGCTCCAGAGTATACTAATGTTAAACTTTATGTCAATTTCTAAAGTGAAAGTACAAAATAAAATATTTCCTTATGAAATTGCAGGCACTGCATAATAAATCTAAGGACTCAAGTGTGTTTGCTTTGCCTATTTTATCTAGACTTTGAGGATGGAAGGCTGCGATTAAAACTAACATTAATAATTCAGAAATACATCCACAACTCAGAATGATATCTCGCTGAACTCTGCAGGCTCTGCAAGCACATGGCAGAACTGCTTGGTAATGCTTAGAAGAATTGGGATGGGCATGATGGGAACAAAGCGCAGAATAACAGTGTTGTTGGAAATGTTGTTGACTGTGGTGATCTATCAATAGGATGAATGTCCACCCCTAAGGAGGTCACCAGAAGCTGGCAGAGGCCTAGGTGAGTGAAAGTCCAAGGTATACAACCTGTGGAGGGTGCAACAAGGAATGTAACTGAGGACTGGGAGCTATATAGCCAACCACGTGTCTAGAAGTGGGAAAAGATGCTGTGACATAGATGTCAAGAAAGAGCTAAGTGATTCACAAACTCTATTTTTTAATATTTATTAATGTATTTCATAGACACAGTTCTAAGACTATAACCATAGTTCCCTCCCACCCTCCCTCAATTCCTCCTCATTTCATTCTTTTTTGTTGTTGTTGTTCCTTTAATGTTTGCAATAACATCCACAATTTACTTTATAATTACAGGCTACATGCACTACTAACTATAATATTCATCAAGTAAAAAGTAGAAAGACCACTGTTCCATAGGAACATAGACAAGAGCTATAAACAATAATAAAATCATGATTTGTCAGTTTCACTCTTATACTCTTTTGTATTCTATATTAATTACTGTATATCAGGAAAAGCATGTGTTTGTCTTTTTGTGACTGGCTTATTTCACTAAGCATAATGATCTCTAGTTGTATCCATTTTGATGCAAAAGGCAGGATTTCTTTCTTTCTTATGGCTGAGTATTCCATAGTGCATATAAAAGCATCTTCTTTATCTAGTCATCAGCTACTGGACATCTGGGTGAATTCCATACCTTAACTACTGTGAACTGGGCTGCTATAAACAGGGGATACAAATAACTCAGGCAGATTTCTCAGTCTTTGTTGTCATTAATTTTACCTGAGTATTTATCAGGTCAGTTAGGATATGAAAAACAATGTATGGCTTCCGGCAAAAGAACTGCCGTAGGCAGGGACAGATGGACTGTAAATTCAAAAAGCTTAGGGCCAGCATTGTAGTGTGTTAAGCTGCAGCCTATGACACCAGCATCATATATGGACAGCAGTTAAAGTCCTAGCTGCTCCACTAGTGATCCAGCTCCCTGTAACAAGCCTTGGACGATTTCCCAAGTACTTGGACACTGCCACCCATGTGGGACCAAGATAAAGCTCCTGGCTCATGGCTTCAGCCTGGTCCAGCCTTGGCCATTGTAGCCATTTGGGTAGTGAACTGTTGGATGGGAGATCTCTCTCTCTCGCTCCCCCCCCCATCAGCCTTTCAAATAAATAAATGAATCTTTAAAATTAATGAAGCTTAACCTCCAGGCTTGTTACTTGCCTTTGGCTCCTTACAAGTCTCACCATGCTTGTCTCAGGTGGCACTGTGTCAGTCACCTACTAAGCATCCCCTTGATATTCTGATCCTCGGATTGAGAGGAGGGTGGTGGGCAGCCAGAATTGTTTCCAAACTGCCCAGTGCCCTAGAATACAGATGTCATCATTGATTCCAAGAGAAGGATCTGAGACAGTCTGCTTTGCTCCCTGCTTGGCATACCACAGTAACATAGGCTCATAGTCAGTTTAAGGTTGATGGGTGAGTTGGAAAATTTCTTTGTTTAGGTAGATCAGAGAAAGAGGTTTCCCAAAGGCTTACCCAGGCTGAACAGGGAAAAAAATGAGGTGCAAGTTATAGGTATGACAAAACCAATAATATGAAGCAGAAAGAAACTAAATCATCAATAATAAAAATGAAATTTCCATCAACCTTTTATAGGAGAATCTGATTATCTTTTTATATTTTATTTAGAAAATGGCTTTACACAGTTCTTAACATGAAGAGAAGATCAAGAAATATGTAGCTAATATAAAGAAAAAAAAGTATTGCAGATATCCATGAGACAGTTTCACAATAATAATGGCATTTTCTGGATTTTATAATAGCCATATTTATAGTACTTTCTGTTTTCGAGATTTCACATTCAAAGTTTTTTTTTGGAATTAAAATAAATTTAGTTTGGTGCAAAAAGTTTTGATTTTCATACATAGTTTCTTTCACACAACACATTTTCTGTTTTAGAAAACTTTTATTTAATAAATATAAATTTTTAAAGCACACCTTTTGGATTATAGTGTTTTTTTTCCTGCCATAACCACCCTCCCACATGCAAACCATCCCATTTCCTATTCCCTCTCTCATCCCATTCTTTATTAAGGTTCATTTTTAATTATCTTTATGTATAGAAGATCAACTTAGTATATACTAAATAAAGATTTCAACAGTTTGCACCCACACAGACATACAAAGTATAAAGTACTGTTTGAAAATTAGTTTACATTCAATGTTAATCTTAAATTTCTTACTGGTTTTCTATTTATTTTCTTAATGGGAAATTTTCAAATTATGTTTTAATTCTCGCAAAAGCTATATCTAACTTTGATCACAGAATTACAGATAAAACTTGTAGTAAATAAATACTAAATCTTCTCTACATCTGTTTCTTCAGCCTTTAAAATGAAGATGGGTAGGCAAGATGATTTCTTATGGGAGATGATTTCTAAGAGCTTTGTAAATGTTAAAATATGTAAAAAAGAAAAACTAAAAATATGTATTATCAGCATTAGTTTGTTAATTTACCATGTGGTAGAATGTTTAATAGCTAAGAGAGACAAAGCTGATATCTAGAATCTGAATAAAATGATTCAGAAATGAAGATAAAGCATTAATGATTACATAATAGATATTCAAAAATTGTACCTATTTGATATATCAAAATTGGATGTGGCCATGTATGTGTTATATAAAGTAATTTTATGTCTAAAGCTCACTGGTACACTTTGTTACAGGAATTTCAGCTATATTATGTGATTACTCATAATCCTCAATTACATAGCTTTAAAGGGCATTGAATCTTTTGAAAAAATATTTGTAATTTGTGGTTAGGTCTTAAATAAAACTGGTATTAGATAAACTCTAACAGTTTCAATATTATGGTTTTCAGAATCTAAATGTTTTGGTCACTAGTGCAGGAGAGCACAGAGGTGGAGTATAGGCTTGATTAGAGCTGCTGATCTAGTGTGTCCAGGCTGCCATAAAAAAAAATACCACAGACTGGGCAGCTTAAACATGGAAATTGAGGTTGCAGCAGTGCAGTTCTGATTAAGATGCCTGTAGAGTCGGTGTCTGCTGAGGACCTGCTTTCTGATTCATAGATGATGTTCTTGCCATTACATGGTAGAAGGGGCGAACAAAAGCTCTAGGGCCTCTTTCCTAAGGACACTCATGCTATTCGTGAGGGTTCTGCCCTCATAACTTAATCACTTCTGAAAGTCTCGATTCCTAAGGTCATCTCCTTGAAGTTTGGGCTTTAACATGAGACAATCACTGTTGGTCAAATCCTGAATCCTGTTTTGTGCCCAGCACTGTGCTGAGTGCCAGCCAAATAAAGACACATAAGAAACAGATCTTGTCTTTAGCACTTCTAGTCTAGTGGAAGAGATGGTCATATGTTGTGAAAATACGATATTCTGATGTCTGCAAAAACTTAAGAAAAAATAAAGATAATTGAGTAGTATAAGAATAATTTAAGTAATGACAAATTTTTTTTTTTTTTTACAGGCAGAGTGGACAGTGAGAGAGAGAGACAGAGAGAAAGGTCTTCCTTTTGCCGTTGGTTCACCCTCCAATGGCCGCCGCGGTCGGCGCGCTGCGGCCGGCGCACCGCGCTCGTCCGATGGCAGGAGCCAGGAGCTAGGTGCTTTTCCTGGTCTCCCCATGGGGTGCAGGGCCCAAGCACCTGGGCCATCCTCCACTGCACTCCCGGGCCACAGCAGAGGGCTGGCCTGGAAGAGGGGCAACCGGGACAGAATCCGGTGCCCCGATCGGGACTAGAACCCGGTGTGCCGGCGCCGCAAGGCGGAGGATTAGCCTGTTGAGCCACGGCGCCGGCCAAGTAATGACATAATTTTTATAAAACAAATTCACACATTTAAGAAAGTAATAGTCTTATTATGATAGACTACAAGGAAGCCATGGGATACTGTTTAAAATAAAAAGTCCAATCAAATGTAAGAGAGATGGAGATTTCTGTCAGCACTGCAGTGGAGGATTAAGTGAGATACAGAGTCAGATAATAAAGAAGAGCTGAACATGGCAGCAAGAGGAAATGGAATATCCTGCGTGTTCTCTCACATCATTACTTGACTAATAATACAAAATAACATCTTGTACATAGTGTTATCATCATGTATCAAAGAAGCAAGTCCCATATCTCCTAGGCATCATGCACATATCTGTCACTTTTAGCTCCTTCTCTGATCTATGGCTATCAATGAAAAAGAACCTCATTTAAAACAATTCATTTGAAAGTCAGAATTAGAGAGAGAGATAGAGAGGGAGAGACAGAGAGATCTTCTACCTACTATTTCATTCACTAGATGGCTGCAATGACCAGGGCTGGGCAAGGTTGAAGCCAGAATCCAGAAACGTCTTCCAGGTCTCCCACATGGGTGGCTGGGGATCAAGTACTTGAGCCATCTTGTGGTGCTTTTCCAAGGTCATATTGGAAATTAGGCAGCTAGGCCATGAATGAGTGCCCATATGGGATGCCTGTATCTCAGGGGGCTGTTTACCCACTATACCACAATGCCAGCCCCAAGAACCTCATTATTAAAGGACAAATTAAATGCCTTTTAGGGTAGCCATTCATACCTATATTCTTTACTAGCAGCTAGTTACCTTCCTGTTAAAAGCAGCTTTTGCAACTTTAACCCCATAGAGATTCCTAGATGAAGTATTTGACCATTGATCCAAGGGAGTCTGCTAAGGCATGGACCTGTCTGCTTGGGAGCACTAGGTCGTCCCATCCTCATCTGTTCTTTAGTGAGCCCACTGAGGGGAAACTCTTAAAAAAGTTTTCCATCCATATCTATTACATACAGGTAATATGAGACTAAATGTGACAGAATTCAAGTAATTTCAAGTTAAATAATTGCAATTAGTTTATTAGTGAATATTGAACATTTAACTATTAAAGAGAACAAAAATTATTAACAAAATAATGAGTTCTGTATAATTTAGACTGTTTCACTCATTTTTTTCACCAAAGAGCATTATTTTGACTAAGACCAGGAGGTGATATCAACATCATATCTTTTAAAGATTTTAAAGCACAAAGCCAGGATTTCTCACTGCATGTTAAGCTAATTCCTGTAAGGACCTAACATAGGATTTTTTAAAAATAAAGATTAATTATTTGAAAGGCAGAATGAGATATAGGACCAAAGAGATCTTCCATTTGCTTTTTTACTCCCTGGGTGCCCACAATGGCTGTGAGTGGGACCGGCCAAACCAAAGAGCCAGAAAACCCATCCAGGCTTTCCAAATGGATGGCAGAAACTCAAGGACTTGGACCATCATCTAATGCCTTCCAGGTGCATAAGCAGAAAGCTGAATCAGAAACAGAGAAGGGGGCAGCACCGTGGTGTAGGGGATAAAGCCGCCGCCTGTGGTGCCAGCATCCCATATGGGTGCCAGTTCAAGTCCCGGATTCTCCATTTGTGATCCAGCTCTGCGCTATGGCCTGGGAAATCAGTGGAAGATGGCCAAAGTCCTTGGGCCCCTGCACCATCTTGGGAGACCCAAAAGAAACTTCTGGCTCCTGGCTTTGGGTTGGCACAGCTCCAGCTGTTGTGGCCAATTGGGGAGTGAACCAGCAGATGGAAGACATCTCTCTCTCTCTCTCTCTCTCTGCCTCTCCTTCTCTACCTCTCCTTCTTTCTCTGTGTAATTCTGACTTTCAAATAAATAAATAAATCTCAAAAAAAAAAAGAAGCAGAGAAGCCAGGACTCTACTCCGATCATTCTGATATAGGATATGGATATCCTAAATCAGTGAGTTAACTCAATTAGCCACAACACCCACTACAGACCTAAAATAAGTTTTCATTTCCTCCAATCAATGATAAACTGTAAAGGAGACATATAACAAGTATTCTAATTTATGTTATTTTTCCAGGATGTAACAACTAATCAGAAATTAATTAGGATTAAAATGAAAAGGGCTATAATTTTATATCTGATTTAAAAGTATAAATGTTATTTAGTGTTTGCGTGTTTGTGTGTACATGTGTAGGTATTGTGATTCTGAAAAGTGAGATTGTTCTCATGATAATTTATAAAAACTATGGTGGAATTTTTCAAAATACTTCTGATAAGAGGAAGCTCTCTACGGCCCCACTGTAAAATACAAATAATATATAAATTTTCTTTTCTCTTAATAAAGCCTTTTTTGAACTCTCTTCTGTTCTTATCAACTCTTTATAGCAAACTGCTTGCCAGAGTTATTCATGTGTTTTCTTTCTTTCCTAAGCACCACCTCTTAAACCCATTTCAGTTGGGTTTCAGCTCCACCACTGCATCTTCACTGTCTCTGCAAGATCACCAATGGCCTCCATGATGCTGAAGTCTCTTTAGTTCTATTTTCAGAACAGAGTGTTGTCTGAACAACATTCAGTAACATTTCTATCTGTAACTACCCCAATATGTGAAATGCAAAAGGCTTAAAGCTGAAATTAACGCTCATTCTGCCAATCATTTAACTCTCTTTACTTCTTTTGTCCACATATTTAAATGATTCCTCTTCCCTTTTAATTTGCTTTTGTAAAATCTCTAACTCGGCCCTTCTGTATTCCCATTTTTTTACCCCTTCTATAACTCACACCCTCCACTCCTTCCATTGTATAATTGTATAATGTCATCTGAACTCTGTCTCTTTTCCCTGGCCCTGATTGTTGCCAGGTGATTATCCCAAGGGAAAGCTCCTTGTCTGGTCATCACTCACCTAAAGGGTTTGGTGGCTTAGGGTAGGTGGACCACTTGCACTTTTTCATGATTCTTATGGGAGTCTCCTCATATAAAATATTTAGATTGGTTTGTATCCCCTCCTCTTTCAAAGATTTTTTTTTTATTTCTTAAAGAATATAGTTTTACTAGTTTCATTTTGTTCTTTGCATACATTTTTAAAGACTTATTTGCTCCAGTCTTTTCTCTTTGCATCGGAAGTCTTCTTCAGATTTCTCTTATTTTACTGCCAAATTTTTATTTTTTATTTATTTATTTTTTAAAATTTATTTATGTTTTAAGGAATGCAAATTTTATAAATACAACTTTAGGAATGCAATTATTCTTCCCACCATGCCCACCCTTCCACCTATACTCTCACTTTCCTGACTGTTTCTTTTGAAGTGAAGAAACTTCTCAATTTGATGCAATCCCAATAGTTAATTTTGGCTTTGAGTGCCTGTGCATCTGGGGTATTTTCCCAGAAGTCTTTGCCAGTACCTATATCTTGCAGGGGTCTCCAATGTTCTCTAAGAATTTGATGGTGTTGGGTCAGAGATTTAAGTCTTTAATCCATGTTGATTGAATTTTTTGTGTAAGGTGAAAGGTAGGGATCTTGCTTCATGATTCTGCATGTGGAAATCCAGTTTTCCCAGCACCATTTATTAAATAGACTGTCCTTACTCCAGGGATTGGTTTTGGATCCTTGATCAAATATAAGTTGGCTATAGATGTTTGGATTGATTTCTTCCTATATAGAAGCCTTTTGAATCCACAAAATCCATCAGTATTTAGATAAGGCCATAATCAAAGTGAAAGTTCTCTCTTCCCTTTAGAGAAAAGTACATTCTTTTTTGATGGTCACTTCTTTCTGCTGGGGTCTCAGTCACAGAGATACTTCATGGAGAACATTTTTTGTCACAGTGCCTTGACTTTCCATTGCCTGAAATGCTTTCATGGACTTTTCAGCAAGACCAGGATGTCTTAAGGACCAATTCTGAGGTCAGAGTGTAACTTAAAGTGATTGTCATTCTAAGAGTCTGCTGTGTGGACTGCTTCCCATGTTGGAACATTCTCTCATTTTTCATCCTTTTATTATCACCAGACACTTGCTCCTACTTATATTATCACTTTAACACTTAATCCTATCTACATGTTCACTTTTACCACCGATTTTAATGAGATTTGGGTCCCATGACATGTTTTCAACCTATACTCTTAGAAGTGAGTCCGTAGGAATGTATGTAGAATTACACAGCTTTACATGCATTCTCCTTTCTCTCTCTCTCTTTTTATTTATTTATTTAACAGGTAGAGTTACAGACAGTGAGAGAGAGAGAGAGAGAGAGAGAGAGAAAGGTCTTCCTTCCATTGGTTCACCCCCCCCCCCAAATTGGCCATCATGGCCAGCGCTGCACCGATCTGAAGCTAGGAGCCAGTTACTTCTTCCTGATCTCCCATGCAGGTGCAGGGGCCCAAGCACTTGGGCCATCCTCCACTGCCCCCTTGGGACACAGCAGAGAGCTGGACTGGAAGAGGAGCAACTGGGACTAGAACTTGGAGCCCATATGGGATGCCAGTGCCGCAGGCAGAGGATTAACCAAAGTGAGCCATGGCGCTAGCCCCCCTCCTCTCTCTCTTATTCCCACTCTTACTTTATACTGAGATCCGTCCTCAGTTGACATCATACACATATGATTACATACACATATGCTTAACTCTATGTTAAGTAAAGAGTCCAACAAATAGTATCAAGAAAAAAAATGAAAAAAAACCTGCAACTGTTTCTGACAGTTAAGACAAGTGCAGCTCAAGTCATCCCTTCTGGAGTATCAATTTCACTTCTACAGATTTTTTTTAGATGCTCATATTAGTTCTCACAGATCAGGGAGAACATACGGTGTTTCAGACTGGCTTATTTCACTCAGCATGATGTTTTCCAGATTTATCCATTTTGTTGCAAATGACTAGATTTCATATTTTTTATCACTGTGTAGTATTCCACAGTGTACAGATCCCATAATTTCTTTATCCAGTCTTCAGTTGATGGGCATTTGGATTGATTCTATGTCTTAGCCATTATGAATTGAGCTGCAATAAACATGGAGATGCAGATAACTCTTTTATTTACTTGATTTCTCTTTCCTTGGGTAAATTCCCAGGAGTGTGATGACTGGGTCATGTGGTAGGTCTGTGTTCAGAGTTTTGAGATATCTCCATACTGTCTTCCATAGTGGCTTTACCAGTTTACATTCTCATGAGCAGTGGATTGGGATACCTTTTCCCCCATATCCTTCCCAGCATTTGTTGTTTGTTGATTTCTTTATGTGAGCCATCTAACTGGGGTGAGGTGAAACCTCAATGTGCTTTTGATTTGCATTTCCCTGATTGTTAGTGATCCTGAACATTTTTTCATGTGTCTTTTGGCCATTTGGATTTCCTCTTTTGAAAAATGTGTTTAAGTCCTTTGCCCATCTCTTAAGTGGGTTGTTTGTTTTGTTGTTGTGGAATTTCTTGATCTCTTTGTCTATTCTGATTATTAATCCTTTATCAGTTCCATAGTTTACAAATAATTTCTCCCATTCTTTTGGTTGTCTCTTCACTTTCCTGAGTATTTATGCCCTTGGAAGTGTTATGTCTTCCAAAATATTTCTCTCATGGTCATTCTCATACTGTTTCAGATTTATACCCTTTTAAAACTGGTCTTTTTCTACTGTTTTAATGGGGCTATTGATATACTGGAAATAAATCCAGTTAATTTAATCTGTCATGCCTATACTGAAGTTCTAATAGAGTTCAACTTCCCTTGTTAACAAATTATTCACAAAAGCATTTTATGCTTTCATTCACTCCTTTGTGCTTTTGTTCATGTCTCTTTCACCTTCTTTCTGTCCTTATATTAAATCCAAAGTGGCTTACCAAAGCCTTCCAATACGCTCTTTCCACCATCAACACACATAATGCTTATCAGCAATTTACATTATTGTGCCCTGAAGTGCATAGCTGCTGCATTTTCCTGCAAGATTCCTTCATGGACTTGTCTTTATCTCCACCTGAGATGTATGTTTTGCACAGTAATGATCAGCAGATATTTAATTACCAAAATAATGAACATACTCCCTTAGAAGTATTTTGTGTGGTTGGTGCTGTGGCACAACAGGTTATAGCCCCAGCCTGCGGAGCCAGCATCCCACATGGGCACTGGTTCAAGTACTGGCAGCTCCTCTTCCAATCCAGCTCTCTGCTATGCCTGGGAAATCAGTATAAGATGGCCCAGGTTTTTGGGCATCTGCACCCATGTAGGAGACCCAGAAGAAACTCCTGGCTTCCACTCAGCTCAGCTCTGGTCATTTCTGTCATTTGGGGAGTGAACTAATGGAATATAAGGCCTCTCTCTCTCTGGCTCTACCTCTCTCTGTAACTCTGTATTTCAAATAAATAATAATTTAAAAATATTTTTAAAAAAATCTGGGGATGGCATTGTGGCACAGTGGGTAAAGCCTTTGCCTGCAGTTCCAGCATCCCATATGGGCTCCGGTTTAAGTCCCAACTGCTGCACTTCCAATCCTGCTCTCTGCTATGGCCTGGGAAAGCAGTATGGCCATTGTAGTCAATTGGGGAGTGAACCAGCAGATGGAAGACCTCTCTCTCTCTCTCTCTCTCTCTCTCTCTCTCTCTCTCTCTGCCTCTCTTTCTGTGTTAACTCTGACTTTCATGTAAATAAATAAATCTTTTTTAAAAATCACTCTCTGTATCTCTTTAAAAGAAAAAAAAATCTAAAAGACAGTGTATTTTTTAAAAAAAGTATCTTTTTGCTAATATTTCTGGTTATTCCTAACATAATTTTTCTTCACATACCTGAATGATTACTCACTTTATCTTGCAAAATACCAGCAGCTATTAGCATCCATTATGTGTTTCTCTTTTTCTAGATTGTACTCTCTGATAGTAATGATTAATCTTAACACAATTTAAGAAAGATACACAGAGAGTACAAAAGAAATGTGAGCTCCTTGGGACTGATCTAAGGCTCCATTACTAAGATAACAGATGTTAGAGTCAAAGACTGTAGATGACATCACCTAGTCTGATTTGTACTTCTATTGTCACACAAACATGAAAAAAGTGACACCTTTTCAAAAGCAACAGAAACTTTAATTTGTCTTAAAATCATGAAACAATGAACTATCATCCTGTAAGAGAAATGATAGGTCTCTTAATCAGATGTTTAATTAACATAAATGATTATTATTTACATATAAAAGTTATTAAAGTTTCTATGTCAAGGAGTACATGCATGGATAGTTCATGCTTTACTTGTAGCACTGTTCAAGCACATTGTACCCAATAATTCAAGATTTGATTTAACAAAGTAACTGAAATGAGAGTAGCAGTGCTATTTCACAAGGAGGACATATTTCTAAACATCCAGAGTTTATTAAAATTTATTTTATTTTGAGTAATTGGAAAGTGAATCCCAATTATAAACTTCCTAGAGGTAAATATTTCCCCCAGAACTAAATATCTCCCTTAAGTAAAGCTGTGACTATGAAAAAACCTGTATGTACAAAATTAACCCTATAAAATTTAACCAGTATAAAGCTATGTAGGTACTCAAATACTTATATTACCAATGAAATTCTCATCACATTATGTCACTTGTTAGTTCACAAAATGGTTGCTATATTTATTTTGTATATTGTTCTGATTTTAAAAACCACTGTCAGTTAAACAACAAGTTATGCATAATCAAGGTCCTACTTATAAAAGGGTTATACTTGCAGTGGAACCACAGGTGAATATAAAAACAAAAAGGAAATGACAAGAAAAGATGAATGGTATTCTCTGAAATGTGTTCCTGCAATTGACAAGGAAGTACAAATGATGAGAACATGTAATTGATAAAATGAAAAATATATTGTATGTAGTTCAGGAAATAGAACCAAGTTTATATGTTCATTAGCTAAAAATTAAGAGAAAGCTGGAATATTGGTGAAGAAGTTAACAGTTAAAGATTTTGAAAACTGAAGTTGTTAAAAGTTCTATCACCAGACCCCATATATGCCACAGTCAGACTGACACAGTAGAGAATCCATCTGTGAATCTATATGGTTGTACCAAAGAGTACCCAAGTGTAATTGTGAGAAGACTTGACAATTTTTCAACTGAAATTAAATCATTCTGGAAAAGGATACCCATGGGATATAGACTATGAGGAGAATATTTTTTAATGTTTGAAAGGACTGCATCTGTGGATTTTAAATTAAAAAATGCTTAGCAGCATTACTTTAGAATTTCATGATAGGAAATACAGATAAACTGGATGAGATGCAGCATCAATTGATTTTCTTGAAATACACAGAGATTTTACTTATTTGGAGTAACACTGGAGTAGCTGGTAGAACTTATTTGGGTGCCACTAAAACTCTGATATGTTTAAAATTTTGAAAATCAGGGAATCCTAAAGAATACAAACATCTGAAAATTCCAAATGACCAAATAAACACTATAAATAATCAACAAGGACTAGGAATCAACAACAGTGATATCACTATATGAATTTTCCTTAACATATGAAATGTATGGCACTTACATAATGTCCTTTTATGGTTAAAATCAATTGATCTTTTAATTTTTTTAAAAAAATAATGTTATTTTTTATTCATCAATTTATTCTTTGTTTTTCCATGAAGTCATGTCTCATGAATCCAGGCCAAATTAGCTGTTATTTCAATGTTATATAATGGTGTAATTAAGCTTTTTAGCCTTTTCTTCTTATAAATGGGAGGAGATGATGAAATTAACAGGTATTGAAGGGGGAGTTGTTTCTTACTTACAATCTGGATGTCTATAATAAAGAACATTGGATTCATATTTGGTTTGAAAGTTTTGATTTGGACTCAGGAATAACTAGTAACTAATAGTAACCACAGTAACTAATGAGCACTCAAATAATTGAAGCTCCCATTGTTTGCACTTCACCTTCATTCTAAATGTCTTGTTGGTCACTTTCAACTATCAGGAAAGATAAGAAATACGTGGACACCAACTGAACTTCAGACATAAGCTATTCAGGAACATTTTCTTGACTCCTGTTCAGTGGAGTCAAGCCTTACAAAGTTTTTGGTTTATGGATTCAGAAAATCCCAGGCTATAATGTGAAGTTTAGAAGGTAGCTATTTAGATATAGATTATGAAAGCTTATAAAATTTGAATAAATGTGTAATTCAGGAAAATATCATATTTATAGTTTTTATCCTGTATTTTTCATCAAAGAATATTGCCTGTATTTCCCAATCATATTCTTGTTGTTAAGAAAGAAGGACTAGGGCTGGTGCCATGGCTGACTTTGCTAATCCTCCACCTGTGGTGCTGGCACACTGGGTTCTAGTCCCGGTCAGGGCACCATATTCTGTCTCAGTTGCTCCTCTTCCTGTCCAGCTCTCTACTGTGGCCCAGGAGGGCAGTGGAGGATGGCCCAAGTGCTTGGGCCCTGCACCTACATGGGAGATCAGGAGAAGCACCTGGCTCCTGGCTTCGGATCAGCGCAGTGCACTGGCCACAGTGTGCTGCCGGAGCAGCCACTGGGGGGTGAACTAATGGAATAGGCAGACCTTTCTGTCTCTCTCTCTCACTGTCCACTCTGCCTGTCAAAAAAAAAAAAAAAAAGAAGCACTGGACAAAGAAGTGGTGAGATATGAACTGGTAGTCAGAACAAGTTTATTCAAAGGAATAAACTTGAGAGGGGCCCAGTACCAACGTGTGTACAGGATGACAACGTGGCAGAGAGCCTGAATACTTTCACAGGTAAGTTTACATAGCACAAGACAGCTGAGGCACTAGGTGGGACTGAGCTGATTTGTTCAGGGGTTTTTGCAGGCTAAGTGACTGAGGAGGGGTTGAGCTGGTTTGAGCAATAATGCAAGAGGCTAGGAAGTCCTGCAGGGGTCTGGATGTGATTTCAGTCATTTAGCAAGGAGCTAAGACTCTAATGCTTACGTCCTTGCTCCAACATTTGTGACTGCTGCTATTTTTTATAAATTTTTATTTAAATAATGTGAGCACATTTTATGTATTTCATACATACAGACCCAACAACAAATGATACTTCCCACTCTATCCCCCCTCCCACTCATAGTTCCACCCTCTCTCCTCATTCCTTTCTTAATCTTTCTTTTAATGTTTACAATACCATATTTTTTGGTTTATTTTATAATCATAAACTTCACCCTCCACCAGCTAAAAGATACAACAAATAGTAAAAATGAATAAAAGCACTATTGCTCAACAATAGAGTCAAGGGCTATAAGCAGTCATAAAATCTTAAATGTGAACCTTGTTCATATACATTATATTTTTTTTACTCTATGAGTTACCACAGATCAGGAAAAAATGATATTTGTATTTTTTGGGACTGGCTTATTTCACTAAGTATAATGGTTTCCAGTTGCATCCATTTTGTTGCAAAAGACAGGATTTTTCATTTTTTTTTACATCTAAGTAGTATTCCATAGTATGTGTGTATGTTTGTGTATAACTATACATATCACATTAACTATGTATATGTGTAAATATATATGTGTATATATAAATATATGTATATATATATATATATATATATATCACATTTTCTTTATCCATTCATCAGTTGGTAGACATCTGGGCTGGTTCCATAGCTTAGCTCTTGTGAACTGAGCTGCAGTAAACAAGGATTACAGACAACTCTTTCATATATCCAAATAAAATGTAATCTGTTCTCAAGTAGGATAATGTCTGGGTTCACATATCTCTATTTGTTGAATAATTCCAAGGAAAACTCAGAGCAAAGGTAAACATTGCATTTAGATCACAGTTATAAAAACTGTTTTCAAAGAAATGAAGAAAAATTCAGAGACATTTTAGATGGATAGGAACACCATTCTTAAATCAGTATTTCAGAATTCAGTGAAGAATCCATAAAATCTTGGATCATACTATTTATGTAGCCTTTCTAGGCTGAAGAGAAAATCATTGACATAAGAAATTTGAGTATAGCTTAAGACATGATGTTGAAATGTTTACAAAGTTAAGAGATATGAAGTACAGAATGAGAAAGTCTAACACATATCTCAATCCCAGAAGAATGTTGGAGACACGTTATTTGAAAATATGACTGTGGTTTTCCTAATACCCCCAGTGCAACAAACAGTGTTTCCAATGTATATGTGTGCTAAGCACAATAAGTGACAAGAAAAAATCTACACCTAACAATCAAAGCATAACTCTTTAATAGAAAATAGTCAGATAAAATTATAAAACTTCCATAGAAAAAGACAGATGGTTGAAAAGTGTACTTTGGAAATTTATATTTATTAAATAAAAGTTAAAAAATAAAAATAAAAGTGAATAATTGCACTAACAGAAAACTCTTCAGTAAGTGAAACCAAAAACCATTGAAGTATTGAAATATTGAAGACAGTCACTATAAACCTAAAGATATCTGGACAGATTAGCCTTCAGGCTTGAAAAAAATGAAAATATTCACATATACATAAACAATGAATTAATTCACCAAGAGATTTTTTTTTAAAAAAGTTTTTATTTATTTTATTTGAAACACAGAGTTGTACAGAGAGAGAAGGAGAGGCAGAGAGGGAGAGTAAGAGTGATCCTCCAACTGCTGGTTAACTCTCCAGATCACTGCAACAGCTGGAGTTGTGCAAATCTGAAGCCAGGAGCCAGGAGCTTCTTCCTGATCTCCCAAGTAAGGACAGGGGCTCTAGGCCTTGGGCCATCTTCTACTGCTTTCCCAGGCCATAGCAGAGTGCAGGATTGGAAGAGGAGCAGCCAGGACTTGAACCAGCAGCCACATGGGATGCCGGCAATGCAGGCAGTGGCTCTTCCCACTACACCACAGTGCCAGCCCCTGAGAGATCTGATTAAAAAGGTGGGATAATTCAAGCTGCTTAAGAGGAAGGGACATCATTTCAGAGGAGGAGATGCAAAAAGATTAGCAAGCAAAAAAGATTAGCAAGCAAATACAATGTATATCTAATCATCTATTTAAAATGACAATATATAAATACATTATTTATATTATATATAATATTTATAAAATGTTGAGATATTATTATATAATAAATAAAATATACAAATATAAAAATAAATATAGATGTGCATCTAATCATCTTTTAATATAATAACCAAAAATGTCTGACTCTTGGAGTGGAAACTAGAAAAGACTAAGGTTCTGAATAAAAACAACTGTAAGTCAGGAGAGAAGTGATTATAGCTTAATTATTCTAATATTTCCTATAGTCTTGAGAAAAGAGATAAAAATAATTTAAGCTTATACTTTATTAAGAAAAATATCCCTGGGAAATGTGCAAAGATAATGACTAGTATAATAAAAATAGCATACATGAATCTCCAAAGGGGGGGGGGGAACTACGTAAAATAAATAGCAAGATAATGCTAAAAAAACAATCAATTTAAAAACAAAATTCTGAATTAATTATGTGGAGATGAATCTAAATGTATTAGTGATCACGGTAAACATAAATAGGTAAAGTTCTCTGAAATTGCCAGAATTGGGGCCGGCATTGCAGTGTAGCAGGTAAAGTCAGTGCTGTGACACCAGGACTCTATATGGGCACTGGTTCATATTCTGGCTGCTCCACTTCCAACTCAGCTCCCGGTTAAGTGACCTAGGAAAAGCTTCAGAGGATGGCCTAAATACTTGGGCTCCTGCTCTCCTGATATCCACCTGGGAGATCTGAATGAAACTTGGCTTCTGGCTTTGAACTGGCCCAATTCCAGCGGTTGAGGCCATCTGGGAAGAAGCGAGCCAGCAGCTGGAAAATCTCTGTCTCTGTCTCTTTCCCTCTCTCTCTCTTTCTGTAACTTTGGCTTTCAAATACATAAGTAAGTATTTTAAACAACTATCAGGAAGCATATAATAAAGAAAACTCAGCATATTTGCAGTTTTTAAGAGAACCACCAAAATACAAAGCAAAAAAATGTCAAGGTTATAAACATATTAAAGTGAAAGGTGGGGCTGGTGCCACAGTTCACTTGGTTAATCCTCCACCAGTGGTGCCAGCATTCCATATAGGCTCCTGATTCTGGTCCCAGTTGCTCCTCTTCCAGTCCAGCTCTCTGCTGTGGCCTGGGAGGGCAGTGGAGGATAGCCCAAGTGCTTGGGCCCCTGCACTCACATGGGAGACCAGGAAGAAGCACCTGACTCCTGGCTTTGGATCAGTGCAGTGCCAGCCATGGCGGCCATTTGGGGACTGAACCAATGTAAGGAAGACATTTCTCTTGGTCTCTCTCACTGTCTATAACTCTTAATATGAATGGAATGGCAAAGGAAGTGGGAAATGGGAAGGTTGTGGGTGGGAGGGAAGTTATGCGGGGTGGGAGGAGCCACTGTAATCCATAAGCTGTACTTTGGAAATTTATATTTGTTTAAAAAAAGTTTAAAAGTTTAAATAAATAGACTCTAAGGAAGCAAAAATATTTTTAGGGAAAATTATGGTGAAATTTTTAGTCACTAGGAAAATATGGTGATCTGAACCTTATGCACCAAGTCATCTGAAAATATATAAATCAAAAAGGATAACAACTGAAAGAAATGAGTAAATACAAAACCATAGTGTTGTTCCTGAGCAAGTGATGAGAGAGGAACACCACACACTGATAAATTTTGGAGTTCTTTATTGCCAGTGGCCAAGAGTGGGCTCATGCCCCAAAGAACTCTCCACCCTGAAGCCCAATGCAACAAGGTTTATAAAGGCAAAACCACAGAAACAGGAGGGAGAATACATGGTTATTGGGATCAAGCTAACCTAAGGCCTATGCAAAACTAATATCAATTATAATCTTGACAATACAAGTTGCAGTCTTAACAATTCCAATTATAGTCTTGACATTAATCCAGGTATTGACCTAAATCATATGTGGGGCATAGGCAAATTATAGTTTTATCATTGACCCAGGTGCAGCCTATCTGTTTTTAAGCTTGAATGGTTGTGGTAGGTGGTTTCTATGCTCTGCCAAGTGTGATGCAGTGGACTGCTATTGTCCGAGTTTTTAGATCATAGTTTCAGACCAGAGTCTCATGATGGGATGTGCTTTCTCAAGATGGAGTCTCAGGTACTCCAAAATGGAGTCCCTGTTGTCAAGGTGTTACTTGAGTAGCTCAGCTCTCTATTGATAAGCAGCTAAGTAGAAAAACTCTAAATCAAAATAAGAAAACAAATTCAAATATTTCTATACACATGTAAAATATAGAGCACTTGAACAATTCAATAACATTCTCATTCTGTAGCAGCACTCTTCAAGTCTTTGCAAAATTCTACCTGCTACACCATAAAGTAGCCTTTTACAATATCAAGATACCCTGTGTTTTTGTCCATGTTGTAATTAGATCAAATCAAAAAAGATCATATAAAATCATATACATTTTAAAGCTATTAAATATTCTAAGATAATGTGGATCAAAATAGCACATGGTACCTCAATTAAACTCTTTTTAAAAATAGAGTAAAATCACAATACTTGTTGATTGAAAATAAGTGAATTAAGATATTTTAAAAATAAGAAATTGATATAAATGGTAGAACTGAAGCTATGTGGCCCCAGGAGAAGGTATTAGGAGGCTGGTAGAAACTGATGAGGCTATTTTAGTCATTCTCTGCAACTTTACCTATCATTTTTGGGCATGCATTTCACTGATACATTAAAAATTATTTTGGACTTGAACAAATTTCCAAATTCAACAATGGGAAAAGTTTATATTGCTCTTTTACAAGAAACAATATAAGTTCTGAAATTCTCTAATATTTTAATACATTTCAGCAGATTCACTTCAATTCACTTTGATTAATGACAAATGTCAGTTAAGTGTGGACGACAGACCAGAGTTATAAAACCACAGAGTAAAATTTCTGGGCTGAGTTGATTATTTGTAGAACAGAAACTAAACCTGCCAATGTACAGACATAATTATTAACCCCACCTAGCAGTCTTGCCCTTTCTCAGAGACTGTATTAGTAGTCTAAACGTCTCCTAATAGGGGAGTGAGTGTCTTGAACATTTTCTTGGATTAAGATCGTTCTCTATTTAACCCAGTCTCCTCCCTCCTCTTGCCAATCATCTCTGGATGGATCCTGGTTCGCTTTGGATACCAGATTTATTCATATTTTTAAGGACATATATTCTGTATGTTTTTTTCCGAGACACCAAATTGAAAATTGGTATTGAAATTTTCAATAAATTAGATTGAAATACATGTACATTTACTTTACATTGTTTTATTAGGTAGTAAGAATTGTTTTTGATTTATGTTGCTACATTTTTAGTATTTCATCAACGAAATTTTAGTGATGTTTTTCCAAAATAATCCCAATGTCTGCTTGGAGTTCTATGACTTTTCCATGCACTTTCCCCAATGCTTCTCTCAGCAATCAAATATAATGTATAGCATTATATTTGAATTATTCTTTATATTTTAGTTTGTGTTTGAGTTACATTCTGTGTATAGCATCAATAACTTGTCTTATGCCATCTCTAGCACAGGGAGCTTGGGCCCATTCCAACTTGTGCTTTCATTTTGAAGTCATCAACTACTTGTTTATTCTGGAAGTTGTCCCTGCAGCTTTCCCATTCACAACAACTAGGCCCTAATATCATAATATTCATTTCCAGATGATATATATATATAATATTATATATCATACATATTCTATATTGTATATAATGTATATGTTTTCCTGATTTTCACATAATTGAAATATTTTGTTAGATTTTTTAAATTCTCCAATTATAATCCTCTATACTATATCTCTATGCCAGTGTTTTTTCACTCAAATACTGGTCCTATAATATAACTCTCTTATTCAAGGGATTTTTCATTGCTGAGTCCATCCCATTTTACCTTTTATTTTCTTTCATTTTATTCCCCTGAGTTGTGTATATCCTCAATATCAAAGTGTGAGTTAGTAGCAGCCCTATAAGCCTGCTGTCTTTCTGGCCAGCATTTTCATTATGACATCATGAAATTGCTTAAAATTCAGTAACATACCCTAGTAACATTCGTGTACATGGTCTGCAGAACCGTGATTTCTCAGAACTGTGGTGGGACACTGGACAGTTTTGTGATTTTAATGTCACATGTTTTTCTAATTTCTTGGTCTTTATGAGACGTTAAAGCAACCACTGGGTTTTGGAATTTTCCACACAGTAAATTGAGACACTTTGGATGTTAGTGTCCAAAGTATTGTATCAAACACTATAGGTTTCCTGATTTCAGTTCCTCCAATTTTTCTGTATTCTTTAAAATGGTAAATTTGGGCTATTTTTATGAATATGAATACATTTGTGATTTTACTTTTTTCTTTTACTACAAAATTGATCATTTCTATATCTGGCAATCAAAATATAGTGTATATCATTAACTGTATACATTAATATGATGTTTATTCTAATTTTGTCTTTATTCTTATCACCTTAGGTCTTTTCCATTGGCAGTGCAGCTTGTGCCAGTCTTAGCACAAGTTGTCTATGGCCCACTTGGTTTACTTTCTCTTTCTAATGTAATCAACTATCAGTAAATTCTAAGTTTTCTCATATTATTCATGCTGAAAATTGCATGGAATCATCTAGCATCAGTGTCATCACTCTCCTTTGCTGGTCATATGTTTTATTATTTTGTGAACTCCGTTGGAACTCCACATTTACCTTATATTTTGGAAATTTTCAAAAGTCAGTTATTTAAATCAGTGTTATTTCTCAAAAGTATTCTGCCAAGGCACTTGAAATATTCTTGATTTAACTTGTGTTGACTTTATTATCTTGTGTAACATTATATGTGAAGGTCTATTTTCCACATATTCCTGTATACTGTTTTGTCACTCACATTGCTTCACTTCTCCCAATAGCAAAATGAATGCCATGATAGTCCTGAAAACATTTGCTCATCCTAGCCAGCATTTTCATTTTGAAATCATAAAGTTGTTTACATTTCTCCAAGTTGTGTTACTCCTTCCATGCACATTGTTTTGTGAAATTATGTCACTAAAGTGGACACTTTCAGGTATTTATGTTAGTGTATTATCTTTGTATTTTCTTATTATTTATAGTACTCAAAATTAAATATCATCTATAAAAATTTCCTCGGTCAAGATTTTGTATGTTAACTAAGAGAGTAAATATTAGGCAGCATGTTCTTTTCTTGCTTTAAGCTACTGAAATTTTGTTAGTTATTAAATTTAAATGTAACTTTAAAATTTTATTTATGTATACACTTTCTGCATGATTGTGACACTATTACTGATTCTACCAAATCACTAATTTCCACACCCTATAATCAAAATTAAATGCCTTAGAATTTATTACTATCACCCAAATATGTGATTAATAACCTTGATTTTTACAATCATAAAACAGAAAAACTATGTGTATCATGGTTTGCTTTATCATTGTGTAGTCATCAACCTACTCTAAATGGTAAAAATTGTCCTAATGCTGTCAGGTTTAGAGAATTTGAGCACATTTTAGGACAGCAGGGGATATATGGTTCATTTTTCTGGATGTTCCTGGAATTGTTAATTAGCTTCTGATCTTGGAAATTTTTCAAAGTGTGTTTCTCTGTTGTGCTGTAATTTTTCCAGTTTATTATGGACTCTTTTCTATCAAATAACAATCTATTATTTGTCCTTTACTTATGGCTCACATTAAAATACTCATTCTTTCTAATAGCAATTTAAGCATGATTTTTTAAAGATTTATTTTAATTATTTGAAAGACAATGTTACATAGAGAGGTAGAGATAGAAGAGAGAGGTCTTCCACCTATTGGTTCACTCCCCAGATGGGCGCAACAGCTGGAGCTGCACAGATCTGAAGCCAGGAGCCAGGTGCTTCTTTGTGTCTCCCACACAAGTGCAGGGGCCCAAGGACTTGGGCCATCTTCTACTGCTATTCCAGGCCATTGCAGAGCTGGATCGGAAGAGGAGCAGCCAAGACTAGAACTGGCACCCGTATGGGATGCCAGTGCTTCAGTCCAGGGCTTTTTTTTTTTAATGATTTATTATTTGAAAGTCAGAGTTACACAAAGAGAGAGAGAAAAAAATGGAGAGGCAGAGAGAGAGAGAAAGAGAGGGAGGGAGAGGGGAGAGAAAAAGAGGGAAGAGGGAGAGAAAGAGAGAGAGAGAGAGAAGACTTCCATTCTCTGGTTCACTCCCCAGATGGCCGCAATGGCTGGAGCTACGCCTATCCAAAGCCAGGAGCCAGGAGCTTTTTCCAAGTCTCAAAGGCAGGTGCAGGGGCCCAAGCACTTGGGCCATCTTCTACTCCTTCCCAAGCCATAGTAGAGAGCTGAATCAGGAAGTGGAGCAACCAGGACTCAAATTGGTTCCAATATTGGATGCTGGCACTGCAGGAGGCAGCTTTACCTTCTATGCCACAGTGCCAACACCCATGGCCAAGGCTTTAACCTCTGCACCACAGCGCCAGCCCCTGAAGCATGATTTTACATGGTTATGTGCACCAGATTTCTATTTTTTGTTATGTCTTTCATTTTATTACTTTCTTTCTCTCTCTCTCTCTTTTTTTTTTTTTTTGACAGGCAGAGTGGACAGTGAGAGAAAGAGAGACAGAGAGAAAGGTCTTCCTTTTTCTGTTGGTTCACCCCTCAATGGCCAGTGTGCTGGCCGCAGTGTGCTGGCCAGCACACTATGCTGATCCAAAGCCAGGAGCCAGGTACTTCTCCTGGTCTCTCATGTGGGTGTAGGGGCCCAAGCAACTGGGCCATCCTCCACTGCACTCCTGGGCCACAGCAGAGAGCTGGACTGGAAGAGGAGCAACTGGGACAGAATCCGGCGCCCTGACTGGAACTAGAACCCAGTGTGCCAGTGCCACAGGTGGAGGATTAGCCTAGTGAGCCACGGTGCCAGCCTCATTTTATAACTTTCAACTGTGTGTATCATCAATATCCATGTGGAAGCCAATCTTAGCACTGTAAACTTACGGTCATTCTTTTGGATATTTACATTATAATGTCATGAATTCACTCAAAATTGTTCAAATTGTCCTAGCAACCTCCATTTTTGTGATCTATCAAATAAATTTTGGATAGTACACACATTACTGAGGACACATATTTGGTTTACAGTTTCATTCTTTTTAGAGACTCAAAATTGATCATTCACCATAAAGTTTCCATTCATTAGATTGACAGTGTTATCTAAGCTTTAAGATCATTGAATTAAACTGCATAAGATTTCCTTATATTTTTCCATATTTTATAATGTAATTTTAGAATTATTTTAATCTCTATCTATTACACCTCCTTGTGTTATTTCTGCATCTACCAGATTTCCCGTTGGTACAGCCAGTAGTCAGAATACAATGTAAATGGGAAGGTACACATTTTTTATATTTTTCATGTTGCATTTGAGTTAATATAACCATTAGAAAAAAAGTCAACAACCTAATTTATGCCTATTATAGCACTGAAAACTTCAGGAAGACTTGATTTTCTTTATCATTCTTTGGAAATCAGTTTTCTAAAATCTAGAACTTGTCCAAGCAAATTTTAGTTCACAGTATCTGAGTATAATCTTGGGTCAAGTCCTTCACTGTCATCAGCAGGAATCTTTTTGTTTTGTTTTTTCTTAGATTTTAAGGACTTTTATGGAATTTGATATTGTTTCATTTTGGAAATTTAATTTTCTGATTCATCTTTGAATTAATGGAGCTTACTTTTTTCACTAATCATCTATTCTAGACCACTCCCAGCTCTATGAACTGGTGGCCACGATGATTTAAATTTTCATTGTGAGATCATCATCACCACCAACATTCTATAGGTGTCCTGGAAACCTATGTACATAGTGTCTTGGCGCTATCCTAGTCAAGGTTAATCATTCTCTTGCCTTGAAGTAATATATGCATAAATATAATATATGTAAAGTTATATATAAATATATATATGCATTTCTGGGTTTTTATAGAACATTGAGTCATTGATTTAAATTTTGTTGTCCTGGCAGTTATGTGAGTAAGTGACAGGACGTTGAAATGATTTTTGATCCTAGAATTGTATTTATTTTTTTTAATTTAGTTTTACAAACAGGGATTGAGACCCAGAGGGACAGACAGTGTGAGTTACAATCTAGTGCTTCACTCCACAATCTCATAGTAATCAGGAACTGGACTATTAGGGAACTGTAAACAGCATTTTCCTGATGATAAATAATATATATGTGCACAGGTAATATATTAGTATATGTTTATGCATATATATAAATTTTGAAGGTGTGGCTCTAGATACAAACATCTGCTTTAAAGTTCTGGTTATTTAAATTATTTTTGGTCTATTTCTATTCCTTAATTTTGCTCTTATTTTCTTTTTAATATAGACATAGTAGAGTAAAAATTCACAAAATCTCTTTTATGTGCTTGTCACATAATTATTGTCATAATCAAGTAACTGAATTATATTCACAGTAATGAAAGTATAATTTTTATTGTAACTGGTACATCTCTTGAAAATTTTGGGACTTTTGTGTTTATTCTATTTTTTTCTTTTCTTTTTTATTTGAAAGTGTTACAGAGAGAGAGGGACAAAGATCAAGATTTTCTGGGGCCAGTGCTGTGGCAAAGTGGGTAAAGCCACCTCCTGCAGTTCTAGCATTCCATATGGGCAAGATTTGAGTTTCAGCTACTCCACTTCTGATCCAGCTCTGATCCAGCTCTTGGCTATGGCCTGGGAAAGCAGTGGGAGATGGCCCAAGGACTTGGGCCCCTACACCCGCATGGGAGACCTGGAGGAAGCTCCTGGGTACTGGCTTCAGATGGGCACATCTCCAGCCATTGTGGCCAATTGGGGAGTGAGCCAGCGGATGGAGTACCTCTCTCTCTCTCTTTCTCTCTCTCTCTCTCTCTCTCTCTCTGCCTCTCCCTCTCTCTGTGTGACTCTGACTTTCAAAATAATTAAATAAATCTTTTAAAAAAAGATTTTCTAACTGCTGGTTCACTCCTGAATGGACACAATAGATGGAGCTAGAGCTGGGGTTGGCCAAAGCCAGGAGCCAGGTGCTTTTTCAGGGTCATTCACATGGGTTCAAAGGCACAAGTATTTGCAACATGCTTCCCCAGGCTATTAATAAGGATCTGGATTGGAACTGGAGCAGCTGCATTGTGAACCAGCACCATATGGGATGCTGGTGTCACAGGAGGCAGTATAACCCACTATGGCAAAATGCCATCCCCTCTTTGAAATTTTCTTAAAGATTTATTTTTGTTTATTTGAAATACAGAGTTACAGAGAGAGGTAGAGACAGAGAGGTCTTACATCTGCTGGTTCACTCCCCAGAAGGCCACAACAGCTGGAGCTGTGCTGATCTGAAGCCAGGAGCCAGGAGCTTCTTCCAGGTCTCCCATGTGGGTGCAGTGGCTCAAGGACGTGGGCCATTTTCTACTGCTTTCCCAGGCCACAGCAGAGAGCTGGATCAGAAGAGGAGCAGCCAGGACCAGAAGTGGCACCCATATGGGATGCTGGTTCTTCCGACCAGGGCTTTAACCCGCTGTACCATAGCACCAGCACCCCCCTCTTTCAATTTATTTGTATCACCTGTGTATATGATCAGTAACCTATAGAAAGGCCCTCCTGTGACTAAAACCTATCAGTGTGTTGCTTGACTTTTACATTGGAGGGTCTTCAACATATGCAAAATTGTGATAATTTTCTTGGTCATTTTTATGTATACACTTTATCCAAAGGATTTTTGGCCCATATCATTCTCTTTTCCCATGTGATACATTTTTAACTTTTCTGGTGATTTTTGAGTATAAATAAACTTTTGATAATTCATATTTTTAAATGTAGCTTTAGATGTGAGTAGCTTTCATTAAGTTTTTTCTGCTAAAGGGCTCAATATTTACTTACCATTGTTGATCTTTTCTTTCACTTATCAAGTATAGTGCACACTAAGACACATTGGTTCACACAGTTCTTTGTATATATTTGTCATGCTATTGTTGCCCCTACATTATTGCTCACTGCTACTTAAAGCAATCAGAATGTAGGCAAAATTCTGTATTTTATTTTTTTATTCTCTATTGTATCTGATTCTGTATTTTATTTTTTATTCTGAATACATGTGTATGTGTATACATAATGATGTAGTGTAAGCCAATCCTTATACAGAGACCATAGCCTATCATGGTTAATTTTTTCATCATGGATTCATCAATTTATTTAAATTGAGTTTTCTTTTCACTTTGCTTGATTTATCTTCTTGATTTTAAAAATTTTATGATAAGGTTGGCACCACGGCTCAATAGGCTAATCACCCGACTTGCAGTGCTGGCACACCGGGTTCTAGTCCCGGTCGGGGCACCGGATTCTGTCCCAGTTGCCCCTCTTCCAGGCCAGCTCTCTGCTGTGGCCAGGGAGTGCAGTGGAGGATGGCCCAAGTGCTTGGGCCCTGCACTCCATGGGAGACCAGGAGAAGCATCCGGCTCCTGCCTTCAGATCAGCGCAGTGTGCCAGATGCAGCACGCTGGCTGTGGTGGCCATTGGAGGGTGAACCAATGGCAAAGGAAGACCTTTCTCTCTATCTCTCTTTCTCTCACTGTCCACTCTGCCTGTCAAAAAAAATATTTTATGATAGTAAAATAATGTACAGGGTATTGTTTACCAAATTCCTTTATGTCTGTTAATCACTCTATTACTTAATTTTATATTACCACTCCCTTCCATGAACAATTATTAAAATAAAATTTATTTTATAAAATATACATTGTTTTAGTTGATTATGCATTTTAATTCAATCGTGTTGCCTGTTAATGTCATCAATATCCTATTAGAAGACAACCCTACTACTGTTAAATTTAGGCCTTATTGGGTGGCTTTTTTTGGTGAAATCAACTTGATGGAAATCATCTAAATTCTCTTTGCAATTATTTTATGTCCCCAACTTCTCAGAGCTATCTTAACCCATTCAGTAATCCTCAATTCTTAGTTGTTATGCCATTGAGCTTTTCTGGAATTCTAGAGGCCTATAAATTTAACTCTAATTTTGAAGTTCTAGAGTATAGCTATAGATATAAGTATCTTTCCCTTAAGGATATCTTGGTAATTACCAAGATATTTGCTTCATTTCCATCATTTTTCTTTATTTTACATTTTAAATGCAAGTTAATGTACTCTTTTTTTTAAAAAAATACCTGTGTATGTGCTTATCACTTTATTATTTGTTTTTATCTATTTAAAAAGGACCTACTTATTTATTTTTAAAGCAGAGCTAGAGAGAGAGAGAGAGAGAGAGATCCTTCCTCAGTTGGTTCACTTGTGAAATGGCTGCAATGCCGCAAAGCCTGGGGCTGGGCCATGCCGAAGCCAGGAACCAGGAGCTTCCTGGAGTTCTCCAACATGAGCGGCAGGGGACCAAGCTCTTGGACCATACTCAGCTGCTTTTGCAGGCACATTAACAGGGAGATGGATTGGAAGAAGACCAGTCAGGACTCTACCCAGTGCCCATATGGGATGCTGGCATTAGGATTCTTCTGTAAAGTGGCATTTTCTTTTCTTGATTTAAGTTCCTATAATAGGTAATATTTTTTTAAAGATAATTTTACACTGTTTTCACTAAATCCCTTTAAAGTTGTTTGGTAATTTGTAGTTATCCCTACCAAACTACGCAGCTTCAAAGTGTTCATAATTTACAGTGATATGAACATCACTTTCTATTTTTCTTTGATTTTATTACTGTCATTAGTGTATCAGTAACTTAGTGTATGCAAACAGCTGGATTGTTGGTTACTATCTGTATTAACAGTTTATCAACTCAATGAAATCATGTAGATTTTTCTGGCCATTTTAATGTCATCGTTTTTCAGAACTATCTATGCATAGTATACTCTGTCACCCACTGAAGTTGAATTTCTTTTTCTAGTTCTGCATTGTGATAAGATTCAATTTAATGATGGTTTTGAAACATCCCAGTGTCATTCTAGACAATTTCATCTTTGTTTTTGGTTTTCTATTAACTTAAAGAGTGAAGTTTGCTTGATTTCCAATACTGGAATTTTATATTTATTCTTCTATATTTTTAATTTTAAAAATGTACATATGAGAGCACATTTTATTTATTTCACAGTTTTTTTTTAAAGATTTTATTTAATGAATGCAAATTTCATAGGTACAACTTTAGGAATATAGTGGTTATTTCTCCCATAGCCACCCTCCCATCCCTACTACTGTCCCACCTCCTACTCCCTCTCTCATCCAATTCTTCCTTTAGGTTCATTTTTTACTTTAACTTTATATACAGAAGACCAACTCTATACTAAGTAAAGATTTCAACAGTTTGCACTCACACCCACACAAAATATTTAAAGTACTGTTTGAGAACAAGTTTTGCAGTTAATTCTCATAGCACAATTCATTAAAGACAGAGGTCCTACATGGGATCTAAGTGCACAATGAATTCGGTTGTTAATTTAACAATTAACATTCTTATTTATGACCTCAGTGATCACCCGAGGCTCTTCTTCTATTTCCTTCCTTAATGTACTGTGATTTTCTTCGTAGAGATCTTTCATGTCCTTGTTGATATTTATTATTTCTTTCCTCCAACTATTTTTTTTAATTTGGTTGATTCCTAGTTTTCTGTGTCCCTAAGATATGCGATGCATTGTTAGGACATTCATTTTATGCCTAGAATCCTTTAAATGAGGTTTTAGAGAAGACATTCCTATTAGGAGACTTGGGAAAATATAATTAGTCATCTCATACAGATAATATACACTGTAATAGCAATAATAGTAATGATAACATGGAGATAAAATTATTTGAAAAGAACTATTTCAGACTTTGTTGCAGGCAAGAGTTAATAAAGTGATGTATTGCTGACTAAAGACTTATGGAAGGTATATAAAGAGCTAAGGAAAAGAGAACAAATGAAAAGGTCATGTTGGAGCTGATGGCTCCCCTCCTTCCCCTGGCCTTTATTCAAGCTTGGGATATTTAAAAGGAACCAGGGTAATGCTCCCGCACTGGTGCTAGTACAAATCAGGTAAGTCAGTAAGAACAAAAACTCTTATAGCCATAGATTGATTTCACTGCATATTGGGAAAATGGGTCCACCACAATAGCTAGAGCCTTAATTTTTTTATACTCTTATGTATTTTTTATTTTTTTGCAGTTGTACCTAGATCAAAAAACATGAAAATATTATTTGGAGATCACTAATAATTTCTTGGGCATCTCCTTGATCCTAGGTCTGTTTTCTGAGGTATTATTGCATGATATTGTATAGGCTTTTGTTTCTGGTACAAATTATTTGTATTTATCACATTATTTAGGTTTTGAAAAATCTACTTATTTTAATTTTATTTGAAAATCAGAGAGACAGAGAGACACAGACAAATCTTCCATTCACTGGATCATTACCCAGTGCTCACAACAACTGAGTCTGGGCTAGATTAAAGCTAGGAGCACGGAACTCAGTCTGGGTCGCCTTTGAGGATGACAGGGATCTAAGTGCTTATCCACCACTGCTGTTCCAGGATGTGCATTAGCATGAGGCTGGAATCAGTATTGGAGCTAGGACTTGAACCTAGGGACTCCAAAATAGAATGCAAGTGCCCTAAGTGACATCTTAACTGCTATTCCAAATGCCTGCCCCATTATGATTTTTAATGAAGGTCAGACATAATTAGAGCCTTAATTGACACTGCAGTGGAGGCCTTCCTAATTTATGGAAACTCTAATAGCTTCAAAAAATGGATGCTTATTACTACTACTGTAATTAGAGGAAATGGAAAATAAAATTTACAATGAAAGCAGGAAATTACCTTGGAAAGAATATTCTGTGTTGTTTGTACCTATCAGAAAATATATAATTGGAATAAATATTCCTCAAGGTATGGCTTTGACTTAACATGAAAAATATCAATTTGCTATAAAAATAGATATATAAACAATTTTAGTAAGTAAGTCCCTATGCCGCTGATGAGATTACCACAGCCAAAGTGATGCTTTAAAAAAATATTGCATTTCTGGAAGGAATTACTGATATTATTAAGGAATATGTACAGGCAGGAACATTGATGCATACTATCACAAAATAAAATAATCCATCATGTACAGCTACAAAGTCAGACAGAACTCTGAAAATGAGTGTCAACTATCAGCTGTCACATAAAGTTACTCCTCCTCTTGTTGCTGCAATGCCTGATGCAGTCACTCTAATAGATAATCCAGAAATCTTCTGCTAATTGTTATGCTACTATTGATTTAGCAAATGAATTTTGTTACTATACCTATTGATCTACTTCAATAGAATCAGTTTGACTTTACCTGGCAAATTTGCCAATATAATTTTACCAGATCACTACTGTGCTATTTACATAGTCCCACTATATGCCATTGAACAATGGGAGAACATTTAGTAGAGTTTAGCATAAGTGGAAGGCAAATAACTCATTTTATCTAAGGTAGTATTCAGGAAATGACTTCAGAAACAGTATAAGGAGCATTACATAAATTGATTGCACACATGAAAAACAAAAGGTTGGGAAATTAATCCAGCTAAAATTCCAAATCCTTCTCAAAATGTTAAATTTTTTTAGGAATACATTGTAATCAATGACATCAGAAAAATTCTCCCTAAAGTCCATCAAGGAAATCTTGGAATTACAGACTCTACCAATAAAAAGGAAGCTCAAAGATTTGTAGCTCTCTTCAGTTGTTGGAGGCCTTGCATTCCTCACTTGGAACAGTTTTTACAACCTCTGTATGAAATTACAAAGAAAAAACTTTATATTTAAATGGGGAGGAAAAAAAAAGCTAAGGCATTTGTAAAGTCAAAGCTGCTATAACAATTGTCCTGCATCCCAGGCCTTTGAAAGAGGGACCAGTGGAAATTCAGGTTTCTGTATAATATGGTTATGCTGATTGTAGTTTTTGTCAAAAACAAGGGGGGATTTTTTCCTTGGGATTCTGGTCTAAAAAACTGCCTACAATGGCTTTCAGTACACTCTTTTTGAGTAGCAGCTATTGGCTGCATGTTGGGCATTAGTTGAAACCAAACAATTAACAATTGGACATGAAGTTCTCCTATACTTGAAATACATGTTATGGCAGAGGTAATGTTATACCTGCTTAACATAAAATAAGGCATGCATAATAATATAATCAAGTGGAAATGGAATATATAAAAAGAGTTAAACTAGATAAACATGGAATTGCCCATTACATGAAAGAACAGCTAATGAAGGATCCTCTCCAACATGTAAATCACCTTCCACTTTGCAAAAAGAAAATTCCCTCCTGTCTGTTGAAATGCAAGATACAATAAGTTAACTGAGGAGCAGAAACAACAGGTTTGGATCACTGATGGAACAGCAAAACATCTAAGACAAGTGTATCACTGGAAGGCAATTGTTATATAACCTTTGCACAAAAGTGATTTTTGGGAATCAATGGGGTGCCATGGCCTGGGTGGGCAGTGCATATGAAACTGAAAACAACCAAAGTATGGATATGGGAAGCCAACACCCTTCTATTAATAGGCTCCAGCAAATCCAGAAGGAAGTGAGGAACATAGAACAGCAAGTCATTGGCTTCAGTGGCCTGTCAATGACAAGACTTACAAGAAACTGGAGAGGATTCTGATGACACAGCTTTTTGAAATAGACTCTGGATAAGGAGGGAAAAGAAGACATCCAGGCAAGCAGGAAGTAGATGGCACAGGAGCTGGAGTGCCTCCTCAAGGAGCTGGGGCAGAATGTCAGCCTCCCACTCCCCACTGAGACCCAGCACATCTTCAAGGAAGCCCAGTCTCTGGTGCAGGGGGTAATGTCTTTCTATAGCTAGAGGTAGCTGTGCTGCCACTGAGTTCACGGAGAGCATCCAGGATGTCATCTTGAGCCTGAAGCACCTGATGAAAACCAGCGGGAGGATCTCACTGCAGGAAGCAATGTATCTAGCCTTAACCAAAATCTGCACCATGCATGAAATTATCGAAGACTGCATCAGAAAGCAGCCCTCACTGCCACTCTCTGAGGATGCACACCCTCCATTGACAAGATCAGTTCTGTGATGCGCACAGTGAACAGGCCCATGGCACGGTGACCCTGCTTCTGATGAGTATGTGCTGGATGAAACCTGCTGGCACCTGTCCTGTGTGTTCTCGGGGCTGGTTGCCTACCTGGATGCTCTGGATGTGTATGGGGGCACAGACATCAGAAGCTACCGAATGAAGTGGTCGAAGGTATCAACAAGTTATTGAAATATCTGGGTTTAGAAGAGGAAGCAGACACTTAGGTGTGTGACCTGGGATGAATTCCCACTTGTCTCAGTACTGCCCCAGGGCCCCTCCTGCTGAACATGTTGTAGACCATGCATAGTGCTCCCAAGAAGGAGCTCCCAGCACCTACAGGCTCCCCTCACAGGTCCCTGGGATGCCCATTTTGACCACAGTTGTTTGGAACGTTAATTGTCAACATTTCCCCTCAGAGCACCCATTGGTCTGAGCGCCGACTGTCACAGGTTTGTGCAGCGGGTGCAGAGCTCTGCGGCGGGCCGTGGGCATGGACATGAGCAAAGTCGACCTTGAGCGGCCTTTAAGCACGGCTTTGTGTCCTCTTCTAAGTCCCTCCTAGCCTCCCGGTGCCCCTGCTGCTGCCCCAGAATGAGCCCTTGTGCACAGGGCCTGTAGCATCCGGCCTGCTGGGAGCTGGGCATGTGCCTGGGGGCCGCATGCCATCACTAACCTGCATTGATCACATTGTATTGTATGTTCTGATCTCACGCCAAGAGAGTCTGTACTGAAGTGAAAGCTACTCCCCAAAATGTGTGGCCTCGGGTCTGCATTAAACACGGAATCCAAGTTCACGGAGAAAAGGCTGGGGGTGTCGCTTTCTTGGCCTTGACTCAGCAGCGCCATCTACTGCTGCGGTCCCGCAGGGAGGCTACCACCTACCATCTGTGCAATGAATGTGTTTGGGGCTGGGGTTTAAGGCTCCTTCTTCAAGAACTCCTGTGTATCTGGTGTAGGTTAGGTTCTGTAGTTTTTCTCGCTTGTTTACTTTGCCAGTTTTTATCTGGTGTTGGGGAATCGAAGTTCATTTGGGCTGTGCATGTTTTCTTGGGCAAAGCTTTGATCAGGTCAGGTATGTTCCCCTGGAGAACGATTGGACGAATTGTTGCCACTGTGATCCATCACAGTGTGCTGAGTCCCCGCCCCTCTGTTAACTGTAACTATTGTACTGGTGTGTCTGAAAAAACTCATTGTTCTAAATGTACCTATTAGTCTGCACTTGGTGATTAATCAAATAAATCTTGGCTTCATCTTTGTGGTGAGGAAAAAAAGAAGACACCAGTGGTAAACAGTTAAGTAGTCAATTAGCTGAACTAAAAGCAGTACAATAGGTCTTTGTTAATAAAAGGGGAGGAGAATGTCACATTTTCATTGGCTCATGGGCAGTTGCAAATATGTTACACAGATGCCTGCTTGGAAGGATTAAAACTGAGAAATTCATGAATGAGACTTATAGGATAAGTAATTGTGGCAAGACATCTTGGACATTTCACAAAATACTAACATCTTGGTTTTTTAAGTAGATTCCCTTGCTGCTGTGAAATCTGAACATGAGTATAATGATCAAGTGGAAAAACTAGCTATAATTGCATCTAATAAAAAAATCAAAAGAGGACTATTCACTGGCAAAATATATATACCATCATTCAGCCTCCATGGAAGCATATGCTATGCACGGGTGGGCATTAGCTAGAGGAATATCATTTATTCATTTGAAAACAAACAAAAGGATATGGAATTTGTAAAAATACCAAGAATGTAAAGTACCACAAATAATTAGAGGATAATTGGTTTGAAGAACTTTACCAGCTCAAATATGGTAAATATGTTCTGTAGGAACTTTACCTATTAATAGAGAATACAAATATTATTTGTACATGTGTAGAGACATATTCTGGAATATTAGTGACTTGTACTTATCAGTGAGCTACTCAGAATACATGCTGTACACTGGATACAATCACTCTATATTTTGGGCCTCATTTACAAATTCAGAGACCATCATTCTCATTTTAAAGGAAATTGAACATTACAGTGAACACAATTTAGAATGGATATATCATATTCCTTATTACCCTCAAGCAGCATGTCTTATTGAGAATGAGTAGTCTTTTAAAGGAATGTTTAAGAAAATTGAGATAATTCTTGTACAAATTGGAAAGATAATTTATTCTTAGGATTACAACCAATAAAATAGATCCCAAGGAGACTACTCCTATAGCCTTAATGATGGTTTCAGATTTACAAATTCAAAATCTGGTCAAAGCCAAAGTGATCAAATGGTGGATTCTGGGTTCGTGAGCTCAAGCTTCATATTAGGGGACTCTGGTCAGTGGGTAGTGGTTTAGTGCTAATTAGAAGAATGGGTAGATATAGAACTAATTCAAGGAATACCAACTGGATTAGGCATACAAATCCTTACAGGGTATTTTGGACATTTACTACCTCAATCTAACTTTGCAAAACAAAAAATACAAATTTCAGAGGGCATAATAAACTCTATGTAGGAAAAGCAGAAGTTTGCTTCACAACATGGGGAAGGAACCTTGGCATGTCCTTCCCAAGGATTGTATTGTCCAGTTAAAAAGGGGACCTTAGATGATTGTCACAGGCCCCAAATGTCATCACCCATCTGGGAGGATTTGGCTCCACAAATATTAAAAATGGAGCTAAAATTTGGGTAAAGAGACATGGTAAAGATAAACCTAAGGCAATTGAGGTAACATCTGAGGGAAATACACTGCAGTAGTCACTTATTCAGTACAAGATACATTAGAAATATTGCCTACTGATCAGTCATTCTTGTGTGAATGAAAGTATTCTACAAGATTGCTGCTCTTCAGTTAGAGTCTTGATTTAAGGGCATGGACACTGTGGACTCCTCAGTTCTGATCATATGCTATTTGGGGTGGAGTGGCACTACCAGGACCAGATGGGGCAACCTTAATTGTAGTGACCATCAAAGTTGTTATGTTTTTATTTGTTTATATTTATTTTTAAAATATTTTTATTTATTTACTTGAGAGGTAGAGTTACAGACAGAAGGAGAGAGAGAGAGAAAGGTCTTTCTTCCATTGGTTCACTTGCCAATTGGCCACAGTGGCCAGAGCTGCACCAATCCAAAGCCAGGATCCAGGTGGTTTTTCCCAGTCTTCCATGTGGGTGCAGGAGCCCAAGGACTTGGGCCATCTTCTACTGCCTTCTGAGGCCACAGCAGAGAGCTGGATTGGAAGTGCACAGCCGGTACTGGAACCAGTGCCCATATGGGATGCTGACAGTGCAGGAGGAGGATTAACTACTCTGCCATAGAGCCAGCCAAAGTTGTTATGTTTTAAATATGACCTGGAGATGAAATAACATTAGCCATTGGACAAATTCTTCAAGCCTCTATGAAAGACACGTTGTGACTGAACATACCATCTCTATAACTATAGAATCTTGAGTTAACATCACCTGCTGCAACTATAACCTCACAGATGGGCTTCCACAAGTTGACCCTGGGAAACAGATGTTAACTGTAAAACAACAATGTGAAAGTACTTCCAACAGTGTTGGAACTAATTTCACTTTTGCATATAATACTTCTCAGGTGTTGTTTTCCTTTAAAACATGTCCTTGTACATGGTGGACAGATTATATTAATATTGTTTAAGCTGCCAGCAAAATGCACAAGCTCCCTACTGTTCGAGTGCATAAATCTTGTGTCAATGTAACTCAAAATGTACAAAAACCTATTTTATGCTTTAACTTGACATTTCCTTATCTAAAATCTTGTAATTGGAACAGAAGGTCTTGGTATGACGCTATATTTGTTGGGACAGAAGCAGATTTAGCTGTAGGAAATTCTATGGACTTTGAGAGCCTAGCCAAGCAGACAGTGCAGTTTTGTGCACGATTTGTCTCAGACATAGGTAGTCAATGCTCAATAGTTGCCCATGACATTTCTGCCTCACCAAAATACTACTAATTGTGAAAAAAAACTTATAACTCTATTTGACCATTCCTTAATAGCCGATTTTGATACCTATTTTGGAGTGAGTACCAATGTTACTACATTTCTTGATAAAGCCCTTACAAAATATATATATGATAATTTAGAAAGAAAATGTGCAACACCTGTTAACCACAGGGACAGATGTTACATGGAGGAAATTGTTTTCCCCATGTTTACAAGCAGACCATTGGTTAGGTTGGAATAATCAGGAAAATTGTGTTGTGTTTTTTTGTATAAGGACTATGTATCATTACTATGCATACTTAGCCCCTGTATCATGCCAATTTCATGATATTCCTTTCATTTCTCACCAATATTTTGCTTTGTCACACAAATTGGACCCTATTGGCCCTGATAACATTACTTACCAACTATCTGTGTGTACAGCCTGTTATTTTGGATTGATAGTGGATGATATAGTAGGAAAATAGAACCATGAATGTTAACATGCATTCTTCCAATCTATATAGCTTAACTTTTTATCCTGTCACAAATTTTGCTCTGCTATACAAGTCTCTCCTCAACAAGTTTGTATAGTATATAATAACCAAAGCTATTTAAAGTATCTTGATCAAGTTTCTCCTTTTTCAGGGTGTCGGCAACATTTTAAAGTTCTCCACTGGCAGTGTGATGTTTTTTACTCTCTCCTGAACAAATGGATGGTGTCGCCTTTCCTGAGTCCCTAACCCTGTCACTTCCTAGTGTTTATGCTTCTTTATGGCCCCTTTTAACTAGATTGTGAAATGCTTCCCAGGTAACTACCTTGCTTCAGGATAATAATAATCACTTAAATCAATACAAAGTAAGAACTCACATAGTTGATTAAAAAAAATTGAAAGTATCTCACTCTTAGTTATTAGTGACACTATCATCATTTGTATGATTTGTTTTTTAAATCACCTACTTCACTAAAATGTTTTCATCCTTGCTTAATCCTTTATTGTTGCTGAAATTGTTATTGTGCTATTTTGCTGTAATGTCTACCTGTATACCAAAATTAAAAATTATAAGTTTACCCTCAAATTATGGATGGATTATGTGACATGCATGTCAGATCTTAAGGCTGAATGAAGGGTTACTCTCCCATGCCCTTGCCTATGCCATGAGCTCAGTGACCTATGTCTGAATGTACATTTTTTCCTGCAGGCTTGGCTAGCTTACAGGAAAACAAGATAGGGAGCAGAGACAGATGTGTGTTCCTCTGGATTCCTAGCCAGTTCCAAGAAAAAGAGACAATCTACCTAGTCACACATGGAGTCTTTGTTCAGAATAAATTTAAGAGACCCTTGGAGGGAGAGATTTTGGAATTTCACCTGCACAGATGAGGCTCTGTGTGGGACCTCCCAAGGAGAACCCTGAAAAGCTGCCTTGGGATTCCCCAGTCATGAAGTTTTTGGAGCTGGCATTTCCCCTTAATTTAATGCATTTCCCCTTAGTTTAATGTTTTCTTCTTAACTTTTTCTTTCTGTTTCATTGTAAATAAATTTCTGGCTGTTTTATCTCTGTGTGGAAAGTGCTTGTTGCTCACAGATTTGGCCCTGCTGAATTCTGCAGCTGCACTTTAAAGTAGCTCTTTAATGTGTCACAAAAGCAGCCAGATTCACTTTTTACTCTACATTTGAATTGATTACCATCACCATTGTAGATCAGTAGCCTGTACTGTAATGTTAAAATATATTAAAATTAATTGCAGTATTTTTCATTTACTTTTTAGAATGTGTATAGTACAGGGGCACACCTTGTGGTGTATTGAGTTGAGCATTTGCTTGAGACATTCAAACCCCATACTGGAATGCCCAGAATCAAGTTTTGCTTCTTTTTCCAATACGGCTTCCTGTTGATGCCCACCCAAGGAGATAGGAGATGGTGGTTCTAGTGCTTGGTTCCCTAGGACAAACATGGGACACCTGGGTGGAGTTTCTGGCAACACTTCAGCCTGGCACAGCCCTTGCAGATATGAGCATTAGGGGAGTGAGCCACAGGATAGAAAATCTCTCTATCCTTCTGTCTTTCAAATAAAAGAAAGTCCCTTTAAAATGGGAAAAAGAAAAATATGTTTAGTAGCTAATAATCACATATGAGGCAGGCATTGTATTTCTATTAGAATGTGCTGTCATAGAGGGATGTGGTGTGAATATATCCACCAAAAGATACGTAAAATATGTCTGTGTTTATTTAAAATATTCCTACACTGGAAACAGCACAAAGGTCCAACACAAGCAGAATAAACAGGTTCAGAAAGATTTTCATAAGAAAAGATTTGGGGGCCAGCATTGTGGTGTAGCAAGTAAAGCCACCATCTGTGATGCCGACATCCCATATGTGCTCTGGTTCATGTAGCGGCTGCTCCACTTTTGATCCAGCTTCCTTATGGTGGCCTGGGAAAAGCAGAGGAAGATGATTCAAGTATGTGAGCTCCTGCCACCCATGTGGGAGGCCTGGAAGAAGTTCCTGGCTCCTGGATTCAGTCTGTCCCAGTTCTGGCTGTTGTGGCCACCTGGAATGGAAGATCCCTCTCTTTCTCAGTATCTCCCTCTTTTCTGGAGCTCTTATTGTCAAATAAATAGATAACAAAATATTTTAAAAAATAAAAACTTAAAAAGATCCTGATATGTCCTAGATTTAATCACTTGGCATGAGAATGGAAAAGATGAGAGATAAAATTAAATAGACTATTCCTGCTCATTATGAAAACACAAAGCTATGTCATTTGTTGCCCTATTTTACCATAGCCACAAAGGGTATATTTAAGACAGCAAACAGCAAGTGCTTTTAAGAAGGTGGAGCAACTGTACCTCTCCTTGATGAGGAATCATTATTGAAAAAGCTGTTTGGCTGTTGCTGATAGAGTTAAAATTATACCCACCCATGACCAGCAACTCCAGTAGTTGTTGGCACATAGTACAGGCAAATGAAGGCACAAGATTAAAGAGGGACCCACACCAGAATACTTCAGAGGCAAGTGCCATCAGTTGCTGTCCCCTGGAGGAGACATCTGTATATTTCTGTCTTCTGCCAATGTTAAGCCAATGTTAAGGATCTCTCTGGAGGCACCTTTCTCTGAAGGAAGGAAGGAACCTCCACTGTGATATGGCCTTGACTAAACAAGTTCAGAGTTGGTGAACTCAAGGGGCTTCCATAGCCCAGACAGCTCATAGCAAGAGTCTCAGGTGATTGCTGACGCCATAAATAAGAGTGCCAATTGTTAAATCAACAACAGGAGTCACTGGGTACATGCTCCCCACATAGGATCTCTGTTTTTAACGTGTTTTACTATGAAACTTAAAAGCAACACTACTAGTCGAACAATACCCTATACCTTGTGTGGTTGTGTGAGTGCAGCCTGCTGAAATCCTTGCATAGTATACACTAAGTTGATCTTCAGTATATGAAGGTAATTGAAAATGAAACTCGATGAAGGGTGGGATGGGAGAGGGAGTGGGAGAGGGGAGGGCCACAGGAGGGAGGGAGGGAGGTTGGGGGGGAAGCCACAACAATACAAAAGGTGCACTTTGTAAATTCACATTTATTAAATAAAAATAAAATAAAATAAAAAAAAAGGACCTCTCTGGGATGGATACCATTTTCCCTAACTTGATCCAGGAGTTGATTGCATTTGTGAAAATTCACCAAGCTGTGCAGTAGAGAGTTGTGCATTGTCCTTTATGTGACATGTGATTCACTAATTGCCTGATAGCCTGAAGACTGGAGGAGGCAGCAGGGTGACCCATCCATGTAGACCCACAACAAGGAGCTCAGAGGCATTTTTTGTTTTCTTAAAGATTTATTTATTTGGAACTCAGAGCTACACAGAGAGAGAAGGCGAGACAGACAGAGAGAGAGAGAGAGAGAGAGAGAGAGAGAGAGAGTACTTCCATCCAGTGGTTCATGCCCCAACTTGTCGCAATGCCTGGAGCTGCACAGATCCGAAGCCAGGAGCTTCCTCAGGTCTCGCAAAGGGGTACAGGGGCCCAAAGACCTGGGCCATCTTCTACTGCTTATCATGAGAGAGCCAAGAGAGAAGAGCCAAGAGAGCACATGTTCAGGAATAGGCCCTTTTAAAGCTTTGCCTGAGGGCGGGCAGGGAAGCAGGAGCAGCGAATCCCATTAGGATGGGGGTGGAGCCTGGCTCAGGTAGCTGGGCCATGTGGCCACCTGGCTGAAACTGCACCAGTTTCCTAACATTCCCCCCTTTTGTAGCCCCAGGTCTCTGTTCTACCATTAGGCTGAGGCAGAGTTGAAGGACTCAGGTGCTGGAAGGTTTGAGGACCACCAGGAGGAATCACAGAACTTAAGCCTTGTCATCAATCTAGTGACAAGCCAACATCTGAAACCAGAGACCGTCAACTCTTCCATGACTTCACCAAATTAATGGGGAAAATGGTCATGAAGGAAGGTGCCTGGGGTGCTTGTCTCAGAAGGAATTTCATGTGGACACACAGTGAGCAAAGCAAGATTTATTTAAGTCAGAAACCTCTTGCCACAGCAGCCATTAGGGGGTCTCCAAGATAGGGAGACCTGAAAAATGGAGTGGAGTTTTCTAACTGCAATTTGGAAGAGCAGAATAATAAGAGCTAACAATCAGTCAGAGACTGGGGAGAAAAACCCATCAATAATCCTGTCTAGCTTGCTCTTGTTAAAACAAAAATCCAGTCGAATAGTAGGATAGGCAAATTCTTTCTATTCTCCTGATAAAACTAGAAGCTCAGAAGGGTGGGATCATTGCTTCCTTGCTATTCTCATGATAAAGCTAGAAACTGGGGGAGTGGGATCACCACTTCTGTCTTGCTAATAGACAGGTTCTGGTGAGAAGCAAGCATCTTGTCCACTCTTTCAAGGACTCCCCATTAGGTCATCTAGTCCTTATACCAACACCCCTGCCTTAAAACCTCTTTATAAACCCCCAATCACCCTCCTCCAACAGCATGGTAGTCCTAATGAAGGCATCCTACCTTCCCCTAATCATGTGAGTAATATTTGCAGAAAAGTTTCAGAAGCCTACTGAAAAAACAGATGATTTGGAAGGACAGGCTTTTGCCCCAGTTGACAGAGACCCCTCCCCCAATGGAGGCAGAAAGCACCTCCCACCTGACACCCTGGACTCCCCAGACTGGCTGGTGGGACCTTCCTCAGTACAAAGCCTGAAAATCTGCATAACTGTCACTTGAATAGACTCATTGTTTTATTTCAAGCCTGGTGCTCCAATTACCCCTTTCCCATTAAACACCCTCTGCGTGGTTTGCTAGAAAAAGGCTCCTTTGGATTGGGAGGACTTTCTTTCCCAAGACTGCAGCTGCCTTCTGGAAATACACCCTTTCCTCTGGCCAGCACTCAGCTATGGCGAATTGAAGCAGTGAGCATCAAGAGCTGGATTATGTGTCTGGAAACAACATTGGTGAGCTAGCCCAGAAGTCTACGATGTATTTTTCTTTTTTTTTTTAATTTTATTTATTCAAAAATCAGAGTTACACAGAGAGGAGAGGCAGAGAGACAGAGAGGGGCCTTCCATCCAATGATTGACTCCTCAATTGGCCATAACAGCTGGAGCAGCAACAATCTGAAGCCAGGAGCCAGGAGCTTCTTCCAGGTCTCCCACACAGGTTAGGGGCCCAAGGACTTGGGCCATATTCTACTGCTTTCCCAGGCAATAGCTCAGAGCTGGATGGGAAGAGGAGCAGCCAGGACTAGAACCGGTGCCCATATGGGATGCCGGCACTTCAGGCCAGGGCATTAACCCACTGAGCCACAGCGCTGGCCCCTGGAATGTATTTTTTGAGTGGCTTAATCCTCTCACATTAGTAAGGAGGGTGATGGTCAGTTGTACCTCCACCCCAGAGCTGCTTTTGAGCTAACATTTTGGCTGGGACTCTGGGGACATCCCAGAAGCTTCTGAGAGCACTTTCTCTGCTGGACTTTCCTTTCTCTTCCCGCTGTGACATTAGCTACCTTGAGGGGAGTCAATGGCTCCCCTTTGTGTCCAAAGTCAAAAGCTCTGAGACTGGGTAAGTTGAACCAGGGGCATACCTGAAATTTCTGTCTCTGCTCTCTGGGTTCATGGCATTTGGACCTGCTTTAGGTCATTTTTTATGGTTCTGGCATGTGGGAAATGGATTCTAAGATTTTTACTTCAGCCTCCCTCTGAGGAAATTTGGATAGTTTTTGGAAGAGTACTCATTTGGTTATTTGTATGAGAATTTCTTCCCCTTTGGTGAAATATGAGTGGTTCAATTTAATTTCCATCCAAAATCACCTTGAGTTGCATTGTGGCTGATTGGGCAGTTTATAGTTACGATCCTATGACAGAAAAAAATGGTGTTCTATTGTAATATTGCATGGCCTGCATATGTGTTAAATTTAAGAGAAGGTTGTTGTTAAGTGGGATTTTTAAATGTTTAATTTATTTGATAAGCAGAGTTAGAGAGGCAGAGGTGGGGGAGGGTGTCCTGTTAGGAAAAGAGGCACAGAATAGAGAGGAGGTAGTGTATGAAATTATAGCTGGACCAAATTTATTCAGGGAAAATAAATTCGTAGAGATGGGTAACCGACTGCAACTGTCCACATACCCATGACCTGATAGAAGGCCCAGACCCCTAGGGAAGGCTGGGGATGGGGGTGAGGTAGGGAGCAGCAAGCAGAGGGGAATTCCTGGAACTGGTCTTTCAGGTGGTTGTAAGGGGTGGAATATGAAGACAACAGAGTGTGAGACCCAATTGAGGTGTTTTTTTTTTTTTTAAGATTTATTTATTTACTTGAAAGTCAGAGTTAAGCAGAGAGAGAAGGAGAAGCAGAGAAGGAGAGAGAAGGCTTCTGAAGGACCCCAAATTCGGGAATCCAACATGCTCGGGTGGTCGCTCAAAGACCCAAACTCCAGACCAAGTTGATGCAAAAACATGAGGATTTATTAATCATTTGCGCAAATGGCTTCCCCCTCAGCAATGGCGAAGAGAGAGGCCTGGAGCGGCAGTCTACAGCAGTTTTTAAAGAAAGGAACCACAAGATTAACATATTTCGCGCGCTTTGGTTTGATTGGCCAGTTTGAAGGTTACCAAGAGTACTCATTGGATCCTTTAGATGGGGGGCGTGGCTATCCCACGTGGGTGCCTGGGCAGGAGTTACAACCAGTTTTCTTCCTGGGGAAACCGGAACTGGGAAGTGGAACTCTAACCTGGGGGGGGGGGTTCTTTCATTCCCCCCTTTTCCTTTGAACTAATTTTAATCTTAAAATTTAGGGTATTTTGATAGTCTTGAGAGCCTGGTATTGTTGGGTTAACACTAGGGCCTGAATGACGGACAGCCGTTTACGAATGAGCTGGATGTCTTTATATTACACACACATAAGCTCATAACTGACTGCCTACCTAACATTTTCCCTTCAAGAGGTAATACCCAAAATTCTTCTTTGGGATTATGGATGGAGTTCCGTTTTCTGTAACTTCTTCGAAGCTGGCACATGGGCGTTGAGGGGGATTTGGGTATTTCCTCTTGCTATCTGTCTTATGGTGTGTGACAGTGGCCTTGGAAAGACTGTCCTGCTCGGTCCAGAGGGCTGATCAGGTTGTCCAGTGGAATGGGCTGGAAGCCTTGTCTGACGACCATTTGGGGTTGAAAGTTTTTATTCTGTTAGAGACAAAACAAACAAGGGCATTAAAAACATAAGGTCCAGAGGGAGCCAAGATGGCGGAATATTGAGGACGCGCACTAGCAGTCCGCAAAAAGATAGTTTAATAAAAACAGAGTTACTGTAGCCTCAGGAAAAATCTCAGGGAAAAAAATGCAGTGGAAATTCTTCTGGACCCAGTGAATGAGACACAGAGGACCTAGGGGAAAGTAAGTTTGCGAACGGCAAATCGTGCCATAGTGGCACGGGAGCTGCCGGGAGGGACGGGAACCCGACGGAACACAGTCGCCATTGGAATTGAGCGCTTAAACGGGAGCCAATACAGGGATCCCGAGACACTGGCGGGGGGAAGCAGACCCCACGGGGGAAACAGCACAATTGAGGCGAGCCCACATGGACACTAGCCTCTTCAGTCGCCCACCCTGCTAACTCGAGCTAGACCGAACACAGTGGGACGGCGTGCGCCTGCCGGCTGCAACGGAAGCCGGGCGGAACACAGTCGCCATTGGAACTGAGCGCTTGAACGGGAGCCGATACAAGGATCCCGAGACACTGGCAGGGGGAAGCAGACCCCCACGGGGGAAACAGCAGAGTTGAGGCAAGCCCGCATGGACACTAGCCTCTCTCGTCACCCAATCTATGAAATTGAGCTAGATCGAACACAGTGGCACGGAGCCCGCCCGCAGGCTGCGACAGGAGCCAGGCGGAACACAATCACCGCAGGATCTGCGCGCTTGAACGGGAGCCGATACAGGGATCCCGAGACACTGGCGGGGGGAAGCAGACCCCCACGGGGGAAACAGCACAGTTGAGGCGCGCCCGCAGGGACACTAGCCCCTCTCGCCGCCCACCTTGCGAAGTCAAATTTGATTAAACGCAGTGGGACAAGGTGCGCCCGCCCATCAATGAGGCAGATGGAACCAAAAACCCGAGGCTGTAGAAACCTGAAGGGGATCCAAAAACTGGGAACACACCACGTACACAAACTCCGTTACCTTGACAACCCAGAGAAAGAGTGTGGGGAAAAAAAAATGCCAAACAAAAACAGATTCCGAGGGAGCAAGATCAAGGAAGACGCTATGATGACCCCAAACGGAAAAGACACCCCAAGTCAGGATTATGAAGATAATGAGATAGAAGAAATGCAAGAAGCAGATCTCAAAGAATTTATAAGAACATTAAGAAGTTCTCAAAAACAAATTCTTGAACTACAGAAATCTTTAATGGATAAGATAGAAAATCTCTCTCGCGAGAATGAAGTACTACGGAGAAATCAAAACGAAATGAAACAACTAGTAGAACAAGAAGCTACGATAGTGACAAAAAATCTTAATGAATTGAAGAATTCAATAGATCAAGTGACAAGCAATCTTGAGGGCCTTAAAACCAGAATGGGTGAAGCAGAAGAGAGAATATCGGACCTAGAAGACAGTGAACAGGAGAGGAAACAGTCAAACCAAAGACAAGAAGAGGAAATTAGAAAACTAAAAGATATCGTCGGGAATTTACAGGATACTATTAAAAAACCCAACATTCGGGTTCTAGGTGTTCCTGAAGGTATGGAGAGGGAGAAAGGATTAGAAGGCCTTTTTAGGGAGATACTAGCAGAAAATTTTCCAGGCTTGGAGAAAGACAGAGAAATCCTAATCCAGGAAGCTCATAGAACCCCTAATAAACATGACCAAAAGAGATCCTCTGCACGACATATTGTAATTAAACTCACCACAGTGAAGCAAAAAGAAAAGATCCTAAAATGTGCAAGAGAGAAACGTCAGATTACTCTCAGAGGATCTCCAATTAGACTCACAGCTGAATTCTCAACAGAAACCCTACAAGCTAGAAGGGAATGGCGAGACATAGCCCAGGTACTTAGAGAGAAAAACTGCTAGCCCAGAATATTATACCCTGCAAAGCTCTCATTTGTGAATGAAGGCGAAATAAAGCCCTTTCATAACAAACAAAAATTGAAAGAATTTGTTGTCACTCGTCCAGCCCTGCAAAAGATACTTAAAGACGTGTTACACACAGAAACACAGAAACACGACCATCAACATGAAAGAAGGTAAACGAAGGGAACCTCATGGCAAAAGATCACAGGGAATTCAAAGCATACATTAGAAAATATCTGGCAAATGGCAGGGCAAACTTACCACTTATCAATAGTCACATTGAACGTTAAAGGTCTAAACTGTCCTGTTAAAAGACAGAGATTGGCTGATTGGGTTAAGGAACAAAAACCATCTATTTGCAGCCTACAAGAAACACATCTTTCCAACGAAGATCCATACAGACTGAAAATAAAAGGATGGAACAAGATATACCATGCCAACAGAAATGAAAAAAGAGCGGGTGTAACCATCTTAATATCGGACTACATAAACTTTAACACAAAAACTGTTAAGAGAGACAAAGAGGGGCACTATATAATGATTAAGGGATCAATACTACAGGAAGATATAACAATTCTCAATGTATATGCACCTAATTACAGGCCACAGGTTTATTTAAAAAATTTGTTAAGAAACTTAAAGGGAGACTTAGACCCCAACACAATAGTACTGGGGGACTTCAATACTCCACTCACAGATATTGACAGATCGACAGGACAGAAGATCAACAAGGAGACAGTAGATTTAAACAACACTATAGCCCAAATGGATCTAACAGATATCTACAGAACTTTTCATCCTACACGTAAAGCATTCACATTCTTCTCAGCAGTACATGGAACCTACTCTAGGATTGATCACATATTAGGCCATAAAGCAAGTCTCAGCAAATTCAAAAGAATTAGAATCATACGATGCAACTTAGACCATAAGGGATTGAAGTTGGAAATTAGCAACTCAGGAATCCCTAGAGCATATGCAAACACATGGAGATTGAACAACATGCTCCTGAATGAACAATGGGTCACTGAAGAAATCAAAAGAGAAATCAAAAATTTTCTGGAAGTAAATGAGGATAACAGCACAACATACCAAACCTTATGGGATACAGCAAAAGCAGTGTTAAGAGGAAAGTTTATATCAATAGGTGCCTACATCAAGAAACTGGAAAGGCACCAAATAGATGAGCTTTCAATGCATCTCAAGGATCTAGAAAATTTGCAGCAAACTAGACCCAAATCTAGTAGAAAAAGAGAAATAATCAAAATCAGAGAAGAAATCAACAGGATTGAATCCAAAAAACATTACAAAAAATCAGCCAAACGAGGAGCTGGTTTTTTGAAAAAATAAACAAGATTGACACCCCATTGGCCCAACTAACTAAAAAAAGAAAAGACCCAAATCAGTAAAATCAGAGATGAAAAAGGAAATGTAACAACAGACACCACAGAAATCAAAACAATCATCAGAAATTACTACAAGGACTTGTATGCCAGCAAACAGGGAAACCTATCAGAAATGGATAGATTCCTGGACACATGCAACCTACCTAAATTGAACCAGGAAGACATAGAAAACCTAAACAGACCCATAAGTGAGTCAGAAATTGAATCAGTAATAAAGGCCCTCCCAACAAAGAAAAGCCCAGGACCAGATGGATTCACTGCTGAATTCTACCAGACATTTAAAGAAGAACTAACCCCAATTCTTCTCAAACTATTCAGAACAATCGAAAAAGAGGGAATTCTCCCAAATTCTTTCTATGAAGCCAGCATCACCTTAATTCCTAAGCCAGAAAAAGGTGCAGCATTGAAAGAGAATTACAGACCAATATCCCTCATGAACATAGATGCAAAAATCCTCAACAAAATTCTGGCCAATAGACTGCAACAACACATCAGAAAGATCATCCACCCAGACCAAGTGGGATTCATCCCTGGTATGCAGGGATGGTTCAATATTCGCAAAACAATCAATGTGATACACCACATTAACAGATTGCAGAAGAAAAACCATATGATTATCTCACTAGACGCAGAGAAAGCATTCAATAAAATTCAACACCCTTTCATGATGAGATCTGGTACCAGACAGGGATGCCCACTCTCACCACTGCTATTTAATATAGTGCTGCAAGTCTTAGCCAGAGCTATTAGGCAAGAAAAAGAAATTAAAGGGATACAAGTTGGGAAGGAAGAACTCAAACTATCCCTCTTTGCAGATGACATGATTCTTTATTTAGGGGATCCAAAGAACTCTACTAAGAGACTATTGGAACTCATAGAAGAGTTTGGCAAAGTAGCAGGATATAAAATCAATGCACAAAAATCAACAGCCTTTGTATACACAGACAATGCCATGGCTGAGGAAGAACTGCTAAGATCAATCCCATTCACAATAGCTACAAAAACAATCAAATACCTTGGAATAAATTTAACTAAGGACATTAAAGATCTCTACAATGAAAATTACAAAACCTTAAAGAAAGAAATAGAAGAGGATACCAAAAAATGGAGAAATCTCCCATGCTCATGGATTGGAAGAATCAATATCATCAAAATGTTCATTCTCCCAAAAGCAATTTACAGATTCAACGCAATACCAATCAAGATACCGAGGGCATTCTTCTCAGATCTGGAAAAAATGATGCTGAAATTCATATGGAGACACAGGAGACCTCGAATAGCTAAAGCAATCTTGTACAACAAAAACAAAGCCGGAGGCATCACAATACCAGATTTCAGGACATACTACAGGGCAGTTGTTATCAAAACAGCATGGTACTGGTACAGAAACAGATGGATAGACCAATGGAACAGAATAGAAACACCAGAAATCAATCCAAACACCTACAGCCAACTTATATTTGATCAACGATCCAAAACCAGTCCCTGGAGTAAGGTCAGTCTGTTTAATAAATGGTGCTGGGAAAACTGGATTTCCACGTGCAGAACCATGAAGCAAGACCCCTACCTTCCACCTTACACAAAAATTCATTCAACATGGATTACAAATTTAAACCTATGACCCGACACCATCAAATTACTAGAGAGCATAGGAGAAACCCTGCAAGACATAGGTACTGGCAAAGACTTCTTGGAAAAGACCCCAGAAGCACAGGCACTGAAAACCAAAATTAACTACTGGGATTGCGTCAAATTGAAAAGTTTCTGTACTGCAAAAGAAACAGTCAGGAAAGTGAATAGGAAACCGACAGAATGGGAAAATATATTTGCAAACTATGCAACAGATAAAGGGTTGATAACCAGAATCTACAAAGAAATTAAGAAACTTCACAACATCAAAACAAACAACCCACTTAAGAGATGGGCCAAGGACCTCAATAGACATTTTTCAAAAGAGGAAACCAAAATGGCCAACAGACACATGAAAAAATGTTCAAGATCCCTAGCAATCAGGGAAATGCAAATCAAAACCACAATGAGGTTTCACCTCACCCCGGTGAGAATGGCTCACATTCAGAAATCCACCAACAATAGATGCTGGAGAGGATGTGGGGAAAAAGGGACACTAATCCACTGTTGGTGGGAATGCAAACTGGTGAAGCCACTATGGAAGTCAGTCTGGAGATTCCTCAGAAACCTGAATATAACCCTACCATTCAACCCAGCCATCCCACTCCTTGGAATTTACCCAAAGGAAATTAAATGGGCAAACAAAAAAGCCGTCTGCACAGTAATGTTTATTGCGGCTCAATTCACAATAGCTAAGACTTGGAACCAACCCAAATGCCCATCAACAGTAGACTGGATTAGGAAATTATGGGACATGTACTCTACAGAATACTATACAGCAGTCAAAAACAATGAAATCCGGTCACTTGCAACAAAATGGAGGAATCTGGAAAACATCATGCTGAGTGAATTAAGTCAGTCCCAAAGAGACAAATATCATTTGTTTCCCTTGATTGGCGATGACTAACTGAGCACCAAAGGGGAAACCTGTAGAAGTGAAATGGACACTATCAGAAACAGTGACTCGATCAGCTCTTGTGCTGACTGTTGTTGTACAATGTAATACTTTATCCATGGTAGTATTTTTTTTTTATCCTAGTACTAGTGGTTGAACTCTGTAATTAACACACAGTCTTATTCTTAGGTGTTTAAATTTTAACTGAAAAGTGATCTCTGTGAAATATAAGAGTGGGAATAAGAGAGGGAGGAGATGTAAAATTTGGGACATGCTCAATCGGAACGGCCCCAAATGATGGAGTTAGAATTGTGCCAGGGGATTCCAATACAATCCCATCAAGGTGGCATGTACCAAGGCCATCTCATTAGTCCAAGTGATCAATTTCAGCTCACAATTGATCACACTGATAGGTCTAAGAGTCAAAGGGATCGCACAAGCAAGACTAGTGTCTGTTAATACTAACTGATAGAATCAAAAAGGGAGAGAATGATCCAACATGGGAAGCAGGATACACAGCAGACTCATAGAATGGCAGATGTCCTAAATAGCACTCTGGCCTCAGAATCAGCCCTTAAGGCAGTCGGATCTGGCTGAAGAGCCCATGAGAATAGTTTAGGCATGGAAAGCCAAGACATTCTGGAAAAAACAGAAGACCTAAATGAAAGATCTCTGTGAGTGAGATCCCAGTGGAAAGAACGGAGCCATCAAAGAAGGAGGTACCTTTCTCTGAAGGGAGGAGAGAACTTCCACTTTGACTATGACCCTGTCGGAATAAGATCGAAGTCCACAAACCCTAAAGGCTTCCATAGCCTCGGCAACTCATGACTAGTGCCTAGGGAGATTACTGACGCCATAAACAAGAGTGTCAAATTGTTAAATCAACATCAGGAGTCACTGTGTACTTACGTCTCATGAAGGATCTGTCTTTAATGTGTTATCCAATGTGAAATAATGCTATTACTAGTACTGAAACAGTATTTTTACACTTTGTGTTTCTGAGTGGGTGCAAACTGATGAAATCTTTACATAGTATATATTGAATCGATCTTCTTTATATAAAGATAATTGCAAATGATTAAAAAAATCTTAGTGTTAAACTGGAAATTGCATAGACAATTAATCATTTTTTTTAAAAAAAAAACCATGTAGGATCTCTGTCCTTAATGTGCTGTACATTGTGAATTAATACTATAACTAGCACTCCAACAGTATTATCATTTTGTGTCTCTATGTGAGGGCAAACCGTTGAAATCTTTACGTAATATGTACTAAATTGATCTTCTGTGTATAAAGAGAATTGAAAATGAATCTTGATGTGAACAGAAGGGGAAAGGGAGCAGGAAAGGGGAGGGTAGGGGGAGGGAGAGAAGTTGTGGGTGGGTGGGGGAGCCATTGTGATCCATAAGCTGTTCTTTGGAAATTTATATTCTTTAAATAAAAGCTTTATATATAAAAAAAAACACATAAGGTCCAAAGAGAAGCAGCAAGATTACAGAAGTTATTGGGCCAAGGAGAGGAAATAGCCAGGATTTCCATGACCAGATGTCAGGCCAGCAATCCCGGCCCTGCTTGGCCTGGTCCTGGAGTTGTTTGGCTTTGTCCAGGAAAAGTCCGAATTTGGGTTTGTACCTGTCCAGTCTGATTGACCCAGAGACAATATTTTTCCTGGAACATGGCACAGATACCTCTCAGAGCAGCAGTTATGTCCAATATTTTTCTTTATAACCTTTTGTGACTTCCACACACCCTCTTTAAATTACTTTAAACATTCCATCATTTCCATTCCAGTCTAGAGTAAACTAGCCATCAGGATAAAGTCATTCTTACAAACCATGTCCTTTTCTTATTAAAAACTCTTTCCTTCTTAACCTTTCTTACCAAGAACACTCTTACCAAGCACACATTTTTATACTTGTGCTGTTTTTCATAGAGCCTGGTTGGCTATTACCGGAAGACTGAGGTCTCCATGCAAAGTGAAGGTGCCTTACAAATCCCTTGTATAATCAAGAGCTCTGGTTAAGGCAATCAATTGTGCTAACTGAGCAAAAGTTCCTGGGGCAGAGCACGCTTCAATAATATGCCATGCCTAACTGTTGTATACCCTGAGATGCGGGTCCCATCTGACAAAACTGTTTCTGTCTGTAACCATCCGCATTTGCTGTTATTCAGGGGGTTGTCTTTTAGGTCCCTTCTGCTGGCATAGATCAAGTCTGTAGTCTCAGTACAGGAGTGGAGGGGACCACTTTCCCCTGGGACTGGCATTAAAGTAGCTGGGTTTAGAGTAGAGTAATGCCTTATTTTTACCTGAGGGTTTTCTAGAAGGAGGACCTGATACATTAATATCCCACTATCTGTGAGCCAGTGAGAGCCCTTTTGCTCTAATAGAGAATTTATTTGATGTGAGGTATAAAGGGCGATATTTTGCCCTAATATAATCTTAGATACCTCCTCTGTCAGCAAGGCAGCTGCTGCTATTACCCTTAGGCAGTGAAGCCATCCTTGTGCAACCATGTCTAAGGTTTTAGAAAAGTAGCCCACAGGTTGCTTAGCAGGTCCCAGATCCTGAGTTAACCCTCCCAAGGTGACTCCCTGCCTCCCAGTGATGTACAGCTGGGAGGGTCTCTCTCTGGGTTTGGCAGTCCTAGTGCAGGGGCTTTAGTCATAGACTATTTGGATAGACTTTTAAGGCCTGGCTGGGTAGATGAGGCCCAGACCTATCCATGGGGTGCTGGAAGAGAATTGTGAGAGATGCAAATCTCCTTTAAGGGAGGCACCCTGTTGACTTGCATTACATGGCTGGACTAGGAGGAGAGCTGAATAGGAGGCTAATAGAAATAGGCAACTTATGTTTCACGGACCCTAGGCCATCCCCTCCATAGCAGTGGCTGGAGCTGGAAGCTGGGCAGAGCTTAAGGCTTTTTAGCTCGGGGCCATAATGTCTGCGGTTCTGAACCAGGAGTCCTTTGACACCCAGGGCAGTTCCGTGTCCAGTGGCCTTGCTCTTGGCAGAGTTGACAGAAGGCAGCTGCTGTCATGACAGCTGCTTGCCTAATGCCCTGGCTCCTTATGTCAGAAACAGGTGCTGTTTGGGGAGCACTGGCCTTGCTGGGTCTCCTTGATGGCAGATCACCATGCAGAACAGCCATTGACCAGCCTGTTGCCTATCCTTACAGCGCTCTTGCTGCTAGCTTGCTTCTCGTTCTCCTGGTCTCTAATAAAGTAGACCAAGGAGGCAGCCTCTATGATGTCAGTCAAGGGGGTGCTCAACCCGACCCTGATTTTGAGATTTTTTTTTTCCTCAGGGTGAGCTAGAAAAACTATGGTCATGGGCAAATTCTGACACTTAGTATTTTCCTGCAAGTTAAAACCGTGCCCATGAGAACTATGACCTTTTAGGTAAGATCAACTGTGGTGACCTGCTTGTATACTTTGAGGTCATCAGCACAGCTTCCTATCTATCCCTCAGTTTGGTTTAAAGGGGAGTTCTGCCCATTTACTGCGTACACCAAAAAATCGATCTAGCTGTCACATTATTTCCTAGTTTAACCCCTTATTCTGGCTATGTTGTTTGGTGCCCTATACTGCGGCCAGGCATTACTACAGAAAAGGTCAGTCAGCCCTCACATAAGGTCTGGGGATCAAACCGTACATCACAGTGGAGAGTCATGCAGAACAGTAGTAACTTCCCTTCTGGAAGAGAAAAGAGGAGAAGTGAGGCAGCGGGTTGGGTCTCTAGCCTGACTTCCTGGGCTTTCAGACTTAACTGGTAGTTTAACCAGTGCTTACTGTGTAGCCTGACTTAGAGAAATTGTGGCAGAGGGGTCTGTCATCCTTTGGCTTCTGGTTGTTTACCGTGTAGCCAGTGGACACTAGAGCTTTCTTGGGCTCCTGGAACCCAGTTCTCTAGCATCTGCCGCTTAACCCTCTCCAATCGTCTCTAAGTCTCTTTTGGAACACTTTTTTTTTCTTTTGACTAGACCTCCTATTTGATCCGCATTGAACTAGCAATGCCTGGTTGTTCAGCGTTAGCTGGACAGAGACTTTGTCAATCCCTCTTAAAGGATCTGGCTTCTGATCCAGAGACTGGAGCAGCTAGAAAGAAACACATTCACAACTGAAGTTTAGCATCATTTTACATCTTGGCACCACTTAGAATCTAAACAGCCAATTGGTTATTATCTCTGCAAGATGAGAGATATATCTTTTGAGATCTCCAGGGGCCCTCTGGAGATACCAAAAGTTCAGAGAATTTAGAACTTTGATTTTTAGAAAGTCTGTTAAAGGTGCCAAGAGAACTTAGAGTATAATTTTTTTAACATCCTGAAATGATAGCAATTCATTTAGAGTGATTTTAACACTTTTAGACCAGATTTAACCATAATGATATTTAACAATGCTTTTTATCAATTTGAACTTAACAGAGACAGTAGAGTACACAATAGATTACTTTGGCAGAACATGAATTTTAGGTCTCTTGTTGTCAGATAAACCAGAAATAAAAACCTTGAATATTAGGGTTAGCACACAAAATCATCACATAACTCAGAATTATCTAACAGAGTCAAAGAACTTACACGATCTAACTTTAGAAATGGCAGAACAACCAATTAAGCAGACACTGTTGAAATAGACGTTACAGTTTTTGCAAAAACAGATTCCAAGATTTATGATTTAGACCATTCCCAGATATTTACTAACATTAGTGTACTTTTTTTTTTTTTAACAAAAACTCCATTGTTATAACAGAAGATTAGACTTTAACTTTAGGTCAGTGTAATTTTGGCATTAGCACTCAACATAAAGAACTTTGTAAATAATTTTAAAATTGTAAACCTTTTAAAACTTTTTGTGACTCGCTCACACCTTTTGAAATTTTACACCCGTAGTTACTTTTACATAGTCTTGAATTGTCATGTATGGACGACCTATGAGAATACATGCTAACAAATTTAAACAGTCTTTTTTTTTATCAAATTTGAGATGTTAAAAATACACACAATACATTTTCCCAAGTTTTACTTATCACTGATGCCTAGATAACTTAAAACACCGAGTTATTAATGAATACCACACCATTATCTGAATTAAAGGTCAAAATTACATTTTCATGCTTTTAAGTGACATAAGGATAACACCTGAGCAGCAACGGGGACACTGGTGCATGTTTACATTGTTATGGTCATGCCAGAGTAATGAATACACCAAGAGACAGTCTCTTATGCAAAACGTAAGTAGAGTATTTAATTGACCAGCATGCTGGGGTCGCAGCGTCATGAATGTGAGCGAGCGACCCTGAGTACAAATTGCATCAGCTTTTTATAGTCACCCAAAGGCTTTGTAGAATCTGTAGAACATATTTTACATGGGAACCCAGGGAACAGGGGAATTCCGTAAGCACAAAGTGTACAGGTGCAAGGTACAGATAACATCAACTATTGGCCAGATTTACAACAGGTAAGGGTCACTTTCACCATACATTTCCTAAGGTTAAATAAAACCCTAAGTTCATCAGCTGGGGGCCTGTCAAGGTGAACAGGTTGGTCTGGGTCCTAGTTTCGGTGGGCCATTCCCCTAATTTACAAGGCCACATTCTGGTATTATCTCTTCCTGCCCCAGCATCACCATGTCTATTTAGTAAAGACAGGCCTCAACCCCTCCCCAAGTCAGGAATCCAGAAAGTAGGTCAAAAGTCCATTTGGCAAGGGTCAGAAGAGAAGGGGGGGGGGTCCTGCTTAGTTTTAATATTCCTTCAACATCTTTGAAAAGATCTTCATCGTTAAGCATATTAAAAGACCTGTAAAACTGAGCAAGTGAGCCACTGAGCAAACCTAAGGGCATTCGCATTAACTCAATTCTCTGAACCAATCTGTATTGGCTTACTTTAGTTAACAACATAAAGGCTTGTATACCCAGAATTTACTCTCATTTTCATGAGACCACTCTAGCTGGAAAGCAAAAACATGAAGTGTGACACCATTTACAACATTTTAATACATTCCACATAATTTGAATTGGCTCAAGCAGCTGTTACTTTAACAAATTTAGAGTCTCATCCTTTGAGAGTTCCAGGGATCTGACTGGAAGCCCAAAGTTGGAAGACTCGGTTTAGAATTTAAGCTGTTAGAGAGTCAAACCATTTAGCCAAAATCAGCATGTTTCTGATCAGTTGGGTAATCACTCAAACATTAAAAACAGATAAACAATGTAAACAACTTCGCATTGCAGTTTTCCCAATTAAGACTCTAATGACAATAGAAAAAAATGTGAAACCTTCAAGACAGGTGAACCCTCTCATCAGATAAGTCAGGAACAGCAGCACAGAAAAGAACCAGTTAAAGGTTTCCATTAACTGCAAAGAGAAAAACCCATCAGGTTGGGAAGGGTTAATGGCTTAAGGCCCTGGCTCTCTTAGGTAAGGCCAGCAGTAGTATTGAATTGGGAATTCCTCCAGGGGAGGAAAGAAAATCAGCCCAGGGGGAGGGGCATGCTATCTGGCTATACCTGCCAGGGTGCGGCAGGCCACGTGGACTGGAACAATCCAGAGGAAGGCCTGGCAGGACTGACCTTGGGGTCGGGTAAATGCGCCATTTCCCCAAGAGTGCTGGGAACCTCCTATAATTTGACCAAAACCAGATTAATCAGGACTACTGCAAACACTCAATTAAAACAGATAGTTAACTTTAGCTCCTTTTCAGATTCAATTCTCAGACGATCAAAGCTCAGCAACAGTAATAGTTCACAAAAACTTTAAGATGCACCAGAGCTACCATAAGCTGCAAAGACGGAAGACCTTCTACCAGGTTGGAAAGGGTTAACTGGTAACAGTTTTTCCCTAGGTGGAGAAACCTGTGGAATTTCCCCCTCCCCTTAGCCCGGCCACCAGTATCGGAATGGAGATAAGGAGAGCAGTGGGGGAGGGAGAAAGCAACCGAAGGCAAGATGGGAGGGCTGTCCTCCCCCTCCCCTAGGAATCTCAGTTGGAGGAGAGCATAGGGAAAAGGCCCCATGGCAGGGGAAGGGTGGAAGAAAACGAAATAAAGACCAAAGAAAAAACACAGACACACACAAGACGAACAATACAAGTCGCGCGACTACAGACCGGCGTGAAAAGTAAACCTAACAATTCAGACAATTCAGGCGGGAGTGGCCATTCCGGCCAAGCTCCCAGGAAGGAGAGAAAATCCCTCCCTCCCAATTCAGGTAGGAGCCCCATCCGAGCTAAGCTCCCTGGAAGGAGAGAAAAAAATCTCTCTCTCTTCCCCAGACCACCACTAGAGCGTCCTCTAGGGCAGGACCAGGGGGTCTTAGGACACGTCTGTCTCCTCCCCTGGTCCGATACAGATACAGGTCCTGTACAGGCACAGAATACAGATTTAAACACTAGCCGGACAATGAAAAGGATGTAACAAACATAAAACAAGTAGCTTACATCCAACTGGTCACGGAATTGGGTCTGGGAGCATCCAAAATATCTCGGTGGGACCTCCAAATGAAGGACCCCAAATTCGGGAATCCAACATACTCGGGTGGTTGCTCAAAGACCCAAACTCCAGACCAAGTTGATGCAAAAACATGAGGATTTATTAATCATTTGCGCAAATGGGCTTCCCCCTCAGTAATGGCGAAGAGAGAGGCCTCGAGTGGCAGTCTACAGCAGTTTTTAAAGAAAGGAACCGGCCGGCGCTGTGGCTCAACAGACTAATCCTCCGCCTTGCGGCGCCGGCACACCGGGTTCTAGTCCCGGTCGGGGCGCCGGATTCTGTCCCGGTTGCCCCTCTTCCAGGCCAGCCCTCTGCTGTGGCCCAGGAGTGCAGTGGAGGATGGCCTAGGTGCTTGGGCCCTGCACCCCATGGGAGACCAGGAAAAAGCACCTAGCACCTGGCTCCTGCCATCGGATGAGCGCGGTGCTCCGGCCGCAGCGCGCCGACCGTGGCAGCCATTGGAGGGTGAACCAACGGCAAAGGAAGACCTTTCTCTCTGTCTCTCTCTCTCACTGTCCACTCTGCCTGTCAAAAAAAAAAAAAAAGAAAAAGAAAGGAACCACAAGATTAACATATTTCGCGTGCTTTGGTTTGATTGGCCAGTTTGAAGGTTACCAAGAGTACTCATTGGATCCTTTAGATGGGGGGCGTGGCTATCCCACGTGGGTGCCTGGGCGGGAGTTACAACCAGTTTTCTTCCTGGGGAAACCGGAACTGGGAAGTGGAACTCTAACCTGGGGCGGGGGGCAGTTCTTTCAGCTTCCATCCTCTGGTTCACTCCCCAGATGCCCACAATGGCCAGAGGTACATTGATCTGAAGCCAGGAGCCAGGAGCTTCTTCTGGTTCTCCTACATGGATGCAGGGCCCCAAGGACTTGGGCTGTCTTCCACTGCTTTTCCAGGCATAGCAGAGAGCTGGATTAGAAATGGAACAGCCAGGACTCAAACCGGCCCCCATATGAGATTCCTGCACTGCAGGCAGCGGCTTTACCTGCTATGCCACAGAGCAGGCCCTCCAATTGTGTTTCTAGGACAAAGAATACATTCCAATGTTTATCTATTTTGTTCAATTCAGGAGAATGGCTGAGGCTTATGTCCTTGTTCCTTGTTCCATCAGGTCCTTCATTGACTGGTTTAATTCTCAGATGGCTAAAATGGCCAGAGCTGGGCTGATTTGAATCCAGGAGCCAGGAGCTTTCTCTGGGTTCCCCCACACACACCCAGTGCAAGGGCCCAAGGGCCTGAGCCATCCTCCATTGCTCCCCCAGGGCCACATCAGAGACCTGGATCACAATTGGAGCAGCCAGGACTGGCCCCAACGGGCACCCACATGGGATGCTGGCACTCACTGCAGGTGGCTGCTTTACCCAATATGCCACAGCGTCAGTGGGTTTCTAACAGTAGAGGTTTTGTGAGAATTCTGGTAAATGGGATGGAGTAAGCATTTAAATCCCTTAAACCTTCCAGCAACTGTGTCTGTGGCTGTTGATGCCCAAGGAGACAGGTTAGGAGTCCTTGTCAATTTAGAAAAAGCAGGAGCTTCAGCTCTGCCTCAGCCCAATGGTAGAGCAGAGACCCTGGGGCTCCCTGATCTCTTTAAAAAATCTATCGTAGGGGCTAGCTCCATGGCTCACTTAGTTAATCCTCCACCTGCAGCACTGGCATCACATATGGGCACCGAGTTCTAGTCCCAGTTGCTCCTCTTCCAGTCCAGCTCTCTGCTATGGACCAGGAAGGCAGTGGAGGATGGCCCAAGTGCTTGGGACCTGCACCTGCATGAGAGACAAGAAGCACCTGGCAGGGCCGGTGCTGTGGCTCAACAGGCTAATCCTCCGCCTTGCGGCGCCAGCACACTGGGTTCTAGTCCCGGTTGGGGCGATGGATTCTGTTCCGGTTGCCCCTCTTCCAGGCCAGCTCTCTGCTGTGGCCCATGAGTGCAGTGGAGGATGGCCCAGGTGCTTGGGCCCTGCACCCCATGGGAGACCAGGAAAAAGCACCTGGCACCTGGCTCCTGCCATGGGATGAGCGCGGTGCGCCGGCTGCAGCGCGCTGTCCGCGGCGGCCATTGGAGGGTGAACCAACGGCAAAGGAAGACCTTTCTCTCTGTCTCTCTCACTGTCCACTCTGCCTGTCAAAAAAAAAAAAAAAGAAGCACCTGGCCCCTGGCTTCAGATCAGCACGGTGCCGGCCATAGTGGCCATTTGGGGGGTGAACCAATGGAAGGAAGACCTTTCTGTTTCTCTCACTATCTGTCAAATAAATTTAAAAGATTTTTAAAGAATCCATTTTAAATTTCCATAAATGCCTCTGATAAAATTGACTGTGAGGAACAAGAGTTAATAAAGCAATAAATGATGTTTTTCCAACAGAGTGCCTACTGAATCTGAAATGAGGATATAATTATCTTTATGTATGTTAGTGTCCAGGACCATCACTGGGACTAGAGTTGCTTTCTGAGTTAAGTGCTCAAGTAAATTTTTCAGGTTTCAACTGTGGAACAATAGGGTTAACTGAGGTTACTAACAGGAGGAAGTAATTATATTCAGTTGATTGGAACTTTTAAAAAGGAATTTTAACCGTACTAAAACCATCCTCCTTCCCTTTTCCTTTTCACATTTTATATAGCAAAAACCAATTACTGGTATTGTATATTGCCTGAATTACTCTGGTGAATAATAACATTTGTATAATGGGGGACTTTTGACCCAGCTAACAAAGAAGCCTTCACCCAACTGATGCTGAGCCCCCTGGTTAAGAGGTCTCATCAGAAAAATATTGTCAATTAAGGTGACTCATTGTTTTATTTACCTCCCCCTGAAGCTACCCTTGTCCTTTAAAAAACCCTTTAGCAGTTATGGCCTGGGATAGCAGTAGAAGATGGCCCAAGTCCTTGGGCTCCTGCACCCAAGTGGGAGACCCAGAATGATCTCTGGCTCCTGGCCTCGGATTGGCACAGCTCTGGCCGTCACAGCCAACTGGGGAGTGAACCTTTGGATGGAAGACCTCTCTCTCTCTCTACATCTCCTTCTCTCTCTGGGTAACTCTGACTTTCAAATAAATAAATAAATCTTAAAAAAATTAACCCTTAAAAGAGATAGAACATTTTATACCAAGAGCTCTCTCTTGCGGCTGTACTGTGACATATAGAGCTGGACCTCCACCTGTAGTGCCACCATGCCATGTGGGCACTGTTTCATGTCCCTGTTGGTCCTCTCCTGATCTGGCTCTCTGCTTTGTGGCCTGGGAATGTGGTGGGAGATGCCCAGGGGGGCTTGGGACCAAGTACCCATGTGGGAGATATGGGGAAGGCCCGGCTCCTGGCTTTGAATCAGCCCAACCTCAGCCATTGTGGCCATTTTGGGGGTGGTCCAGCTGGTGGAGGACCTTTCTCTCTGGCTCTCCCACTCTCTGTGGCTCTGTCTCTCAAATGAATAAATAAAATCTTAAAAAAGAGAGAAATTTCTTTCCCCAAGATGCCAGCTTCTAGAAATAAGCTCTTTCCTCTCACCAACATTCATCCCTGTTCAATTGGCTACCCACATGGTGAGCCATAGGACCTGATTAAAAGATTTAAAAAGAGTTGCAGAAACTGTTGAAATCTTTCCTTAATATATGCTAAACTGATCTTCTGTATATAAAGATAATTGAAAATTAATCTTGATGTGAATGGAAGGCAAGAGGGAGTGGGAGAGGGGACTGTTGTGGGTGGGAGGGAAGTTATGGGGGGGAAGCTATTGTAATCCATAAGCTATACTTTGGAAATTTATGTTCATTAAATAAAATTTAAAAAATTTAAAAAAGAGTTTCAGAGATTTCTATATTTTTCTGTGTCATAATGTATGCTACACATTATATGTGTGTACTGTTGTATGTGTAAAAGTTGGTTGTGCTTATTTGTGTTATTTAAAATCAAAATGTAATTTTCACCTAAGCACAAACAATAGATGAGAAGAATGATGCAGTGTTCATTGCTTCCTATGAAGTCCAATTTAAAGTTGTTCTTTGGCAAGATCATGACTTAAGAGAATAACCGTACTTATCTAATATTTTAGTTTCTCAGGCAATGTAAGTATAATTGCTAAAAAATGAATTGGTGGTCTTTGCTGTGGCAACGTGTGCATCATCAGGTCCCTGCAACATAAGGAATGTCTCCCTTTCATCATCTTCCTGAGAAAGACTCAAGTATACACTGACTGGAGAGGAGGTGGAGAAGATAATGTATGCAGTGCTGGGTCAGAATCCACAGCAAGGTTCAAACTGATGCTGCAAGCCTTGCTGGACTCATGGATATGTGTGAGATGGAGCAAACATCAGCATTGAGCAGACAGGTGAGCATTTCTGTCTGATATTTGACATCAAGGGGCCATCTTGCTGTTCACTACATCACAGTAGAAGCCACATGGTGGCTGGAGGTGGTGTTCAATCTGAACACACACTGAAGAGAATGCCCAGTACAAGCTGTGCAAGGAGAGGAGGATGACTGGGTACAAAGGGAATCCCACCCCTGATGGCTCATGATGCTTGTGCCATGTGCAACCCAGATCCTCTCATCAAGGTGATCACAGGATGGATTACCAATTTGGGGACCCTATCCAATTTGACATGAGGTAATAGACCTCAGGTTTTCCTGCCCAGGGATAAGAGCATCTCTGACTTACAGTGGTTGCAGAGAGATAAAGCAGTGTAGCAGCTAGAGAGACCAAGGGATACTCTGTAGTAGGATGACTTTTTTTGAATTGCTAAATGTAAAAGATAAATTTTTCTAAATACATGTACTCTTGGCTTCTTATAATATATAGAAGGCATTGGGCCTTTTGGTAAATGTTTTCATAAGTTGTTAACATATAACTGTTAAAAATTACCTGCTAAGTTTTCACTAAACAGTAAGTTACCAAGGATAAGAAATAATTTTTAAGATTTTTATTTTAATATTTGCAAAGCAGAATAACAGGGAGAGGGAGAGGGAGAAGGAGAGAGAGAGAGAGAGAGAGAGAGAGAGAGAGAGAGAGAGAGAGAGAGGTCCTCCATCCACTGGTTCACTCCCCAGAGGGCTGCAATGGCTGGATCTTGCAGATATCAAGCCAGAAGCCAGGAGCCTCCTCCCACTCTCCCACATGAGTGCAGTGGCTAAAGGACTTTGGGCCACCTTCCACTGCTTTCCTAGGTCATTAGCAAGGAGTTGGATTGTAGTAGAGCAACAAGGACTTGAACCAGTGTCCTTATGGTATGCCAGCACTCCAGCTCTGTGGGTGGAGGCTTAACCTACTATGCCACAGCACCGGCCCCAATAAGAAATAATTCTAAGTCAACATCCCAAAGTTTAGAATTTTTGAAAGATTTATTTATGTATTTGAAAGGCTGAGTGAGAGAGACAGAGAGAGACAGAGACCAACATCTTCCATCTACTGGTTTAATTCCAGATGTCTTCAATAAGCAAGCACTGGGCCAGACTGAATGCAGGAGCCTGGAGCTCCATTCCAATCTCTTACATCAGTAGCAGGAGCCTAAACACTTGTGCCATTTTCCTCTGCTTTTCCCAGGCCATTAGCAGGGAGCTTGATCTGAGGAGAGCAGCTGTGATATGAACCAGTGCCCATATGGGATGCCAGCATCACAGGTGGTGGCCTTACCCATACATCACAGCACTGGCCCTGACATTAAAAATTTTCAAAGTGGGGCAGCATCGTCGGTTAAATGCAGTCTATCATACTTGCATCCCATATGAGTGCTTCTTTGAGTCCAGACTGCTCCACTTCTAATCCAGCACCCTGCGAATGTGCCTGGGATAGCAGAAGATGGTCCAAGTGCTGGGACCCCTGCCATACATGTGGGAGAACCACATGGACTTTCCTGGCTTCTGGCTTCAACCTGTCCCAGCTCTGGCTGTTGTAGATGGTTGGGGAGTGAACCAGATAGACAATCTCTTTCTCGTTGTCTTTATTTTTCTGTAACTCTGTCTTCCAAATAAATAAAACTAGGATTTAGTCCCCTATGTTAAATCAGTCAAGTTTTTTTAGAAAATATAAATATTAATGATAAATATTTGCTAGAGGTTTTTAACATTTGATTTTAAAGTCTAATAACTTTCTAAAAAAGATTTATTTATCTGAAAGGCAGAGATACAAAGTGAGAAAGAGGAGAAGAAAGAGATCTTCCATCCAATGACTCACTACCCGAATATCCTCAATGGGTGGGGGTTTGGTCAGGCAGGAGCCAGTAAGCAGGAGCTAGGAGTGCCTGCTGAGTCTCCTACACAGGGGCAGGGACTCAAGTACTTAGGGCACCTTCCTCTGCTTTTCCCAGGTGCATTAGCAGAGAGCTGGATCAGAAGTAGAGCAGCTGGGACTCAACTGAGCCGGAGTCCATATGAGATTGTGGCACAGAGGAGGAGGCTTAACCTTCTATACCACGGTGCCTAAAATTTTGAGAGATAGAGAGAGGGAGAGGCAGAGTGAAATGTCTTCCATCCACGGGTTCACTCCCCAAATGGCTGCAGTGGCTGGAGCTGAGCCAATCCAAGAGGAGCCAGGAGCTTCTTGTGGGTCCCCCATTCTCAAGCACATCTTGCTCTGCTTTTCTAGGATTAGCCTACTACGCTCCAGTGCCTGGCCCCTCTAATAACATTTTCAACCATCTTCTCAACTGCAGCTTCTTACAGTTTCCATTTGATTGACTCCTTTCCAACAACTAGCCATCTCTTTTAAGCTACTTTCTCCTCCTTTATTGTTTAGTTATGGCCTGTCATGAGAAATGCTCTTCCTTACAGCTGACATTATGACACACAGGTTAAGATGCTGCCTGTGATGGCAGAAACCCATATGGGCACTGGTTTGATTCCTCATGGCCCACTTCTGATTCATCTCCTAGCTAATGCACCTGGGAAAACAGGAGAGGATGACCCAAGTCCTTGGGACCCTGCACCCATGTGGGAGACCTGGATGAGTCTCCTGGCAGTGGCTTCTGCCTGGCCCAGTCCTGGTTGTAGTGGCCATTTGGCTAATGAACTAGACAATGGAAGAGCTCTCTCTCTTTCTCTCTCTCTCTCTCTCTCTCTCTCTCTCTCTCTCTGTAACTCTACCTTGGAAATAAATTAATCTTAAAAAGAGAAATATTTATCTTAGGAGAGTAGGGATAATAAGAGTACTTGATCTTTATACCTAATTTTTAAAAAAGCTTTATTTATTTATTTGAAAGAGTTATGCAGAGAGGAGAGGCAGAGAGAGAGAGACAATTCTTCCATCTGCTGGTTCACTCCCCAGATGGCCACAACAGCCAGAGCTGTGCTGACGTGAAGCCAGGAGCCAGGAGCTTCTCCCAGGTCTCCCAAGTGAGTGCAGTAACCCAAGGACTTGGGCCATCTTCTGATGCTTTCCCAGGCCATAGCAGAGAGCTGGATAGGAAGTGGAGCAGCCGGGACTCAAACCAGTGCCCTTATGAGATGCTGGCAGTGTGGGCAGTGGCTTGACCTGCTACACCACAACACCAACCCCTACACCTAATAGTTTTTTAAGCTTTCTTTTTATTTGAAAGGCAGAGTTTACAGAGAGAGGGAGAGACAGAGATCTTTGGTCTACTGCTTCACTCCCCAAATGGCCACAATGGCTGAACTTGAGCCCTGATGGCCAGGAATCAGGAACTTCTTCTGTATCTCCCACTGTCAGGGGCCCAAGGACTTGGACATTTTTCATTGGTTTTATAGGCACATTAGCAGAAATGGAATAGTCAGGACTAGAATCAGTGTGCATGTGGAATGCCTGTGTCACAGGTGGTGGCTTTTACACACCACGCCACAACAGCCACCCCTACACCTGAATTTTCTAGATATATTTAAATTGTTCTATGGGATTTTTTTCTGCTTTTGTTTCTAAGGTGTATTATTTTCTTTAATTTTGATGTATTTATTTATTTGAAATGCAGAGTTACAGAGAGGCAGAGAGAGAGAGAGAGAGAGAGATGTCTTCCATCTTCTGATAGTTCACTCCCCAGATGACCACAATGGCCAAAGCTGCACTGAGCTGCAGCCAGAAGCTTCTTTCAGGTCTCCCACAAGAGTGCAGGGGCCTAAGGACTTGGGCCATCTTCTGCTGCTTTCCCAGGCCATAGCAGAAAGCTGGATCAGAAGTGGAGCAGCCAGGACATGAACTGACACCCATATGGGATCGCAGAACTGCAGGTGGTGGCTTTACTTGCTAAGCCACAGTGCCAGCAACAGGTGTAACCTTTGCTAAGTTTTTTCATTATTTTATAATGTTGAATGCTCACAGCCTCCAGTATCTAAGTTTGGGTACCTTTCCATTGGGTTTAACTTCTAAGTAATCTGGAGGAGCTTCCCATTAGAAAAACATAGCACAAAAGAATTTTCTTTACCTTTTGGTTATTACAGAAGGGAAAAAAATTTTGTGTTTTGTCAAGATTGTCCCATGTATTCTCTGACTTTGGGTTTAGAAAACTGAGTTTTAAGAGTTGAGATTTTTAATGTATTTCAAATGTCTATATCTACTAATTAAATATTCAATATACTTAATATATTTATACATAATTTGACTTAATATTATGTAAGTGATTATTATCTCATAATGATCAGGGATCCTATGTGGTCTTCCATCCACTGGTTCACTTCCCAAATGACCGCAATGGCCAGATATCAGCTGATCAGGAGCCAGGGGCCTCTTCTGGGTCTCCCACATGGGTTCAGGGGCCCAAGGACTTGGGCCATCTTCTACTGCTTTCCCAGGCCACAGCAGAGAGCTGGATCAGAAAAGGAGCATCTCATATGGGATGCCGGTGCCACAGGCTGGGTCTTCAATCTGCTGTGCCCCAGATCCAGCCCAGAATAGCAGTCTGACCCAGCTAACAAAGCAGCCTCAGCCCCATCAAAACATCTTCACCTGGTTGATGGCTTGGATTTCCCCAGATGAGCATTTATTAGAGCAAAGCCTGAACAGCTGCCAAATTGTCAACTAAACAGAATCACTTTGATTTCTAACCTCCATCTGAAGCTACCCATTTTTTTTAAAAAAAGATGTATTTATTTTATTTGAAAGGAAGAGGTACAGAGAGAGAGAGGAAGAGATGGAGAGAGATTTTCCATCAGCTAGCTCATTCCCCACATGGCTGCAATCACCTGAGCTGGGCCAGACCAAATCCAGGAGTCAGAAGCATCTCCCAGGTCTCCCAAGGGGGTGGCAAGGGCCCAAGCATGTGGGTGACCTTCCACTGATTTCTCAGCTGCATTCACAGTGAGTTGGATTAGAAGCAGAGCAGCTGGTGCCCATATATGACAGTGGTACTACTGGCTGTGCCTTTACCCCATATACCACAGTGTCTGCCCCTCCACCCATGTTCTTAAAAACAGCTCTTGGTGGCTTGTTGGGTGGAAAGAGCACATTTTAGATGAAGAGATCTCTTTCCCCCAAGATGCCAGCTTCTTGATATAAATGCTTTCCTCTCTGGTGAATTCAAGTGTTGAGAAGCAAGGGCCTGATTATCTGTTCGGTAGCACTTATTTTCTGCTAACTTTACATAAAAAATATAAACACCCACAGAATGATTACCCAAGTGAATGAATGGGCATTTGTCAGTTCAGGTGTCTTCCTGATTTCTTCCCCCACTGCCCTCATAAGTGACCAGTTCTACTTCTTTGTGGGTCTTTTTGTAGTTTACGATCTACTTCTTCCAAAGAAGAATTTTGCTTATGTTTGCCTCTTGGCTTTTCAACTTTTCAGAATGCTGATACTAACTATTGATATTTTACACTAAAAAGATATTTTCATTTTTTGCCTTGAGTGTTTTTTCCCCAGATGTTTCTATTCTATGTTGTAGTTCAGGCAGGTCACATCATTGGTTCCAGTAGTTATGGAACATTGCTTTCTTCTAGATTATTATTTGATGTCTGTGACTGTTAATTTTTTTAATTCCCCACCAGTGCTAATACATGGCAAGTATTTTAAATAACTGAAAAAAATATTGTTAGGCTGCAGGTTGTGGATAAATTCAAATTTAATATGAAGTATTCATACAGTGGAGGGATTAACTATCTAAATTTTCATTGATGTGTATTTTGTGATTTGTCAACACTGGGATGACCTTATTTCCTTATTCCATCTAGTAGTAACTGGCATCTCTGTGATTATTCATTACTAAATACTAATTTCCAGTGATTTGGTATTGCTTTTATATTTATTTGTACTGATTACCACTGATGTATCTGTAATGCCCATTCAGTTGTATGGATTTTACTTTATATAGATTGATGCTAAGGACACAGTGTATTATCCTTTTGGAAAACTGCCTTCAGTTTCATTGTGTAACACTTAAAATTTTTCTGACCTAAATCCTAATCAGAACTGAAGCTATCTTTGTGTTTATCCTACTCTTAATGTACTTATATATTTTAAGTTGAAAAAAATGGAATAATTTAACACATTAATGGTGATAAATATATGTGTAAAAGTAAAATAAACCACACCACCATATGCATTCTATCATGTAGTTGTTTTTGATGATGGTGTAATGTTGTAATGCAGATTTTCACATTTCATATGCAAGTGAAATTTATTCTTTCTTAAATATTTATTTATTTGAATGGGAGGGTGACAGAGAAAGAGATCTTCCATCCTCTGGTTCACTCTGCAAATGGCTGCAATGGGCTGGATTGGGCTGGGCTGGGCCCAAGCCAGGACCATAACTCTTCATCTGGAGGATACCTGAGCTCCATTTGGGTTTCCCACATGAGTGGCAGGAGCCCAGGTACTAGGACAATCATCATTGCTTTCCTAGACATTAGAAGGGAGTTCAATTGAAACAGAGCAGCTGATATTTAAGTTGATACTCTGCTGGATGCCAACATCATAAGTAGGAACTTAATCTTGATACAGTGCTATAATGCTGGCATCCAATTTTTTCTTTAATTAACCCAGAATCAGATTGTCTTTTTGTGTCTTTATATTTAAAATGGTTTTCTTATAGATCACATATAGTTTGGTCTTGGTTTTATTTTGGCTGACTTAATCTCTTTTAATTGGTATACTTAGATAATTCACATTAAACATGATAACTCATATAGTAGAATTCATTAAAATAGCATATTTTAATTGTTCTCTTTTGCTGTCATTTTTCTTTAATGTCTTATTTATTTTCATTTATTTGAAAGGCAGAGACAGAAAGATCTTCTCATATGCTGGCTCACTGCCCTGTGAACTGCAGCAGCTGTGGCTAGGACAAGCTAAATACAGCATCCAAAAACTGCATTTGCAGCTACCATGCTTATGGGGGGGGGACTCAAGTACTTGAAACATCTCAGGATGAACATTAGCAGGAAGATGGATCAGGTAGGATAAGCAGGCTCCAACAAGGCACTCCAGTATGCAATGACGTTATCACAAGTGGCATTTCTTACCCTCAAACCTGCCTGCAATGTCCATGGTAAACAAATCTATTTTAATGGAGCAGATTTGTGGTTGCATGTGTTGCAAAGTTTAGAAATAGGGAAAAGAGCAGAAGGCAGACACAATTTTTTTTTACATTTTTAAGCTTTTATTTAGTGAAAGAAATGCATAGGAGAGTGAGAACCCTATCTACAGGAGAGAAGCAAATCCGGATTCATGCTGAGTACTAGGAACCAGCCACATGGAGGAACATCTAGGCCAGGAAGCATGGGGTGGGTGGCCCAAAGGCCACGAGCCCTGGAGGTGCAGGGCCGCAGTAAGCCCCATACTGGCAAAAGGCCAAGGACAGGAGAGAGAGAGACACCATGTCCCAGACTTTTAATCAATTTTCAAAGGGGAGCAGTTAATTAACCTGATTGGCTGGTGGGTACACAGATGTGGCCAGGTAGGGGTATGAGGTCACACAGGGCCATGGTGAAAGTGTGGTCTTTTAGCTCACACACCTAATCAATTTTATTCTATATGCCTGCCTACAACATTCTCCCCTCAGAGGCCCCATTCTCTTAATCCTAAGGGATGTTGAGGGGCATAGAGTCAACATCTCTTCTGTAGCTCATCCTGCTTATGAGGGGCATAGTATATTTCTTTAGTTTATTCTTTTGTTTCTTTTAGGCAGAGACACAAACAGATACAGTGCTTTCATGTGCTGATTCCTCCAAGGCTCACAACTGAGTCTGGGCTAAAACAAAACCAGGAACTGTGGGGCAGGGATTGTGCTGCATCAGTTTAAGCTGCTGATTGGGATGCTCACATCAAATACCAAGGTGTGTGTCTTGTCTACTATGATTTTTTAAAAAAATATATTTTTTTCCAATTAATGTGAAATGTAGTTTGTCATTGATATCTAGAGCTATGATGAAGTGCACTGACAAATATCAAATGATTTGTAGATGTCACAAACTTTGGTTTATTTATTTATTTTTGAGTAGGGTTATTTAATTTACCACATTTATTTTAAAAGTCGTATTTTGAGACCCATTTCAGAAACCACAGTTGATTTGGAACGAACACTGTTTTGGAAGACTTCCTTGTTCATGGTTACACTTTTTCCCTAATAATCTCTATGGATTGTTTATCCAAAAGTGGGCATTATACAAGTTTTTCACACTTAATATCAGCTACTAATATACAACAAAATTTAGTGTGAATCTATTTTCTATTTAACATGTGAATAAGTCACGCTTTTACTGCTTGTTGGTTTGTAAACTATAAATAAATCACAGTACAGTGCTCAAATAGATGTATAAGATTAAAACAGTTTTGCATCCTGTATTGAGGCATAGCAGGTGAAGCCACTGCCTGTGACCCTGGCATCCTATATGGCACCAGTTAATGTCCTGGCTGCCCCAATTTTGATCCAACCCCCTGCTAATATTCTGAGAAAAAACGGGAAGATCGTCCAAGATTCTGGGCTCTTGCACTCAAAATGGAGAAAAATTGTGCAGGTATAAAATTCAACTATTTCATTTTTAATTCTTAGTAAGCATTTTGGGGTGGCCTCTGCTAGGCCATCCATATGCTGGTGGTACCTGGAATCACAAATCACCTGTTTTAGTTATCTACTGCTTTAATTGAGGCTGCTGTCTTCAAGATTGCTTAACTCACACCAATATATTTTTTAAAATTTATTTATTTATTTGTTCATTTGAAAGGCAGATTCATAGAGAGACAGGGAGAGACAGATCTATCTTTCTTATTTTTTTTTTGGACAGGCAGAGTGGACAGTGAGAGAGAGAGACAGAGAGAAAGGTCTTCCTTTGCCATTGGTTCACCCTCCAATGGCTGCCACGGTCGGCGCGCTGCGGCCGGTGCACCGCGCTCATCTGATGGCAGGAGTCAGGTGCCAGGAGCTTTTTCCTGGTCTCCCATGGGGTGCAGGGCCCAAGCACTTGGGCCATCCTCCACTGCACTCCCAGGCCACAGCAGAGAGCTGGCCTGGAAGAGGGGCAACCGGGACAGAATCCGGCGCCCCGACCGGGACTAGAACCCAGTGTGCCGGCGCCGCAAGGCGGAGGATTAGCCTGTTGAGCCACAGCGCCAGCAAATTTTGTTAATAAATATTTAAAAGTTGACTAACAGTTATTGCAACTGTTATTTGGAATACCATCTTCATCGATTACAAAGTTATTTGTTTTATAGCTGCTTTGTTGGCCACCCAAGATTCTTTCCCCACATTCTTATAGTGTAAACCATAGGCATATGAAGTGACACATGTTCCAGCCATAATAGTGTACCCAGACCCTGGATAATAAGTGTTGTGTGCAGCACAATGGAATGAGTTTGTGGTGACCTATATACCCATGAGAAATTTCAACTCATCTGTGTGCACATCTGGATTAGACTCCATTACCCAAGGTCTATTTGAATATGCAAGTAGATGTTGTCCCACACATCACCCTCATTCTTTAAAGGGACAATCTCAAACCCTATAAGTTACAACACTCATCTGAATTTTCCTGTATTACTGAGTGCCTAATGCCTTTTTCATTCATGATCCCCCTTTTCTACACGTCTTCATTCTATTCCTGATTGCCTTGAGACAAGAACATGGAATGAAGTCTATCCAGGTGGTACCCATTGCAACAGAGAAGCAGAAGCATAAATGTAGTACACTTTTTTAAAAAAGATTTATTTATTTATTTGAAAGTCAGAGTTACACAGAAAGAGCAGAGGCAGAGAGAGAGAGATCTCCCATCCAATGATTCACTCTCCAATTGGCCCCAATGGCCAGAACTGTGCTGATCCAAAGGCAGGAGCTTTCTCCAGATCTCCCATGTAGGTGCAGAGGCCCAAGAACTTGGGCCTTCTACTATTTCTCAGGCCATAGCAGAGAGCTATATTGAAAGTGGAGCAGCCAGGTCTAGAACCAGCACCCATATGTGATGCCAGTACTTCAGGTCAGGTCGGTAACCTGCTGTGACACAGCGCTGGCCCATGTAGTACACTTTTGTATTAATTTAACTTTACTATAATTTTTATAACCTTTATTTTTGTTGTATTATTCCTTGCTCTTACAGAGGGTCCTCATTTTTATTCAAAATGTGTGTTTTTATCCCTTCCAATTTACAAAGTCATTTCTTGATTTATATAAACCTGATTTACATTCAGTTAATTCCTCAGGATACCCTCAGGAGGAACACTTTTCCTAGGTTGCATGGCCATCCTATGATAACAGGGCTACAAATGTTATGATGCATCTAGCTGCAGTAGCTCTTTTATTTCTCATCTAGATAATAGCTGTGCAAGTAATGCATTCCACCTCCATTACTACCCATTAGAAATAGCTCTTCATCCCTGTTTAAGTCTTCACAGCTTCTTACAAGTGTTCATCAAATTAAATCTTATTATAAACAGATTTAATAGAAAATGAATGGTGTGGCTGCTGGTAGTTTCAATGAGGTTGAATGATTTGCTGGACTGCTGTTTTGTCTGGGTTATCTTTCATATTACTTAGAACTAATTTCTCACAATATTGCTTGTCTGAGCACTTTTTCCTAGGCTCCCAGTTAAACAGGTGTTTGAAGACTAGATTTACTATTAATTCTCATAGTACAACTCATTAAGGACAGAGGTCCCACATGGGGAGCACAGATCCTTATGTGGTCCTTGGGACAGAGCAAATATTATACACACTTGATTTAGTATTCAGGCACTGGGCTCCATCAAGGAGCTGAAGAGCTCAGCTGAAAAGAATATACTTCCTTCTGGTTAAAAAAAGAAAAGGAGAGAGAAGACTAAACATGTCAAATTTGGGTATGTCAACTAAGGCACACCCTTAACCCTGGAGACTGAACAGAGCTCTCTGGCCACACCCACTATAAGCCTCTAGAGATTCACTGAAAGCAGAAAGTCAATTTATCTACAGTGATAATACAATGATAAAAACTGCCACAGCAGAAAAAAAAGATGATTATCTCAAAATGCTAATAAATGAAACAATATGAGAAACAAAAGTAAAGAGGACAAAATGACACTCCCAAAAGAACATGACACTTTCATACTAGATCATGAAGATGATGAGATAGAAGAAATGCAAGAAATAGAACTCAAAAATTTGATCATATGGTTACATAGAAGTAATCCAAAGCAAATGCACAAACTACTGAAATCCATGAAGGACATGAAAGAAAATCTCTCCCATGAAATTGAAATTATAACGAGGAATCAAGATGAAATGAAGAATTCAACAGAACGTGAAACTGAGATATTAAAGAGAAATCAAAATGAAATGAAGAATTCAATAAAACAAATAAAAAATGCAGTGGAGAGCCTTAAAAATAGAATCAGTGAGGCAGAAGAGAGAATATCAGACTAAGTAGACAGAGCACAGGAAAGTAAACAGTCAAACCAAACACAATTAGTGGAAATTAGAAATCTAAAAAAGACTTTAGGGAATCTACAGGATACTATAAAAAAAAGCAACATTCTGATTCTAGGAGTTCCTGCAGGCATGGAGAGAGAGAAAGGATTAGAAGGCATTTTTAGTGAGATACTAGCAGAAAACTTTCTGGGTTTGGGAAAAGAAAGACATCCAAGTACAGGAAGCACACAGAACTTTCAATAGACAAGACCAGAAAACATCCTTGCCATGACACATTGTAATCAAACTACCACAGTGAAACAAAAAGAGAAGATTCTAAAATGCATAAGAGAGAAATGCCAGATTACTTTCAGAGGATCTCCAATTAGACTCACAGCAGAGTTCTTATCAGAAAGCCTGCAGGGTAGGAGAAAACGGCAAAATCTAGCCCAAGTACTAAGAGAAATAACTGTCATCCCAGATTATTATACCCTGCAAAGCTCTCATTTGTGAATGAAGGTGAAATAAAGACCTTTTATAACAAACAGAAATTGAGAGAATTTGCCACCATTTGTCCAGCCCTGCAAAGATGCTTAAAGATGTGCTACACACAGAAATATGGCAAAGTCATTATTTATCAATAGTCACATTGGATGTAAATAGCCTCAACTCTCCAGTTAAAAAGCACAGACTGGCTAAATGGATTAAAAAACAAAACCCATCTGTTTGCTGTTTGCAAGAAACACATCTTTCCAACAAAGTTGCATGCAGACTGAAAGTGAAAGGTTGCAAAAATATTCCATGCCAATCAAAACCAAAAGAGAGCTGGCATAGCCATCTTAATATAGGACAAAATAAAGTTTAATACAAAAACTCTTAACAGAGCAAAAGTGAGACAGAGAGACAGAGAGTAAGGTCTTCCTTTGCCGTTGGTTGATCCTCTAATGGCTGCCACGGCTGGCACGCTGTGGCCAGTGCACCATGCTGATCCAAAGCCAGGAGCCAGGTGCTTATCCTGGTCTCCCATGGGGTGCAGGGCCCAAGCAATTGGGCCCTCCTCCACTGCACTCCCTGGCCACAGCAGAGAGCTGGCCTGGAAGAGGGGCAACCGGGACAGAATCCGGTGGCCCGACCGGGACTAGAGCCCAGTGTGCCAGCACTGCTAGGTGGATTAGCCTATTGAGTGACAGCACCGGCCTCTATTTCCACTTTTTGAAAGCTATCTTCTCCTGGGTTAAAGCAGTAAGCTCCCTGCCTACTCCACCATCCAGTTATTGGCTCATCTCTATATGATTATGACTCTGTTTCTGCAAATTACTAATTTATACACCATATCATTAAAATTAAATGCCTTCCATGGAATGCATATTTATTTTGACATTTACTACTGTCACCTGCATGTGTAATGAGTAAACCTGATTTGTGACTGTCCTAACACAGGGACATGATGGATACCATGGTTTGGTTTATAATTGTGTGGTCATAAACTCACTCTAAATGCTGGGAGTTGTCCCAGCAACTATCATTTGTATAGGATTTGAGTACATTGCAGTGCCAGCATCATCATGGTCATCAGCATAGGATACATTCTTAATGTTTCTAGATGCTCCTGGAACTTTAAATTATTTTCTAATTATGAAAATTTTCTAAACTACAAGTCTGTATCATACTTTAACTTTTCGAGTTTATTCTGGACTGTTTTTTTACCAAATATTCACCCACATATTTGGTTTTTAATTATGGCTAACATTAAAATGCACATTGTTACCAAGGGCATTTTATTAATTTTATCTGAGTATGTCAGTATCCACATGGAAACCAATCTTAGCACTGCTAAGGTATGGTGATTCTTTTGGGCACTTACATTTTCATGTCATGAATGCACTAAATAATGTTTATGTTGTCTTAGAAACCTCCATCTTTATGGCCTATCAACTAATTTTAGAACATTAACATTCTTTTACACTTTCACGGACACTTTTTTATAGCTTCTTTATATTGAGAGAATCAAAATTGTCGTTCTCTTTAAAATTTTTTTTGTTGTTTATGTTTTTATTTCATAATCATAACTTTTAACTCTGCAATTCCGCTAGACTTGGAGGGGAAGTAAGGAAAACACGGAACCAAAGACCTGCAGGGAGAGCACAATTCAGGGCGTCACAAGCAGATGGGGTGGAGGGCACTCTCCTGAGGTAGAGGAATGCTCAGGTGGGTGAGATAAAACTCGTCAGATGCATTAGAGTTGTCCACAGTTGGCAATGGTGATCTTCTTGCTGGTCTTGCTGTTCTCGGACCCAAAGTGCTCCATGGCTTCCACAATGCTCATGCCCTCTTTCACTCTGCCAAAGACCACATGCTTGCTATTCAACCATTCAGTCTTGGTGGTGCAGATGAAGAACTGGGAGCTGTTTGTGTTGGGCCCAGTGTTCGCCATGGACAAGATGCCAGGACCTGTGTGCTTCAGCAGGAAGTTCTCATCCTGGAACTTCTCTCTTCTTCTTTTTAAAATTTCCAGGCATTAGATTGAGACAATTTTATCTTGGTTTTACAATTACTGAATTCAATGGCATAAGCTTTCTTTGATTTAAGAGAGCACAAATTTTCTGTATTTAAATGTGTATTTAGGGCTATTTTTACTAATATCTGTTACATCTCCTTGTAATCTTATTCCTGCTTCTACTAAATTTATCATTTGTACACACAACTGTCAATATACATCATATATTGAAATGAATACATCTCTCTTTTTCATGTTGATTCAAATTTATTATTACCACCTCAATAAATAGTCAATAACCTAATTTGTGCCAATTCTAGTGCAGGGAACTTCAGGCTACCATGATTTACTTTATCATTGTAAGGTCATCAACTATCTAAATTCTGCAAGATGTCCAAATTTTATTTTCACAGTATATGAGAACAATTTAGGGCCAGTTCCATCACTCATTAGCAGATTTCATTCTTAGCCTTACAGACATTCATGGAACTTGAAATTAACCTTTAATTATGAAAATTTAAGTTAATTTTTAAATTCACTGGAGTCACTCTTTTGCACAAATATTTTAGGCTAGGCCAATCCTAGAGCTGTGACTCTGTAGCTATGGTGATTTAACTTTTATTGTAAGATCATCACCCCCAACATTCTGTAAGTTGCCCTGGAAACTGGAAACTGTCAGGTACACAGTGTCTCAGGGCCATTTTAGCCAAGGGTAATAATTTTTTCTCCTCAATGTAATATATATATGAATATATGTAATATATATAACATACACATATTTTATACGTATATAAATTTGCCACTGTGTGTCTAGATACTAGTATATTTCCTGAAAATTATGCGGGAAAATAGTAAGATCTTAATGTTATTTTTATCCTAAAATTATGTATGTTTATTTCATTTTAGAGGTTGGTAGGCTTGGAGACACAGAGGAACAGAGATTATGAGCTACAACTTGGTGGCTTACTCTTCACTCTTGTAATGATCAGAAACTGGATTATTACAGAAATCTGAGCTATTCTTTGCTGATGATAAATACATTATAAAAATTTCAAAGTGTTACTCTATATACATTTATATTACAAATTATATATGTACATTTACATTATAATGTCATAAATTAAACACACACACATATATGATTATATATAAACACCTTTAAAATTCTCCTGGTTATTGGTATAATTGTTTTGAATTTTAAATATTTACTTCCTTTTAAAATTTAATTTAAGTAATATAAGTTTGATATATTTCACATATACAGATTAATGAATGTGACACTTTCCCCAATACCCTCCCTCCCACAAACACTCCAACCCTTTCTCCTCTTCCCTCTTACATTCTCACTTAACTTTTACAAAATCTGTTTTCAGTTTATTTAATGATTGTAGTTAATCTTATACTAAGTAAGAGTTCAGCAAGTCAGCAAATAGTATGAAGAAAAAAAATAAATTAAAAAAAATCACTGTTCCTCAATGGAAGAGACAAGGGCTGTAAACAATCATCAAATCTCAAAATGTGTATCTAACTCCAATACATTACATTGTAGGTACTCTATTAGCTACCTCAGATCAGGGAAAACATATGATATCTGTCTTTTGGCAACTGGATTATTTCACTAAGTATAATGGTTTCCAGTTTCATCTATCTTGTTGCAAAAGACAGGGTTTCCTTTTCTTTTTTTATAACTGAGTAGTATGCCATAGTGTGCATATACCATAATTTTCTTATCAAGTCAACAATTGATTGATATCTGGATTGTTCCCAGATCTCAGCTATCGTGAATTGTGCTGCAATGAACATGGGGTTATAGATAACTCTTTCATATGCAGATTCAGGCAGATTTAGGCAGTGAGAGAGAGAGAGAGAGAGAGAGAGAGAGAGAGAGAGAGAAAGTCTTTCTTCCATTGGTTCACCCCCCAAATGGCCACTATGGCTGGCGTGCTGTAGCCAGCATGCTGTGCTGATCTGAAACCAGGAGCCAGGTGCTTCCTCCTGGTCTCCCATGCAGGTGCTATTGTTTCTTCCATAGTTCTGACTCTGTTAAAGCTGTTCCAAATTATGGGATTTGATTCAATGCACCAGGTCTTAAATTTAAGGTTTTATTTCTGACTTTTGAACAACCAAAGAGACAGATTTTGTGTTATTTTAAAGTAATCTATTATGTTCTCTTAATGCCTCTTAAGTTCTAATTGTTTAAAACAACTGAGTTTTAAAGGAGTTATGATTTGATCAAATTGGTTCTATACTTTGTCATGATGTTAAGGGATCTTATTTCAACCAGATATTTTAAGCCTTCTTGTCATCTTTGACAGGCATTCAAAAAATCAAAGTTCCAAAGAATTTGGACTTTGATATTTCCAGCTGGGTCCCAGGAAATATCAAAGGATATATGTCTCTCATCTTGGAGAGATACCAGCTAATTAATCAGGCCACTTGGGTTATATTACAGGTACTGTCAAAATGTGAAGTGCTAAATTTTAAGTTTTGATAATATAAAATGCCACTGATACAAATGTCTGAAAGTTAAAAAGTCTAATGGTTGTGTGTTACTAGACATGATGGTTATCTTATTGAGAAAGGCCCAGAGGCCTAAAAGAGTTAAATGTTTTATAAAATCCTACAGGTGCTTTTGAAAATACTGTGTGAAGTAAGCAAATGCCTCTTATTGGTTAATGAGTTTATCATTTTAAACATGGCTATAAGTCTTTTCTCATCCACAGTTTTGTATATCAAATTTGCTGCTTGTTAAACTAAAACATTGTTGGTTCTGTGTTTAGCTGCTCTCCTATAGGTTCTGAGGACTTTTTCCTGCCACTTCTATTGTATTCAGTAGTTTTGAATGGCTCTGTAAACAGCTGAAGTCAATAATGCACTACAGGTTTCAACTGTGTAGATATCAGCCTGAAATGCCAAACCCTGGACACATTCTCTGAAAGCTGACCCTCTGACAAACCAACTTCAGTGCCTTTCCCCGAACAAGCCGTTCATAGAAAGATCCTCTGCAGATCAGCTACAGCCAGGTGCTACTGAACATGACTACATCAGTAAAATTAGGATTAAATGGCTACCTCTCAAGTCCTCACAGGTGTACTCAAATGACATGCCTGATTATTCCTAGAAGCCAATCAGAGATCTTAAGCAAAAAGAAAAGTAAAGCCTTTGCTTTCCTCAATCAAGAGTGCTGCACCTGAAGGCAGGCATGGTGTACCTGCTGCTTTTGATTTATTATTAATAAAACTCCTAATGTGTTCTTCTATTATAATTCTTTATACTCAAGCTAAATGGGTTTATAATGCATCACCACCCACTATCTGGGAGTCTGTAGGATGTGGTCTTTTCATCTTAAAAGGAAACTCCACTTACAATTGGTCGTGTTCCAGTTTTGCTTACACTAATTAACAAACTTATATGTTCCAGAACTCAACAACTTCTGGGAGTAACTGACCATGCAGGGGACACACAGACATTGGTGGTGGCCAACATTGCTCCAGCTCACAAAGAGAATTTGTTAGATGAGATAGGCAGAGACTTCCAGACCCAGGACAGGCAGGGCTTGCACTACATCCCCCATAAACAGGAAGCAGCTATAGAAGATGTGATGATTCTACACCCTTCAATATTCCTTGGATTAAGGGAATGGAGTCTCTGAAGGGGGAATTATGTAGGCAGTCATATATCATTAGGCTTGAGAGCTGGAAGGCTACACCTTTGTCACACTTTCCCCATGTCCCCTGTGTGATCTCATGTCCCTACCTTCTCATACCTGTGTACCCACCTGCCAATTACAAAGGCCTGAAACATGGTGGGCTTGGCCTTTTTTCCTTTGCCCTTCTTTTCCTCCCTGTCCTTAATCCCTGTGCTAGGCATTCTTCAATTTAATTTAAAGCTTATTGTGAGTTGTGGCTTGTTGCCATGCCATGCTAAGCACAGTCATACTTGCCCTAAAACAAAGTGGGGAGATATGGGTGATCCTGTGAGACTTTCTGCCTAGCCCATGTGGCTAGTCTGACTGATGGTGGGAGGTGGGAGCCTCAGGCACATTCCTCCCACATCCACCTTCTGCCAATCAGGTAACTGTTGCTGGGGGTGGTCCAGGACCAACTGGAAAGCTACCCTAGCTATGAGACCTTCAAGCTAATTGGAGATGCATATTGGTGCCAGTGTTGGTTCTGTCCAATAGAGTTAGTGTTGCCCTGAATTAGTTATACCCTTCTGCCTGCCCTTTAAAAATGTATGTAGTCATTAATAAAGGTGGACATGTCCACTGTAGCCTATCCCCAGTGCTTCCTGTGGAAGAACACCATTGCCCCACTCTCCCCGATGGTGTGGGCCTCACAGGACAAGTCCACAGCTCTTGGCCTGCTCCCTGCTTGATATGGCCCCTACCTAATTTCAAGACTCTCCTTTCTCCTTTAGATAGAGCCCTGACTCTCCTATGTGGTTCTCTCACTGAATAAAAGCTTAAAGACTTAGCTTCTCATCTGGTCTATTTGAGCCAGTATTCAGAATTTGTCTCTGAATTCATGGCAAGAACATATACAGTTTATTAATTTCAGAAATATTAATAAGTGCTGAAGTCTCAGGGCCAAACTATGGAGTCTTTTATTTCTTTTTTTTTTTTTTTTACAGGCAGAGTGGACAGTGAGAGAGAGAGACAGAGAGAAAGGTCTTCCTTTTTGCCATTGGTTCACCCTCCAATGGCCGCCACGGTCGGCGCGCTGCGGCCGGCGCACCGCGCTCGTCCGATGGCAGGAGCCAGGTGCTAGGTGCTTTTCCTGGTCTCCCCATGGGGTGCAGGGCCCAAGCACCTGGGCCATCCTCCACTGCACTCCTGGGAAACAGCAGAGGGCTGGCCTGGAAGAGGGGCAACCTGGACAGAATCCGGTGCCCCGACCGGGACTAGAACCCGGTGTGCCGGCGCCGCAAGGCGGAGGATTAGCCTGTTGAGCCATGGCGCCGGCCGGAGTCTTTTATTTCTGAGAGCCAGCAGCTGCACAGGGATGTGTGCTCTCCAAATCCAACAGCCCTGATAGAGCTCTAGGGTAAGCTTATAAAGGCCCAAACCATATCTTGTTGTAGTTAATTACAAAGCCAAGCCTTTGTTATAGAAGCTAGAGCAAGCAACATTATGCTTATCTTGTGGGCATCAACAAGTTTCCAAGCAGTTAATGTAAATAAACTTACAGATAACCTCTCAGAAGATTAGTTTTTGAGAAGCTCACAGTTGTGGGACTGGTTAGAAAAAAATAGAGGACAATCAGGGGACAAAAAGGAGTGATTGTGGTCAGGGCATAGCTCATTTGCACTTGAAAATCAGTAAAACAGCCTGAGGATCTTCTGCACTTCCTGCATGGACCCAGAGGCCCCTCTGACTTTGACCACCTTGACCTCAGCATGACATTGGCACAGCTCCCCATACTCTGTTACAGGAAACTGGATAGCTAGCATCACTGAAGAGAACAAGGAGAGCCCCACAGTGACAGAGGTGGAGCCTCAGTCTCAATGCAGGGCAAGGACCCATGGCAGTGTGGCCAGGTGTTCCCCATGTCTCACAGAAGACAGTGAGTGTACCTCTGGTGGATTCTTGTTGCAGGCAGAGGATTGCTCACCTGCAATCCCCACTTGAGGACTGGTAACTATGTGAATCATGCTGGCTGTGAGGCCTTAGCTCCAGGCAAAACTTTGCTCCTCCACTGGCTGCCCAGAATTAATCCAGAAATGGCCAAGCAGGCCCTACAGCACTGCTCAGTGCATGGCATGGCCTTTGTCAGTGAGGACAGTGTCAATGTAAAGAAGCTGCACCACTGCCCCTGAACCAAGCACCCAAAAGCACTTGTCTGTCCCAGCGTCTGAACACCAGCCTGTTTGCATAATCAATTTCATTGTGACAGGATAAAGAAGTGAATAAAACTGAAGAAAAAGTGGGAAAAACTAATGTAATTCTATACACTTTCAAAAGATAAAGAGGAGGAATACATCTGGACTAATTTATAATGCAAACATTATCCAACTGCAATGATTGAAGAAATCAAATTTCCACATGAGCAATAATAAAAAATCAAACTAAATTTTGAAACAGGATATTCTTCAATAGGTGAATGTATGAGTAAACTGTGTTGTGTCTGAGAGACCTGAGCCTGGATCAAGGCACAGTTCTTTTAGAATAGGACTCCATCTTTTAGCTCAGGCCTGACAGGGCCCTGAACCCTGAAGCTAATGAAAAAAAAATAAATAAATGAACTCCTCTTGCAATAAATCCCCCTAGCAACAGCCAATCGGCAGATAGCAGGGAGATACCTAAAGTTTCAGGTGTCTTTTCAGGCTGTTAAGGTGATTGATAACATCCCGAGACACTGCAGTTTGGCATGTACATCCTAGCAGCTTGGACCCTATACTTTAGCCAATAATTTTAAAAGGCATAGACCTCAAACGCCATCCCACCACCTTTACTAGGTCCATTCCTGCTGCTGGATGCACTAATCAATTTTAAGAGATGTTCTTTGAATTTCCCGTGGAATGAGATGATTTGCTGAATGGTGCTATAATGTATAGATTGTCTCTGAAAACCTTATAAAAACCCTGTTAACTGAAGAGTAGGGGCTTTCAACCAGACCTGTGGCGTCAATGATATTTGAGAGCCCAGGCCCAGACCTGCAACAAAATTCTCGTGTGTTTTACAGCGGTATAGGCTCCTTGGTGGTCTTTGGGGACAATTGAACTGGGCATAATATATCATACAAAAAATTTAATTTCTAAAAGGAAATGAGCTCATGAATCATTTGGACCATTAGCATTGAATACCACATCCTGTTTCAACAGCCTGAACATGCAGATGAACATCTGTGAGATGGGATAACTTCAGAGTAAAGTTAAGTTTCAAGATAAAGTCTGGGAGCCAGCACTGTGGTGTAGTGGCCTAAGCCTCTGCCTGCAGTGCCGTCATCCCATATGGACTCCAGTTCAAGTCCCAGCTGCTACACTTCTGATCCAGCTCTCTGCTTTGGCCTGAGAAAGCAGTGGAAGATGCCCGAAGTTGTTAGGCCCTTGCACCCATGTGGGAGACTTGGAATGAAGCTCCTGGCTTTGGATTGGCCCAACTCTGGCCATTTGGGGAGTGACCAGCAGAGGGAAGATCTTTTTCTCTGTCTCTCTCTTTGTCTATAAATCTGTCAAATAAATAAATAAAATCTTTGAAAAGAAAAGATAAAGTCTGCCTGATTTTGTATCACTGTTTTTTGTTGTTGCTGAGGCCTGAGGCAGCTTTTCTAGTTTATTTCTGCCTGCATAAGGGGGTTCATTCCCTACACTTTTTCAGTGGATAGGGGTGTTTGACAAATCTAACATGGATTCCTGACTTAAAAAATCTCATGAAACTGAAAATACAATAATACTCCATCAATATGAAAAGAGTATATACAATAAAACTCCAAAACATATTTAATGACAAAAAATAAAATACCTTTAATATCAGGAACAAGATAGTAATTTGTTTTCACTACTTTTATTCAACTTTGTAGTGAAGATTCTAGCAATAAAAATAAATAAAAGTAGTGAAATTGAAAGGAAGAAGGAAAGATGTCTATTCACAAATATGATCACAACATAGGGGTGAGAATTCTCCACTGTCGCTCCTTCAGCCGCAGAAGGAACGACGCTGCTTGCAGTTAATCGGTCTTCAAAAGACTTTTACTTAGGAGGAGTGGGAAAGAGAGTGGGGGACCGGGAGAAGGGGGAGAGATGGCGCGCACATTCCTTAAGGGGGAAAGCTGGCACGCCCCCTTCTCTCGCTCTCGCTCTCGCTCTCGCTCTCGCTCTCGCTCTCGCTCTCGCTCTCCACTTATATCCAGAATTCAACCAATCACAGTCAATCAATCACAGTCCATGCACAGAGCTCTCCAATCCGGCACTTGATCACGATCAGCTGTGGAGTCACGCAGCAGGCAGGGCATCAGCGCCATCTTGTTGTTTACCGCAGTCCTCAGCTAGATGGAAAGTTCAATCAGCTGCTACATCCGCATTACTGCTATAAACCAAGCCCAGCATGGGGGGGTCCCATGGCAAGCCTATCCATGGGTCCCCACACTCCACCCTCAAACTCTCACTTTTGTAGCCAGCTTCAGGTTTTAGTGATAAAGTTTTATTGGAACACAGCTATGCTCATGGATTTATTTATCTATGAATACTGTCACACTAAAATGACAAAAAGTTGTCACAGAAAATGTATTGGTACAAATAAAAAATATTTACTATCATTAGTAAGAGAGTAGTTTGAGAAAGAAAACAACTGACCAGAATTGGTCTAGACAAAAATTCTGACGGCATAAACCAAAAACATAATGAAGCAATAAGTGAGTTTAGTAAAATGAGAAGAAACAAAATCAATACAGAAGGATAAAATGCATTTAATATAGCACCAATAAAAATCAAAATTTTAGAATCACCACTAGTTCAGTTAAAATATGAAATACACATCTGATGAAATACTGACAGACCTACAAAAACAACTTAATATTAAATTAAATTAAATATTCCTCTCTAAGTGGAAACATTTTATTCAAGAATCTCAGGATTCATCAATGTTAAAACATTAATTATCCTAACATTATTTTACAGACTCAACACAATTTCAATCTCTTTTCCAGCAAGCTACCTGGTTATTTTTAAAGTAACAAGCTGATATAAGCTCATATGAAAATGCAAAGAATCTAGGATAGCCACAATAACTCTGAAAAATAATAAAATCAAAGGGATGATTTTAAGAGTTATAAATTTATGCTAATCTAAAGTGTGCTGTTGTCATACAGAAAGCCAAACAGATTAATGGAACACAAGAGAGGTTCCATAGAAGATCCGAACACAAAGAGTGAATAGGTTTTCTACAGAGTCACAATTGCAATGCAGTGGAGAAAGTACAGCCTTTTCAACACATAGTGTTAGCACAATAAGATATTTCCAATAAAAAAGCTTCTACTTACAAAATTGAAAAAAAAAGTGCCAGAGATATAACTATAGTACTGAAAACTACAATACTTCCAGAAAAAAAAAAAAACCATAGAAGAAAAAATTTTTTTTTTTACTTCAAGTTAGGGAAAGATTTCTTAGATATGAGAAAAAATTAAGAGGACATCCATCCACTGGTTCACTCCCCAGATGGCCACAATGGCCAGAGCTGGGCTTATCTGAAGTCAGAAGACAATAGCTTCTTCTGGATTTCCCACATGAGTGCAGGGGGCCAAGCAGTTGGGCCATCTTCTACTGCTTTCACAGGCCATAACAGTGAGCTGGATCAGATGTGGAGCAGCCACGACTCAAATTGGTACCCATATGTGATGCCGGCACTGTAGGCAACAGTTTTATGTACTATGCCACAGCACTGGCCCCAAAAAATTCTTTTCAAAACACTGTTTAACAAAGAATGAAAGTCAAAGCAAAAAAAAAATCCTTGAAAAATATACCATGGGACCGGCTCTGTGGCATAGTGGGTAAAGCTTCTTCCTAGAGTGCCAGCATCTCATATGTGCACCAGTTTGAGTCCCAGCTGCTCCACTTCTGATCCAGCTCTCTGCTATGGCCTGGGAAAACAATAGTAGATGTCCTTGGGCCCCTAAATCCTCATGGGAGACCTGGAACAAGTGCCTGGCTCCTGGCTTTGGATTGGCACAGTTCCGGGCATTAGGGCCAACTGGCGAGGGAACCAACAGATGGATGACCTATCTCTCAATGCCTCTCCTTCTCACTCTGTAACTCTGACTTTCAAGTAAATAAATAAATCTTTTTTTTAAAAAAAGAAAAGGAAAAATACACCTGATAAATTAATGGTATCCATAATATATGAAGAAATTTTATAGTGCAAATTTTTAAGATGCCAACAAAACAACCCTTAATTCTAAAATAGTAAGCATGTTAGATATAGTTCACCACAGAAGATGGGAGAGGGTGCTGTTGTTTAATAATGGGTTGACCCACCCCCTACAATGCTAGCATTCTGTAAGAGTGCTGATTTGAATTCTGGCTGCTATACCTCCAAACCAGTCATGTTGTTAATGCTCCTGGGAAAGCAGCAGTGGATTCTATATATATTCTGACCCCTGACACATATGTGGAAGACCTATATTCAGTGATCCTCACCAGGTAATCAGTGAGCCCTGAGTATGTGTAACTTCCCACAGTGACTGCCCAAAGTCCCAGCCATACCCTGAGCCCTCCCATGCAGCCTCAGTGTCTTCACAGTCCCAGCACACAAGCTTCCCACAGTCATGAGCACCAAGTTCCCTATTAGTTCTCCCCACCAAATTCAGGTTTCTCTGCTCTGCTGGTTGCTGGGTGTGCAGATATGAACTGGCACATCTGTTACATATGTCCAAAATGGTGCCTGCCCTCTATCAGCTTGTTACAGGATGCCAGTTTCAGGGTGGTCATGGAGAGGGAAACAAGCATAGTTTGGCATGTACACTGTCCCACCTAGGGCTCCTAGCTGGATTCCCACCAGGATCTTTCTGCAACTTTATTACCAGTGGCTTGGGCTGCTCCAGTCTGGTCTCACCTGCTGAGCTGCTGTTGAGGTTCTTGGCTGCTGGGTTTCTGAGTTGTGCATGTCCACAGCCTGCATATGGTCCACAGTGTCCCTCTAATTTGTGTGGAGTTTCCTCTGCTATTTTTTCCCTAACTCTTCCTTGAGACTGTACTCTCCATTTTTTTCATACTATCTTCTCCAAGATTACAACAGTAAGCTCCCTCTCTACTCCTCTATTTTAATCCAATCCCTGATTTATTTTTCTCAAGAAATTCATCAATAGGTTTTTTTTTACTCATCTGTTCAATTGTTTATTATTGTGTTCAACAAATACTTATTGTACAACCAAGGCATGTCCATATAGTCACAGTGGAAAGAAGCATGGCTTTTAAATTTTAAAATTTTATAATAAAATAATCATCTGTGATAGATTACCAATAGTTTATTTTCTAGAGTATGTATACCAAGTCCTCTAATTTTCCCTAGAGTATAAACCACTATTATATAGCATGTTGAAAAATCATAGCCATTTATGATGAATATGTCAATGACACTGTCATATATATAATGCTAAGGAATGGCTAAATTTAATCTTTCAAATTGCTTTTATTGGATGAACAATTGTGAGCACATTATTAGAAAGGCTCCACCCTAAGCTCCTTTTCCCAACCTCACCTCCCTCCCTACAATCTACCCTCTCTAACTTGGATTCTGTATCATCTTCACTCTCTAAAAGAGAATGCACTTGCCAACTAATGTGAAGAGCAAATCACTTCATCTCCTGTTTAGATGCTGCTTTTTGGATACTTGTGTGCTTCTACCTCCAAAAGCAGCCACTTTGTCATTCAACAGTCATTGTTACCTCCTTCAACAAACAGGCACTAAAAAAAGACAAGAGAAATCTCACACTTCATGGGGTTTGCATCTTCCCAGAGCCTGTGGATTACAATTCTCACCGCTGAGGTAACCAAGGAGTTAGATCAAGACAGACAGAATGGAGTTCCCCGTTAAAAAAAAAAAAAAAAACTTCCTCTAACATACTTGTGTTAGACAATTAATATTTATTAGATTATTATATAAGCTAGTTACTATGTTAGGACAAAGAGATAACAGCATCATGGAATGCACAAGAAAATAAACCTAGGGTGCAGCTATTTTTTCCTTTTTTCATGGAGGTAGTTGGCAGTTTGAGAAAGGAAAGAGTTTGGGCAAGAGTGCAGGCTCTGGACCAGCAAAAGCCAATTTTAGCTGAAGGAGTGATGATCCACACTAAAAAGTTCTTGCTTTCCAAAATTCAGAAACAAGCTTCCCAAGTAACTGATTAACAAGTAACTGAGATGCCCCAGGAAGAAAAGGCAGCTAAAGGATTCAGCTAGGTTGACCCCAATGAGACAAGAAGAGAAATCCATTTTTCAACATGATTCTTGAAGGATACTCTGTACCTCATGAAGCATCCGTCCAGGGTCTGGTGTCCTCTTGGTAATGTCAGCCATCAAACAGACATCATAATTCCCAGCTAGTTGAACTGTACGCAACATCATTCATTGGCTGGCCCCTACCCTGGTCAGCAGCACTGAAGCCTATACCCTATCCCAAGCCCTACTTCAACATCCCCAGCTTCTGTAGGACCAGAGACTGGTAAATCAAACTCAAGTGAAGACAAGGCACAATAAAAAGAAATATGGGGAAAAGTGTGATTCAGGTTTGATTAGTAGAGACAACATGTGCTTAACTAACCAGTCTTGGTTCCAACCCAGGTCCTGCAACATGTTAGTCTGTCACAAGACTTTGAGCCAATTATCTTGCTCCTCAGCATCTGTCTCCTCATCTGCAAAGATAAAATGCCTACTTTTCAGAGCTGATATGAAGTTTAAATATATACAAAGTTGACCTTCAGAAAACAGTCATTAAATTCTTATTTCTTTATTAAAAGACAATCCCAAATGGACATGAGACAAGAATCAGATTTTACCAGACACAAATCCTACAGTTTAACTCTGAGAATATAAAAAAATAAAACCTGAATAATATATAGCAGCTACTTTGATGCAGCAAAATATACCTGCACATGCAACAGTTGTACAAATTCCCAGCTTAGGAAATTAGAATTATCTAAAAAAATGAGATGTTAATAACCAAAGTGTCTAATGACATCTGCTCATTTCTTCACCACAAATAAAGACTTTCCAGGATGAAATCAATGTCTTCATTTGCTTTCTCTAAGTTTGGGGGTGGTTAGGATCACTTCATTGGCCTCCTGGGGTTTCCAAGGCAACTGTTAGGGTAATTCTCAAAAGGAAAAGAACACCAAGTCTGTGGCAACTGTTCTAGACACACTCATCCAGTAATAGACATTATTACTAGAAATGCACTGCTCTCAACAGCAGCTATCTCCTCTGGATAATTTACTACATTCAAAGCTCTAAGTAGGTAAACTTACACTTCTGCATAAAAAGTAATGATTATTACTACAAGAAACAGTCAGAACTCTAAATGGAAAATAAAATTAATTTCATGAAAGTAAATTACAAAACCTAAAGCCCAAATTTGCAGCATAACTCAGTATTGTCTTTCCAATAAAAAAAAAGTTAATTCTCAAGTGTCTACTCTTAAGAGATTCCCACAGCTGCCTCATGTCATCCTTTTCCAGGAGTCCTAGGGAGGGAAAGAAATGTCTAAATTATATTCAGCATGTCCTGAGTGTTTTTGTTTATTATCACATAAATTTATGTTAGCTCAACATTCAGGTCAGCATTTCGATATACAGTTATGCTAGAATATTTCATTTGTGGAGCATGTATGTACCCTAGCAGTTAGGATGCCTGTATACCATGTAGGAGTCCCTGGGTTTCATTTCTGGCTCTGGAACCTGACTCAAGCTTCCTGATAATCCAGATCCTGGGAGTCAGATAACTGCTCTTGCTACCAACCTAGGAGACCTTGATTAAGTGCCCTTTCTGCTGACCTAACCCCAAGTGTTTAGATACTCATGGAGTGGACATGAAGACTTTAGCTCTTTCATTACATCCCTATCTCTTTGCCTCTATGCCTTCCAAATTTAAAAAATGAAAGTAATTCTATTTCTGAACCATTTAATAATGAATCACATCTAACCATGAACTATAAAGCAATTGAAGTTCTAAACAGACTTCTTTTTTCAATTTTTTATTTACTTAAGGTAAAAAGATTCCATGCATTTCATATGTACAGATTTAGGAGCATAGTAATACTTCCCACCAACCCTCTCTCTCGCCCTTGCTCTCATCTTCCCTCTTTCTTCTTTTTTTGACTTTTCTTTTAATTTTTACAATGACATATTTTTAAAACTCCACTAAGTAAATAATTCAATAGATATCAAGTAAGAAAACCACTATTCTTCAAGAGTATAGACAAGGTCAGTAAACCCTATTCACATTTTAAAGTCTCAATTTTGCTAACATACATTTATTTTGTCACAGTAAATTTATAAAATATGTTTCATGATTTGTACTACCTACACATGCAAACAAAAGTATATAGAATAAACACAGCTTCTCTACCAGATCACTTAAAGCACTGTAAAAACATATTGTAGTTGATTTATTTTTAAAAGAAAACTTCTTAGAATTCCACATTCCTCAATTATCACCAATTTTTCTATTGTCTTTCTTGGTAAAAATTCTTTAAGTACTCTGAACTTATCCATACCAGTCAAAATTCCATAGCAACCATCTATTGAAAGGATTCCTTAACAAGTTCAATTATCATCTACCTGTAAACTATTCAAGGTCATTGATATAGTGAAATATTTTCTTGCTATGACCCAGGGAAGATACAATCCTGTTTTTTTTCCAGAAAAAGTTATCACTGCTAACATTTTTGCAAAAGAAAATGAAGAATTTATAGTTTACCTTTTTTATTCTGTTCACATAAAGTTTTCCTCATTCACTTGTAGCAGACTCCTGCATTAAAATCAATTAACTGAGTATTTCATTTAAAAAAAAAACAATGAGGAAAAGCAGTTAGCCTACTAGTATAGACTGCAGCTGTTGGTGAACTAAAGGTAGATATTTCTCGCCTCTGGACACATTTTGGAAGTAAACTTGATAAGATTTGTTTACAGACAAGAGAGGAGTTGTGAAAGAGAGATTAATCAAGAATTGCACTGTGGACCTCAGCACAGCAACTGCAGAAGTTGCCATTAACTCAAGTAGGGAAGACTACCTAAGGGACAGGTATGAGAAAGAATAACATTAGTAACATTTTGGACCTGTTGGGATTTAAATACACAATAGATAATCAGAGAAGTCTCAAGTAGGCAGTGTGATATACCGATCTGAAATTAAGGAGAGGTTCTTGGGCTGGAGATACAAATTTGGAAACCATTAGTACAAACACGGTTGTACAAATCATTAGAAAGAATATCAAAGGTTGAGCTTTACAGCACTTCTATGTTTAAAAAGGAGGAAATGAGAAATAAAAAGAAACAGACTATGATGGACACACTAGTAATGCAATAGGAAAACTAGGTGAATGATAGTTTTTATGCTTATTTCAGAATATTTATGAGTGATAATGACCAGCATTTTCCATTTTTGATTTTTGAATGATAGCCATTCTAACTGGGGTGAGGTGACACCACACTGTAATTTTTATTTGCATTTCCCTGATGGCTAGGGATCCTGGAGTTTTTTCATCTGTCTGTTGGCCTTTTTTTTGTTTTTAAGATTGATTTATTTATTTCAAAGTCAGAGTTGTTGTAGACAATAAAATTCATTTGATCTTCCGTTTTTTTTTTAATATCTGTCAAATGATACATTTTCAGCATTTTGTCTGTTTTCCTCCTGTTACAAATTTTACACTAGGACTGGAGGGCCAATCCGTGGCAGTTATTCACAAAGACTCTATTAGACTTCAATAACTGACTGATGTTTTCTGAATTTTGTTTGGAAGTTGCAGTTTTTTCTCATCCTAACTCACAAGCCTTTCCATGTGTGTCACCATAGTGATACATAGAAGCTTTAACAACAGTTTGCTTGAAAATGGGGCATTTTCAGAATTGGTGACTAATGATGGCACCATTCAAACACAAACGGGCTTGGGCTCTCTTTCTGTTTCTCTGACTATTTCAGTTACTCAAGTGTATATAAACCCTGACAGCTCATGCAAATGCAAATTCTGTCATTTAGGGTTAGAAGTAAGTTTAGGGATATATATAGGATGAGTGTTAGGGTTTGTATTAGGACTAGAATGAGAGCTAGGATTGGTGTTAAGGTTTAGAATGAGCATTATTATTAAGGCTAATGTTAGGGTTGGGGTGAGGGTTAGATTTAGGGCTAGGTTTATGTTTAGAGTCAGTGTTAGTACTAGGCTTATGACAAGAGTTGGGGCTAGTTTTAGGATTAGGGTTAAGTTTAGGCTTAGGTCTAGGGTTAGATTGAAGGCCATGGTTAGGGTTATGGTTAGGGCTATGTTTAGGATTAGGGCCTAGATTGTTGCCCTAATTCTGGCTGATGTGAGTGTTTGAGGAATGAATCAATGCAAAAAACTGTTCTCTCTACCTATATGTCTCATTCTATCTAGCTCCCTTTCTCTTGAAGATAAAAATATTTTTTAGACATGACAAAAGATTCAATTAATGCAATGATTAAAGAATAGCCTTTGGCTCTGACTATAATTTATGTGATTGATAAGTGTTTCAGGGCTTCAATTAAGAATAATTGATTAGGTTACAGTTCAAATGAAGGATAGAATGATTTACCTGAAAATATAACATTAAAAAGTATGTGTGCAACCTACATTAATAAACTGAGAGAAATGCATAGAGAATTAAAGACACACAGTAGATTCTGTCCTCCACACACTCCTGGTCTTATCTATATATAAATACAGGCTCCAAAAAGCTATCAAAGATCATACTGTTTTAGCAATTCCAAAATAACATAAATAACCTGTTTATGTTTTAACACTATGTAATTCTTGGCTCTGCAGTATGTTGAATGTTTATTTCCAGCCTTGAACTTAAACATTATCCACAATATCATCTTTATGACTTACAAAAGTTTGTTTCAGATTACATCTTATAAGAATTTAGCAAAGTTCCTTTTAATTTTTAATTTGAAATGTAACAAATATATCTTTTCTATAGCATCAAAAAGACAAGAGACTGTCTACAGTCATACCACCCTCAACCTCCCACCCCCATTCTCATCTGATCTTGGAAACTAAGATGGGTCAGGCCTGGTTAGTACATGGATGGGAGAAAGACAAGAGACTAAATTACTCTCAGCTTACATGGCTCTATTGTCTTATAACCATGCCAACTTTATCTTATTCATGTGTATTCTGTAATGATGAATGTTGCATTTGACTTTCCATTTTAATTAACAAATTTGGGGGGCTGACACTGTGGCACAGTGGGTTAACACCTTGGCCTGAAGTTCCAGCATCCCATGGGGCACCGGTTTTAGACCAGGCTGCTCCACTTCTGATACAGCTCTCTGCTTTGGCCTGAGAAAGCAGTAGAAGATGGCCCAAGCCCTTGGGCCCCCCCACCCATGTGGGAAGAAACTCCTGGCTCCTGGCTTTGGTGCAGCTCTGGCCATTGTGGCCAACTGGGGAGTGAACAAGTGGATGGAAGACCTCTTTCTCTCTCTCTCTGCCTCTCCTCTCTCTGTGTAACTCTTTCAAATAAATAAATAAATCTTTAAAAAAACAAATTTTCATAAAGGTCCTAAAGCACAATGTAAAATGAGCTGAGAAATGATGAAGGAAGCAAGTAGAAACATGTAGATCTGTAGAAATCTCTAGAACTATACCTGGGAGAGAAAGTGAAAGAAGATGGTGGTGAGAGAACTGGTCAGGATTGTACCTACATTCTACTGTTCAAAACAAGATTATGAGAAATGAATGCAAAATAACAAATACATAAGCTGAAAAAACAAAAGCAAGCAATCTCCCTAATAGTGTTTTACCCATGATAACAGTCAGGAAAAACATTCTTGAAAGGACACTCACAATTTATTAATTGGTAAAGATTAGACACAACTTAGTTTCATGAAGACATTCATTTGTTACTGACTTTGTAAAAAATTAAAGTTAGTTAAGATAACATAATTTTAAGAATTATTGTCCAAATAAATTATAGAATTCCAAAGATCATGTGTTACTAATATCTGAACTAAGGAAAAAATAATTCAATGATGTTAACTATGTTCCTCTTAATACAAAGGTACCACGTGGGATGCATGTTAGCACCTTCAATAGAGTATCTCTAGATTTTGTATACCTAAAATTCCATAGAAGTATGTATGTTGGAGGATTCCAGGATGGTGGAATAGGGAAGAGCATACACTAGGGGTAAATAATTTAAAAAATGTAGGAAGCACATTGTTGGGGAAGAGTTAGAGAAAACTGCAGTGGAAATTCTATGGGAGAGGAACATCATGGATTAATGTGGGAGATGCAGACATGCAGCATGAACACAGACACAACACGATGCCAGCAGCCAATAGGAGGAGAAAGCACCAGCTTTGGAGACAGGTGATATCAGACTGCAGCAGTCCATACCACTGGTGATGTAGACAGAGGAAAGATTTGACGAGTCTGGCTTGGATCCTTAAGGGGGAAAGTGTACCCACTGACCCAGTAAAAAAAGAGGGGGCATGTTTCTCTCACTGCATCCCCTAAACAATGGTGCCCAACAACAAGCTGAGAGAAGGCAGGCACCATTTTGGACATAAAGAGCAGATGCAGAAGCTCTTGTGCCTGTGCCCAGCACCCGGCTGAGACAAGACACCATCTACTAACAGTACCAGTGGCAGAAGCTTGAATGCATGCAACTTACAACTGGTGGGGAGAAGGGAACATTTGGTTGGTGGCTATTGTGCATGTATGTGATCCAGAGATTCTACCAGAGGGAAAACTCCATGTTTCGCACTGACTTTGAGTCTGGCTGGGTGAATTGACAAGAGTCTTTGCACCCACATAATACTGTGAGGTGCCCCCAACCTCTCAACCTGTCACACACTCCAGTGCTCAAACTGTTGAGGTTCTGGGAATGTCTGCCTCTCTGTGGATGAGACAGTCTAGGAAGGTGGAGCAAATCCTCTGCACCCATTGACAGTGGAAGCCTTGTGTGCTGAGACTGTGGAAACTCCATGACTGCATAAGAGGGCCCAGAGTATAGCTGGGCAATCATTGTGAGCTGCTCTACAGGCACTTATCAAAAGGAAAATTCAAAAAGCCACAGGCAAGTGAAAAATGCTCAATATCAATAGTTACCAGAGAAATACAAATCACAACCACAATGAGGTTTGACCTCACCCTTGTTAGAGTGGCTCTCATACAGAAATCAACAATCAACAAATGCTGCTCATGATGTGGAGAAAAGATGTCTTAATCCACTATTGGGGCCAGTGCTGTGGCATAGCGTGTTAACACCCTGGCCTGAAGCACCAGCATCCCATATGGGCACCAGTTCTAGTTCCAGCTGTTCCTCTTCTGATCCAGCTCTCTGCTATGGCCTAGGATAGCAGTAGAAGATGGCCCAAGTCCTTGGGAGACCTAGAAGAAGCTCCTGGCTCCTGGCTTGGGATTGGCACAGTTCTGGCCATTGTGGCCATCTGGAGAGTGAACCAGCAGGTGGAAAACCTCTCTGTCTGTACCTCTCTCTGTAACTCTTTCAAATAAATAAAAGAAATCTTTTTTTAAAAAAGCCACTATTGGTTATAAAATAAACTAGTACAGCTATTGTAGAAGACAGTATGGAAACACCTCAGAAACTTTAAAGCAAGTATTGAGTATAAACAATAACCATGGTCGAAGAAAAGTCTTCTAAAACTATCTTTTCAGGGCCATCATTGTGACATGTCAGGTAAACCCACTGACTGCAATGCTAATATCCCATATTGGTGTCAGTATGAGTTCCTGCTACTCCACTTCAGATCCAGCTCACTGCTCACAACCTGGGAAAAGCAGCAGAGAATAGCACAAGTACTTGGGCCTCTGCCACCCATGTGGGAGACATGGATGAAGTTCTTGGCTCCTGGCTTCAGGCTGGCTCAGCCCTGACCATTGCAGCTATCTGGAGACTGAAACAGATGATGGAAGACCTCTCTCTCTCCCTCCCTCTCTCTTCTCTCTCTTCCCATCTCTCCCTCTCTCTTTGTCCCTCTCTCATGGTAACTCTGCCTTTCAATAAATAAACCTTTTTTTTAAAAATTATTTATTTGAAAGGCAGAGTTACAGAATGTCAGAGGTAGAGGTAGAGAGGTAGAGAGAGAGAGAGAGAGAGAGAGAGAGGGTTTCCACCCATTAGTTCATTCCCCAGATGGACTCAACAGCCAGAGTCGTGCTGATCCAAAGCCAGGAGCCAGGAACTCCTGGGTCTCTCACACCAGTGCAGCAGCCAAGGACTTGGGCCACAGGGATTTTGCTATGAAAGCCAGTTTAGCTGGCCTCTTTTGCACTTAATTTATTTGTCCACAAAGTCCCAATGCCACCTCAGACCTCTGCCAAAAACCAGGACATCATGAGATTCTTCCCCTTAACTTGGGCTAAAACCTTGAGCTGATAACATTTTTATAGCCTATCCAGTGTATGGCATTGTTCTATTAGCAGCAGAAAAAGGACTCAGACCCCTAGAAAGAGCTATACTGAGAGAACCAGGGAATGTATTTGAGAGCCCACTTCTCATATAATTAGAAATCAGGTTACCCCTGGGGAGAAGGAAAGGAAACAGGATCCTGTAGCCCACAGCTCCTCCTTCAGAAATGCTATACATGCCTGGTGACTGTGCCATTGTCACTGCACAAACAGGGGAGCTGTGGGTCTGCTGCTGCTGATTGTCACAGAGTGTCCCCGGGCTGAGCTACAGTCACTGCATGCAGACAGGATCAGAAGCCTGAGGTTGGTGCCATCAGCCTAGCTCCCACCCCATGGCCCAGAGGGGATTGGTCCCACACACTCACAATTTCCCAGCTTCCGATGTGTTCTGAGTCCCTGTGGAGGTTCCTGTGGAGGCACTCACAGAGCAGTGCACTCTGAGGCACCAGAGCCCTACTCAGTGCCAGTACCAGCAAGCCAGGTATGGTGATGCCAGGAAAGAAGATCATGTGTGCTTCTGCAGTGTTCCCCTGAACACCTGATTGTACAATTCGCACAGCTAAGAAATATATATGACATCAGAGAATGTGCAGCCAACCAGAATCCCACTTGCATGAGGGCAGTTACTCAGGGCTTCACTTGTGTTCTGTACTGAAGCTGCCTTCTGCTTCTGGGCCCACATCCCTAGGCAGGGGAGGAGGGGACAGGTGGCGCTGTCCTCACTCTGATGATCGCATCTCCTAGGATCACTACCTCAGCTGTCCACAATCCTTTGGGATCTTGTAATCCCCAAGTTTGCCAGAGCCTGCTTCACACGACCTAAAATTCACCAAGTGTTTACTGAATGCTGGGCTTTTAAAATTTTTTTTCATAGTCTTAGCGTATTTTTCTGTTAGGTCATTTGAAGGTTTTAAAATATTTGTTTGAAGAGGGTATACAAATATTACATAGAATAATTATGATTTGTTTCATTCCCTTACATGCATTTGTAACCTTTCTTTGTCTTGTCATTTAAAATTGTTTTCTATTTGTTTCCTGTGGCTGTAAAGTAAAGCAGTTGGTGGTATATATTGATTGTGTACTCAGTAATCTTGCTTAATTCTCATATCAGTTTGTATTTACTATTCAATAGGTCAACTATATATATATGTAAATGTCATCCAAATATATTGGCAATTTTGTTGTTTAACAGTTTGCCCTTATACCTAATATTTCCTTGTTGGTCTGATTTCACGGACTACACCTGCATAACACTGGAGAAGAGAAATGGTGAGGAAAGGCAGCTTTGTCTTGGTCTACTCCAAAGGAAAATGGTTTTGGAATTTCGTGTTAAGTACACTTCTTTTGCCAGCCTCTAAGATTATTTTTTAACTTTTATTTATTAAATATAAATTTCCAAAGTACAGCTTATAGATTACAATGGCTTTTCCCCTCCCATAACTTTCCTCCCACCAGCAACCCTCCCATCTCCTGCTCCCTCTCCCATTTCATTCACATCAAGATTCATTTTCAATTATCTTTATATACAGAAGATCAATTTAGTATATATTAACTAAAGATTTCAACAGTTTGCATCCACACAGAAACAAGAAGTTAGAATATTGTTTGAGTACTAGTAATAGCATTAATTCACTTTTTTAAAAAGGTTCATTATAAGGGCCATTGGTTAAGCCACTGTCTGCTGTGCCAACATCCCATATAGGCACCAGTTTCGATGCCAGCTGCTCCACTTCTCATCCAGGTCCTTGCTAATGGCCTGGGAAAAGAGCAGAAGATGGCCCAAATCCTTGGGCCCCTGTACCCACTTGAAAAACTCAGAGAAGTTCCTAGCATCAGCCTGGCCCAGCCCCCGCTGTTGTGGCCATTTGAGGAGTGAACTAGTGGATGGAAGACCTTTCCTTCTGTCTTTCCCTCTCTCTGTAACTCTACCTCTCAAAAAATTATATCATAAAAAATACTGTTTCAGTACTAGTTATAGCATTACTTCACATTGGACAACACATTAAGGACAGATCCCACATGAGACATAAGTACACAGTGACTCCTGATGTTGACTTAACAATTTGACACTCTTGTTTATCATGTCAGTAATCTCCCTAGGCTCTAGTCATGAGTTGCCGAGGCTATGGAAGCCTTTAGGGTTCGCCAACTTCGATCTTATTGCAACAGTGTCATAGTCAAAGTGGAAGTTCTCTCCTCCCTTCAGAGAAAGGTACCTCCTTCTTTGATGGCCCCGTTCTTTCCACTGGGATCTCACTCACAGAGATCTTTCATTTAGGTCTTCTTTTTTTTCCAGTGTCTTGGCTTTCCATGCCTAAAATATTCTCATGGGCTCTTGACCCAGATCCGAATGCTTTACTTAGTGTGTGCTGTGTGTGTGTATGTGTGTGTATATATATATATATATATATATAGTATATGTATATATATATATATCTTCAGTATATAAAGATAATTAAAAATTAAAAAAAACCTTGGTGTTAAATTGAAAGTTGCATAGAAAATTAATCAATTTAAAAAAATATATCATGTAGGATCTCTGTCCTTAATGTGCTATACATTGTGATTGAATACTATAACTAGTACTCCAACAGTATTTTTCACTTTGTATTGCTATGTGAGGGCAAACTGTTGAAATCTTTACGTAATATGTACTAAACTGATCTTCTGTATATAAAGAGAATTGAAAATGAATCTTGATGTGAATGGAAGGGGAGAGGGAGCGGGTAAGGGGGGAGGGTCGCAGGTGGGAGGGAAGTTATGGGGGGGAGGCCATTGTAATCCATAAGCTGTACTTTGGAAATTTATATTCTTTAAATAAAAGCTTTGTAATTAAAAAAATTATATCATAAACATAAACAAATAAATAAAAAGGGATATTTTTGCTGCATTGTATAGTGATGATATTATAGACTTCAAAATAACATATCAAGATATTTTGTAAGGTAGTTATGTATTCTGACCAATAATGAATTGGATTTACAGATATTCTGTATCCTTGTACATCACTGGCATTGTCATGTTGATTTATTTTTATTATAACAACACATACAGATGTGTAGATCATCTGCCTCATTGCTGTTTTAATTTACACTTCCTTAAGATACAATGCATTCAGTTACCTTATAATTCCCTGATGTTCAGGATATTTTTTTGGTTTTATTTCTAATATATGTTATAAAATTGCTTTTTCATACATTTATCTGGTTTTCAAATTGGGGGATTTATTGTGTTGTTGAATTTTACAAGTTCGTGATGAATTTTACACAAAGTTCCTGTATTCTGAAAATACTGACTCACAGAAGGACAGACACCAACACATAGAAAAACATGCAAGTTATCAGCACTGGGCTTGACCTGAGTGGGGGACAAGACAGTTCCAGCTGAGCCCAATACAAAGGGAAAATGTGAGCTCTTGTGTCCATACTGTCATTGATTTTATTTTGTTTATTCTCCCAACAGTATTCAAACACTGGCAAACATTTTCAAAAGTAAGTGATTTAAAACTCATAACATGTGGTCAGCATTGTGGCAAAGCTGGTAAAGCTACCACCTGCAATGCCAGCATCCCATATGGGTGTCAGTTTGAGTCTTGGCTGCTCCACTACTAATCCAGCTCCCTGCTAATATGCATGGGAAAGCAGCAGAGGATGGCCCAAGTCCTTGGGTCCCGGCATCCACATGGGAGACCCAGGAGCTTCAGGCTCTTGCCTACAGAACTGCTCAGCTCCAGCAGTTGAGGCTATTGGAGGAGTAAACAAGCAGCTGAAGACCTTTCTCACTCTGTCTCTACCTCTCTCTGGAACTGCCTTTCAAAAAGTAAAATAAATACAAAATAAATCTAAAAAATAAATCTAAAAAAAGATAATGTTTAAATAATAAGAGGATAAATGGAGAAGAGTTGGGGAACTTAAAGAAAATGGAAGAGCCAGCACTGTGGTACAGTGGTTGAAGCCCTGGCAAATAGTCCTCGTATCCCATATAGGTGCTGGTTCAAATCTCAGCTGCTCCACTTGCAATACTGCTTTCTGCTATGGTGTGGGAAAGCATTAGAAGATGGCTGAGGTCCTAAGGCCCCTGTCCCTGAGTGGGAGCTGCACTGATCCAAAGCCAGGAGCCTGGAGCTTCTTTTGGGTCTCCCACAGGGGTGCAGGGGCCTGTGCACTTGGGCCATCTTCTACTTCTTTCCAGACTATAGCAGAGATCTGGATTGGAAGTGGAGCAGCCAGGACTCGAACTGCTTCCCATATGGGATACTGGCAATGCAGGCAGTGGCTTTACCCACTATGCCACAGTGCCAGCCCCTATGTATAAATCTTATGGCATCAGTAGAGACATTATGTCATATTATTCATTCCGCATGAACAGGGAATAGTGATGTGAATATGTAAAAATACTCAAGCCATGCATGATGATATGAAGTATTCATGGACAAAAAATTGTGTAACTTTTACATATACACAGATACACATATTAAGTGATTTTGTAAAGATGAGTTTAGTTAGACCAGCATAAATACACCAGTCATATGTTCTGTTTGAAGTAGCCACAGGATATGCAAATGTTTGGAGTTACCAAGCCTACATCCTTAACCAGAAGACATGGTAAATGAGAATTTAGAGTCTTTTTTCAATGTATGATTAAATAAGTAACTACAGTAAAATGGAAAATATGAATAAAAGGTTGGTGTTACTGGAAGTCGGTCCAAGAGAGGGGGAATCCCCTTGCAGTACTACAAATGAGTTATATAGAACAATAGTGTGAATAATGTAGAAGGTCATATTCCAGATAAAACTTGCATTTGATATGTACCCCTAAAGAGGTACATATTTAAGATTCTGAGATTTGAAAAGAGGTAAACCTGAATGCAAATTCTTGCCATGTCATATTTTGCAAGGCAAAATATTTTATATTACTAAAATTTTGACCTACATTTCTCCTCACATAGAGCGAGAACATTCCAGATGTCGCTGGGACAGCCCCTCCCACTGCTTGGTGGTGGCACCTGGCCTGGCCGCTCTGCACGCTGCGCTGTGCTGCACTGCTATGCCACCTCTGCTGCTCCGGACTTGGACTTGGGTTGAAATGCGCCTCACTTCATCCCAGTCCGGGGTGAGCAGCGTTGGGTTTATGTCTTTATTTTACAAAAACGAGCTGTTGCACAGCCATTGGTACCTTTAGTGGGGACACATAGCATACAAAGAAGAAGCTTGCAGCCTCAGTGGCGAAAATTTTTTCATGTCAGAGACCGAGAACTCTTGAAGTCGTTTATGTCATCCCTTCTCCAGACAGAAGATACCAAAAATTTGCAATCAAAAATCTCTTCACCTTATTGATAAAGCCATTAATAAGCCAAAATGTCTGTCACCGTCAACCATAGCGTGTCAGCCCAGTTCTATCGCTACAAGATGCCCCATCTGATTGCCAAGGTTGAGGGCAAAGGAAATGGAATCAAGACAGTTATAGTCAACATGATTGACATTGCAAAGGCGCTTAATCGGCCTCCAATGTATCCCACCAAATATTTTGGTTGTGAGCTGGGAGCACAGACCCAGTTTGATGTTAAGAATGACCGTTACATTGTCAATGGATCTCATGAGGCAAATAAGCTGCAAGACATGTTGGATGGATTCATTAAAAAATTTGTTCTCTGTCCTGAGTGTGAGAATCCTGAAACAGAACTGCATGTCAATCTGAAGAAGCAAACAATAGGTAATTCTTGTAAAGCCTGTGGCTATCAAGGCATGCTTGACACACATCATAAACTCTGCACGTTCATTCTCAAAAACCCACCTGAGAATAGTGACAGTGACACAGGAAAGAAAGAGAAGGAAAAGAAGAACAGGGAGGGCAAAGACAAGGAAAATGGCTCCGTATCCAGCAGTGAAAACCACTGCCACCACCACCAAGTGAAATCAGTCCTCCACATGCTGTGGAAGAGGAGGAGGATGATGACTGGGGAGAGGATACAACTGAGGAAACTCAGAGGCGCAGAATGGATGAAATCAGTGACCATGTGAAAGTTCTGATGCTCAGTGACGACTTAGAGAGGACTGTGGAAGAGCACGTCAACATCCTGTTTGATTTTGTTAAGAAAAAGAAAGAAGAGGGTGTCATTGACTCATCTGACAAGGAAATCACTGCTGAGGCAGAAAGGCTGGATGTGAAAGCCATGGGCCCTCTTGTTCTGACTGAAGTTCTCTTTAATGAGAAGATCAGGGAACAAATTAAGAAATACAGGCGCCATTTTCGAAGATATTGTCAGAACAACAAAAAAGCTCAGCGGTACCTTCTTCATGGTTTGGAGTGTGTGGTAGCAATGCACCAAGCTCAGCTCATCTCCAAGATTCCACACATCTTGAAGGAGATGTACGATGCGGACCTTTTAGAAGAAGAAGTCATCATCAGCTGGTCGGAAAAGGCTTCTAAGAAATACGTCTCAAAAGAACTTGCCAAAGAGATTCATTTCAAAGCAGAACCATTTATTAAATGGTTGAAAGAGGCAGAGGAGGAGTCTTCTGGTGGTGAAGAAGATGACGAGGATGAGGACATTGAGGTGGTGTATTTGAAGACTGCCAGTGTACGGGAAGTTGAAACTGTGAAGTCTGACAACAAGGATGACGACATTGATATTGATGCCATTTAAAGGGCCGGATGCAACCTAGCTTAACACTGTAATGCTATAACTTTTTCTCCATTATCAGCCAGAAGTACAACATGTATGCGTAAAAGCTAAAATAGCTTAACATCATGCTACACTTTATATTAAGAAAACTATTACTGTGAGTGATCTGTATTTAAGCCCAATGAGACATCTAGGGAGTCCATACACATCAGTGAGCAGATAGAGTTTGCTTATTTTATAGCATGTTTCTTTTTGAAAAACTAGTGATGGACACATTTGGATCACATTTATATAGTTAACAAAATTAAAGATTTGATTTTGGTCATTCTTAATATTTTTGGCTCTGAATGACTTTGGCAGAAGTAATTGGCTCCTTTTATAAAGTACCATCATTTAACCTGATAAGATTCTTGGAGCCTGTGATATGTTGTTAGGTGCTGAGACCATAATGAGGTCTTCAGATTGTAAGTGTGTGTATTTGTAATGACTTTATTCAGCCACTAAGAAATACAGTACTTGGAAAGTTTTACCTCTGGTCCCACGGATTGGTGTTTGGTAATGTACATTTAGGCTGAGGTAGACTGCTGATCAAATGACAGCACAACATCTGAGGAGCAGAAGTGATCTGAGCATCGTATAAAAGTTGATTGAGAGAAGGTTTTGAAACTTGAAATTTTGTTTTTCCAGATTGTGTACAATTTCCCCAAATTGGTAGTCTTTGAAGTCGTGTGCATTGCATGTTAGATGAGCCAGGGAAATGACTACTACATTAACAAATGAGCATTTTATGTGTATGTAGTGGTTGCTTTGTACTAAGAGAATACAAATTCTGAGGTGTGATTGAATAAACTGATTTTATTTGGGGGAAACAGGTAAAGATGCACTTAATCTCTAGCAGAAACTGAGCATAGTTTTTAGCTTTTACCATTATGGTTTAAATTATAACTTCCGAATGCTTAGACATACTGTATATTTTGTTCAGTGCGATTTTTCCCTTAATACTAAAGTTGTTCTTTAATACCTTTTCCACTTGAACCACATAGCTTATGCTTTCTAGATTTTGGTTGCTAACTTGCCAAAATAAGTATTACTGTGTTTCCAACTTGATTTTTGTTTTTATGTCTTATTTTAAAAATAAGGTTAAAAGCATATTTCTAAGTTGAAGCCTCTATTTTGGTGTAAGACTTGGGATATTTTTACTTCACATTGAATCTAGGCAGACACCTGAGAGGTCTGTGATACTGGCTCTGAGTTTGGGTGACTGGGGCCTCTGCTGGCCCTGCAGGGCTTTGAGTTTGGACCTGTGAGAGAATTCCTTGCCCAGGTAGCTAATGTAAACTCACTTGATCAGAGTTCTGACTATATTTGAATAATCGTCTTCAAGATGGAAAATTGTTGTGTTTATTCCTTTCTGCAAAAAGTGCACTGTGGGAACTGGGAGTCTGTATGGTTAAGCTTGCTTGGAGGATTTTCACAACGTTTCCTTATTTCCTTGTGACCCATCTCATAGATTGAGACTTTAACAAATGTATGTAAAAAAAAAATTTCACATTGAAATTATACAGACATTTGATAAAATAAAACCTTGTTAGCTTGATATTTTATGGAACTGAAAAAAAAGAATTAACAATTCAATCCATAAGCAGCAGGTGTACGTCATAGATTAAATAAGAAAATATATACAAAACCCCATGGATATGGTCTTAATTAAACAGCATTTGAAAAACTTGTTCTCTTGCTACTGGACTCCAAATCCCATTAAATTGGCAGGTACCAATGCCATCTTAGTAAAGTAATCAGTTTAAGTTCATAATTGATTATAAATAAAGGATTAAGTGTCAAAGAGATTACATAAATAAAATCAGTGCCTACTAATAATAATTGATAGAATTAAAAAGGAGAGAATGGTCCAACATGGGAAGTGGGATACACAGCAGCTCATAGAATCATAAATGCCCTAAACAGCACTCTAGCCTCAGAATCATCCCTTAAGTCATTTAGGTATGACTAAAAAGCCCATGAGAGTATTTCAGGCATGGGAAGCCAAGACACTGTAGCAAAAAATGATCTACGAAAAGGATCTCTGTGAGTGAGATCCCAGTAGAAAGAAGGGGCCATAAGAAGGAGGTACCTTTCTCTGAAAGGAGGAGAGAACTTCCACTTTGACTATAGCCTTGTCTAAATAATGTCAGAGTTTGTGAACTCAAAAGATTTCCATAGCCTTGGCAGCTCATGCAAGAGCCTCGGGTGATCACTGATGTCATAAATAAAAATGTCAATTGTTAAATCAACAATGGGAGTCACTGTGCACTTGTTCCTCATGTAAGACCCCTGTCATTAATGTGTTATACTATGAGAATTAATGGTAAAAGTAGTCTTCAAACAGAACTTTATACTCTCCCTCTCTCCCTCCCTCACTTTCTCCCTCTCTGTCTTCTGTAGGTCTGACTTTCAGATAAGTAAATAAATAATCTTTTTTAAAAAAGAAACTAAGAAAGCAGAACAGATTCAAGAAAAAACTAACTAAATATTTTTAATAAGGACTCCAGAACAGACTATAAATGTGCTATCACTGCACATCTGTCATTATGATATGCTAAAAGAGAAATAACTAGTGTATATTATCATGTAATTATTTGTATGATTGATTATTGGTCATTAGAATTTAGTTTTAAATGAAAGCATTCCAAGTGACAATATTCATCAGCCTAGTAGAAAAAAGTTGAAACAAAGCACTCTCTCTTAATCTCACAAAGTCATGTGGCTAGAAGAAGGCATATCTGATTTATTCTAATCAGCCTTCCTAAAATTTACAAATATTTTTTCTGTCAACAATGAATTTGGCTCATCATAGAAAGTTCTTTGAAGCGCTTCTTAAACTTGTTCCTCTTTGATAAACCAAATTTTACTGCATGATACTACAAGAGGTAAATTTTTGATTTATACGACATTTGAAAACCAATTATGCTTAGTCTCTAATTAATGATTTACCTTATAGAACAGAAATTACACAGATATATTTATCTTTATCTTATTTTTAAAAATATTTACTTATTTATTTGACAGATGGGAGAGAGACAGAGAGGTCTTCCATTGACTGGTTCACTAACCAATGGCCACAATGATTACAGCTGGGCCAATCCAAAGCCAGGATCCAGGAGCTTTTTCTGGGTCTCTCACATGAGTTCAAGGGTCCAAGCACTTGGGAAATCTTCCACTGCTTTCTCAGGTCATTAGTACAGAGCTGGATTGGAAGTAGAGCAGCTGAGACATGAACCAGCACCTGTATGACATACCAGTGCCACAGGCAGCGGCTTAACAATTATGGCACAACACCAGCCCCCACTTTATCTAAATTTATGGTAAACTCATGAGTTGCACCAAAATGTAATTCTCTCTCTCTCTCTCTTTCTTTCTTTTCCTTCCTTCCTTCCTTCCTTCCTTCCTTCCTTCCTTCCTTCCTTCCTTCCTTTCTTTTCTTCTTTCTTTCTGTTAATTTTTCTGTCATGAAGCTTGCACATTGCATCCAAGGACTTGGACCAGGGAGAGAGGCTTATAATTACTGTGTGCAAAACTTTCCTCTTGGGGGTCAAAGCATCTGGCAAAGAAGCTCTCCTAGATTAAATCCTCAAGTGCCTCTCTCAATAACAAGCAAGAGAAGGTGTGCTAACTGGAGAACATCTTTGGTTTAATCAACTCTGGGAGGCCTGAGTGTTGCTGGGGTCCTCATTGGGCTACAATAATGGGTCATGAATCAGTTGAATGTGACTATTCACCACTAGAGGGCTCTGTAGGGTCAATTATATTTTCACAGTCATTGACATCTGATTCCCCACTGTTGTCTCCAGCTACACTTCTGGGGAAGAAAATGTGCTCCACTTGTGGGATACTTAAGTCCAGCACTGGTGGAAGCATAATGGAAAGAGCTCACAGCTGAGGTCAAGGCATAAAGACACTTGCTTCCATGTGAGAATGACTGAGAATACTCTCTTGGTTGGGTAAAAGTCATCATGAAGAGGATAAGGCACCTCTGCATCTCCAAGTGTATTTCTACCTCCCAGATGTGAACACAAAATAGGGCATCCATTGAATAAACAATGATTCCACAGTTCTATGTGGTGCTTCTCTGCTTAACATTGCCTGCTGAAATCTTGTTCCCTTATATTTTTTGTCTTAATTTTCTCACTTCTCCCTGATAATATTCAACAATTTGCACACTGTGCTCTACATTTGCACACCCTGGCAGCACTTTCTCTTGATGCACATTATAAACCTGATAAATTGCCCTAATAATTTTTATGATTTCATCACTGTAAAAATTCTGGTATCATGTTCTTTAATAAGTTTGACATAATACTGAAAGGTGTTTGACACTGAAGACACTGTGTTTTTGCTTGCTACTATTACCTGGATTGGGCGTAGTGATTTCCTCTGACTATACCTTCAAATTGAACTAACGAGAGTCTAAATTCTAAAACAAGAATAAAATTGCTGATAGTGGAGGTGAAGCTGAAGAGAAGGAAGCCAAGATTGGGCACTCTGATGGTGTAAGGGAGCTGTTTATGGGTGATCTGTTCCTTAAATAAAACCTGCTGCTGTGGGTTTGCCAAGTTACGTACAACTCAGTAACTTTCTTTCACGTATCTTTAAGAATTCTGTCCCAAATCTCTTCCCTTAATTTTCCTTTCACAGTTACAGAAAATGAAGTTTTGAACAAAACTGATGGTTATGGATTTCAATTATTTGCATAAATTCTGTCTTGCTATCACTGATGCTAAAAGTTTCCTCTTATCTCTCTCATCAAGAATCCTTCATGGCCCACACTGTGCTGGTGCTGTAGAAACTTAAAGCGCTGAAGATGTAGTCCAAAATGGAGGCTGTCATGATGAAATTCTCTGAGTGCATTATTTTAATATCATGCATTTTAAATAATCACTTATTGCATTTTTGTGTTGCTATTGAAAACTCACAGTATCATGTTATCTTTTGCCTCTTCAGCTGAGCTATACTGCAATCTTCTTTATGGACATGATCATCACTTTTTACCCAGAGATTAGTATTCATTACACATCTCATCTAAGTTAGGCCACTATCAAGGAATGAGATTGCATTGGTAAATAATTTAGTTATATTGTGTGTTCTGTGGAATTTAAAGTTTTTATTAAGATTTTATTTATTTATTTGAGAGATAAAGTTATAGGCAGTGAGAGGGAGAGACAGAGAGAAAGGTCTTCTGTCCTTTGGTTCACTCCCCAAATGGCCACAATGGCTGGAGCTGTGCCAATCTAAAGTTGGGAGCCAGGAGCTTCCTCTGGTTTCCCACACTGGTGCAGGGGCCCAAGGACTTGGGCCATCTTCTACTGCTTTCCCAGGCCATAGCAGAGAGCTGGATTGGAAGAGGAGTGGCCAGAACTAGAAGCAGTGCCCATATGGGATGCCAGTGTCACAGGTGGAGGATTAACCTACTGTACCACAGCACTGGCCCCTAAGAATTTAAAGTTTAAAAGAGATAAGTAAGCATAACCACCTCAAAGATCCTTTGGTACATCATTCTGAATCATTAGAAATGAGCCCTCCTTTGAAAGAAGAAATGAAGTAAATGACATGTTGAACCACTCCCTGTAATGCCAGCATCTCATGTGAGCACTGATTTGAGTCCCAGTTGCTCCATTATGACCCATCTCCTTGTTACTGCATCTATTTGGGGAAATGAGCCAGCAGATGGAAGATCTCTCTCTCCCTGCAACCTTATCTCTCTGTATCTCTGCCTTTCAAAAAAGTACAGTAAATCAGTAAATCTTATTTTAAAAGAGCTTAGGGTCCAGCACTGTGGTGTAGTGGGCTTAACCTCTGCCTGTGGTGCCAGTTTGAGTTCCAGCTGTTCCTCTTCCAATCCAGCTCTCTGCTTTGGCCTGGTAAAGCAGTAGAAGATGGCCCAAATGCTTGGGCTCCTGCATCCACGTGGGAGAGAAGAGTGAAGTTCCTGGCTGCAGACCAGCTCAGCTCAGATCAGTTGGCTATTTGAGGAGTGAGCCAGTGGATAGAAGATCTTTCTCTTTGTCTCTCCTTCTCTGTAACTTTACTTCTCAAATAAAATAATAATTAAAAAGAAGAATTTAGCCTCAAGTTTGGAACTTTTAGTAATTTTTGATGGGTTGAGAGGAAATTTGTAAAGTCTATGATACAACTGAGAGCCTTCTGAGTCCTAGCATGTAAGAAGAAACCAGTGAGCAGACAGCTGGTAAGCACCATTAGTCACCATTGTAATACACTGAACCAGTTTTTAAAGGTAAACTACAGACATCCTGACCAATACAGCAACATAAAACATTCACACCACTGGCTAGTGGTTACCAGTGATGCGATGACAGGAAGAACTTTTCAGAAACATCATGGCACCAATTCTCAAGAGAACAACTGCTCTACTTGAAATTTATGTCTGGTGAAATGGGGCCTGGTTCTTATTTCTATATTTCCAAACAGTAAGTAACATCACACAATTTTACAAGTTAAAATGTCATTTGTGATTGTTGCATCTCGGATTCAATAATTTCAGGTATTGCTGGGGGTGGGGAATGGATTGAGTTTAATTGTAAAAAATGCAGAAAAGCCACATATCATTAGCTGTATGTGAAATAGCAACAGTCTCTATGTGCTATTACAGCTTCCTATTGTGAAACTCCCATTTTTTATGAGTGGAACATCTCAAAAGCAATATCAGACAGGTTTTTTTTTTCAACATTAAATAGCTATTTGGCAGGGCCAGTGCTGTGGTGCAGTGGGTTAACACCCTGGCCTGAAGTGCCAGCCTCACTTATGGGTGTGGGTTTGAAACCTGGCTGCTCCACTTTTGATTCAGCTCTCTGCTATGGCCTGGGAAAGCAGTAGAAGATGGCCCAAATTCTTGAGCCCCTGCATCCACAAGGGAGACACAGAAGAAGCTCCTGGCTCTTGGCTTCAGATTGGCACAGCTCCGACCATTATGGCCAATTAGGGAGTGAACCATCAGATGGGTAAATCACACTTAGTAATACATGATTCAAATTAGATCATTTTTTATTTTGATTTAAAGATCCTACCATGGCCAGCACCATGGCTCACTTGGTTAATCCTCCGCCCGCAGTGCTGGCATCCCATATGGGTATCAGTTCTAGTCCCAGTTGCTCCTCTTCTAGTCCAGCTCTCTGCTATGGCCTGGGAAGGCGGTGGAGGATGGCCCAAGTGCTTGGGCCCTGCACCACATGGGAGACTATTAGGAAGCACCTGCCTCCTAGCTTCACATCAGCATAGTTCTGGCCATAGCAGCCATTTGGGGGGTGAACCAATGGAAAGGAAGACTTTTCTCTCTGCCTCTCTCTCTCTCACTTTCTAACTCTGTCAAATAAATTTTTTAAAAAAAAGATTCTACCAATTTCTGCTTACTACATTGTACTTCAGAACTCTTTCACATTAAATATGACTAGTATGCATTTCCATATTTTGAAAGAGAGTATAAAAACATCTCACAGCTTTCAGTAAGACTTTCCATTTCCCTTTTGCAGCAAAGAGGCAAAATCAGTTCAACATACCACTATGAGAAGGGAGGAAAATAAAAATCTCAACAAATATAAACAATATTCAAGCCACAGAATTTAGTATATCTACATCCAGCTCAACATCACCATTTATAATATATCAATAACTTTTATCAGATTTTCTCTGTTGGGAACCTTTTTAAATATGTTCTGATTATTTACAACTGTACAAGCAAAGCACACTCTCAAAGTACACATATTTAAGACAGTATCAACTATTTGCATTTACAGGACTTTTCAACAATCTGAAAAAAGATCAACTGTTTAAGATCTTTAAGGTATATTACAAAAACTACTGCTAGCTCTTGTACTATGGTATGCTTACTCAGTAAAACTAGTGACAAAATATCCACACAGTAACTGAGTAACTGATCCACTCATGCCAACCCAAAGCGAGTCTCCATGAAATCTAAGCTGCCTTATACAAAAGTTAAGGCAAAGTCATTTTCAAGTTTAAATACAATTCAAGTCTTTAAATATTGGATGGAAATAATTTAAAAAAGGAGTCTTGTTAAATAACATTTCCTGGAATAAACTGTATGGTTACATGTAGCAGGAAATATTTATTGTCTGCTGCTTATAATACTTAAAAAAAATTTAGGCATTTTAAAACAAAATAATTTATATTTAAATGTATTATAAACCTGATAATTTAGTGCATCCTTATTCTTCAGAAGTACAACACTTCTAGATGTGAATCAATGAGACCCTCATCTTGGAGGTAAGAAGAACAACAATTTTTATTCTCCAGCAGCCAAAGAGGGGAATAAAACCACAAACACTATTCTCTCACCATTACATACTTTAAATCCATGTGCTGATGCGAGGTTCAGGAAGACATCCCCATGGAGTTAAGATGATGACTCTTCCTAGAGAGTACCTTGGGGTGGGGGAACATGGACAGAAATGTGCATGGAGCAGGTGCAGTAGGTCAAGAGCCAGAGCACCCAGCTCACAGGGATGAAAACCACTCCATGGTACAACATCCGGGAAACATGTCAGTGGCCAACAAAGTATATTTACATCTAGGTTCTATTCACATGTTTTGAATTGATTTTAGTTAATAGCCACTTGCAATTGAGGGGAGAAGCTGGCTACTTGCTGGCAGGATGTCAAAACTCAAAGCTTTCAGGTTTCTTTAGGGTGTGCTCTGCAAGTTCTTTCTGCCCACTGGATCCACAAAGGCCTATATGTACATTTATATGTATTTTTAAATGCCAGATTCACTTGTTAACAGTTTAGATGAAAGTACAGCTCCCATGCCAGTGTGTCAGAGACCTGAGACTGCCAACCCCCTTCCACCTCAAGGCCAAGGACGCCATCTGCTGGAGCATCTGAGATATGCACTTGTAGATCAATATTATTTAAAAAATAAAGTAGCATAGGTCCTTTAATTTAGAAAAAATCACTATATATAGCTTGCATTCAGAACCACACAGAGGCTTAATAGAAAACACCAATCTGTTGGGATAAATGCATTTTCTATCTTGAAATAAATCAGACTTATGCATCACCTCCATTTAAGCACCAACCAAAAATAGGGTTAATTAAGTCCTGAAAACCATATTTTTTTCCAAGAGGGGGAGAATCTGACTCACAGAAGAAAAAAATAGCTTGCAGGCATTCCATAGGGCTCACAGACACTGCAAGCGCCTAACCAGCAGCTCATTCTCATACTGAGTGGGAAGGGTGTTTCGCTTGTGGCTAATACAGCTCTTTGCAACTGCTCCCACACATAGGATTTTCACTGAGGAGACTTGGGGGGAGTGTTCTGTCCTCTGTGAAGACACTTTCCAACAGCTGGGGGTGAGGGCCAGTGCCCAGGCTGCTTGCCCTGGTCTTTGGGGACTCCGGAAGTGGACTTGAGGGCAGAGGCTCCCTCTGTTTCTCCATGGGTGCAGCGAGCTTCTCCTCTTTCCTACAACTGCAGAGGTTTGAATTTTGCTCTTTTGGGGGTTGTAGTAGGGAAGAAGGTGGCTCTTTACTTGTTCTCTGACAAATCTCCACGTAACTGGGCTTTCACAGTTCTGTGGCAGCTCCATGCACCTGCTCTGATTTACGCACAGTTGTAGTAAGGACAGAGGGAGTCTGTCCACACGGCGGGTTTCCCTCTGCTTTTCTACCACCTTTGGATCCTCAGGTAAATGGGCTGGGGGATAATTCATATGTTGCTGATACAGCACAAGAAGCCAACAGTGAGGGCTCTCTGGGGACCACTTCAGGAATAGCATTCCTAGTTGCATCTGCATGGAGGATCCTTTCCTTTGATAATCCTATTATCAAGCTAGATGGCCTGTTTTCGAACAAGTCCTGTCATCAAATTGCCTAGAGCTCCAGGTAATGGGGGGAAGTTGGACAGCCCCAGTTCAAAGTTTGTGTTGGAGGCTTTGGTCGTGTTGGAAACTGAGTTTGGCTGCTTGTAAACTTCTCCCTTTTCTTCCTATAGCCAAAGGAATTTTTCCTGCTTCTGGGAGGACACTGTCTGAGTGAAGTCAGAGGAGAGGCTGCAGGCTTGAAGGTTGGAGACATAAACCCATGTATAAATCCAGTATTTGGAAATAGAGCTACCAAGGGTGGATCAAAATAGCTATGCATTGTTGACAATGTCTTGGGGCAGTCAGGCTGTACAGAGGAAACTGTTGTTGGGGACTGTATACTGGAGGTAAATAAATGATGTGTAACACTGCTGTGTATAAAGGTTCATGTCAAGAGATCTAAATCCATTCTTTAGCAAAAACAGGTTTACAGCTATTGCCTTTCTTTTAGCTGCACCTTAATTGGTTTTCCTTGAAAAGTTTTGACTTTTCACAGGTATTTGTTAGCCTGTTGTGCATCAGCTTCTGCTTCAAATGTAACAAATCAATTATCATTATGGGCAAATTCACAGTTTATAAATTTCAGTAAGTTAAATCCTTTGAATAGTAGATTCAGATATTTCTCACAATATTACTATGCAACGATTTTGATTTGGCCTCACTTTTTCTCCCTTCTCATCCACCTAGACTAAAGGTAAAGATCTTAGCACTTCAACACTCAAATCCACACTAGTTCTGAGTTTCTTGATATGGTCAAGGGTAGCTACCATTGTAATTAGAGCATACTGATTGCTATCCATCTGTGATGTAAGATAGGTGGCACTAGCAAGAGTCTCCCTAGATAAACAGAATTCCAATTTTTTAAGTACTTCTCCAGGATCTTCCTGGCTTTCTGGTTGAGATTCGTTTCCTCCTGTTTCACTATTTTCAGGTAGAGATTCGTATTCTGCGTGATCCATAGCCAAAGCGTTCATGTCTGTTTTGACTCAGGTAAATCTGGTAATGCTGCATTCTCGTGACTTTTGTCACCATCACCATTGACATCCAATCCCTGCAGGGTGCAGTCTGCACAATAGCTGGCTGTCTCCTCCAATGCAGCACTCAATCCGACAGCTGCACTACTTGCTTCCAAATGTAACAGGAGTCCCCCACACTTTCACATTAGAGTTTAGCTCTGAAACCTTAGTTGTCGGTACCTGACTCAAAACTGGGATGGAACTTGTTTGAGAAGTGGTTTGAGATATAGGACCATTCATCAGATGAGAGCTGTCCTTGCCATCTTGGCCTCACTGTGCCTGCAGTTCAGCCACAACTTTGGTGTCCTGACCAGAAGTCATGGGTTCCACTGGGAGAAGTTTAATGTAAACTTCCAAATGCTGCCAGTGCCGCCTGACCGGTCTCTGGTGGGCTCCTTACCAGGCCCAGTGCCCGGCGACCATGCAACACATGGGGAGAGCTGAGGAGGGAGACTATAGGAAGAGGCAGCACTGTGGGGCCAGCCCCATGCAGGGAGAAAGGGCAGGCATGGGTCTGGTGCAGCGGCAGAAGCAGATTCTTCCCCTTTAGGGCCAAAAATGCCTCAACCTCAAGAATCCGGATCCCCAACACTCCTTCCTTTCTCATGAGAACACACCTAAATAAATCCATAAAAGGTTGTATGTGTGGGGCCGGCGCTGTGACATAGTGGGGTACGCCCTGGATTGAAGTGCCGATATCCAATATGGGCACAGGTTCTAGTCCTGGCTGCTCCTTTTCTGATCCAGCTCTCTGCTATGGCCTGGGAAAGCAGTGGAGGATGGCCCAAGTCCTTGGGCCCCTGTACCCATGTGGGAGACCTGGAGGAAGCTCCTGGCTTCTGGCTTCAGATCAGCTCAGCTCTGGCCCAGCTCTGGCTGTTGTGGTCATTTGGGGAGTGAACGATCGCATGGAAGACCTCTCTCTCTCTGCCTCTCCTCTCTCTGCTTTGTAACTCTGACTTTCAAATAAATAAATAAGTCTAAGAAACAAAAGGGTTGTATGTGAACTAATCTGGCAGAAATTCACTAAATACCAAGTTGATAGAATCCATCATAGAGCATATGGGAGACTGAGCAGAGCCCAGCATTAGACCAGGGTGTTTCTGATGAGAATACAGGGCCCACACTTTCTCAGAAAGGAACACTGGAGGGACCCAGCTTGAGTCATCTCTGCTCTTGATATCTATTGAGGGCTTACATATTAGAAAAGTGTCAGGGAAAATTCCAGAAAAAAATTGAATCACAATGGGAGAAAAGATATTTTGACACAGTTGGAAAAAGATGTGACAGTTATGTGGGTTGGGCTATAACGTTGAACTAAAGTTGGTTTCCTAAATTGGGGTTCATATGCTTTTTATCAGGGAACCATCCTATAGTCAGCAGAAACACCTTAGGTCAGGGGCAAAAGTGCTAAAAGGATACTAACTGGGCATTCTCAATGAATAGGACTCACTCATGATATTTCTGTAAGTTTGAAATAATTTCAAAATTAACTACTCTTAAAATGACCAAATTGTAAGATGGCAATATCCACAGCATGTTAGTAAAGCAGGGACAGCATCAAATACTATAAAGGATAAACCTTACCCAGTTCCTATTAGGCCAAAGTTGTAAAACTTGTCGCCTTCTAAGAATCTACATGCTTCTGTTTAGACTGCACAAAAAATAGAATAATATTCACAATGCATATCTTGTTGTGAATATATTTGTGATAATTTGGAAACAGCTTAATCTTTCTATTTTAAAGGTTTTGAAAACCCTGTTGCTCTTTAAAAATAATTATTTTATTTTTGTACTTGAAAAGTAGAGATGGGGTGTATCTCAAATCTGTTGGTTCACTCCCCAACTTTATGTCACAGCTGGGGCAGGACAAAGCTCAAACCAGCAACCTGTAACACAATCTGGGTCTCCAAAAGGGTGGCATGGACTCAACTCCTTTAACTCTCATCACCATCTCTCATGCACACCAACATGAAGCTGGGACCAGAAGCAGAGCTGGGACTTTGCCTAGGTTCTCTGACATGGGGTGCAGGCATTCCGAGAAGTGGTCACACCACTATGTCAAATGGCCACTCCATTTTTAATTGTTTTTATTTGAAAGCCAGAGCAACCAAGAAAGACAAGCAGCAGGAATCACTCATCTTTTGGCTTACTTCACAATGCCCACCACAATCAGCACTGAGTTAGATGAAAGATGGCAGCCAGGAGCTTCATCCAGATCTTCCATATGGTTGACAGAAATGCTTGGGCCACTATCCACTGCCTTTTCCACAGAATAGCAAGAATCTAGATTGGAAGAGGAGTTTCCAGGACTCAAACCTGCACTCCTCTGTGAGATGCCAATGTCAGAAGAGCAGCTTAACATATTGAATCACATGCTAGTTCCTACATCAGTTCAAACCAGTGCACTCATCCTATCCTATATGTATTCAAAGAATGCAAACCTGGACATCACCTCCCTTTCCTTATTATAAAAGCCTCAGTCCTGCTTCACCTCAGCAGAACCATGGTTCACTTTAAACTGAATCTGTTTCCCAATTTGCAATTCTATTCTGCATCTGAAAAACATCTCTCTGACTTTATTTTAATCTCACTTATGACCATTTGCTTTACATAATCCAGGACTATATGGTCTTGTCTCTTTGCCTACTGGCAGATTTGAGAAAATTATTTATAATATGTATTTTCACTTCCCTTGGGTGGATACCTGAGGGTTAAAATGTTAGATAAGTGAATGCTACATTTTTTTCCTAAAAACTCTTCCTTGAATTAGAATCCATATGTCTTACTGCTCATAAAACAGATGTTCTTCAGAATCACATCCTGTACAGCTTTCCCTCAGAAGTCTAAAGCAGGGCCTAAGATTCTGTGGTGACATCCATAATCATATCCTTGAATGTGACTAACTCCTAAAATAAGGACATCCTTGCCCAGCCAAGGCCATCTGTACCAATGGTTAGGAGAGAAGGTCATAACTATATCAAAGGGGTGGCCCTATGGATAGAAATTTTTTTATTTGACAGGAAGAGTTAGACAGTGAGAAAGAGAGACACAGAGAAAGGTCTTCCCTCTGTTGGCTCACACCCCAAATGGCTTCCGTGGCCGGTGTGCTGTGTGGATCTGAAGCCAGGAGCCAGGTGCTTCCTCCTGGTCTCCCATGTGGGTGCAGGGCCCAAGGACTTGGGCCATCCTCCACTGTTTTCCTGGGCCACAGAAGAGAGCTGGATTGGAAGAGGAGCAGGTAGGACCAGAACCCAGTGCCATATGGTATGCCAGCACCCCAGGTGAAGGATTAACCAAGTGAGCCATGGTGCCAGTCCCAATAGAAAATATAAACCATGGTTGGGATTACTCTCAAATATTTCCCTGTGCTGGCCTTCCATGTGTATTTTCCACACAATCACTGGGATATGTACACAATCTGAACAGTCAGTGATTTCAGTATATGGGAGTGTCACAAGCATGTAACAAGCATGTCTGAGAAAGCAGCTGCATGTTCTTGTGAAGCCAGCGTTCTCACAAGGGCTCAATGCTCTTCTTGTTAGTAGGTCATAAGCTACCCTTAATCAGTACCTGAGGTCTCACTCTGTGTACTAGGAAGAAAATGTCTTCACTAAGAATGCTCTGGCAGAAATCTTATTCTCCACAGTCACACTTTATCATCTTTACAAACCTGCCAGGTTGACCAGATCTGAGTTTACTGTGTGTGTGAAAGGATGTGATTTTTTAGTTCATATCTAAATGCTGTTCCTCTATTTTGGATTGCATATATGTTTGTGTGCTTATGCTTTGATTCATAGTAATTCTGCATGTTATAGAATTGATTTGCATTGAATACAAACTGCAAATAAAATAAAGGAAATATTGAAAGAGAAAAAAAGAATTTATCCAAATGTTCCCATATATCTCATAAATTTTTTAAGTTTAAGTTGGTGGCTGGCGCCATGGCTCAATAGGCTAATCCTCCATGTAGTGGTGCCAGCACACTGGGTTCTAGTCCTGGTTGGGGCACCGAATTCTGTCCCAGTTGCCCCTCTTCCAGGCCAACTCTCTGCTATGACCCAGGGGTGCAGTGGAGGATGGCCCAAGTGCTTGGGCCCTGCACCCCATGGGAGACCAGGATAAGCACCTGGCTCCTGCCTTTGGATCAGTGTGGTGCACTGGCTGCAGCGCGATGGCCGTGGTGGCCATTGGAGGGGGAACCAACAGCAAAACAAAGACCTTTCTCTCTGTCTCTCTCTCACTGTCCACTCTACCTATAAAAAAAAAAGTTTAAGTTGGTGACCACAAATGGATAACTCCATTTTGCTCTTCTATCCAACCCTCTCATTTCTCCCTCACTCAATGCTGCCCAGCCTCTCCCAGTACCTCTAGCACTGATTGAGCTCACTGCAGGAGTGTCTGTCTCCCCACTGCACTGTGAACTTCTGCCTTCACTCAGCTGTATCTCCTGTGTTCACCACTCACTTAAATTCACTACGATCACTCCAATGGTTAATGAGGGAATTATTTCCTTAGCAACTTCATGATATAGAAGAGAAAAATCACAGTCTTTCATGTTTTTTATCTAAAGGAAAATTCTTCATGAAGAAAGAAATGTTAATGTAAATGTTGGAAAGATATTATTGATCATCCTCTGGTCTGCTATAACTTGAACCAGGGTCCAACAAAAATAAAGCCAGAACTATATTTATTGAATGCATTTCAAAGTCTCAGGCTAAGATGAGAGGCTGCCCATTTTCTTACAAAGGAGGATGAATTCATAGGCCCCAACTGCAGTTGCAGCATCAGAAACTCAGAAGAATCTGGTGTATCTTCCTGTATTCTCACCCAAAGAGAGTGTGATAACTAAGGAACCAAACTGGAGAGATAAAAGAGACATCATTGCAGCCTTCCCAACATTCCTAGATAACATGTCATGATTTTACTCACTTGGGAATAGCATGCCACCAGCCCTACCTCAAGCAGCTGAAGAATGACATATGACAAACAGAGGCAGCCATTTTCTTATCCAGGGTCAGATAGAAGAGGGCTTGAGTACTGTATCTCACAAGGGCAGGTGTCATTCTAAGGTAAGTGACATATACATGTGTCTACACACACACACCAGATCTCTAGGATTTTTTCATCTAAAAATTCCATTTCTACTGAGTTGCATACCCTTTCTACCATCCATAACCACTCTTCTTCTTTCTGTTTCTAGTATTCTGACTATTTTATTTATTTATTTTTATTTTTATTTTTTGACAGGCAGAGTGGACAGTGAGAGAGAGAGACAGAGAGAAAGGTCTTCCTTTGCCGTTGGTTCACCCTCCAATGGCTGCCGCGGACAGCGCGCTGCGGCCGGTGCACCGTGCTCATCCGATGGCAGGAGCCAGGTGCTAGGTGCTTTTTCCTGGTCTCCCATGGGGTGCAGGGCCCAAGCACTTGGGCCATCCTCCTCTGAACTCCTGGGCCACAGCAGAGGGCTGGCCTGGAAGAGGGGCAACCGGGACAGAATCCGGTGCCCCGACCGGGACTAGAACCCGGTGTGCCGGTGCCGCAAGGCAGAGGATTAGCCTGTTGAGCCACGGCACCAGCTATTTTATTTATTTTAAAGATTAATTTTATTTATTTGAAAGACAGAGTTACAGAGAGTGGTAGAGCCAGAGAGAGAGGTCTTTCATTCACTGGTTCACTCCCCAAAACACCAAGATAACCAGAGCTGAACCAATCTGAAGCCAGGAGCCAGGAGTTTCTTCCAGGCTTCCCACTTGGGTGAAGGGGCCCAAGGACTTGGAACATCTTCTCCTGCTTTCCCAGGCCATAGCAGAGATCTGAATCAGAAATGGAGCAGCCAGGACTAGAACCAGCACCCATATGGGATGCTGGCCCTGCAGGCAGGAGTTTAAACCCACTGCCCCACAGTGCCAGTTCCTCTGACTACTTTATTTATTTCATATGATTGGAATCTTGCAGTATCCTTCCTTTGAGGACTGATACTTGTGGCTAATTTCATTTAGTAAAATATATTTAAGTTTCATCAGTGTCACAGGATTTTCTTTTCTTTTGTGCCTGCATAACTGCATAACTTTTCACTAAGTGCAGGCCATACTAGAAATCTTGGCTACAGTGAATTATGCTGTGGTGAGTGATATTTATACTTTGCTTATATTGAACTTTCAATACTTTTAGATGTATACTCAGAAGTGAGAGTATCAGAACACATAAAAATTTCATTTTTAATTTCATTAAGAGACACTGTTTTCTGTGGTGGTTGTGCCATTTTACGTTACCACAAACAATGCACAAGTGGCTCAAAATCTTTGTATCTTCACCAACACAACTGGGTGTTCCATTTTTCTTAAAGAACAGGATCAGGAGATCTTATTGGCCATTTCCAGGCCATGGTTATGAAGATCTCTTTGCATCTGCACTCAAAGTGATTCAGCATTGGGCTTCATTGTCAGTGTGGTGAAATTGCTCCTCACCCAGGGAGAAGTATACAACCCTGTTAAGTACATTTTCAACTTCGTGTAATGGTTCTTTTTTTTAAGATTTATTTATTTGAAAGTCAGAGTTACACAAAGGAGAAGCAGAGAGGGAGAGAGAGGTCTTCCATCTAATGGTTCACTCCCCAATTGGCCCCAATGGCCAGAGCAGCACCAATCCAAAGCCATGAGCCAGTAGCTTCCTACAGGTCTCCCATGTGGGTGCAGGGGCCCAAGGACATTGGCCATCTTCTACTGCTTTTCCAGGCCATAGCAGAGAGCTGGATGAGAAATTGAGCAGCCAAGACTCAAACAGGCATCCAAATGGGATGCCAGCACTTCAGGCCAGGGCAGTAACCCGCTGTGCCACAGTGCCGGCCCCTGTGCAATGGTCCTAAAGGTAGGTCTGGAGGTATCATAACCCCATCTGGCTATCAATACTGCTTCTGTTCCATGTAATTTTCTGTTAGCAAGGTGAAGCACAGATTTCTATCTGAACTTTTCTCTAGCTTACAATTCACATAAAAGATGAGCACCATCACATCATTTTTCTTCCCATTCTGCCTGCTATGACCTAGAGTGTAGACCTAACAGGCTGACCCATATTTTAACTTTTCCAATAAATTGCTCCTATATGAGACAGGACAGCCTACATGAGGCTCCCCAAAAATACCCACAAAAGGGGAAGTAGTGTTGCAATGCCCAAGTGGGATCAGCGTGGTGAACTTGCCTAGAGTTTCCTTCTTTGGGACAACTCCTGTCACCATGGGGTCCTTCCTGCCCAAATGTCCGAGGTATCAATAGTGAGAGCTGAGCCAATATCTGCAGGATTTCTTGAGTCTGGGCACCTGGAAAGTCCAGACAGAACAGCAGAACAGATGGCTTTCTCCAGTGGGTTTCCAGCAAAGAAAGCTTGACACAATGAGTTCCAGGTTCTATTGTTGACTTTCATCAAGAAATTGATTTCACTTCTTGGGATCCACTTTCATAGGATTCCTCAGTGGAAAAGACCTCTCCAAAGTCTCATCCTCCTTCTGCCTCATGCCATGTCCATAATCACATAGCTGAATCCAAAAACCCCAGGGAGTGCTGGGTACAATCAGGACCCAGCTTTTCAGAGACAGAACTGAGTTCCAACATGGTCTCCTCTAAATGCTCAGTTATGTGAGTAAATGTTACTATTGCCTGAAATTTTGTGACAGTGGGCATACTTGATGTGAGATTTCTAGTACATCTAGATCTGTATGACAGATTAGCCTGGTGTCTTTGGAGTGACTGTCTAACTGCTTATTTCCAAGAAAACAAGCATTCTACGTGACATCCATAGTGACGAATAGAAATCTGTGAAAGTCAGGGCCAGCACTATGGTGCAAATATTAGGCCTCAACCTGCAATGCCAGCATCTTGTATGAGCATTCATTTGAGCCCTTACTGCTCCTCTTTCAATCCAGCACCGTATAAATACATGTTGGAAAGCAGTGGAGTCATCACCCAAGTACTTGGGCCCCTACACCCACATGGGAGACCTGAATGGAGTTCCAGGCTCCTGTATTTGTTCTGGCTCAGCCTCAGATACTGTGGTCATTTGGAGGGTAGACTAATAGATGGAAGATCTCTCTCTCTCCTTCAACTATCTATCTTTCTCCTTCTCTGTCACTCAGCCTTCTATATTTGAAAGATTTGTTTCTTTTGAAAGTCAGAGTTACACAGAGAGAGGAAGAGACAGAGACAGAGGGAGAAATCTTCCATCTGCTTGTTCACTCCCTCCAGATGGCTACAATGGCTGGCGCTGGTTCAGGCTAAAGCCATGAGTCAGGAGATTCTTCCAGTCTCCATACAAGTGGCTGGAGCTCAAACAATTTTGCCATCCTCTGTTGCTCTGTTTCCCAGGCCATTATCAGGGAGCTGGACTGGAAATGGAGCAGCCAGAACATAAACATATAAGATGTCAGCATCACAGGTGGTAACTTTACCCATTATCCCTCAAAGCCAGCCCTTCTGCCTTTCAAATAAATAAATAAATCTATTTATAAAGAATAAATCTCGAGTACCTTCCTGATTGTGTCTGAAATCATCTAGGCAATGACTGCAATTTTGTGATATGAATACTACAATGAACAGGGACCCAGACACTAGTAACTGATCCTGTGCCCAGCATGTAGAATGTTTGGTAGGTTTCTTTTTCTAAGTTCTTTTTAAAAATTTATTTATTTGAAATAGAGCTACAGAGAGGAGCGAGAGAGAGAGAGAGAGAGAGAGAGAGAGAGAGAGAGACCTTCCTTCCACTGTTTCACTCCACAAATGCATGCAATATCCAGGGATAGGCCAAGCTGAAGCCAGAAGCCAGGAGCTTCATCCAGGTCTCCACATGGCAGGCAGGGGCCCAAGTCCTTGGGCCACCTTCTTTTTTTAATATTTATTTTATTTGGAAGTCAAGGTTACACAGAGAGAAAAGGAGAGGCAGAGAGAGAGAGAGAGAGAGAGAGAGAAAGGTCTTCCATCCACTAGTTCACTCCCCAGTTGGCCACAATTGTCAGAGCTGCACCCATCTGAAGCCAGGAGCCAGGAGCTTCCTGCAGATCTTCTCATGTGGGTGCAAGAGCCCAAGGACTTCGGTCACTTTCCACTGCTTTTCTGTGCCATAGCAAAGAGTTGGATCAGAAGTGGAGTTTCTAGGACTAGAACCGGTTCCTATATGGGATGCCAGCATGGCAGGCTGTGGCTTTACCTGCTATGCCACAGCACTGGCCCCTGGGCCATCTTCTGATGCTTTCCAAGGCACACTAGTATTGAACTGGATCAGAAATGGAGCAGCCAAGTCAAACTGGCACCCACATGGGATGCTAGAATCACTGGAAGTGGCTTAAGCCACTATGCCACAACAGTGTCCCCCTCCCCATGTTTTGAGAGTGCTCCTGGGATGGCAAGAATTTTTCAAGGGGTTTGTAAGTGTCAGACACTACAGTACCTCAACATGTTATAAGTATCCCTCATATTCTGAAACCAAGTCACCACTCCTCCAAACCTGTTTCCTCTGAGATTCAGTTTCTGAACAGGACACCGTTGCCACAAGAGCCCATCCATCCTCCAGGTCACAATGGATGCTGAGATGACAGCAGCTGTCAGCTAGCAAGGGGTTATAGAAGACTTCAGCACTGGCTGGGGATGCAAAAGAACATTTAAATTTTGTAGAGACCTGAAATCTGGGGCCTGACTCCGGAGGAGAGAAGCAGCCTCTGTGCTACTTGGAGGAAACATCACAAGATTTCCCTGCTGGAACCCCAAGTCACAGAAAGATGCTGCTTCTCCCTTTTCTGAACCTCCAAATGACAGATTTGTCAGCTGCAGTCTCCTCAGCCTTCCCGTGCTCCCTTAACCCACAAGAGCCAACAGACAGGTGCCAACAATTCACTGGATTTGGAGTTTTACTATTGCTCCCTAGAGAGTCCAGTTGACATTTCAGTAATTTCTCTTTGTGGAACACTTGAAGCAAGTTTACTCATCAGTGTAGTGTATAAGCCCTCTGAGAGTGGTTTTGAGTTGGAATGCTGAGGAGCCATTGATGTTTAGCCCTACCCAAAATGTGAGGATGAGCCCTGGGATGTATGCCATTTATGTGTGTGTTTACCTATTCAAATATCCCCAAGATATCAAGCATTACAGTTATTAAAAAATATATCTTGGGTCCATGGTCTGAAATGATGACACCCTATATAGGCACTGCTTCATGTACTAACTGCTACACTTCTTTCTTTTTTTTAAAGATTTATTTACATATTTGAAAGGCAGAGATACAGAAAGGCAGAAGCAGAGAGAAAAAGAGGCCTTCCATCCATTGAATCACTCTCCAGATGGCTGTAATGGATGGAGCTGAGCTGATCCGAAGCCAGGAGCTAGGAACTTTCTCTGGATCTCCCACTCAAGGGTAGCTGCCTGATGACTTGGGCCATCTTCTACTGCTTTCCCAGTCAGAGAGCAGGATCAAAAGTGGAGCAGCCAGGACTCAAACTGGCATCCATATGGGATGCTTGCACTGTAGGTGATGGCTTTACCTGCTACACCACAGCGCCACCCCCTTCTGCACTTCTGATCTAGTTTCCTGCTAATAGGCCTAAGAATGCAGTGAAAAATAACCCAAGGCTTTGGGCCTCTGCACCCTTGTGAAAGATCCAGATGGAGTTCAAGTCTCCTGCTTCAATCTGTCCAGGACCTAGCCATCACTGATAGATTCTCTCTGTGTGTGTGTGTGTGTATGTATGTTTGTAACTCTGCTTTCAAATATATATATATGTGTATGTATGTTTGTATATATATATATCTATATATATATATATAGATATATATATATAGTACATCAAGCTACTGCCTAAAAAAAGAAAAACACTCAAAATCAATGGCTACCCTTGTGGCACAGTGGGTTAACCCACCAGCTGTGTTGCTGGAGTCCCATATCAGAGTGCTAGATTAAATTCTGAATGATTGCCATTTTGTCCAGTTCCCTGCTGTTCCACCTGGGAAAGCAGCAGAAAATGTCCCAAATACTCAAGTCTCTGACACTCATTTGTGAGATCCAGTTAGTATTCTTGTCTGATGGCTTCAGCTAAGTCCAGCTTGGTTGTTGTCATCATATGAGATGTGAACCAATGGATGGAAGTTCTCTATCAGTATGCCTTTCAAATAAATCATTAAAAATAAAAGAATAAAATGCATAAATATTTAAGCTTACTGCTAGAAAGCCTTTGATTAAATTCAGCATCTAAGCTTTAAAGAAACTGTTGGCAGAGAAGTAAAATATCAGAATTTTCTTATTATAATTAAAATTGTCTCTGAGGAGCCTATAACAACCAGTATAATTAAGATAAGACCATGAAAGCTCTTTTCCTGGGAGTTTACCCTGACAAAGATACCTCCTACCATTCTATTTCTGCAACATTGTACTAGAAGTGTAGTCAGGAAAAGGAAACAAAATGGAAGAATTAGATAAATGGGTCAAATTTTAAACAACAAAATTTTATTTTGATTTTAGAAAAATTTATTTAATAAATACAAATTTTGAAAATACAACTTTTGGATTATAGCAGTTTTTCTCGCCATAACCACCCTCCCACCTGCAAAACATCCCATCACCTACTCCTTCTCCCATCCCATTCTTCATTAAGATTCATTTTAGGGAGAGCGGCAAGATAGCGAAATAGGAAGGGAGCATACTGATAGTCCGGGGAGAGACAGTTTAATAAAAGTGGAGATATTGCAGGTTCAAGGAAGAGTAGGGGAAGAAACAGCAGAGGAAACTCTTCTGGAACAAGTGATTCAGAGTAGACCTGCATGGAGAGCGTGGGAACCCACTGTTCGGGACACCAGCAGTAGACTCAACACACCAGCACTGGAACGCGAGGTGAGCTGAACCTCAATAGCCCGAGACACTGGCAGGAAAGTGGAAAGAGGAGACTAGAGTGAACAAGGCTTGAAACCCTGGGGGGAAAAGTTCACCAGGCTAACTAGAAGAGAGAGAGAGAGAGAGAGAGAGAGAGAGAGAATGTGACCGATACAGACACAAGTTTCTCTCTCAAATGTGAGCAAGACAAAGAGCAGGCACCATTTTGGACATACGTCATAAGCAGGGCAACCTCAGGTCTGCACTGGCCTTGAGCCTAGCAGAAAAACCTGACTTTGGGCGGGGGGGGGGGATAACAGGAGATTAGAACCTAATGAATGTTTGGTGCTAATGAACTGAGACTGTGAAAAAAGAGACAGTGGGGGAGAGAACTCACGGAATTCATGAATTCAGGTGAGTACTCTCCAGAGATGCTACAATTTGGTAACACTGACAACCCAGTGGGAGACTTCAGGAGAATTTGAGCCCACACTGAGGGCCGCAGAGATTCCCTCTGTGGTCCTTGGAAAGAGCTTCTGATCTCTGGCTCCTGTGGGTATATCATTTGTCTGCTAACCACCCCCAATTCCATTTAGCTGTGTGGAATTACTTCACTTTTGAATAAAAGAAAGAAAGAAAGAGAGAGAGATTTACCATGCCTAACCTGGGAGTGTCACATTTGGCACACCCTCAACTGTGAGGAACCAAAGCTTTCAGGCCACACCCATCTCAAGCCTCTAAGGCTCCATTGAAAGCAGACAGTCCACTTAATCTAGAGTCATAGTATAACAAGAAAAAACACCACAGTGAGGAAACCAAAGAATATCTCCAATATGCCAAACAACAAAAGCAAAAACCAAGGTAACAAGGACAAGGAAGACACTATGACACCCCCAAATGAAAAAGACACCCCAATTCAAGATTATGAAGATGATGACATAGAAGAAATGCAAGAAGTGGATCTCAAAAAATTGATAAGAACACTAAGAAGCTCCCAAACACAAATTCTTAAACTACAGAAATCCTTAATGGGCAAGATAGAAAATCCCACTCGTGAAAATTAAATATTAAGGAGTTAATCAAAATCAAATGAAACAACTAGTAGAACATGAAACTGTGATAGTGATGAGAAATCATAATGAAATGAAGAATTCAATAGATCAAATGACAAACACATTAGAGAGCCTTAAAAACAGAATGGGTGAAGCAGAAGAGAGAATATCGGATTTAGAAGACAGAGCACAGGAAAGTATACAGTCAAAAGAAAGAAAAGAAGAGGAAATTGGAAATCTAAACAATATCATTGGGAATCTACAGGATACTATTATAAAACCCAATATTCGGTTTCTAGGAGTTCCTGAAGGCATGGAGAGAGAAAAAGGATTAGAAGGCCTTTTTAGTGAGACACTAGCAGAAAACTTCGTGGGTTTAGAGAAGGACAGAGACACCCTAGTGCAGGAGGCACACAGAACCACTAATAAACATGACCAAAAGAGTTCCTCATCAGGACACATTGTAATCAAACTCACCACAGTGAAACATAAAGAAAAGATTCTAAAATGTGCAAGAGAGAAATGTCAGATTACTCTCAGAGGATCTCCAATTAGACGCACAGCAGACTTCTCATCAGAAATCCTACAAGCTAGAAGGGAATGGCGAGACATAGCCCAGGTACTAAGAGAGAAAAACTGCCAGCCAAAAATATTATATCCTGCAAAGCTCTCATTTGTGAATGAAGGTGAAACAAAGACCTTTCATAGCAAACAGAAATTGAAAGAATTTTCACCACTCATCCAGCCCTGCAAAAGATGCTTAAAGATGTGTTACACACAGAAACGCAAAAACATGGCCATCAATAAGAAAGAAGGTAAACGAAGGGAACCTCACAGCAAAAGATCACAGGAAGTTCAAAGCATATATTGGAAAATATCTTTGGCAAATGGCAGGGCAAAGTTACCACTTATCAATAGTCACATTGAAAGTTAATTGTCTGAACTGTCCAGTTAAAAGACACAGATTGGCTGATTGGGTTAAGGAACAAAACCCAACTATTTACTGCTGAAAAGAAACACATCTCTCCAACAAAGATCCATATAGACTGAAAGTAAAAGGCTGGAAAAAGATATACACTGTCAACAGAAATGAAAAAAGAGCGGGGGTAGCCATCTTAATATTGGGCAAAATAAATTTTAACACAAAAACTGTTAAGAGAGACAAAGAGGGACACTATATAATGATTAAGGGATCAATTCAACAGGAAGATATAACGATTATCAATGTACATGCACCTAATTACAGGGCAACAGTTTATTTAAAAGATTTGTTAAGATACTTAAAGGCAGACTTAGAACCCAATACAATAGTACTGTGGGACTTCAATACTCCACTCACAGAAATAGACAGATCGGCAGGACAGAAGATCAACAAGGAGACAATAGATTTAAATGACACTACAGCTCAAATGGATATAACAGATATCTACGGGACTTTTCATCCTACACATAAAGCATTTACATTCTTCTCAGCAGTATATGGAACCTTCTCTAGGATTGACCACATACTAGACCATAAAGCAAGTCTCAGCAAATTCAAAAGAATTAGAATCATATCATACAGCTTCTCAGACCATAAAGGAATGAAGTTGGAAATTAGCAACTCAGGAATCCCTAAAGATATGCAAACAGTTGGACACTGAACAACATGCTCCTGAATGAACAATGGGTCATAGAAGAAATTAAAAGAGCAATCAAAAATTTTCTGGAAGTAAGTGAGGATAATAGCACAACATACCAAAACTTATGGGATGCAGCAAAAGCAGTGTTAAGAGGAAAGTTTATATCAATAGGTGCCTACATCAAGTAATTGGAAAGGCACAATTGATGAGCTTTCAATACATCACAAGGAGCTAGAAAATCTGCAGAAAACTAGACCCAAATCTAGTAGGAGAAGGAAAATAATTAAAAATCAGAGAAGAAATCAACAGGATTGAATCCAAAAAAAATTACAAAAAATCAGCCAAACAAGGAGGTGGTTTTTTGAAAAAATAAACAAAATTGACACTCCATTGGCCCAAGTAACTAAAAAAAGAAGAGAAAAGACCCAAATTAATAATATCAAAGACGAAAAAGGAATCGTAACAACAGACACCACAGAAATCAAAAGAATCATCAGAAATTACTACAAGGACTTGTATGCCAGCAAACAGGAAAACCTATCAGAAATGGATAGATTACTGAACACATGCAACCCACCTAAATTGAACCAGGAAGACACAGAAAACCTAAACAGACCGATAACTGAGTCCGAAATTGAAGCAGTAATAAAGGCCCTTAAAACAAAGCAAAGCCCAGGACCAGATGTATTCAATGCTGAATTCCACCAGACATTTAAAGAAGAAGAACTAACTCCAATTCTTCTCAAACTATTCAGAACAATTGAAAAAGAGGGAATCCTCCCAAATTCTTTCTATGAAGCCAGCATCACCTTAATTCCTAAGCCGGAAAAAGATGCAGCATCAAAAGAAAATTACAGACCAATATCCCTGATGAACATAGATGCAAAAATCCTCAATAAAATTCAGGCCAATAGAATAAAACAACACATCAAAAAGATCATCCATCCAGACTAAGTGAGATTGGTTCAGTGTTTGCAAAACAATCAATGTGATACACCACATTAACAGACTGCAGAAGAAAAACCATGTGATTATCTCAGTAGATGCAAAGAAAGCATTTGATAAAATACAACAGCCTTTCATGATGAAAACCCTAAGCACACTGGGTATAAAAGGAACATTCTTCAACACAATCAAAACAATTTATGATAAACCCACTGCCAACATCCTATTGAATGGGGAAAAGTTGGAAGCATTTCCATTGAGATCTGGTACTAGACAGGGGGACACACTCTCACCACTGCTATTCAATATAGTTCTGGAAGTCTTAGCCAGAGCTATTAGGCAAGAAAAAGAAATTAAAGGGATACAAATTGGGAAGGAAGAAGTCAAACTATCCCTCTTTGCAGATGATGTGATTCTTTATTTAGGGGACCCAAAGAACTCTACTAAGAGGCTATTGGAACTCATAGAAGAGCTTTGCAAAGTAGTAGGATATAAAATCAATGCACAAAAATCAACAGCCTTTGTATACACAGGCAATGCCATGGCTGAGGAAGAACTTCTAAGATCAATCCCATTCACAATAGCTACAAAAACAATCAAATACCTAGGAATAAACTTAACCAAGGACAGTAAAGATCTCTACAATGAAAATGACAAAACCATAAAGAAAGAAATAGAAGAGGATACCAAAAAATGAAAACAATCTTCCATGCTCATGGATTGGAAGAATCAGCATCATCAAAATGTCCATTCTCCCAAAAGCAATTTACAGATTCAATAAAATACCAATCAAAATACCAAAGGCATTCTTCTCAGATCTGGAAAAAATGATGCTGAAATTCATATGGAGACACAGGAGACCTGGAATAGCTAAAGCAATCTTGTACAACAAAAACAGAGCCGGAGGCATCACAATACCAGATTTCAGGACACACTACAGGGCAGTAGTTATCAAAACAGCATGGTACTGGTACAGAAACAGATGGACAGACCAATGGAACAGAATAGAAACACCAGAAATCAATCCAAACATCTACAGCCAACTTATATTTGATCAAGGATCCAAAACCAATCCCTAGAGTAAGGACAGTCTATTAAATAAATGGTGCTGGGAAAACTAGATTTCCATGTGCAGAATCATGAATTAAGATCCCTACCTTTCACCTTACACAAAAATTCACTCAACATGGATTTAAGACTTAAATCTAAGACCTGACACTATCAAATTATCAGAGAGCAATGGTGGTTGGCACCGCGGCTCAATAGTCTAATCCTCCACCTTGCGGCACAAGCACACCGGGTTCTAGGCCCGGTCGGGGCAATGATTCTGTCCCGGTTGCCCATATACCAGGCCAAATCTCTGCTGTGGCCTGGGAGTGCAGTGCAGGATGGCCCACGTGCTTGGGCCCTGCACCCCATTGGAGACCAGGAGAAGCACCTGGCTCCTGCCATCAGATCAGCATGGTGCGCCAGCTGCAGCGCACCAGCCATGGCGACCATTGGAGGGTGAAGCAACCCAAAGGAAGACCTTTCTCTCTGTCTCTCTCTCTCTCACTGTCCACTCTGCCTGTCAAAAAAAAGAGAGAGAACAATGGTGAAATCCTGCAAGATATAGGTACTGGCAAAGACTTCTTGGAAAAGACCCCAGAAGCACAGGCACTCAAAGCCAAAATTAACTAATGGGATTGTATCAAATTGAGAAGTGTCTGTACTGCAAAAGAAACAGTCAGGAAAGTGAATAGGAAACCGACAGAATGGGAAAAAACATTTACAAACTATGCAACAGATAAATGGTTGATAACCAGAATCTACAAAGAGATCAAGAACTCTACAACATCAAAACAAACAACCCGCTCAAGAGATGGGCCATGGACCTCAATAGACATTTTTCAAAACAGGAAATCCAAATGGCCAACAGACACATGAGAAAATGTTCAAGATCGCTAGCAATCAGGGAAATGCAAATCAAAACCACAATGAGGTTTCACCTCTCCACAATTAGAATGGCTCACATGCAGAAATCTACCAACAATAGATGCTGGAGAGGATGTGAAGAAAAAGGGACATTAACCAACTGTTGGTGGGAATTAAAACTGGTTAAGCCACTATGGAAATCAGTCTGGAGATTCCTCAGAAACCTGAACATAACCCTACCATTCAACCCAGCCATCCCACTCCTTGGAATTTACCCAAAGGAAATTAATTTGGCAAAAAAAAAAAAGCTGTCTGCACATTAATGTTTATTGCAACTCAGTTCACAATAGCTAAGACCTGGAACCAACCCAAATGCCCATCAAGAGTAGACTGGATAAAGGAATTATGGGATATGTACTCTATAGAATATTATACAGCATTCAAAAACAATGAAATCCAGTCCTTTGCAACAAAATGGAGAAATCTGGAAAACATCATGCTGAGTGAATTAAGCCAGTCACAAAGAGACAAATATCATTTGTTTTCCCTGATCGGCGACAACTAACTGAGCACCAAATGGGAAGCCTGTTGAAGTGAAATGGAAACTATGAGAATCAGTGACTTGATCAGCTCTTCTGCTGACTGTTGTAGTACAATTTAATACTTTATCCATTTAGTATTTGTTTATATTCTAGTACTATTGTTTGAACTCTGTAATTAACACACAATTATTTTTAGGTGTTTAAATATTAACTGAAAAGTGATCCTTGTTAAATATAAGAGTGGGAATAAGAGAGGGAGGAGATGTACAATTTGGGACATGCTCAATCGGACCTGTCCCAAATGATGGAGTTAAAATCATTCCAGAGGATTCCAATACAATCCCATCAAGGTGGCATGTACCAATGCCATCTCACTAGTCCAAGTGATCAATTTCCGTACACAATTGTTCACACTGATAGGTCTAAGAGTCAAAGGGATTGCACAAACAAGACTAGTGTCTGCTAATACTAACTGATAGAATCAAAAAGGGAGAGAATGATCCAACATGGGAAGCAGGATACATAGCAGACTCATAGAATGGCAGATGTCCTAAATAGCACTCTGGCCTCAGAATCATCCCTTAAGGCATTCGGATATGGCTCAAGAGCCCATGAGAGTATTTTAGGCATGGAAAGCCAAGACACTCTGAAAAAAAAAAAAAAAGAAGACCTAAATGAAAGATCTCTGTGAGTGAGATCCCAGTGAAAAGAACGGGGCCATCAAAGAAGGAGGTACCTTTCTCTGAAGGGAGGAGAGAACTTCCACTTTGACTATGACCCTGTCAGAATAAGATCCAAGTCGGTGAACTCAAAAGGCTTCCATAGCCTTGGCAATTCATGACTAGAGCCTAGGGAGATTACCGACACCATAAACAAGAGTGTCAAATGGTTAAGTCAACATCAGGAGTCACTGTGTACTTGCGTCTCATGTGGGATCTGTCCTTAATGTGTTGTCCAATGTGAAGTAATGCTATTACTAGTACTGAAACAGTATTTTACACTTTGTGTTTCTGTGTGGGTGCAAACTGATGAAATCTTTACTTAGTTTATACCGAATCAATGTGTTTATAAAGATAATTGAAAATGAAAAAAAAAAAAACTTGGTGTTAAATTGGAAATTGCATAGAAAATTAATCAATTTTTAAGAAAACATCATGTATGATCTCTGTTCATAATGTGTTGTACATTGTGAATTAATACTATAACTAGTACTCCAACAGTATTTTTCACTTTGTGTTGCTATGTGAGGGCAAACTGTTGAAATCTTTACTTACTATATACTAAGCTGATCTTCTGTATATAAAGAGAATTGAAAATGAATCTTGATGTGAATGGAAGGGCAGAGGGAGTGGGAAAGGGGAGGGTTTGTTGTGGGTGGGAGGGAAGTTATGGGGGGGAGCCATTGTAATCCATAAGCTGGTGGAAATTTATTTTTGTTAAATAAAAGCTTTTAAAAAAGATTCATTTTAATTATATTTATATACAGAAGGTCAACTTAGTATATACCAAGGAAAGATTTCAAAGATTGCACCTGCACAGACACACAAGGTGTAAAGTATTGTTTGAATACTAGTTTTACCATTAATTCACATAGTACAAAACATTAAGAACAGAGATCTTACATGGGAAATAAGTGCAGGGTGACTCCTGTTGTTGATTTAACAATTGGCACTCTTACTTATGATGTCAGTTATCACTCGAGGCTCTTGTCATGAGCTGCCATGGCTATGGAAATCTCTTGAGTTCACAAATTCTGATCTTATTTAGACAAGGCCATAATCAAACTGGAAGATTCCTCCTCCCTTCAAAGAAAGGTACCTACTTTTTGGATGGTCCCTTCTTTCCACAGAAATATCACTCACAGAGAGGTTCCTTTAGGTCATTTTTTGCTACAGTGTCTTGGCTTTCCATACCTGAGAAACTCTCACCAGCTTCGTAGCCAATCTGAATGCCTTAAGGGCTGATACTGAGGCCAAGTGCTATTTAGGGCATTTGTGATTCAATGAGTCTGCTGTGTATCCTGCTTCCCATGTTGGATCATCCTCTCTGTTTAGATTTTTTCAATTATTATTAGCAGGCACTGATTTTATTTATGTGATCCCTTTGACAATTAATCCAATCTTTATGATCAATTATGATATTAAACTGATCATTTTGACTAGTAAGATGGCATTGGTACCTGCCAACTTAATGGGATTTGGAGCCCCATGTCATGTTTCTAGCTCTGCCATTAGGGGTAAGTCTGAGGGAGCATGTGCCAAACTGCACCTCTCCTCCCTCTCTTATTCCCACTCTTATTTTTGACAAGGATCAATTTTCAGTTGAATATAAACACCTGAGAATAATTGTATGTTAATTAAATAGTTCAATCACTGGTATTAAGAAGAAAAAGGAAATAGGCAACTCCACGCAGGTGCCTCTGATTCCCTTGGTGATGTTGGCATGCTTAATGCTGGGAGAACAGCCCTGGAGTTTCCTCCAGCACGAAGGCTGTGTTTGCTGCTTCAGCTTTTACATTCCCAGTGACTTAACACAGAGAACTGCAAGGAATGTGCTCAGCCAGTTAAGTTTAGTAAAATAGCAAAAGTGGTTCTAAAAGCAGGAGGTGACTAAACATCGAGGAAGGAGATCAGGTCACTTTTCAGAACAGGAGTTTTCATAATATCCAAATGGTGAAAACAACCCAAATGCCCATGAACATGTAAGAAACAAAATGGGCCAGCTCCGTGGCTCACTAGGCAAATCCTCTGCCTGTGGAGCCAGTATTCTGGGTTCTAGTACTGGTTGCTCCTCTTCCAGTCCAGCTCTCTGCTATGGCGTGGGAGGGCAGTGGAGGATGGCCCAAGTGCTTGGGCCCTACACCTGCATGGGAGACCAGAAGGAAGCATCTGGCTCCTGCGTTTGGATGAGCGCAAAGCTGGACATAGAGGTCATTTGGGGGGTGAACAAACAGAAGGAAGGCCTATCTCCCTGTCTCTCTCTCTCTCACTGTCTAACTCTGCCTGTCAAAAGAGAGAGAGAGAGAGAGAGAGAGAGAGAGAGAATGAATGTACTCAGTCCTCATAATGGGACAGTACTCAGCCATACAGGGCATGAAATTCTCACACAGGCTACCACATAGATGAGTCCTGGAAACACAGCAAGCCAAAGAAGGCAGGGGAAAGCAGAATGGGGAGCAACTACTGCAGCCACAGGGCTCCTTTCTGGGGTGATGAAAGAGTTCTAGAGCTAGATAATGGGGGCCAGCTCTGTGGCACAGTGGGTTAAGTCCCCGCCTGTGACACTGGCATCCAATATGGGTGCTGGTTAGAGTCTCAGCTGCTCCACGTCCAATCCAGCTTCCTGCTGATACACCTGGGAAAGCAGCAGAAGATGGCCCTGCCGCCCATGTAGCAGACCTAGAACACACCGTTATGGCCATTTGGGGAATAAACCAGCAGATGGAAGATCTTTTTCTCTCTCTGTCTCTTCGTCCCTCCCTCTCTCTCTCTGTCTCTCTCTCTCTCTCTCTCTCTCTCTCTCTAACTCTGCCTTTCAAGTAATTAATAAATCTGAAAAAAGTAAAATTAGGGAGCCAAGTTTTGGTGCACAACTAGCATCCCATATGAGTGCCTGTTCAAGTCCCAGCTGCTCCACTTCCAATCCAGTTCCCTGCTAATGTGCCTGGGAAAGCAGTGGGAGATGGTCCAAGTACTTGGGCCCCTGTACCCATGTGGGAGATCCAAGTGGAGTTTCAGGTTCCTGGCTTCAGCCTGGCCCAGCCCTGGCTGTTGCAGCCAACTGGGGCATGAACCAATCAAGGAAAGATTGCTCTATCTGTCTGTCTCTCTTTTTCCTCTGTAACATGGACTTTCAGATACATAACTTTTTTTTAATAAAATAAAGGGACCGGCATGGGGGAGTAGCAGATAAAGTCAATGCCTGCATCACCAGCATCCTGTATGACTGCTTACTTAACTCCCAGCTACTCTACTTCCAATCCAGCTCCCTGTTAATGGCTTGAGAACGCAATGGAGGATGCCCCAAGTGCTTGGGTTCCTGAACCCATGTGGGAGACCTGGAAGAAGCTCTGTGTTCAGCCTGGCCCAACTCTCACCATTGCAGCCATCTAGGGAATGTACTAGCAAATGGAAGATTTCTCTCTCTCTAACTGATTTGCAAATAGATAATCTTTAAAATAAAATACCTAGATAATGATGATTCACAACTTAGAGAGTATACTAGAAATCACTGAATTACATACTTTCGAAAGGGTAAATTTTATAGTATGTGAATTTTATCTCCGTAAAGCTGCTATTTGAAAAGTGATGTGTAGGACCGGCATCATGGAGTAGCGAAAAAAGCAGCTCGATACTAATGGCCAAGAGTTTGGGCCCCTGCATCCAATGGGAAGACCTGGAAGAAGCACCTGGCTCCTTGTTTCCATCTGACCCAGCCCTGGTCACTTCTGGCATCTGCGAAGTGAAACAGCAGATAAAAAGATCTCTTTGTGGCTCTCCCTCTCTCTCTCTCTCTATAGCTCTGCCTTTCAAATAAGAATATCCTTTTTAATGAAAATTTAAAATGATGTGAGATGTGCCTAGGAAAGCAGCACAAGATAGCCCAAGTGCTTGGGTCCCTGCACCCATGTAGGAAATCCAGATGGGAGTCCAGGCAGCTGAATTTGTCTTGGCCCAGTCCTGGCTGTTGAAGCCTTCAGGGAGCGAACCAGCACATGAAAGATCTTTCTCTCACTGTGATGAAACAAACACATATACTTCTCAGCCATTCTAGGTTCTTGTTACCCCTGCCTTCTTTCAAGAGACCAGTTCAGTCTCACGCATTCTCCCCCAGGTTTGAAGGCCAGTGGGCCAAACTTGGAGAATCAGTATGGAGAAGCTCGTCTCTGCCTACTGCCCCCCATCCCCAGCCCTAGCCCACCTAAGATACAAAATGGCCAGGCCTGCTGGGGTCTGGGCCTTTGCTACGTGTTGGGTCTGTGTACTCAATGGCAGTTGGTTGACCTCTGTGAGTTTAGTTTCTTTGAGTAAATTTGGTCTGGCTGCAAGTTCGTATTCTGTCTCCTCTTTGTTCTTTGTTCGTTTCCTAACACTCTGTCTCTCCCCATCCCGACCCCATCACTCTGCCTTCCAAATAAATAAACAAAAAGATTGAGAAAACTTCTATAATGCAAAGTTAAAATGCACACGTATGCTACGACCCCATGGAGCTCTGAACTTTAAGTAAGCTTCAAAAGTTGGAAAACTTTGGAGGTTGCTCCCCTCTTGCAAGCACTAAATCCCTAATGGCAAGTGTAGGGAGGTAAGATGGCAGGCAGGGAGAACACCTGGGTCACTACACCAGCCCCCGATGTAGGATACCAGAATCACTCGCTGTCACACAGACGCACTAGGAGAGTACCTTCGATCAGGTTGACAGGGTGAGGCTTGGTATCTCACCAGAAAATCAAGAGAAAAACACGGAGGATCAGAGCTCTGCTCATCTTTGCTGAGGTCTGTCCACTATCAAGGAGAAAATGAACTGCTGAAGAGCCTGCCCACCAAATAGCCTTATCTCCAGGATACAGTAGAACCCAGAGGTCTGTGAGGTCACACCCAGAGGGTGGGGCAGGGGTGGGGCTATCTGCAGAGGAGGGGGAGGGCATGTCCATGGACAGGGACAGAGGGGAACAAAGCAGTGGCAAGATATATATTTAAGATTTTATTCATATATTTGAGAGGAAGAGATAGAGAGAGAGAGACAGAGAGCTTCCACCTGCTGGTTCACTCCCCAAGTGGCCGAAACAGACAGAGATGGACCAATCTGAACACTGGAGCTTCTTCTGTGTCTCCCCCATGGGTGCAGGTGTCCATTGCTCTACCCAGGCACAATAACAGGAAGCCAGATCGGAAGTAGAGCAGCCAGGACTCAAAGTGATGCCTGTACATGGGATGCCAGCACCACAGGTGGAAGCTTAACCTATTACACCATAGTGCTGACCCCACAGTGGCAAACTATTAACCAGGACTCTTCAGAAGTGAGGGACAAAAACTCAACCCAATCAGCTTAAGACAACTGGATGTAGCTAGAGTAACCAGAAAAACTGTATGATTAACCAAGATGCCACATTAAGTGTTGTTACCGGGAGACTGGTGCTGTGGGGTAGTGAGCTAAGCCCACACCTGTAGGACAGGCATCCTATACGGGTGCCGGTTTGAGACCCAGCTGCTCCACTTCTGATCCAGCTCTCTGCTATGGCCTGGAAAAGCAGTGGAAGTTGGACCAACTCCTTGGGCCCCTCTACCCACGTGCAAGAAGCAAAGGAAGCTCCCACTTCAGATGAGCTCAGCTCTGGCCACTGGGGACATTTGGGATGTGAACCAGTGGATAGAAGGCCTCTCTAGCTCTAAGCCTCTCTGTAACTCTGTCTTTCAAACAAATAAAAGAGATCTTTTAAAAACAAAAAAAAATATTCTGGGTCAATAGTCAGCTTCATTATTTCAATTGGGAAAATGGTTTCATGAGTGTATTCATATATCAAAACTCATAAAATTGTCCTTTTCAAAGAAGACTTATTGGAGCCTGTGCTGTGGTGTAGCAGGTAAAACCGGCACCTGAACACTGGCATCCCATATGGGTGCCGGTTCAAGTCTCAGCTGCTCCACTTCTGATCCAGTTCCCTGCTAAAGGCCTGAAAGAAGTAGCAGAGGATGGCTCAAGTGCTTAGGCCCCTACACCCACATGGGAGACCTAGAAGAAACTCCTGGCTCCTGGCTTTGGATTGTCCCAGCTTCAGCTGTTGAGGTCATTTGGGGAGTAAACTATCCTATTGAAGCTCTCGCTCTCTCTCTCTCTTCCTCTCTCTCATTTTCTCTCTCTGTAACTTTGCCTTTCAAATAAATCTAATTAAAAAAAAACAAAGACATCCCAAATGGCCACAATGGCCAGGGCTGTGCCAGGCCAAAGCCAGGAGCCTGGAACTCCATCTGGGTCTCCCACATGCGGCCATGTGTGCAGGCGCCCAAGCACTCAGGCCATCTTTCACTGCTTTCCCAGGTGCTTTAGCAGGGAGCTGGATCAGCAGTGGAGCAGCTCATACGGGATGCTGCTGTGGCGGCAGCAGCTTATCCTATCTCACCACAATGCCAGCCCCAAATTATAATCTTTTTATACATGCAGTTATCACGTCATTCATATCTCAATAAAGCTGTGAGATAATGCAGTGCATCAAGTGGTCCTATTTTCCTTCCTATGAGTGATACCAAGATCAAACAACATGGTAGAATTCTGATTTGAAGATGACATATGAAGTGCAAGTATCTGTGTCTTCAGTTACCCAATCTTCCACCCTACTTGAAGGGAATAGAAAAGAAAGGAATCTAAGGGCAGGCATTTGACATCGCCATTGAAATGCCACTTGGGACACCCACACCACACATCAGTGCCTGGGTTTGAGTCCCAGCTCCACTCCCAGCTCCAGTTTCCTGCTAATGTATGCCCTGGGGAGGCAGCAAATGATGGCTCAAGTCCTGAGGCCCTGCTGCCCACATGGAAAACCAACCCAGACAGACTCATTGGTTCCTGGCTTCAGCCTGGCCCATCCCTGGCTGTTGTAGCCATCTGGGGAAGGAACCAGCAGGTGGAAGATTGATAGATCTCTCTCTCTGTCTCTCTCTCTCTGCTTCTCCTCTCTCTGTGTAACTCTGACTTTCAAATAAATAAAATCAATTTAAAAAAAAGATAAATCTCATTTACAAATGCTGTGTATGAAAAGTATACCCACGAAATCTGGATGGATGCTGTGGGGTAAAAGGGAAGCTTAAGAAATTCTATAAGCTGGTGGAGCTCTTTGCTTGTGAAACAGTGGCTAATACTTCAGAGTTACTTTTTTAATATGTGGGTACTTCAAAATGCTTGTGGAAAATAGAACTAAAGCAAAAGTTTCCTTTTGCAGCAAAACATTTGAAATCCATGCATGCTTTTTTCCTATGCTGTGGTTTTCCATGAACTTTTTGAAGACTCCTCATATTAAGTTCTCTTCCCATCTAAAGCTTTCTCCAGGAAACAGAGTTTTACTTCCCTCTGGCTTTATTTTGCTAAGCCACAGGATTAGCATTCACATCATCCCTATGCCAAGTGCATTTTCAAGGCTGTTGGCCCCAGGTGAGGGTTTGCCCACTACACGCAACAGGTGCTTTCAATAGACACGGGAAAAAGCACTGTCAGCTTCACCAGGAGTAAACAGCAATTTCTCACCTCCCCTGCCACGTGATGAATGTATTTGGACCTACAAGTTCCTGAAATGCCACCCAGATGGAAGCTGCCGAGTGGAGCGGTGCCTGCCCGGGCTACGGCACCGGCACCGGCAAGTTGATAGGTCCTTGGCAGGTAATGACAGGATCCTCCCAAACCCTGGCCCAGACTCCCATCTCTGGAGGCGCTCACTCCCCTCTGACACAGGAGGGGCTGTGATGCTGGGGCCACCACAGAACCGCCCTCTGGCTGCTAGACAGCACTTGCTGAACACACAGCTGCTGCACCTGCGAGAGTAACCTCATCCACTCATCTGTCAAGACTGGCCACCTGCCAGTCATTCAGCGGGCAGTGTCTTCTGGCTGAGCCTCTTTGGGAGCGCTGGCGGAAGCAGAACAAACCCAGAGTTCCCGACCTGGGGTAGCTCCTGCGACAAAGAGTCCACCATGTGTGGAGAGGTGCCCCTCCTGTAGGCAGGGGTGGGCAGGCACCTCTGATCCAACAGTGCCAGTCTGGGGAGGAACCAGCAGTGCTTGTTCGCTCACTCTCCCAGGAGCTCTCTCTCCCACCAGAGGCAGCCCTCAGCCTGACCCTCTTCTCAGCACCAGGGAGAACTCCCCCAAATGGGGCCGGGCTTCCTTCAGCACAAAGCTGGGGCCCAGACTTGTCTCGGCCTCAGGTCTCTGCTGAAGGTGATGGCCTGGGCCTGGCCTTAGCTGTTCTCGGGTTAAAGGTGAGATTTCCAGTACATCAGTCAGCCCCAGCCTGGAGGCACCCGAAGGGCTCTAACATCTACTGCGCAAACATCCCCATGCACGATGGCCGGAGCAGGGGGGGATGCCTCTTTGTAACAATCTCCCCAGGACAGACTCACCCTCAGCCTCAGGCAGAGATGAGAGGCCCTGAGAGGAGATCCAGGGCAACTGCAGGGCCCTGCCCTCTAGAAGGGGCAGGTGGATGCAGCTGGTCTGTGTTGCACTCTCTCTCTGCACCTGGGAGGGGCTCCCAGATGGGGGAGCCTCGGCCACTTTGAGGAACAGGGCCTTTCCGGTGGTTTCTCCCCTGGGCTTGGCTTAATTTCTAGGGACTTTGGCATTCAGAGGAGCAGCATCTAGCTTGAAAACAAAGCACTCGCTTTGCCCCCTAAGCAGCAGGAACAGCTCCCCTTGGAAACAACCAGGGATGAGTGGGCTACTTACCAAACATTTTAGCCAAACAATCATCCTCATTTTTAATGCTTGAGGAAAAATTATTGTTTGGGCCTGTGGAGAAAGTAAATTCAGCTTTGAGGAAAGTGCTTCCTGGGTCTGCCTGGATGGGGGTTCCCCTTTGTCACCCATCATCGACCCATGTGGGTGCCTGAGGATACGGACACACACACACAAAAACCATCACACGTTCAATGCCTTTTCTATCTTAACACAGTCCTTGGGCCCCTTCAATGGCATGGGAGTCCTGGAAGAAGCTCCTGGCTCCTGGCTTTGGATCGGCACAGCACCCGGCATTGCATCCATCTTGGGAGTGAACCAGCAGATGGAAGACCCCTTTCTTTCTCTCTCCCTCTCTGCCCCTGCCTCTCTGTAACTCTGTCTTTCAAATAAATAAATACATCTTAAAAAAAAAAAGAATCGATACAATGCCAGAATGATGCATCCAGTATGCTCATGAGTAAAAGATCATAAGCACTCTTTGGTTTCTTTTTTTCTTTTTCAGGCAGAGTTAGCAAGAGAGAGAGAGACAGAGAGAAAGGTCTTCCTTTCTCCATTGGTTCACCCCCGAAATGGCTGCTGCAGGCAGTGCACTACGCCAATCCGAAGCCAGGAGCCAGGTGCTTCCACCTAGGCCATGCTCCACTGCCTTCCCAGGCCACAGCAGAGAGCTGGACTGGAAGAGGAACACCACGGCGCCGGCCAAACCTTTGGGTTTTAAAATTCTCACAAGAGTGCTCAGTTCCTTCTCTTTCTATGCTATCCTGCGATGGACACTGTCACCATTTAAAGTGACATAGCTCCTGCATGAGACGTCTGAGCCCACACTCATGGCACGCTGGTACCCTGGCCTCCACGCACGTGCCTCTGATTCCTTGGGTGATGTTGGCGTGCTTAATGCTGGGAGAACAGCCCTGGAGTTTCCTCCAGCACGAAGGCTGTGTTTGCTGCTTCAGCTTTTACATTCCCAGTGACTTAACACAGAGAACTGCAAGGAATGTGCTCAGCCAGTTAAGTTTAGTAAAATAGCAAAAGTGGTTCTACAAGCAGGAGGTGACTAAACATCAAGGAAGGAGATCCAGGTCACTTTTCAGAACTGGAGTTTTCATAATATCCAAATGGTGAAAACAACCCAAATGCCCATACACATGTAAGAAACAAAATGGGCCAGCTCCGTGGCTCACTAGGTTAATCCTCTGCCTGTGGAGCCAGTATTCTGGGTTCTAGTCCCGGTGGGGCACCGGTTCTGTCCCGGTTGCTCCTCTTCTAGTCCAGAACTCTGCTATGGCCTGGGAGGACATTGGAGGATGGCCCAAGTGCTTGGGCCCTACACCTGCATGGGAAACCAGGAGGAAGCACCTGGCTCCTGGCTTTGGATGAGCCCAAAGGGGGCCATAGCGGCCATTTCGGGGGTGAACCAACAGAAGGAAGGCCTTTCTCCCTGTCTCTCTCTCATTGTATAATCTGCCTGTCAAGTGAGAGAGAGAGAGAGAGAGAGAGAGAGAATGAATGTAGTCTGTCCTCACATTGGGACAATACTCAGCCGTAAAGGCATGAAGTTCTCACACAGGCTACCACATAGATGAGTCCTGGAAACACAGCAAGCCAAAGAAGGCAGGGGAAAGCAGAATGGGGAGCAACTACTGCAGCCACAGGGCTACTTTCTGGGGTGATGAAAGAGTTCTAGAGCTAGATAATGGGGGCCGGCTCTGTGGCACAGTGGGTTAAGTCCCCGCCTGTGACACTGGCATCCCATATGGGTGCTGGTTAGAGTCTCAGCTGTTCCACTTCCAATCCAGCTTCCTGCTGATGCACCTGGGAAAGCAGCAGAAGATGGCCCTGCCACCCATGTGGGAGACCCAGACCACACCATTGCGGCAATTTGGGGAATAAAACAGCAAATGGAAGATCTTTTTCTCTCCTTGTCTCTTCCTCCCTCCCTCTCTTTTTCTCTCTCTCTAACTCTGACTTTCAAGTAAAAAATAAATCTGAAAAAAATTAAAATTAGGGAACCAAGTTGTGGTGCACCACTAGCATCCCATATGAGTGCCTGTTCAAGTCCCAGCTGCTCCACTTCCAATCCAGTTCCCTGCTAATGCGCCTGGGAAAGCAGTGGGAGATGGTCCAAGCACTTGGGCCCCTGTACCCATGTGGGAGACCCAAGTGGAGTTTCAGGTTCCTGGCTTCAGCCTGGCCCAGCCCTGGCTGCTGCAGGCAACCTGGGCATGAACCAATCAAGGAAAGATTGCTCTATCTGTCTGTCTCTCTTTGTCCTTGGAATTCTGTCTTTCAGATACATAACTATTTTTTTAAAATAAAATAAAGGGACCGGCATTGTGGTGTAGCAGATAAAGTCACTGCCTGCATCACCAGCATCCCGTATGACTGCTTACTTAAGCCCCAGCTGCTCTACATCCAATCCAGCTCCCTATTAACGGCTTAAGAAAGCAATGGAGGATGGCCCAAGTGCTTGGGTTCCTGAACCCATGTGGGAGACCTGGAAGAAGCTCTGGGTTCAGCCTGGCCCAACTCTCACCATTGCAGCCATCTAGGGAATGAACCAGCAAATGGAAGATCTCTCTCTCTGTAACTGATTTGCAAATAAATAATCTTTAAAATAAAATACCTAGATAATGATGATTCACAACTTAGAGAGTATACTAGAAATCACTGAATTACATATTTTCAAAAGGGTAAATTTTATAGTATGTGAATTTTATCTCCATAAAGCTGCTATTTGAAAAGTGATGTGTAGGACCGGCATATTGGTGTAGCGAATAAAGCCAGCTCCATACTAATGGCCAAGAGTTTGGGCCCCTGCATCCAATGGGAAGACCTGGAAGAAGCTCCTGGCTCCTTGTTTCCATCTGACCCAGCCCTGGTCATTTCGGCCATCTACCAAGCGAAACAGCAGATAAAATGAACTCTCTGTGGCTCTCCCTCACTCTCTCTATATAGCTCTGCCTTTCAAATAAGAATATCGTTTTTAAAGAAAATTTAAAATGATGTGAGATATGCCTAGGAAAGTAGAAAAAGATGGCCCAAGTGCTTGGGTCCCTGCACCCATAAAGGAAATATAGATGGGTGTCCAGGCAGCTGACTTTGGCTTGGCCCAGCCCTGGCTGTTGAAGCCTTCGGGGAGCAAACCAGCACATGAAAGATCTTTCTCTCCCTGTGATGGAACAAGGACATATACTTCTCAGCCATTCTAGGTTCTTGTTACCCCTGCCTTCTTTCAAGAGACCAGTTCAGTCTCACCCCCTGCATTCTCCCCCAATTTGAAGGCCAGTGCGCCAAACTTGGAAAATCAGTATGGAGAAGCTCATCTCTGCTTACTGCCCCCCATCCCCAGCCCTAGCCCACCTAAATTACAAAATGTCCAGGCATGCTGGGGTCTGGCCCTTTGCTATGTGTTGGGTCTGTGTACTCAATGGCATTTGGCTGACCTCTGTGAGTTTATTTTCTTTGAGTAAATGTGGTCTGGCTGCAAGTTCCTATTCTGTCTCCTCTTTGTTCTTTGCCTTTTTCTAACACTCTGTCTCTCCCCACCCCCACCCCATCACTCTGCCTTCCAAATAAACAAAAAGATTGAGAAAACTTCTATAATCAAAAGTTAAAATGCACACGTATGCTACGACCCCATGGAGCTCTGAACTTTAAGTAAGCTTCAAAAGTTGGAAAACTTTTGATGTTACTCCCCTCTTGCAAGCACTAAATCCCTAATGGCAAGTGTAGGGAGGTAAGATGACAGGCAGGGAGAACGCCTGGCCCACCACACCAGCCCCCAATGTAGGCTCCCAGAATCGCTCACTGTCACACAGACGCACTGGGACAGTACCTTCGATCAGGTTGATAGGGTGAGGCTTGGTATGTCACCAGAAAACCAAGAGGAAAACACAGAGGATCAGAGCTCTGCTTATCTTCGCTGAGGTCTGTCCACTATCAAGGACAAAATGAACTGCTGAAGAGCCTGCCCACTCAATAGCCTTAGCTCCAGGATACAGTAGAACCCAGAGGTCTGTGAGGTCACACCAAGAGGGCGGGGCAGGGTTGGGGCTATCTGCAGAGGAGGGGGAGGGCATGTCCATGGACAGGGACAGAGGGGAACTAAGCAGTGGCAAGATATATATTTAAGATTTTATTCATATATTTGAGAAGCAGAGTTAGAGAGAGAGAGACAGAGAGAGAGCGCATCCATCTGCTGGGTCACTCCCCAAGTGGCCGAAACAGACAGAGTTGGGCCAATCTGAAGCGTGGAGCTTCTTCTCGGTCTCCCCCATGGGTGCAGGGGACCATCGCTCTACCCAGGCACATGAGCAGGAAGCCAGATCTGAAGTAGAGCTTTCAGGACTCAATCTGATGCCTGTACATGGGATGCCAGCACCACAGGTGGAAGCTGAACCTATTACACCATAGCGCTGGCCCCACAGTGGCAAACTATTAACCAGGAATCTTCAGAAGTGAGGGACAAAAACTCAACCCAATCAGCTTAAGACAACTGGATATAACTAGAGTAACCAGAAAACTGTATGATTAACCAAGATGCCACGTTAATTGTTGTTACTGGGGGGCTGGTGCTGTGGGGTAGTGAGCTAAGCCCTCACCTGCAGCACAGGCATCCCATAAGGGTGCCGGTTTTAGACCCAGCTGCTCCACTTCTGATCCAGCTCTCTGCTATGGCCTGGGAAAGCAGTAGAAGTTGGCCCAAGTCCTTGGGCCCCTGCTCACATAGGAGACCCAGAAGAAGCTCCTGGCTCTTGGCTTCGGATCAGTGCAGCTCTGGCCATTGTGGCCATGTGGAGAGTAAACCAGCAAATGGAAAACTCTCTCTCTCTCTCTCTCTGTCTCTCTCTCTTCCTCTCTGTGTGTCTTCTTTCCTCTCTGTCACTCTTTCAGATAAATAAATAAATCTTTAAGAAATAGAAAGTCCTGAGATAAATTCCTACATGTAAGGTCAATTAACTAGAAGAGGTGGCAAGGTAATTCAATGAAGAAAGGACATTCTTTTAAACAAGAAATATTGAAATATTTTGGAGCCACCTTGGGCCCTGCACCCGAATGGGAGACCAGGAGGAAGCTTTAGATCGGCGCAGCGCCGGCTGTAGTGGCCATTTGGAGGGTGAACCAACTGAAGGAAGACCTTTCTCTCTGTCTCTCTCTCTCTCAAACTCTGCTTGTCAAAAAAAAAATAATTTGGAGCCAGTGCAATAAGCAAAAATTGGGAACAACCCAAATATCCACAAAAGGTGAAATAGACTGAAGGAATATTAAAACTAAGCAGGACCCACCCCCCTTTCTCTTCTGACCCTTGCCAGATTGACTTTTGACCTATTTTCTGGATTCCTGACTCAAGGAGTTGTTGAGGCTTGTCTTTGCTGAATAGACATGGTGATGCTGGTGCAGGAAGAGATAACACCAGAATGTGGCCTTGTCCAAAACCTATACAAACATGTTCACCTTGACAGGCACCCAGCTGATGAACTTAGGGTTTTATTTAACCTTAGGAAATGTATGGTGAAAGTGACCCTTACCTGTTGTAAATCTTGCTAATAGCTGATGTTATCTGTACCTTGCACCTGTGCTTACGGGATTCCCCTGTTCCCTGGGTTCCCATGTGAAATATGTTCTACAGATTCTTCAAAGCTTTTGTGTAACTATGAAAAGCTGATGTGATTTTTACTCAGGGTCGCTTGCTCACATTTGTGACGCTGCGACCCCAGCATGCTGGTCAATAAAACACTCTACTTCCGTTTTGCATAAGAGACTGCCTCTTGGTGTATTCTTTACTCTGCCACGGCCATAACATTTGGTTGCCTCAGCGAGATTTTCAGTGCCAGTCCAGGAGTGAGTAGAACTAACGGACAACTCTTTGAAGAGTATTGTAGGTAAGGAGGACCGGTCGACACTGTAGAGGAAAAGCGCTTAGGGGATTTCAGTGGGGTGTTGCAGGCAGTGATCAGCAGAGGTGCTAGGCGAATATGCTGCATCTTCTCAAAGGATGCCTGGAGAATTTCGGGGGACTGTGGATGCTCAGTGAAACCCCCTCTGATTTTAGTTTCTTGAACTCCACTAGGGAAATTGTTAGGGAAATTATGGGACAGACCGCCACAACTCCTTTGGCCTTAACTCTGGCGCATTGGCCAGAGATCTGAGCTAGGGGAAACAATTTATCTCTGGTAGTGAAAAATTGTAAGTGGCAGACTTACTGTTCCTCTGGCTGGTCAGGGCTTGGCGTAGGCTGGCTGGAGGGAGGAACTTTCTATCCTCCCTTAGTGCACCAAGTTCAGGAATATGTCTTTCACCCTGGGAAACATGGACATCCTGACCAAGAATCTTACATACTTGTATTACAAGATCTTTGTGAAAATCCGCCGGCCTGGGTTAAGTCTTTCCAGTTTCCCACAGGTGCAGCAGAAGTGAAGAAAAGGAAAAGAGATCACCACCTGTGCTCCCCGAATCCCAGGCCAATCCATTGACTATGGATTTCTCGCCTCCATACCCACAGGCTTTCCCACGTGATCCCGCTTTCTCGCTGATTGCGCCATCTCCCCAACCACTGCCAACACCTTCCTTTTCCCCTTTCCATTACTAACCTCTTCTTCCCCCCAGGTTGTCTCTTCAATGACCAAAGAGGTGGGACAATCACCGGAGAATCAACTACAGCGGCTTGCTATTTCCACCCCGGCAGTACCTTGGCCTTCAGCACCCCCAGTGTTGGAGCAGGAGAAAGAGGGGATGGACTGGGCGGGAGGGCCGGCCCAGGGAACGCAGAGTAGAAAGGGGCAGCCAACCCCTGACACAGCTATCGCCCTGCCCTTGCAACCCACAGACAGGGTGATAGATGATGGGCACGGGGGAGATATGCAGGTGTTACAGTACTGGCCATTCTCATCATCTGATTTATAGAATTGGAAATATAATAATCCTCCTTTTTCTGTTGACCCTGGGTGTTTGACGGGCTTGGTAGAATCCCTAATGTTTTCTCATCAACCTACATGGGACGATTGTCAGCAGTTGTTAAACACTCTTTTTACAACCGAGGAGCGTCACCGGATACTCATTGAAGCTCGAAAAAATGTGCGCGGACAGGATGGCAGGCCAACTCCATTAGAGAACATAATTGATGAAGTGTTCCCCCTGCAGTGCCCTAAATGGGATCCTAACAGTCGCGAAGGTAGGAGGCATCTGTCCACTTATCACCAGGTTCTTGCTACGGGCCTCCGAGCAGCAACCAGGAAGCCCACTAATTAGGCTAAGGTAAGGGAAGTTATCCAGGGACCGAAGGAGATACCCTTCATGTTCCTGGAACGGTTAATGGAGGCTTACAGGAGATATACCCATTTGATCCAGAGTCAGAAGGGCAGAAAGGGTCAGTTGCAATGGCATTAATAGGACAGTCCGCTTTGGACATCAGACACAAGTTGCAGCCCTTAGAAGGACTGCAGGAGAAGTCCCTAGGGGACCTGGTGAAGGAAGCAGAAAAAGTATACTACAAGAGAGAAATTGAAGAGGAAAGGGAGCAGAGAAGGAAAAAAGGGAGGGGAAAATGGGAGTCGGAATAAAAAAAGAAAGGGAAAAGCTGGAAAAGGTGAGGGATAAGAAACGCAGCAAGGAACTAGCTCGGATTCTTGCCACTGTCACCTGAAGCCAGAATAGGGAAGATCTGAAGGGAGGACAAACTCACAAAGGGAGAGGAGGCGATCGCAGCTGGACTCTGACCAATGTGCTTACTGCAGACAGAGGAGGCACTGGGCTAGAGATTGTCCAAGAAAGGCACAGGGAGTCCCTAAGGCAACTCCTATCAATTTTGATACACGGGAGTTGTATATTCAGTCCTAAAAGTCCCTTGGAGACCTCTATCAGATAAGCGGACTTTGGTACAGGGAGCCAATGGAAGCCAGTACAGGGCGTGGACTATGCCTTCTTTTGCTTGCGGCTCCATCCAGATAGCCAGCCAACATTTGCCTTTGAATGGCAAGACCTGGAAGAAGGGTTTTCAGGCCAGCTGACTTGGACATGCCTGCCTCAGGGTTTCAAGAATTCCCCCACTATCTTTGATGAGGCACTGCACCAGGACCTCCGGACATTGGACCTTTCACGGCGAACACACTGAAGTCACTCTGCTCCAATATGTAGATGACCTGTTGCTGGCAGCCCATACCCTGAAGGATTGTGAGTATGGCACTCGCTGCCTCCTGGAAGAACTGGGGTGGCTAGGTTACTGAGACTCGGGAAAGAAGGCTCAGCTGTGTCGGAGGGAAGTGACTTTTCTGGGGTATGTCCTCCATGATGGAAAGTGTTGTTTGACTAAAGTAAGAAAGGAGGCGGTAGCCCAGATTCCGGCCCCAACTATTCATAAGCAGCTGAGAGAATTTTTAGGGACAGCTGGTTTTAGCCGATTGTGGATACCGGGATTTGCCCACATGGCAGCACCGCTATATCTCTTGCTGAAAGACTTCCAGGAGTTTGCCTGGGAGAAGGACCAACAACAGGCCTTTGACTCTATAAAGAAGGCACTGCTATCTGCCCCAGCACTCACCCTCCCGGATAGAGGTAAACCCTTAATCCTGTGTGTGGAAGAGAAAGGGAGGCTGCTAAAGGTGTATTGACTCAGACTCTGAGGCCGTGAAAGAGATGGTAGCCTACCTCTCTGGGAAACTCGATCCTGTGGCCAGAGGATGGCTGAAGTGCCTGAGGGCAATTGCAGCTGCAGCCTTGCTGGTGGAGGGTGCAGATAAGTGGACCTTAGGGCAGAGGCTGACCAGCGTAGCCCGTGCACACTCTAAAGAGCATTGTTCAGCAACCTCCAGACCACTGGTTAACAAATGCCAGAATTACACATTATCAGAGCATCCTGTTGGACAAGGACTGGATCACCTTTGGGCCTCCTACCACCTTGAATCCGGCAATGCTATTACCAGATTCAACCGAGGGCCCCATCCTACACCATTGTCCAGAGGTGCTAGCAGAAGAGAGTAGAATTCAACAGGACCTGATTGACCAACCGCTGTCTAGCCCGGAGATAACATGCTTTACAGATGGGAGCAGTCTCATGGTAAATGGTAGGAGAATAGCAGGATCAGCGGTGGTAAGCATGAATGGTGATGTCATATGGGTGTGGCAACTACCAGATGGGACTTCAGCAAAGTGTGCTGAGTTGATTGCGCTACGCACAGTCACTATCCTTTCGTGACTGCTCACATTCATGGGGCCATCTATCAATAACGGGGACTATTAACATCCAGGGTCCATAATGCTGCCAGCCCAACTGGCAATAATGCATTGTCCGGGCCACCAGAAGGGAGCTTCGGCAGTGGCAGTGGGACACAGACAGGCGGACGCCATGGCTCGGGATGCAGCTTTGGGGGAGGGCCCAATAGAGACTTTAGTAACTAAGGACATTGAATCCAGGGAAGCGGCAGAGTGGGGAGAGGATAAGCAGGAACTAGCAAGGAAGTATTTACAGCAAGTTCATCAGTTTACTCATTTGGGGGTACAGAAGCTTCAAAACCTTCTCAGGAAACAGCCGTTTTCCTTATCAGCAATGCATAACAAACAATTAGCAGAGGAGATAGTCAACCATTGTGCAGCTTGTCAGGCTATAAATGCATACCCAGCCAAAGCACCGATAGGGACTAGATTAAGGGGAAAAAGACCAGGGCAACATTGGGAAGTAGACTTCACTGAAGTGAAACCAACTCAAGGAGGTTATAGATATTTGTTAGTATTCATAGATACTTTTTCAGGATGGATAGAGGCATTCCCCACCAAAAATGAGACTGCTTTGGTAGGAGTCAAAAAAATAATAATAATAAAAATATCTTCCCGAGATTCAGCCTCCCTCAGACTATAGGATCAGACAATGGGCCTGCCTTTGTGGCACAGATTACTCAAGGCCTTTCAAAAGCTTTAAATATTAATTGGGAATTACATTATGCCTATCGGCCACAGAACTCAGGGCAAGTAAAAAAAAATAAATCAGACTCTAGAAGAAACAATATATAAACTGTCCTTAAAAACTGGCCTAAAAGACTGGATGATGCTCCTACCTTATGCCCTGTACTGCGCGCGCAACAAACCCCTCTTCTGTAATGTTTGGGTTAACTCCCTTTAACATTCTGTTTGGTATCCCACCCCCTCCTGTGCATGATATGTTGCAAAATAATGATAGCTGGACGGTTTCTTCAGTCCCTTTGATGGCAAGGCTGCAGTCCCTGACAAGTGTGCAGAAAATGTTTGGGAACAGCTAAAGGACTTATATAAACCGGGAACTGAATCTTGACCCCATCCCTCCTGAGTATGAGCTTCAGTTTACGTCAAGAGGCATCGAGCAGACACTCTGGAACCGCAGTGGAAAGGACCTTACATCATCTTGCTGACAACGCCGATGGCAGTGAAGGTCAATGGCATCAGTAACTGCATGCATGCTCCCTACCTGAAGCCGGCACCTACCACAGTGGCACCAGAGGAAGAATGGCAACTGGAAAAGACCGACAATCCGCTTAAGCTGTGTATCCATCGCATTTCTCCTTCTAACCCTGAGTGGTAGACTTGCTGGCGGGAATCCGTATGAGCCCCAGCTACTAACTTGGGAGGTGGTTTCTACTTTTATGTAAACAAAACCAAGGGTTGTTTAAAATCATGGTTTACGCGATCCCCTTGGTTAACTACCCTGTTGTCAGCAATAACTGGACCTCTGATTCTACTGCTCTTAATAGTCACCATAGGTCTGTGTGTACTAAATAAATTGGTAAAATTTATTCAAAATCAGGTAAAAAAAATATCAACCTGATAGTCATCCGGCAGCAATATGTGCCAGTAAAAAGTGTCCCAGCTAAAAATGATAAAAATCTCGGAAGTAGTAGAGTCTAACAGCAAAGCTGCTCTCTAAGATTAGAGACTTCGCAATAGAAAAAGGGGGGGATGAAGGAATATTAAAACTAAGCAGGATCCCCCCCTTTCTATTCTGACCCTTGCCAGATTGACTTTTGACCTACTTTCTGGATTCCTGACTTGGGGAGGGGTTGAGGCCTGTCTTTGCTGAATAGACATGGTGATGCTGGTGCAGGAAGAGATAACACCAGAATGTGGCCTTATCCAAAACCTATACAAACATGTTCACCTTGACAGGCACCCAGCTGATGAACTTAGGGTTTTATTTAACCTTAGGAAATGTATGGTGAAAGTGACCCTTACCTGTTGTAAATCTTGCTAATAGCTGATGTTATCTGTACCTTGCACCTGTGCTTACGGGATTCCCCTGTTCCCTGGGTTCCCATGTGAAATATGTTCTACAGATTCTTCAAAGCTTTTGTGTAACTATGAAAAGCTGATGTGATTTTTACTCAGGGACACTCGCTCACATGTGTGACACTGTGACCCCAGCATGCTGGTCAATAAAATACTCTACTTACGTTTTGCATAAGAGACTGCCTCTTGGTGTATTCTTTACTATGCCACAGCCGTAACAAGACAAGTTCTGGCATATCCATATAATGAAACATTACTGAGCAATCAACAGTAATAAAAATATTGCACAATGATATGCAACAATCAAAATAAATGAGACGAGTGAAAGAAATAAAAGAAAGTGCACAGGGCAGGGATCCATCTACATCCAGCGCTAGAAAGGACTAAAGGAAAAGTTTCCTTTTGCAGCAAAACATTTGAAATCCATGCATGCTTTTTTCCTACACTGTGTTTTTCCATGAACTTTTTGAAGACTCCTCATATTAAGTTCTCTTCCCATCTAAAGCTTTCTCCAGGAAACAGAGTTTTACTTCCCTCTGGCTTTATTTTGCTTAGCCACAGGATTAGCATTCACATCATCCCTATTCCAAGTCCATTTTCAAGGCTGTTGGCCCCGGGTGAGGGTTTGCCCACTACACACAACAGGTGCTTTCAATAGACACGGGAAAAATCACCGTCAGCTTCACCAGGAGTAAACAGCAAGTTCTCACCTCCCCCGCCACGTGATGAATGTATTTGGACCTACAAGTTCCTGAAACACCCCCCAGATGGAAGCTGCCGAGTGCAGCGGTTCCTGCCCTGGTTATGGCACCGGCACTGGCAGGTTGGTAGGTCCTTGGCGGGTAATGACCAGATCCTCCCAAACCCTGGCCCAGACTCCCATCCCCAGAGGCTCTCTCTCCTCCAACACACGAGGGCTGTGATGATGGGCCACCGCAGAACAGCCCTCTGGTTCCTAGACAGCACTTGCTGAACACACAGCTGGTGCACCTGCGAGAGTAACCTCATCCACTCATCCATCAGGGCTGGCCACCTGCTAGTCAGTCAGCGGGTAGTGCTGTCTGGCTGAGCCCTCTTTGGGAGCACTGGCTGAAGCAGGACAAACCCAGAGTTCCGGACCTGGGGCAGCTCCTGGGACAAAGAGTCTGCCATGTGTGGAGAGGTGCCTCTCCTGCAGGCAGGTTGGCCAGGCACCTCAGATCCAACAGTGCCAGCCCAGGAGAAAGCAGCAGTGCTGGCTTGCTCACTCTCCCAGGAGCTCTCTCTCCCGCCACAGGCGGCCCTCAGCCTGACCCTCCTCTCAGCACCAGGGAGAACTCCCCCAAATGGGGCCTGGCTTCCCTCGGCATACAGCTGGGGCCCAGACCTGTTTTTGCCTCAGGCCTCTGCTGAAGGCGATGGCCTAGGCCTGGCTTTAGCTGTTTTCGGGTTAAAGGAGAGACTTCTAGTACATCAGTCAGCCCCAGCATGGAGGCACCCGAAGGGCTCTAACATCCACTGCGCAAAAATAACCACGCCCGATGGGCGGGGCAGGGGGACACCTCTTTGTAACAATCTCCCCAGGACAAACTCACCCTCAGCCTCAGGCAGGCATGTGAGGCCTGGAGAGAAGGTCCAAGGTGACTGCAGGGCGCCGCCCTCTAGAAGGGGCAGGTGGATGCAGCTGGTCTGTGTTGCACTCTCTCTCTGCACCAGCGAGGGTCTCCCGCAAGCAGGAGCCTCGGCCACTGTGAGGAACAGGGCCTTTCCCGGGGTTTCTCCCTTGGGCTTGGCTTAATTTCTAGGGACTTTGGCATTCAATGGAGCAGCGTCTAGCCTGCAACAAAAGCATTTGCTTTGTCCCCTAAAAAGCGGGAACAGGTCCCCTTGGAAACAACCAGGAATGAGCAGGCTACTTAAAAATACTTTAGCCAAACCTATATCCTCATTTTTAATGCTTGAGGAAAATTTATTGGTTGGGCCTGTGGAGAAAGTAAATTCAGCTGTGAGTAAAGTGCTCCCTGGGTCTGCCTGGATGGGGGTCCCCCTTAGTCACCCGGCATCGACCCTTGTGTGTGCCTGAGTTTAGGGACACACACACACAAAAACCATCCCAGGTTCAATGCTTTATCTATCTTAACACAGTCCTTGGGCCATTGCACTGGCATGGGATACCCGGAAGAAGCTCTTGGATCCTGGCTTTGGATGGGCACAGCCCCAGCCGTTCCAGCCATCTGGGGATTGAACCAGCAGATGGAAGACCCCTTTCTTTCTCTCTCCCTCTCTGGCCCTGCCTCTCTGTAATTCTCTCTTTCAAATAAATAAATAAATCTTAAAAAAAGAAAAAGAATCGATACAATGCCAGCATGACACATCCAGGATGCTCATGAGTAAAAATCATAAACATCCTTTGGTTTCTTTTTTCTTTTTGCAGGCAGAGTTAGCAAGAGAGAGAGAGACAGAGAGAAAGGTCTTCCTTTCTCCATTGGTTCACCCCCCAAATGTCTGTTACAGCCAGCGCACTGTGCTGATCCGAAGCCAGGAGCCAGGTGCTTCCACCTAGGCCATGCTCCACTGCCTTCCCGGGCCACAGCAGAGAGCTTGACTGGAAGAGGAGCAACAAAGGCACCTGCCAACGCTTTGGGTTTTAAAGTTCTCACAAGAGTGCTCAGTTCCTTCCCTTTCTATGCTATCCTGCGATGGATAGTGTCACCATTTAAAGTTACATAGCTCGTGCATGAGACGTCTGAGCCCCCGCTCATGGTACGTGGCACCATGGCCTCCAAACAGGGGCCTCTGATTCCCTTTGTCATGTTGGCACGCTTAGTGCTGGGGAACAGCCCTGGAGTTTCCTCCAGCACGAGGGCTCTGTTTGCTGCTTCACCTTTTACATACCCAGTGACTTAACACAGAGAACTGCAAGGACTGTGCTCAGCCAGTTAAGTTTAGTAAAATAGCAAAAGTGGTTCTACAAGCAGGAGGTGACTAAACATCGAGGAAGGAGATCCAGGTCACTTTTCAGAACAGGAATTTTCAGAATATCCCAATGGTGAAAACAACCCAAATGCCCAAGCACATGTAAGAAACAAATTGGGCCAGCACTGTGGCTCACTAGGCTAATCCTCTGTGTGTGGAGCTGGTATTCTGGGTGCTAGTCCCGGTTGGGGTGCCAGTTCTGTCCCGGTTGCTCCTCTTCTAGTAAAGCTCTCTGCTATGGCGTGGGAGGGCAGTGGAGGATGGCCCAAGGGCTTGGGCCCTACACCTGCATGACAGGAAGCACCTGGCTCCTGGCTTTGGATCAGCACAGTGGCGGCCATAGCGGCCATTTCGGGGGTGAACCAACGGAAGGAAGGCCTTTCTCCCTGTCTCTCTCTCTCTCTCTAACTCTGCCTGTCGAGAGAGAGAGAGAGAGAGAGAGAGAGAGAGAATGAATGTAGTGTGTCCTCACAATGGGACAGTACTCAGCCTTACAGGGCATGAAGTTCTCACACAGGCTACCACAATCCTAAGAAGCCAGGGGAAAGCAGAATGGGTAGCAACTACTGCAGCCACAGGGCTACTTTCTGGGGTGATGAAAGAGTTCTAGAGCTATATAATGGGGGCCGGCTCTGTGGCACAGTGGGTTAAGTCCCCGCCTGTGACACTGGCATCCCATATGGGTGCTGGTTAGAGTCTCAGCTGCTCCACTTCCAATCCAGCTTCCTGCTGATGCACATGGGAAAGCAGCAGAAGATGGCCCTACCGCCCATGGAGGAGACCCAGACCACACCATTGCAGCCATTTGGGGAACAAACCAGCAGATGGAACATCTTTTTCTCTCTCTGCTCCTCCTCTCTCTCTCTCTCTCTCTCTCTCTCTCTCTAACTCTGCCTTTCAAATAAATAATAAATCTGAAAAAAATTAAAATTAGAGCCAAGATGTGGTGCACCACTAGCATCCCATATGAGTGCCTGTTCAAGTCCCAGATGCTCCATTTCCAATGCAGGTCACTACTAATGTGCCTGGGAAAGCAGTGGGAGATGGTCCAAGTACTTGGGCCCCTGTACCCATGTGGGAGACCCAAGTGGAGTTTCAGGTTCCTGGTTTCTGCCTGGTCCAGCCCTGGCTGTTGCAGGCAACTGGGGCATGAACCAATCAAGGAAAGATTGCTCTATCTGTATGTCTCTCTCTTTCCTCTGTAACTCTGCCTTTCAGATACATAAATATTTTTCTAAAATAAAATAAAGGGACCGGCATTGTGGTGTAGCAGATAAAGTCACTGCCTGTACCACCAGCATCCTGTATGACTGCTTACTTAAGTCCCAGCTGCTCTACTTCCAATCCAGCTCCCTGTTAACGGCTTGAGAAAGCAATGGAGGATGGCCCTAGGTCTTGGGTTCCTGAACCCATGTGGGAGACATGGAAGAAGCTCTGGGTTCAGCCTGGCCCAACTCTCACCATTGCAGCCATCTGGGGAATGAAGCAGCAAATGGAAGATCTCTCTCTCTGTAACTGATTTGCAAATAAATAATATTTAAAATAAAATACCTAGATAATGATGATTTATCTCCATAAAGAAAGCTGCTATTTGAAAAGTGATGTGTAGGACTGGCGTATTGGAGTAGTGAATAAAACCAGCTCCATACTAAATGCCAAGAGTTTGAGCCCCTGCATCCAACGGGAAGACCTGGAAGAAGCTCCTGGCTCCTTGTTTCCATCTGACCCAGCCCTGGTCATTTCGGCCATCTGCCAAGTGAAACAGCAGATAAAAAGATCTCTCTGTGTCTCTCCCTCTCTCTCTCTCTACAGCTCTGCCTTTCAAATAAGAATATATATATATATTTTTTTTAACAGGCAGAGTGGACAGTGAGAGAGAGAGACAGAGAGAAAGGTCTTCCTTTGCCGTTGGTTCACCCTCCAATGGCCGCCGCGGTTGGTGCGCTGCGGCCGGTGCACCGCGCTCCTCCGATGGCAGGAGCCAGGAGCCAGGTGCTTTTCCTGGTCTCCCCATGGTGTGCAGGGCCCAAGCACCTGGGCCATCCTCCACTGCACTCCTGGGCCACAGCAGAGGGCTGGCCTGGAAGAGGGGCAACCGGGACAGGATCCGGTGCCCCGACCGGGACTAGAACCAGGTGTGCTGGCGCCGCAAGGCGGAGGATTAGCCTGTTGAGCCACGGCGCCGGCCAAGAATATATTTTTTAAAGAAAATTTAAAATGATGTGAGATGTGCCTAGGAAAGTAGAAAAAGATGGCCCAAGTGCTTGGGTCCCTGCACCCATGTAGGAAATCCAGATGGGAGTCCAGGCAGCTGAATTTTGCTTGGCCGAGTCCTGGCTGTTGAAGCCTTCAAGGAGCGAACCAGCACATGAAAGATCTTTCTCTCCCTGTGATGGAATAAGGACATATACCTCTCAGCCATTCTAGGTTCTTTTTACTACTGCCTTCTTTCAAGAGACCAGTTCAGTCTCACCCCCTGCATTCTCCCCCAGGATTGAAGGCCAGTGGGCCAAACTTGGAGAATCAGTATGGAGAAGCTCGTCTCTGCCTACTGCCCCCCATCCTCACCCCTAGCCCACCTAAATTACAAAATGTCCAGGCATGCTGGGGTCTGGGCCTTTGCTACGTGTTGGGTCTGTGTACTCAATGGCAGTTGGCTGACCTCTGCGAGTTTATTTTCTTTGAGTAAATGTAGTCTGGCTGCAAGTTCATATTCTGTCTCCTCTTTGTTCTTTGCCTTTTTCTAACACTCTGTCTCTCCCCACCCCCACCCCATCACTCTACCTTCCCAATAAATAAAAAAGTTTGAGAAAACTTCTATAATCAAAAGTTAAAATGCACACGTATGCTACGACCCCATGGAGCTCTGAACTTTAAGTAAGCTTCAAAATTTGGAAAACTTTTGAGGTTACTCCCCTCTTGCAAGCACTAAATCCCTAATGGCAAGTGTAGGGAGGTAAGATGGCAGGCAGGGAGAACGCCTGGGCCACCACACCAGCCCCCAATGTATGCTCCCAGAATCGCTCGCTGTCACACAGATGCACTGGGACAGTACCTTTGATCAGGTTGATAGGGTGAGGCTTGGTGTTTTGCCAGAAAGCCAAGAGGAAAACACAGAGGATCAGAGCTCTGCTTATCTTCGCTGAGGTATGTCCACTATCAAGGAGAAAATGAACTCCTGAAGAGTCCGCCCACTCAATAGACTTGGCTCCAGGATACAGTAGAAACCAGAACTCAGTGATGTCACACCCAGAGGGCGGGGCAGGTGCAGGGCTATCTGCAGAGGAGAGGGAGGGTGTGTCCATGGACAGGAACAGAGGGGGACAACACAGTGACAAGATATATATTTAAGATTTTATTCATATATTTGAGAGGAAGAGATAGAGAGAGAGAGAGAGAGAGAGAGAGAGAGAGAGATAGCGAGAGCGCTTTCATCTGTTGGTTCACTCTGCAAGTGGCCGAAACAGACAGAGTTGGGCCAATCTGAAGCGTGGAGCTTCTTCTGTGTCTCCCCCATGGGTGCAGGGGTCCATTGCTCCACCCAGGCACATTAGCAGGAAGCCAGATCAGAAGTAGAGCAGCCAGGACTCGAACTGATGCCTGTACACGGGATGCCAGCACCACAGTTGGAAGCTTAACCTATTACACCATAGCACTGGCCCCACAGTGGCAAAATATTAACCAGGACTCTTCAGAAGTGAGGGACAAAAACTCAACCCAATCATCTTAAGACAACTGGATGTAGCTAGAGTAACCAGAAAAACTGTATGATTAAGCAAGTTGCCACATTAAGTGTTGTTACTGGGGGGCTGGTGCTGTGGGGTAGTGAGCTAAGCCCTCATCTGCAGCACAGGCATCCCATAAGGGTGCCTCTTTGAGACCCAGCTATTCCAATTCTTATCCAGCTCTCGGGTATGGCCTGGGAAAGCAGCAGAAGATGGCCCAAGTCCTTGGGCAACTGCACCCACATGGGAGACCAAGAAAAAGCTCCTGGCTCTTGGCTTTGGATCAGTGCAGCTCTGGCCATTATGGCCATGTAGAGAGTAACCACCCAATGGAAAACTCTCTCTCTCTCTCTCTCTCTCTCTCCCTCTCTCTCTCTCTTCCTCTCTGTGTGTCTCCTTTCCTCTCTCTGTCACTCTTTCAGATAAAATATAAATCTTTAAAAAGCAGAAAGTCCTGAGATAAATTCATACATATAAGATCAATTCACTAGCAACGGTGTCAAGGTAATTCAATGAAGAAAGGACATTCTATTTAATAAAATATATTGAAATAATTTGGAGCCACCTTGGGCCCTGCACCCGAATGGGAGAACAGGAGGAAGCTTCAGATCGGTGCAGCGTCGGCTGTAGCGGCCATTTGGAGGATGAACCAACTGAAGGAAGACCTTTCTCTCCGTCTATCTCAGTCTTACACTAACTCTGCCTGTCAAAAAAAATAATTTGGAATCAGCAAAAAGCAAAATTTGGGAACAACCCAAATATCCACAAAAGGTGAAATAGACATGTTCTGGCATATCCATATAATGAAACATTACTAAGCAATCAAAAGTAATAAAAATATTGCACAATGATATGCAGCAATCAAAATAACTGTGACGAGCAAAAGAAATACAACAAAGTGCACAGGGCAGGGGTCCATCTACATCCAACACTAGAAAGGACAGCTAATCCATGTACAGAAAGCTGGCTGTGCTGGCTTGTGTTTAGGAAAACCCAGCATACAAGAATCAGCTGCCCAGGACACATCCAAAATCACACCAGCTGTAATCTTCTGGGACTAGGGGGATTTACAGACAGAAGAGTGGTCTCCAGTGGCTGCAAGACCAAGGGCTCTTATAGACAAAGCTGGCCTGTGACTAATCTAAAGGCATCTGGACTTTCTCAAGAAATATTAACATTCCAGGCATCAGACAAGAGACATTCCTGGCTCCAGCCAGAAAGATCAGCCCAGTGGTTTACCTTGATGACTTTCTTTACCCCATATGGATTAGAATGACCTCCAGCGAAACTTAGAGGGCAAGATGGTGGTGACATCCAATATGGCTAGACTCGTGTCCAGTTGAGTTCCAACAGGATGAAGGTGGAACTAGGAGGAGAGGAAGGGGTTTCGAAGGCACGCAATCAAACTTCAGGGTTGCGGCCAGTGCTGTGGCACAGCGGGCTAAAGCCCTAGCCTTAGCACCAGCAACCCATATGGGCACCAGTTCAAGTCCCAGCTGCTCCACTTGTGATCCAGCTCTCTGCTAGGGCCTGGAAAAGCAGTGGAAGATGGACCAACTCCTTGGGCCCCTGTACCCACGTGCGAGACCCAAAAGAAGCTCCTGGCTTCAGATGAGCTCAGCTGTGGCCATTGCAGACATTTGGGGAGTGAACCAGAGGATGGAAGGCCTCTCTAGCTCTACCCCTCTCTGTAACTCTGTCTTTCAAACAAATAAAATAGATCTTTAAAAAGCAAAAACAAAAACCTTCTGGGTCAATAGTCAGCTTCATTATTTCAATTGGGAAAATGGTTTCATGAGTGTATTCATATATGAAAACTCATAAAATTGTACTTTTCCAAACAGACTTATTGGAGCCTGTGCTGTGGTGTAGCAACTAAAACTGGCACCTGAACAGTGGCATCCCATATGGGTGACTGTTCAAGTCTCAGCTGCTCCACTTCTGATCCAGCTCCCTGCTAAAGGCGTGAAAGATGTAGCAGAGGATGGCTCAAGTGCTTAGGCTCCCACACCCACATGGGAGACCTGGAAGAAACTCCTTGGTCCTGGCTTCGGATTGTCCCAGCTCCAGCTGTTGAGGTCATTTGGGGAGTAAACTATCGTATGGAAGATATCTTTCTCTCTGTCCCTCTCTCTCATTTTCTCTCTCTGTAACTTTGCCTTTCAAATAAATCTAATTAAAAAAAACAAAGACATCCAAAATGGCCACAATGGCCAGGGCTGGGCCAGGCCAAAGCCAGGAACCTAGAACTCCAACTGGGTCTCCCACATGCAGACATGGGTGCAGGGGCCCTAACACTCGGTCCATCTTTCCCTGCTTTCCCAGGTGCTTTAGCAGGGAGCTGGATTGGCAGCGGATCAGCTCATACTGGATGCTGCTGTGGCGGCAGCAGCTTATCCTATCTCACCACAATGCCAGCCCCAAATTATAATCTTGTTATACATGCAGTTATCATGTCATTCATATCTCAAGAAAGCTGTGAGAAAATGCAGTGCATCAAGTGGTCCTATTTTCCTTCCTATGAGTGATACCAAGATCAAACAACATGGTAGGATTCCGATTTGAAGATGACATATGAAGTGCAAGTATCTGTGTCTTCAGTTACCCAATCTTCCACCCTACTTGAAGGGAATAGCAAAGAAAGGAATCTAAGGGCAAGCATTTGACATCGCCATTGAAATGCCACTTGGGACACCCACACCACACATCAGTGCCTGGGTTTGAGTCCCAGCTCCACTCCCAGCTCCAGTTTCCTGCTAATGTATGCCCTGGGGAGGCAGCAAATGATGGCTCAAGACCTGAGGCCCTGCTGCCCACATGGGAAACCAACCCAGACACACTCATTGGTTCCTGGCTTCAGCCTGGCCCAGCCTTGGCTGTTGTAGCCATCTGGGAAGGAACCAGCAGGTGGAAGTTCTCTCTCTCTCTCTCTCTTTTTCTCTCTCTCTCTCTCTGCCTCTCCACGCTCAGTGTAACTCTGACTTACAAATAAATAAAATCAATTTTAAAATAAAAGATAAATCTCATTTACAAATACTGTGTATGAATAGTATACCCACGAAATCTGGATGGAGGCTGTGGGGTAGAAGGGAAGCTTAAGAAATTCTATAAGCTGGTGGAGCTCTTTGCTTGTGAAACAGTGGCTAATACTTCAGAGTTACTTTTTTAATATGCGGGTCCTTCAAAATGCTTGTGGAAAATAGAACTAAAGGAAAAGTTTGCTTTTGTAGCAAAACATTTGAAATCCATGCATGCTTTTTTCCTATGCTGTGTTTTTCCATGGACTTTTTTTAATAACGCATTTATTTAAAGAATATAATTTTCCAAAATACAGCTTATGGATTACAATGGCTTTCCCCCCCCATAACTTCCCTCCCTCCCGCTCCCCTCCCCTTTCCCACTCCCTCTCCCCTTCCATTCACATCAAGATTCATTTTCAATTCTCTTTATATACAGAAGATCAGTTTAGTATATATTATGTAAAGATTTCAAGAGTTTGCCCTCAAATCGCAACACAAAGTGAAAAATACTCTTGGAGTACTAGTTATAGTATTAATTCACAATGTATAGCACATTAAGGACAGAGATCCTACATGATATTTTTTTTTAAATTGATGAATTTTCTATGCCATTTCCAATTTAACAGCAAGATTTTTTTTCATTTTTAATTATCTTTATATACAGAAAATTGATTCAGTATATACTAAGTAAAGATTTCATCAGTTTGCACCCACACAGAGACACAAAGTGTAAAATACTGTTTCAGTACTAGTTATAGCATTACTTCACATTGGACAACACATTAAGGACAGATCCCATATGAGACGTAAGTACACAATGACTCCTGAAGTTGATTTAACAATTTGACACTCTTGTTTATGGCGTCAGTAATCTCCCCAGGCTCTAGTCATGAGTTTCCGAGGCTATGGAAGCCTTTAGGTTTCACTGACTTTGATCTTATTCCGACAGGGTCATAGTCAAAGTGGAGGTTCTCTCCTCCCTTCAGAGAAAGGTACCTCCTTTTTTGATGGCCCCATTCGTTCCACTGGGATCTCACTCACAGAGATCTTTCATTTAGGTTTTTTTTTTTTCCAGAATGTCTTGGCTTTCCATGCCTAAAATACTCTCATCAGCTTTTGAGCCAGATCCAAGTGCCTTAAGGGCTGATTCTGAGGCCAGAGTGCTATTTAGGACATCTCCCATTCTATGAGTCTGCTGTGTATCTTGCTTCCCATATTGGATCATTCTCTCCCTTTTTGATTTTATCAGTTAGTATTAGCAGACACTAGTCTTGTTTGTGTCATCCCTTTGACTCTTAGACCTATCAGTGTGATCTATTGTGAACTGAAATTGATTACTTGGACTAGTGAGATGGCCTTGGTACATGCCACCTTGATGGGATTGTATTGGAATTCCCTGGCACGTTTCTAACTCCATCATTTGGGGCACGACTGATTGAGCATGTCCCAAATTCTACATCTCCTCCCTCTCTTATTCCCACTCTTATATTTCACAGGGATAACTTTTCAGTTAAAATTTAAACACCTAAGAATAATTGTTTTTTAATTACATTGTTCAACCAATAGTACTAGAATAAAAAAATACTAAAATGGATAAAGTATTACATTGTACAACAACAGTCAGCTCAAGAGCTGATCAAGTTACTGTTTCTCATAGTGTCCATTTCACTTCAACAGGTTTCCGCTTTGGTGTTCAATTAGTTGTCACCGATCAGGGAGAACATATGATATTTGTCCCTTTGTGACTGGCTTAATTCACTCAGAATGATGTTTTCCAGATTCCTCCATCTTGTTGCAAATGACAGCTGTATACTATTCTATAGAGTACATGTCCCATAATTTCTTTATCCAAATGTATGCTTTGAATTCCCTGTGATCTTTTGCTGTGAGGTTCCCTTCATTTACCTTATTTCATGTTGATGGCTGTGTTTCTGTGTTTCTGTGTGTAACACATCTTTAAGCATCTTTTGCAGGGCTGGACGAGTGGCAACAAATTCTTCAATTTCTGTTTGCAATGAAAGGTCTTTATTTCACCTTCATTCACAAATGAGAGCTTTGCAGAATATAATATTCTGGGCTGGCAGTTTTTCTCTCTTAGTACCTGGGCTATGTCTCGCCATTCCCTCCTAGCTTGTAGGGTTTCTGATGAGAACTCTGCTGTGCGTGTAATTGGAGATCCTCTGAGAGTAATCTGACGTTTCTCTCTTGCGCATTTTAGGATCTTTTCTTTCTGTTTCACTGTGGTGAGTTTAATTACAATGTGTCGTGGTGAGGATCTCTTTTGGTCATGTTTACTAGGGGTTCTATGAGCTTCCTGTACTAGGATGTCTCTGTCCTTCTCCAAAACTGGGAAATTTTCTGCTATTATCTCACTAAAAAGGCATTCTAATCCTTTCTCCCTCTCCATGCCTTCAGGAACTCCTAGAACTCGAATGTTGGGTTTTTTAATAGTATCCTGTAGATTCCCAACAATATTTTTTAGATTTCTAATTTCCTCTTCTTATCTTTGGTTTGACTGTATATTTTCCTGTGCTCTGTCTTCTAAGTCCGATATTCTCTCTTCTGCCTCACCCATTCTGTTTGTATGGCCCTCTAATGTGTTTTTCATTTGATCTATTGAATTCTTCACTTCATTATGATTTCTCGTCACTATCACAGTTTCATGTTCTACTAGTTGTTTCATTTCAGCTTGATTCCTCCTTAATATTTCATTTTCATGGGAGAGATTTTCTACCTTGTCCATTAAGGATTTCTGTAGTTCAAGAATTTGTTTTTGAGTACTTCTTAGTGTTCTTATCAATTTTATGATATCACTTCTTGCATTTCTTCTATCTCATCATCTTCATAATCTTGAATTGGGGTGTGTTTTTCATTTGGGGGGGTGTCATAGTGTCTTCCTTGTTCTTGTTACCTCAGTTTTTGTGTTTGTTGTTTGGCATATTGGTTTCTTCACTGTGGTGTTTTTTCTTGTTATACTATGACTCTAGATAAGTGGACTGTGTGCTTTCAATGGAATCTTAGAGGCTTGAGATGGGTGTGGCCTAAGAGCTCTGTTTGGTTCCTCAGGGTTGAGGGTGTGCCAAAGGTGACACTCCCAGGTTAGGCATGGTAAATCTCTCTCTCTTTCTTTCTTTATTTTTAATTCAAAAGGGAAGTAATTCCACACAGCTGAATGGAATTGGGGGTGGTTAGCAGGCAAATGATATACCCACAGGAGCCAGAGATCGGAAACTCTTTCCCAAGGACCACAGAGGGAATCTCTGCGGCCTTCAGTGTGGGTTCAAATTCTTCTGCAGTCTCACCACTGGGCTACCAAGGCTAACGAACTGTAGCGTCTCTGGAGAGTACTCACGTAGTGAATTCCGTGAGTTCTCTCCCCCACAGTCTCTTTTTTCACAGTCTAAGTTCATTAGCACCACACATTCATTAGGTTCTAATCTCCTGTTATTTCACCCCCACGCCCAGAGTCAGGTTTTTCTGCTAGGCTCAGGGGCGGTGCAGACCTGAGGTCACCCTGCTTATGACGTATGTCCAAAATGGCGCCTGCTGTTTGTCTTGCTCACCTTTGAGAGGTGGGTGGAGAGAGAGAAACTCGTGTCCATATCGGTCACTTTTTTTCTTTCTCTCTCTCTTCTACTTAGCCTGGTGAACTTTTCCCCACAGGGTTTCATGCCTTGTTCGCTCTAGTCTCCTCATTCCACTTCCCTACCGGTGTCTCAGGCTATTGAGGTTCGGCTCACCTCGCATTCCAGCGCTGGTGTGTTGAGTCTACCACTGGTGTCCCGAACTGCAGGCTCCCAAGCTCTCCTTGAAGGTCCACTGTGAATCACAAGTTCCGGAAGAGATTCCTCTGCTGTTTCTTCCCCTACTCTTCCTTGAACCTGCAGTATCTCCACTTTTATTAAACTGTCTCTCCCTGGACTATCAGTGTGCTGCCTTCCTATTCTGCCATCTTGCCCTAATCCCTTTCCTTTTCCAAGAACTTTTTGAAGACTGCACATATTAAGTTCTCTTCCCATCTAAAGCTTTCTCCAGGAAACAGAGTTTTTCTTCCCTCTGGCTTTATTTTGCTAAGCCACAGGATTAGCATTCACATCATCCCTATTCCAAGTCCATTTTCAAGGCTGTTGGCCCCGGGTGAGGGTTTGCCCACTACACGCAACAGGTGCTTTCAATAGATAGGGGAAAAATCAGCAAGTTCTCACCTCCCCCACCCCGTGATGAATGTATTTGGACCTACAAGTTCCTGAAATGCCACACAGATGGAAGCTGCTGAGTGGAGCAGTGCCTGCCCGGGCTACGGCACGGGCACCGGCAGGTTGGTAGTTCCTTGGTGGGTAATGACAGGATCCTCCCAAACCCTGGCCCAGACTCCCATCTCCAGAGGCGCTCAATCCCCTCCGACACACAAGGGGCTGTGACGCTGGGGCCACCCCAGAACAGCCCTCTGGCTCCTAGACAGCACTTGCTGAACACACAGCTGGTGCACCTGCGAGAGTACCTCATCCACTCATCCATCAGGGCTGGGCACCTGCCAGTCAGCAGTGCCGTCTGGCTGAGCCGTCTTTGGGAGCACTGGTGGAAGCAGGACAAACCCAGAGTTCCTGTCCTGGGGCAGCTCCTGGTACCAAGAGTTCACCATGTGTGGAGATGTGCCCCTCCTGCAGGCAGGGGTGGCCAGGCACCTCTGATCCAACAGCGCCAGCCTGGGGGGAAGCAGCAGTGCTTGCTCGCTCACTCTCCCAGGAGCTCTCTCTCTCACCAGAGGCGGCCCTCAGCCTGACCCTCTTCTCAGCACCAGGGAGAAATCCCACAAATTGGGGACCGGCTTCCTTCAGCACACAGCTGGGGCCCAGACCTGTCTCAGCCTCAGGCCTCTGCTGAAGGCGATGGCGTGGGCCTAGCCTTAGCTGTTCTCGGATTAAATGAGAGACTTCCAGTACATCAGTCAGCCCCAGCCTGGAGGCACCTGAAGGGCTCTAACATCCAATGCGCAAACATCCCCACACTCAATGGCCGGGACAGGGGGTACGCCTCTTTGTAACAATCTCCCCAAGACAGACTCACCCTCAGCCTCAGGCAGGGATGAGAGGCCCCAAGAGAATGTCCAGGATGACTGCAGGGCCCCGCCCTCTAGTAGGGGCAGGTGGATGCAGCTGGTCTGTGGTGTACTCTCTCTCTGCACCTGCGAGGGGCTCCCGGATGGAGGAGCCTCAGCCGCTGTGAGGAACAGGGCCTTTCCCGTGGTTTCTCTCCTGCACTTGGCTTAATTTCTAGGGACTTTGGCATTCAGAGGAGCAGCGTCTAGCCTGAAAAGAAAGAACTTGCTTTGCCCCATAACCAGCAGGAACAGGTCCCCTTGGAAAGAACCACGGAGGAGCAGGCTACTTACAAATACTTTAGCCAAACCTTCATCCTCTTTTTTAATGCTTGAGGAAAATTTATTTGTTGGGCCTGTGGAGGTAGTAAAAAAAGCTGTGAGGAAAGTGCTCCATGGGTCTGCCTGGATGGGGGTCCCCCTTAGTCACCCCGCATTGACCCCTGTGTGTGCCTTTGGATACAGATATACACACACATACACACACGTTCAACGCCGTTTGTATCTTAACACAGTCCTTGGGCCCCTGCACTGGCATGGGAGACCCAGAAGAAGCTACTGGCTCCTGTCTTTCGATCAGCATAGCCCCAGCCATTGCAGCCATCTGGGGAGTGAACCAGCAGAAGGAAGACCCCTTACTTTCTCTCTCCCTCTCTGGCCCTGCCTCTCTGTAACTCTGCCTTTCAAATAAATAAATAAATCTTAAAAAAAAAAAGAATTGATACAATGCCAGCATGTCACATCCAGTATGTTCATGAGTAAAATATCATAAACACCTTTTGGTTTCTTTTTATTTTTTCAGGCAGACTGAGCAAGAGAGAGAGAGAGACAGAGAGAAAGGTCTTCCTTTCTCCATTGGTTCACCCCCCAGATGGCTGCTACAGCCTGCACACTGCACCGATCTGAAGCCAGGAGACAGGTGCTTCCACCTAGGCCATGCTCCACTGCCTTCCCAGGCCACAGCAGAGAGCTTGACTGGAAGAGGAACACCACGGCGCCGGCCAAACCTTTGGGTATTAATGTTCTCACAAGAGTGCTCAGTTCCTTCCCTTTCTATGCTATCCTGCGATGGATAGTGTCACCATTTAAAGTGACATCTGAGCCCCCGCTCATGGCACGCTGGCGCCCTGGCCTCCACGCAGGTGCCTGTAATTCCCTTGGTCATGTTGGCAAGCTTAATGCTGGGAGAACAGCCCTGGAGGTTCCTCCAGTACGAGGGCTGTGTTTGCTGCTTCAGCTTTTATATACCCAGTGACTTAACACAGAGAACTGCAAGGACTGTGCTCAGCCAGTTAAGTTTAGTAAAATAGCAAAAGTGGTTCTAAAAGCAGGAGGTGACTTCACATCGAGGAAGTATATCCTGGTCCCTTTTCAGAACAGGAGTTTTCATAATATCCAAATGGTGAAAACAACCCAAATGCCCATGCACATGTAAGAAACAAAATGGGCCAGCACCGTTTCTCACTAGGCTAATCCTCTGCCTGTGGAGCTGGTATTCTGGGTTCTAGTCCCGGTGGGGCACCAGCTATGTCCCGGTTGCTCCTCTTCTAGTCCAGAACTCTGCTATGGCCTGGGAGGACAGTGGAGGATGGCCCAAGTGCTTGGACCCTACACCTGCATGGGAGACCAGGAGGAAGCACCTGGCTCCTGGCTTTGGATCAGCACAGTGCCGGCAACAGCGGCCACTTCAGGAGTGAACCAACAGAGGGAAGCTCGTTCTCCCTGTCTCTCTCTCTCTCACTATCTAATTCTGCCTGTCAAAAGAGAGAGAGAGAGAGAGAGAGAGAGAGAGAGAGAGAGAGAGAATGAATGAATGTAGTCTGTCCTCACAATGGGACAGTACTCAGCCTTACAGGGCATGAAGTTCTCACACAGGCTACCACATAGATGAGTCCTGGAAACACAGCCAGCCAAAGAAGCCAGGGGAAAGCAGAATGGGGAGCAACTACCTCAGGCACACGGCTCCATTCTGGGGTGATGAAAGAGTTCTAGAGCTAGATAATGGGGGCCGGCTCTGTGGCACAGTGGGTTAAGTCCCCGCCTGTGACACTGGCATCCCATATGGGTGCTGGTTAGAGTCTCAGCTGCTCCACTTCCAATCCAGCTTCCTGCTGATGCACCTGGGAAAGCAGCAGAAGATGGCCCTGCTGCACATGTAGGAGACCCAGACCACACCACTGCAAAAATTGGGGGAATAAACCAGCAGCTGGAAGATCTTTTTCTCTCTCTGTCTCTTCCTCCCTCCCTCTCTCTCTTTCTCTCTCTCTCTCTCTCTCTCTCTCTCTCTCTCTCTCTATCTCTATCTCTGCCTTTCAAATAAAAATAAATCTGAAAAAAATTAAAATTAGGGAGCCAAGTTGTGGTGCACAACTAGCATCCTAAATGAGTGCCTGTTCTAGTCCCAGGTGCTCCACTTCCAATGCAGTTCCCTGCTAATGTGCCTGGGAAAGCAGTGGGAGACGGTGCAAGTACTTGGGCCCCTGTACCCATGTGGGAGACCCAAGTGGAGTTTCAGGTTTCTGGCTTCAGCCTGGCCCAGCCCTGGCTGTTGCAGCCAACCTGGGCATGAACCAATCAAGGAAAGATTGCTCTATCTGTCTGTCTCTTTTTTCCGCTGGAACTCTGCCTTTCAGATACATAACTATTTTTTTTAAATAAAATAAAGGGCCCGGCATTGTGGTGTAGCAGATAATATCACTGCCTGTACCACCAGCATCCCATATGAATGCTTACTTAAGTCCCAGCTGCGCTACTTCCAATCCCGCTCCCTATTAATGGCTTGAGAAACAAAGGAGGATGGCCCATGGGCTTGGGTCCCTGCACAAATATGGGAGACCTGGAAGAAGCTCTGGGTTCAGCCTGGCCCAACTCTCACCATTGTAGCCATCTGGGGAATGAACCAGCAAATGGAAGATCGCTCTCTCTGTAAATGATTTGCAAATAAATAATCTTTAATATAAAATACCTAGATAATGATGTTTCTCAACTTAGTGAGTAGACTAGAAATCACTGAATTACATACTTTCAAAAGGGTAAATTTTATAGTATCTGAATTTTATCTCCATAAAGCTGCTATTTGAAAAGTGATGTGTAGGACAGGTGTCATGGAGAAGCAAACAAAGCCAGCTCCATACTAATGGCCAAGAGTTTGGGCCCAAGCATCCAACGGGAAGACCTGGAAGAAGCTCTGGGTTCAGCCTGGCCCAACTCTCACCATTGCAGCCATTTGGGGAATGAACCAGCAAATGGAAGATAGCTCTCTCTGTAACTGATGTGTAAATAAATAATCTTTAATATAAAATACCTAGATAATGATGTTTCACAACTTAGTGAGTAGACTAGAACTCACTTAATTACATACTTTCCAAAGGGTAACTTTTATAGTATGTGAATTTTATTTCCATAAAGCTGCTATTTGAAAAGTGATGTGTAGGACCGGTGTCATGGAGAAGCAAATAAAGCCAGCTCCATACTAATGGCCAAGAGTTTGGGCCCCTGCATCCAATGGGGAGACCTGGAAGAAGCTCCTGGCTCCTTGTTTCCATCTGACGCAGCCCTGGTCATTTCTGCCATCTGCGAAGTGAAACAGCAGATAAAAAGATCTCTCTGTGTCTCTCCCTCTCTCTCTCTCTCTCTCTCTCTATAGCTCTGCCTTTCAAATAAGAATATCTTTTTTAAAGAAAATTTAAAATGATGTGAGAGGTGCCTATGAAAGCAGCAAAAGATGGCCCAAGTGCTTGGGTCCCAGAACCCCTGTAGGAAATCCAGATGGTAGTCCAGGGAGCTGACTTTGGCTTGGCTCAGCCCTGGCTGTTGAAGCCTTCGGGGAGCGAACCAGCACATGAAAGATCTTTCTCTCCCTGTGATGTTACAAGGATATATACCTCTCAGCCATTCTAGGTTCTTATTTCCCCTGCCTTCTTTCAAAGACCAGTTCAGTCTCACCCCCTGCATTCTCTCCAAGATTTGAAGGCCAGTGGGCCAAGCTTGGAGAATCAGTATGGAGAAACTCATCTCTGCCTGCTGCCCCCCATTACCCACCCCTAGCCCACCTAAGATACAAAATGGCCAGGTCTGCTGGGGACTGGGCCTTTGCTACGTGTTGGGTCTGTGTACTCAATGGCAGTTGGTTGACCTCTGCGAGTTTATTTTCTTTGAGTAAATGTGGTCTTGCTGCAAGTTCATATTCTGTCTCCTCTTTGTTCTTTGTCTTTTTCTAACAGTCTGTCTCTCCCCACCTCAACCACATCACTCTACCTTCCAAATAAGTAAACAAAAAGATTGAGACAACTTCTAGAATCAAAAGTTAAAATGCACACGTATGCTACGACCCCATGGAGCTCCGAACGTTAAGTAAGCTTCAAAATTTGGAAAACTTTTGAGGTTACTCCTCTCTTGCAAGCACTAAATCCCTAATGGCAAGTGTAGGGAGGTAAGATGGCAGGCAGGGAGAACGCCTGGGCCACCACACCAGCCCCCAATGTAGGCTCCCAGAATCGCTCACTGTCACACAGACGCACTGGGACAGTACCTTCGATCAGGTTGATAGGGTGAGGCTTGGTATGTCACCAGAAAACCAAGAGGAAGACACAGAGGATCAGAGCTCTGCTCATCTTCGCTGAGGTCTGTCCACTATCAAGGAGAAAATGAACTGCTGAAGAGCCCGCCCACTCAATAGCCTTGGCTCCAGAATACAGTAGAACCCAGAGGTCTGTGAGGTCACACCCAGAGGATGGGGCATGGGCAGGGCTATCTGCAGAGGAGAGGGAGGGTGTGTCCATGGACAAGGACAGAGGGGGACGACACAGTGGCATGATATATATTTAAGATTTTATTCATATATTTGAGAGGCAGAGTTAAGAGAGAGAGAGAGAGAAAGAGAGAGAGCTTCCATCTGCTGGTTCACTCTGCAAGTGGCCAAAACAGACAGAGATGGGCCAATCTGAAGCCTGGAGCTTCTTCTGGGTCTACCACATGGGAGCAGGGGTCCATTGCTCTACACAGGAACATTAGCAGGAAGCCAGATCTGAAGTAGAGCACCCAGGACTCGATCTGATGCCTCTCCATTGGATGCCAGCACCACAGGTGGAAGCTTAACCTATTACACCTTAGCGCTGGCCCCACAGTGGCAAAATATTAACCAGGACTCTTCAGAAGTGAGGGACAAATACTCAACCCAATCAGCTTAGGACAACTGGATGTACCTAGAGTAACGAGAAAAACTGTATGATTAACCAAGATGCCACATTAAGTATTCTTACTGGGGGGCTGGTGCTGTGGGGTAGTGAGCTAAGCCCTCACCTGCAGCACAGGCATCCCATACGGATGCCGGATTGAGTCCCGGCTGCTCCACTTCTGATCCAGCTCTCGGCTATGGCCTGGGAAAGCAGTAGAAGTTGGCCCCAGTCCTTGGGCCCCTGCACCCACATGGGAGACCCAGAAGAAACTCCTGGCTCTTGCCTTCGGATCAGTGCAGCTCTGGCAATTGTGGCCATGTGGAGAGTAAACCAGCCAATAGAACACTCTCTCTCTCTCTCTCTCTTCCTCTCTGTGTGTCTCCTTTCCATTCTCTGTCACTCTTTCAGATAAATATATAAATCTTTAAAAATAGGAAGTCTGAGATAAATTCATACATGTAAGATCAATTCACTAGCAAAGGTGTCAAGGTAATTCAATGAAGAAAGGACATTCTTTTAAACAAAAAATATTGAAATATTTTAGAGCCAACTTAGGCCCTGCATCTGAATGGGAGACCAGGAGGAAGCTTCAGATTGGTGCATCGCCGGCTGTAGTGGCCATTTGCAGGGTGAACCACCTGAAGGAAAACCTTCCTCTCCATCTATCTCAGTCTCACACTAACTCTGCCTGTCAACAAAAAAATAATGTGGAGCCAGTGCAATAATCAAAAATTGGGAACAACCCAAATATCCACAAAAGGTGAAATAGACAAGTTCTGGCATAGCCATATCATGAAACATTACTAAGCAATCAAAAGTAATAAAAATATTGCACAATCAATGATATGCAGCAATCAAAATAACTGTGACCAGCGAAAGAAATACAACAAAGTGCACAGGGCAGTGGTCCATCTACATCTAGCACTAAAAAGGACAGCTAATCCATGTACAGAAATCTGGCTGAGCTGGCTTGTGTTTGGGAAAACCCAGCATACAAGAATCAGCTGCCTAGGACACATCCAAAATAACACCAGCTGTAATCTTCTGGGACTAGGGGGATTTAGAGACAGATGAGTGGTCTCCAGTGGCTGCAAGACCAAGGGCTCTTATAGACAAAGCTGGCCTGTGACTAACCTAAATGCATCTGGACTTTCTCAGGAAATATTAACATTCCAGGCATCAGACAAGAGACATTCCAGGGTCCAGCCAGAAAGATCAGCCCAGTGGTTTACCTTGATGACTTTCTTTACCCCATATGGATTAGAATGACCTCCAGAGAAACGTAGAGGGCAAGATTGTGGTTACATCCAAGATGGCTAGACTCGTGTCCAGTTGAGTTCCAACAGGATGAAGGTGGAACTAGGAGGAGAGGAAGGGGTTTCGAAAGCACGCAATCAAACTTCTGGGTTGGGGCCAGTGCTGTGGCACAGGAGGTTAAAGCCCTAGCTTACAGCACCAGCAACCCATATGGGCACCAGTTCAAGTCCCGGGTGCTCCACTTCTAATCCAGCTCTCTGCTATGGCCTGGAAAAGCAGTGGAAGATGGACCAACTCCTTGGGCCCCTGCACCCGCGTGTGAGACCCAAAAGAAGCTCCTGGCTTCAGATGAGCTCAGTTCCGGCCATTCCGGACATGTGGGGAGTGAACCAGTGGATGGAAGGCCTCTCTAGCTCTACCCCTCTCTGTAACTCTGTCTTTCAAACAAATAAAACAGATCTTTAAAAAACAAAACCAAAAAACCTTCTGGGTCAATAGTCAGCTTCATTATTTCAATTGGGAAAATGGTTTCATGAGTGTATTCATATATCAAAACTCATAAAATTGTCCTTTTCAAAACAGACTTATTTGAGCCTGTGCTGTGGTGTAGCAGGTAAAACCGCCACCTGAACACTGGCATCCCATATGGGTGCCGGTTCAAGTCTCAGCTGCTCCACTTCTGATCCAGCTCCCTGCTAAAGGCCTGAAAGAAGTAGCAGAGGATGGCTCAAGTGCTTAGGCTCCCACACCCACATGGGAGTCCTGGAAGAAACTCCTGGCTCCTGGTTTCGGATTGTCCCAGCTCCAGCTGTTGAGGTCATTTGGGGAGTAAACTATCATATGGAAGCCCTCTGTCTCTCCCTCTCTCTCATTTTCTCTCTCTGTTAATTTGCCTTTCAAATAAATCTAATGAAAAAAAAAAGACATCCCAAATGGCCACAATGGCCAGGGCTGGGCCAGGCCAAAGCCAGGAGCCTGGAACTCCAACTGGGTCTCCCACATGCAGACATGGGTGCAGGGGCCCAAGCACTAAGGCCATCTTTCACTGCTTTCCCAGGTGCTTTAGCAGGGAGCTGGATCGGCAGCGGAGAGGCTCATACGGGATGCTGCTGTGGCGGCAGCAGCTTATCCTATCTCACCACAATGCCAGCCCCATATTATAATCTTGTTATACATGCAGTTATCATGTCATTCATATCTCAATAAAGCTGTGAGAAAATGCAGTGCATCAAGTGGTCCTATTTTCCTTCCTATGAGTGATACCAACACCAAATAACATGGTAGGATTCCGATTTGAAGATGACATATGAAGTGCAAGTATCTGTGTCTTCAGTTACCCAATTTTCCACCCTACTTGAAGGGAATAGCAAAGAAAGGAATCTAAGGGCAAGCATTTGACATCGCCATTGAAATGCCACTTGGGTCACTCACACCACACATCAGTGCCTGGGTTTGAGTCCCAGCTCCACTCCCAGCTCCAGTTTCCTGCTAATGTATGCCCTGGGGAGGCAGCAAATGATGGCTCAAGTCCTGAGGCCCTGCTGCCCACATGGGAAACCAACCCAGACAGACTCTTTGGTTCCTGGCTTCAGCCTGGCCCATCCCTGGCTGTTGTAGCCATCTGGGAAGGAACCAGCAGGTGGAAGATCCCTCTCTCTCTCTCTCTCTGCCTCTCCACTCTCAGTATAACTCTGACTTACAAATAAATCAAATCAATTTAAAATAAAAGATAAATCTCATTTACAAATGCTGTATATGAAAAGTATACCCACGAAATCTGGATCTAGGCTGTGGGGTAGAAGGGAAGCTTAACAAATTCTATAAGCTGGTGGAGCACTTTGCATGAGAAACAATGGCTAATACTTCAGAGCTACTTTTTTAATATGTGGGTACTTCAAAATGCTTGTGGAAAATAGAACTAAAAGGAAAAATTTGCTTTTGTAGCAAAACATTTGAAATCCATGCATGCTTTTTTCCTATGCTGTGTTTTCCCATGAACTTTTTGAAGACTCCTCATATTAAGTTCTCTTCCCATCTAAAGCTTTCTCCAGGAAACAGAGTTTTACTTCCCTCTGGCTTTATTTTGCTAAGCCACAGGATTAGCATTCACACCATCCCTATGCCAAGTGCATTTTCAAGGCTGTTGGCCCCAGGTGAGGGTTTGCCCACTACATGCAACAGTTGCTTTCAATAGACACGGGAAGAGCACCCTCAGCTTCACCCGGAGTAAACAGCAAGTTCTCACCTCCCCCACCCCGTGATGAATGTATTTGGACCTACAAGTTCCTGAAATGCAACCCACATGGAAGCTGCTGAGTGGAGCAGTGCCTGCCTGGGCTACGGCACCGGCACTAGCAGCTTGGTAGTTCCTTGGCGGGTAATGAAAGGATCCGCCCAAACCCTGGCCCAGACTCCCATCTCCAGAGGCACTCACTCCCCTTCGACACACGAGGAGCTGTGACACTTGGGCCACCACAGAACAGCCCTCTGGCTCCTAGACAGCACTTGCTGAACACACAGCTGGTGCACCTGCGAGAGTACCTCATCCACTCATCCATCAGGGCTGGGCACCTGCCAGTCAGCAGTGCCGTCTGGCTGAGCCCTCTTTGGAAGCGCTGGCGGAAGCAGGACAAACCCAGAGTTCCTGTCCTGGGGCAGCTCCTGGGGCCAAGAGTTCGCCATGTGTGGAGATGTGCCCCTCCTGCAGGCAGGGGTGGCCAGGCACCTCTGATCCAACAGCGCCAGCCCAGGGGGAACAAGCAGTGCTCGCTCACTCACTCTCGGAGGAGCTCTCTCTCTCGCCAGAGGCGGCCCTCAGCCTGACCCTCTTCTCAGCACCAGGGAGAACTCCCCCAAATGGGGCCGGGCTTCCTTCAGCATACAGCTGGGACCCAGACCTGTCTCAGCCTCAGGCCTCTGCTGAAGGCGATGGCGTGGGCCTAGCCTTAGCTGTTCTCGGGTTAAATGAGAGACTTCCAGTACATCAGTCAGCCCCAGCCTGGAGGCACCCGAATGGCTCTAAAATCCACTGCGCAAACATCCCCACGCCTGATTGCTGGGGCAGGGGGGTACGCCTCTTTGTAACAATCTCCCCAGGACAGACTCACCCTCAGCTTCACACAGGGATGAGAGGCCCCGAGAGAAGGTCCAGGGTGACTGCAGGGCCCCACCCTCTAGAATGGGCAGGTGGATGCACCTGGTCTGTGTTGCATTGTCTCTCTGCACCTGGGAGGGTCTCCCGGATGAAGGAGCCTCGGCCGCTGTGAGGAACAGGGCCTATCTCGTGCTTTCTCCACTGGGCTTGGCTTAATTTCTAGGGACTTTGGCATTCAGAGGAGCAGCGTCTAGCCTGTAAACAAAGCACTCGCTTTGCCCCCTAAGCAGAAGGAACAGGTCCCCTTGGAAACAACTAGGGATGAGCAGGGCTACTTCCCAAATACTTTAGCCAAAACTTCATCCTCATTTTTAATGCTTGAGGAAAATGTATTGGTTGGGCCTGTGGAGAAATAAATTCAGCTGTGAGGAAAGTGCTCCCTGGGTCTGCCTGGACAGGTGTCCCCCTTAGTCACCCGGCATCGACCCTTGTGTGTGCCTGAGGATACGGACACACACACACACACACACACACACACACACACATGTTCAACTCCTTTTCTATCTTAACACAGTCCTTGGTTACCTGCACTGGCATGGGAGACCTGGAAGAAGATCCTGGCTCCTGTCTTTGAATCGGCACATCCCCAGGCATTGCAGCCATCTGGGGATTGAACCAGCAGATGTAAGACCCCTTTCTTTCTCTCTCCCTCTCTTCTCCCCAGCCTGTCTTTAATTCTGTCCTTCAAATAAATAAATAAATCTTAAAAAAAAGAAAAAAAATAGAATCGATACAATGCCAGCATGACGCATCCAGTATGCTCATGAGTAAAAGATCATAAACACCCTTTGGTTTCTTTTTTCAGGCAGAGTTAGCAAGAGAGAGAGAGACAGAGAGAAAGGTATTACTTTCTCCATTGGTTCACCCCCCAGGCGGCTGCTACAGCTGGGGCACTGCACTAATCCGAAGCCAGGAGCCAGGTGCTTCCACCTAGGCCATCCTCCACTGCCTTCCCGGGCCACAGCAGAGAGCTTGACTGGAAGAGGAGCAACCACGGCACCGGCCAACCCTTTGGGTTTTAATGTTCTCACAAGAGTGCTCAGTTCCTTCCCTTTCTATGCTATCCTGCGATGGATAGTGTCACCATTTAAAGTGACATAGCTCCTGCATGTGACGTCTGAGCCCCCGCTCACGGGACACTGGCGCCCTGGCCTCCACGCAGGTGCCTGTAATTCCCTTGGTGATGTTGGCAAGCTTAATGCTGGGAGAACAGCCCTGGAGTTTCCTCCAGCACGAAGGCTGTGTTTGCTGCTTCAGCTTTTACATACCCAGTTACTTAAAACAGAGAACTGCAAGGACTGTGCTCAGCCAGTTAAGTTTAGTAAAATAGCAAAATTGGTTCTGCAAGCAGGAGGTGACTAAACATCGAGGAAGTATATCCTGGTCCCTTTTCAGAACAGGAGTTTTCATAATATCCCAATGGTGAAAACAACCCAAATGCCCATGCACGCGTAAGAAACAAAAGGGGCCAGCACCTTTGCTCACTAAGCTAAACCTCTGCCTGTGGAGCCCGTATTCTGGGTTCAAGTCCCGGTTGGGGCACTGGTTCTGTCCCAGTTGCTACTCTTCTAGTCCAGAACTCTGCTATGGCCTGGGAGGACATTGGAGGGTGGCCCAAGTGCTCGGGCCCTACACCTGCATGGGAGACCAGGAGGAAGCACCTGGCTCCTGGCTTTGGATCAGCGCAGCGCCGGCCATAGCAGCCATTTGTTGGTGAACCAATGGAAGGAAGGCCTTTCTCCCTGTCTCTCTCTCTCTCACTGTCTAACTCTGCCTGTCAAAAGAGAGAGAGAGAGAGAGAGAGAGAGAGAGAGAGAGAGTGAATGAATGTAGTCTGTCCTCACAATGGGAAGTGCTCTGCCTAACCGGGCATGAAATTCTCACACAGGCTACCACATAGATGAGTCCTGTAAATACAGCAAGCCAAAGAAGCCAGGGGAAAGTAGAATGGCGGGCAACTACTGCAGGCACATGGCTCCTTTCTGGGGTGATGAAAGAGTTCTAGAGCTAGATAATGGGGGCCGGCTCTGCGGCACAGTGTGTTAAGTCCCCGCCTGTAACACTGGCATCCCATATGGGTGCTGGTTAGAGTCTCAGCTGCTCCACTTCCAATCCAGCTTCCTGCTGATGCACCTGGGAAAGCAGCAGAAGATGGTCGTGCCGCCCATGTAGGAGACCCAGACCACACCGTTGCTGCCATTTGAGGAATAAACCAGCAGATGGAAGATCGTTTTCTCTCTCTCTCTCAATCTCTCTCTCTCTCTCTCTAACTCTGCCTTTCAAATAAATAATAAATCTGAAAAAAATTAAATTAGGGAGCCAAGTTGTGGTGCACAACTAGCATCCCATATGAGTGCCTGTTCAAGTCTCAGCTGCTCCACTTTCCAATCCAGTTCCCTTATAATGTGACTGGGAAAGCAGTGGGAGATGGTCCAAGCACTTGGGCCCCTGTACCCATGTGGGAGACCCAAGTGGAGTTTCAGCTTTCTGGCTTCAGCCTGGCCCAGCCCTGGCTGTTGCAGCCAACCTGGACATGAACCAATCAAGGAAAGATTGCTCTATCTGTCTGTCTTTCTTTTTCCTCTGGAACTCTGCCTTTTAGATGCATAAATATTTTTTAAAATAAAATAAAGGGACCGGCATTGTGGTGTAGCAGATAAAGTCACTGCCTGTTCCTCCCGCATCCCATATGACTGCTTACTTAAGTCCCAGCTACTCTACTTCCAATCCAGCTCCCTGTTAACGGCTTGAGAAAGCAATGGAGGATGACCCAAGTGCTTGGGTCTCTGCACCCATGTGGGAGACCTGGAAGAAGCTCTGTGTTCAGCCTGACCCAACTCTCACCATTGCAGCCATCAGGGGAATGAACCAGCAAATGGAAGATCTCTCTCTCTCTCTGTAACTGATTTGCAAATAAATAACCTTTAAAATAAAATAGCTAGATAATGATGATTCACAATTTACTGAGTATACTAGAAATCACTGAATTCCATATTTTCAAAAGGGAAAATTTTATTGTATGTGAATTTTATCTCCATAAAGCTGCTATTTGAAAAGTGATGTGTAGGACCAGCATCATGGAGCAGAGAATAAAGCCAGCTCCATACTAATGGCCAAGAGTTTGGTCCCCTGCTTCCAACGGGGAGACCTGGAAGAAGCTCCTGGCTCCTTGTTTCCATCTGACCCAGCCCTGGTCATTTCTGCCATCTGCGAAGTGAAACAGCAGATAAAAAGATCTCTCTGTGTCTCTCCCTCTCTCTATGTATATAGCTCTGCCTTACAAATAAGAATATCTTTTTTAAAGAAAATAAAATGTCGTGACATGTGCCTAGGAAAGCAGCAAAAGATGGCCCAAGTGCTGGGGTCCCTGCACCCATGTAGGAAATCCAGATGGGAGTCCAGGCAGCTGACTTTGGCTTGGCCCAGCCCTGGCTGTTGAAGCCTTCAGGGAGCGAAGCAGCACATGAAAGATCTTTCTCTCCCTGTGATGGAACAAGGACATATACTTCTCAGCCATTCTAGGTTCTTATTCCCCCTGCCTTCTTTCAAGAGACCAGTTCAGTCTCACCCCCTGCATTCTCCCCCAGGTTTGAAGGCCAGTGGGCCAAACGTGGAGAATCAGTATGGAGAAGCTCATCTCTGCCTACTGCCCCCCATCCCCACCCCTAGCCCACCTAAGATACAAAATGGCCAGGCCTGCTGGGGTCTGGGCCTTTGCTACGTGTTGGGTCTGTGTACTCAATGGCAGTTGGCTGACCTCTGCGAGTTTATTTTCTTTGAGTAAATTTGGTCTGGCTGCAAGTTTGTATTCTGTCTCCTCTTTGTTCTTTGCATTTTTCTAACACTCAGTCTCTCCCCACAACCACCCCATCACTCTACCTTCCAAATAAATAAACAAAATATTGAGAACACTTCTATAATCAAAAGTTAAAATGCACACGTATGCTACGACCCCATGGAGCTCTGACCTTTAAGTAAGCTTCAAAATTTTGAAAAATTTCATGCCACTCCCCTCTGGCAAGCACTAAATCCCTAATGGCAAGTGTAGGGAGGTAAGATGGCAGGCAGGGAGAACACCTGGGCCACCACACCAGCCCCTGATGTATGCTCCCAGAATCGCTCGCTGTCACACAGACGCACTGAGACAGTACCTTTGATCAGGTTGATAGGGTGAGGCTTGGTATCTCGCCAGAAAGCCGAGTGGAAAACACAGAGGATCAGAGCTCTGCTCATGTTCGCTGAGGTCTGTCCACTATCAAGGAAAAAATGAACTGCTGAAGAGCCCGCCCACCCAATAGCCTTGGCTCCAGAATACAGTAGAACCCAGAGGTTTGTGAGGTCACAACCAGAGGGCGGGGCAGTGGTGGTTCTATCTGCAGAGGAGGGGGAGGGCGGAGTGTGATGACACAGTGGCAAGGTATATATTTAAGATTTTATTCATATATTTGAGAGGCAGAGTTAGAGAGAGAGAGAGAGAGAGAGCGAGCTTCCATTTGCTGGTTTACTCTCCAAGTGGCCAAAACAGACAGAGATGGGCCAATCTGAAGCCTGGAGCTTCTTCTGGGTCTCCCACATGGGAGCAGGGGTCCATTGCTCCACCTAGGCACATTAGCATGAAGCCAGATCAGAAGTAGAGCACCCAGGACTCAATCTGATGCCTCTACACGGGATGCCAGCACCACAGGTGGAAGCTTAACCTATTAGACCATAGCGCTGGCCCCACAGTGGCAAAATATTAACCAGGACTCTTCAGAAGTGAGGGACAAATACTCAACCCAATCAGCTTAAGACAACTGGATGTAGCTAGAGTAACCAGAAAAATGTATGATTAACCAAGATGCCACATTAAGTGTTGTTACCGGGGGGCTACTGATGTGGGGTAGTGAGCTAAGCCCTCACCTGCAGCACAGGCATCCCATATCGGTGCGGGTTTGAGACCCGGCTGCTCCACTTCTGATCCAGCTCTCTGCTATGGCCTGGGAAAGCAGTAGAAGATGGCCCAAGTCCTTGGGCCCCTGCACCCACATGGGAGACCCAGAAGAAGCTCCTGGCTCTTGGCTTCAGATCACTGCAGCTCTGGCTGTTGTGGCCATGTGGAGAGTAAACCAGCCAATGGAAAACTCTCTCTCTCTCTCTCTCTCTCTGTCTCTCTCTCTTCCTCTCTGTGTGTCTCCTTTCCTCTCTCTGTCACTCATTCAGATATATAAATAAATCTTTAAAAAGCATAAAGTCCTGAGATAAATTCATACATATAAGATCAATTCACTAGCAAAGGTGTCAAGGTAATTCAATGAAGAAAGGACATTCTATTAAACAAAAAATATTGAAATAATTTGGAGCCACCTTGGCCCTGCACCCGAATGGGAGACCAGGAGGAAGCTTCAGATCGGTGTAGCGCCGGCTGTAGCGGCCATTTGGAGGGGGAAGCAACTGAAGGAAGACCTTTCTCTCTTTCTCTCTCTCTCTCACACTAACTCTGCCTGTAAAAAAATAATTTGGAGCCAGTGCAATTAGCAAACATTGGGAACAACCCAAGTATCCACAAAAGGTGAAATAGACATGTTCTGGCATATCCATATAATGAAACATTACTAAGCAATCAAAAGTAATAAAAATATTGCACAATCATATGCAGCACTCAACTGTGATGAGCGAAAGAAATAAAACCAAGTGCACAGGGCAGGGGTCCATCTACATCCAACACTAGAAATGACAGCTAATCCATGTACAGAAAGCTGGCTGTGCTGGCTTGTGTTTAGGAAAACCCAGCATACGAGAATCAAAAATCACACCAGCTGCAATCTACTGGAACTGGGGGGATTTAGAGACAGAAGAGTGGTCTCCAGTGGCTGCAAGACCAAGGGCTCTTATAGACAAAGCTGGCCTGTGACTATCCTAAATGCATCTGGACTTTCTCAATAAATATTAACATTCTAGGCATCAGAAAAGAGACATTCTGTTGGACCTCTTAGTAGCAGAGATGCCAACTTGCCTGGGAGTACGCCCAAAGTTCCAGACTCCAGATGAGTTGATACAAAATGCACGAGGTTTTTATTGATTGTTTGCGCAAATGGGCCCCCAACTCAGGTTGTGAGGAGCTCTCAGTGGCAGTTTCACACAGCTTATATAGGCAACAATTTAGCATATTCATAGGTGGAGAAAGCTGAGGTTTTACAGGATTGGTCAGTTCAGAGGGACCATTAGCATATGGGAGAGTGCTGAGGAAGAATGCTGAGGGAGATTCCTGAGGGAGAGTGCTGAGGTGGCAATGGATTGGCTGGTCACAGCGACATCATAAGAGCGCGCCCTGAAACTCATTGAAGGGAGGGGCAGTTCTGCTCTGGGTTCACCTGGAGGTCACCCAGAGAAGGGAGGGGCAGCTCCGCTCTGGGCACTCTCAGAGGCTTCCTGAAGGGGAGGGGCAGCTCCGCTCTGGGTGCGGTCCCTCCGCACAGGCACCTGTGGCCTTGCAGGGTGCCCTGAGGAGAGGCCTGACCCGCTCCGGCGCCCCGGGCCTGAGGAGACCCAACAATCACCCACGGCCAGGGCATCCTGAGGATGACTCGGGGGTGGGAAGACCCCTCGGCTGCCGACCGAGTGCGAGGAGTCTGGTCCTGGGGCGGCCAGGCCCTCACAGACTCTATGCTCATGCGGGGCCGGAGCGTGATAACCCGCGGCCGCGGAGCGACCCGGGGCTGAGGCAGCCCTACCATTCCAGAGCAGCTCTGCCACACAGGGTCAGTGTGGGCCAAGGTGATGCAGCCACTGCCCATGGGCCGCTAGACGAAGGGGAGGGGCCCGGGGCCGCCACAGGGCCTGGCGCCTCTCGCCGTAAGGGTCCTTAATTCCCTCCTTTTCTTTTTGCCCAGATTTTAATCCTAAAATATACTGGACCTCGGAGGTCTTTAAAGCTTGACACTGGTACTGTTGAGTCAGCACCAGGGTTTGGACCTAGGAAAGCCTCTCGCGGATAAACTAGAGCAACCTTGAGCAGGTTCTGAGTGCGCTGGAGCTTCCATTTGGCTGGTCTATCCGGATCCTCGGGGCCCTGGGGTGGTGCTCGCTTCACGTGTGAGGCGTGGACCCAGGCAGCGATCCCATTGACCTTGAGAGTGGTGGGAGTTGTCAACAGCTCAGTGAAGGGGCCTTGCCACCGGGGCTCTAGAGTCTTGGATTGGTGCTTCCGGACATACATGGCATCACCGATTTGGAAAGGATGTGGTGTGGTTGTCATCTCGGGTTGGTAGGCTGCCACAAGAGGTTTCCAGACCTGGTTCTGGATGATCTGGAGCACTCTTAACCGGGCCTGTAAATTACGGGCATCGGCAACGGAGTCACTGGCAAGGTCAAGCAAGCCTGTTACTGGTGGGGGCCCTCCATAAAGGATTTCGTATGGCGTTAGCCCACAATGAGAGGGCGTGTTTTGGACCCAGAACAACACCATAGGGAGGAGTTGGACCCAGTCTTTAATGCCAGTCTCCAACGCTAATTTGGTCAAGGTCTCTTTAATTGTCCTATTCATTCTTTCCACCTGCCCTGAACTTTGGGGTCTATAGGCACAGTGCAATTTCCAATTTATGCCTAATGTTTTGGCCATCAACTGACTTACCTGGGAGACAAACGCTGGGCCGTTGTCGGACCCGATTACCTTCGGCAAGCCGAACCGCGGGAAGATCTCCTCTATGAATGTCTTGACGACCACCTGGGCGGTTTCCCATTTTGTGGGGAATGCCTCAGTCCATCCAGAGAAGGTGTCTATAAAAACTAGGAGATACTTATTCCCATAGCTTCCTGGTCTTATCTCAGTGAAATCGACATCCCAGTTGATTCCAGGTTGGTCTCCTCTTACCCTGGCTCCCTCCAGGAGCTTGAGGTGTCTGGCATTTACCTTGGCACACGGAACACAGGATTCAGTCACTTGCTGGACTAAAGAATCAAGTCCAGGGATGTAATAAGACTGCCTATCTTCCTGTAAGGCTGCTTTTAGCTTTTTGTGTCCCAAATGAGTCCATTGATGGAGGTTGGTAATTATTTCTTTAGCCAGTTGGTGCGGCAGGACTATTTTCTCTCTGAGCCTCCAAACGCTTATTTGTTCGTCGTACTCCGCACCGAGCCGTTGGATCGTTTCTAATTCTTGGTCCGAATAGAGGAAAGGTGGTTCCCTCGATTCTTGGGTGGGCTCAGTTGTCTTTAATGGGAGCACCTGTTGGCCCAGGGCTGCTGCCCTAGCAGCCTTGTCCGCCATCCTGTTTCCCCTTGCTATGGGGTCATCTCCTCGCTGGTGCCTGGGGCAATGAATTGTACTCACCCTTTTGGGCAGGAACAGGGCCTGTAGAAGGTCTAGGATTTCCTGCTTATTTTTAATGTCCTTGCCCACTGAGGTTAAGAGGCCCTTTACCGGTGTATCTCCCCATGTACATGGGCAGTGGCAAAAGCATACTGACTGTCTGTGTAAATGTTGACCTTTTTGTCTTGTGCCTGTTTTAAAACTTGAGTTAAGGCTATGAGCTCGGCTTTTTGAGCAGAAGTTCCAGGCTTTAAGGCACTTGACCAGATAACAGTTTTTCCATCTACCACCACTGCCACAGCCCTCCACTCACCTTTCTGTAGAAAGCAGCTCCCATCGGTGAACCAGGTCAGCTCAGCATTTGGCAGAGGCTGGTCAGTTAGATCTTTTCAGGTGCCGTGGGCCTCAGCCAGAATTTGGTGGCAGTTATGGATTACCTGGGCCTGGGGCCCCAGTTCCTGGAGCAGGGTGGCCTGGTTTAAGGAGGTGGCAGTCACAAACCGGACCCACTCTGAGTTTAATAACATAGTCTGGTAATGAGTTATCCGAGCATTTGAGAGCCACCGATCTGGTGGCTGGCGGATAACTGTCTCCACAGCATGAGGTGCCACTATGGTGAGTGGTTGGCCTAGAGTCAATTTGTCCGAGTCTTTCACCAGAACTGCCACGGCCGCTATCATGCAGAGGCACGGAGGCCAGCTGGCTGCTGCATTGTCTAGCTTTTTTGCAAAGTATGTCTCCGGCTTTTTCCAGGGCCCAAGCATTTGGGTTAGCACTCCCTTTGCTACTCCCTTGTTCTCATCCACATATAATGTGAAGGGCTTGGTCATATCAGGGAGGCTCAGGGCTGGGGCTGACAATAGGGCCTTTTTTATGTTGTCAAATGCCTGCTGTTACTCTTCTCTCCATTGAAAGGGAGTGTTGGACTTCGTGAGGGGGTACAATGGGGCTGCCAGCTCCGCAAACCCAGGAATCCAAAGGTGACAGAATCCCGCACTCCCAAGGAATTCCCACATCTTTCTGGCATCCGTGGGGGTGGAATTAGAGCAACCGCCCTTTTTCGGCTTTCCGTCAGCCACCGTTGCCCTTTTTCTAGGAGGTAGTCTAGGTAGGCCACCTGTTTCTGACATATTTGGGCCTTTTTCGTGGAGGCTCGATAGCCCAATTCCCCCAGTCTCTGTAGCAGAGCCCCAGTACCTTTTAGGCAGTCCTGCTCAGTTTTGGCGGCAAGGAGAGTGTTGTCCACATACTGCAAGAGGACCAGGTGCGGATGGTTGACTCAGAAGGCGGCCAAATCTAGGTGCAAAGCTTCGTCAAACAAGGTAGGTGAGTTTTTAAATCCTTGGGGCAACCTTGTCCAGGTGAGTTGTCCTGAAAACCCGGTTTCTGGATCTTTCCACTCAAAGGCAAAGATGGATTGGCTCTGAGGACTCAGTCTTAAACAAAAGAATGCATCCTTTAGATCTAGCACAGTGTACCATACATGGGTGGGAGGCAAGGTACTTAGCAGATTGTAGGGGTTGGGCACTGTGGGATGCATATCCTCCATTCTCCTGTTAACCTCCCGCAAGTCCTGTACCGGGTGGTAGTCACCCATACCGGGCATCTTTACTGGTAGTAGGGGGATGTTCCAAGGGGAATGGCAAGGTTTTAAAATGCCTAGGTGTAACAGTCTCTGGATATGTGGCCGGATACCTTCCTTGGCTTCTTTGCCCATGGGATATTGATGAACTGACACGGGTATGGCCGTGGGCTTCAGATCTATGATCAAGGGAGGCCAGTTGACGGCCAACCCTATTCCCACAGTCTCTGCCCAGGCCTGAGGAACATCTGCAAGCCACTTGTGATCCATGGGAGCCATGTTGGATGGGGGTCTCTTGAATCATCGGTGTTTGTCCTCCAAGCGTAGTGTTAATACCTGGAGGGGCCGCACCCCTGAGTCTCTGATGGTAGCTCCATTCTTATGGAAGTGAATTTGCGCTCCTACCTTCAAGAGTAGGTCCTTGCCCAGGAGTGGGTAGGGGCAGTCTGGCACTAGTAAGAAAAAGGGCGTCACAAGTGCTGTACTCAACTGGACCTCTCAGTTGGTTGTCCAAAGATATAACTTCCCTCCAGTTGCCCCCTGCACCCAGGAAGTCTTGGAGCTTAAAGGCCCTTTTTCTGAAGTCAGTACTGAATGCTGAGCTCCCGTATCAATGAGGAAGGTTACCGGCTGCCCCCCACTTCAAGGGTTATCCTGGGCTCAGTGGGGGGCTCCTGGCCCTGACTCACCTAATTGTCTTCTTCCAGGGACAGGATTGGAATTGGTCTCTTCTTTGGTCCCTGTGGTTTCTTCAGGCAGTCTTTGACCCAGTGTCCTCTTTCTTTACAATAGGCACATTGATCTTTTTCTACCCGGGGCTTTTGCTTGTCTCCCAAGTCCCTATTGTGCCCTGGTCTACTCCTTTCCGTATCCTGCACTACGGTGGCCAAGATTCTACTAAGCTCTCGGTTACATCTTTTGTCTCTTTTGTCTTCCCTTTCCTCCTGCTCCTTGTGGATCCTTTCCTTTCTCCTCTCGGGTTTCCCTTTTGTTGTTTACCTTTCTGCCTCCTTCATTAAATCTTGTATAGTATACCCCTGAAGCCCCTCTAGCCGCTGCAATTTATTGTGAATGTCCGGCGCTGACTGTCCTATAAAGGACATGATTACATCTCCCTGCTGGTCCTCTGCCAGTGGGTCAAATGATGTTTACATATGGTAGGCCTCCATTAACCTTTCTAGGAAACCTGCTGGCGTTTCCTTAGCCCCCTGCACTACTGCACGTACCTTGGCCAAATTGGTCGGGTGCTTTCCAGCCCCTCTGAGACCCGCAAGGAGAATCTGGTGGTAAAGACAAAGTCGCTCCCTACCAACAACAGTGGTGTAGTCCCAATCAGGATGGGTTAAGGGAAACACCTCCTCGATTTCATTTGGCAGTAGGGTCGGTCGGCCATCTGCTCCAGGGATGGTTTTCCATGCCTCGAGGTAGACACGCTGGTTTTCTTCAGTAGTGAGGAGGGTCTGCAGGAGCTGCTGACAATCACCCAGGTGGGCTGATGAGTCAACAAGATTGACTCAATCAGTCCAGTCAGGGCCTGGGGGTCCTGAGAGAAAGAGGGGTTATGTGTTTTCCAATTATAAAGATCGGAAGTGGAAAACGGCCAGTACTGCATTTGGCCAGCCACCGAACAAAGAGGAAAGGTGTGTGAAGTCCAGACGCTTTCCGAGCCCCCTGCTTGCCTCCGACGGAGGCTCAGGATGCTGGAGGGTGGGGAAGGCACCGAGACTTCTTCTCCTGCCCTTGTGGAATCAGGGGATGGTGCAGATGTTGCACGTCCCACTCTGGATGTTGTGGGGGTTCCTGCGGGGGAGCAGGCCGGCCAGGAATGTAGGGTGGGGGAGAATCAAAGAGCAGAAGGTCCTGATCAGCCGGAAGAACTGGCAGCTTGTCAGGTTTGGGATCTTGAATCTCCTTCAGAGGGTATAGGGAGGAGGTCGGCGCAACCAGGACGGGAGGGAGGGGTATCGCGGAGGAAGATTCCGAGGGGGGAGGTATTAGAGGAGTTGGGGATGGCTGAGGAAGGGGTAACGGGGTCCGTTTCGGCTCCATCGGAAAGGAGAAGGGTTTTACCCTGGTTGGAGGGTTACGTGAAAGATCCTTTCACGTGGTAATGTAGGGCAGCTGATCAGGGTGCCCTTCGGATCCTGGCTGAAAAAGTCACGCCTTAATCTGTGAAATAATAAAGAGGTTAAAAGTGCCGTTACTTGGCCAGCCGACCTCGAAGGCCGGCCATTCGGAGGAACAGAATTTTGCCCATCATTTCCTTTTAACCTCCACTGAGAGGTTGTGCGCACGTTCTCGAACGTCCTTCCAGTGATCTAGAGTGAGACTTAAAGGGGTGGTTATTCGTTGACCCATGGGTGCAAAGATTTCAGCCCAAACAAAAAGAACAGCTAATACACAGACACATACAGTAAACAAGACAAACTGCGTGGCACCAGATCTAGGACAAATCGACAATGCTACCTCAGATGGAAGTGGCTGCTTGGCCAGGCTTTTTCTGCGAAGGAGGGAGACTTGGTCCCCGGCCTTCCTCGAGACCATTCCAGGCGCGTCAAACCAAGCAAGAATGAACAGCCAACAAACCGCGCGGTAACAGATTTACGACAAGTCGAACGCTATTGCACTATTTGTGGGAGCGGCTCCTTGACCAGCCCTCCCCGGGAAGGAGGGAGACTTAGTCTCCAACCCACCTCCAGACCACCCCGGTGAGCGTCTTCCAGGGGAACGGACCGAGGGTTTCCCCTAATGGTCCCACAAACCGAGGCGTCCTTCGGGGAACGAACCAGGGGTTGCTGGGCACACCTACCTCCCTCTGGTCTCACAGAGTCAGGTACTGGCCAGTCAGATTAACACTTAAGACAAAGAACAACAAACAGAAAACACTTAATCGTACCTCCAACTGGTCCGTGGGGAATAGGTCTGAGGTCAAACTAAAATCCCGGACGAGCCCCCAAAATGTTGGACCTCTCAGTAGCAGAGATGCCCACTTACTCGGGAGGACGCCCAAAGATCCAGACTCCAGACGAGTCGATGCAAAATGCATGAGGTTTTTATTGAACGTTTGCGCAAACGGGCCCTCACCTCAGGCGGTGAGGAGCCCTGAGTGGCAGTTTCACACAGCTTATATAGGCAATGAATTAGCATATTCCTAAGCGGAGAATGCTGAGGTGTTACAGGATTGGTCAGTTCAGAGGGATCATTAGCATATGGGAGAGTGCTGATGAAGAATGCTGAGGGAGAGTTCTGAAGGAGAGTGCTGAGGTGGCACAAGATTGGCCGGTCGCAGTGACATCATAAGAGCGCGCCCTGAAACTCTCTGAAGGGAGGGGAAGCTCTGCTCTGGGTTCACCTGGAGGTCACCCAGAGAAGGGAAGGGCAGCTCCGCTCTGGCCCTGGGTTCACCTGGAGGTCACCCAGAGAATGGAGGGGCAGCTACGCTCTGGGCGCACTCAGAGGCTTCCCAAAGGGGAGCGGCGGCTCCTCTCTGGGCGCGGTCCCTCCGCACAGGCACCTGTGGCCTTGCAGGGTGCCCTGAGGTGCGGCCCGACCCGCTCTGGCGCCCCGGGCCCGAGGAAACCCAACAATCACCCACGGCTGGGGCGTCCCGAGGATGACTCGGGGGTGGGGAGACCCCTCGGCTGCCGACCGAGTGCGAGGAGTCTGGTCCTGGGGCGGCCAGGCGCTCACAGACTCTATGATCACGCGGGGCTGGAGCGTGACAAAACACGGCCGCAGAGCCCCGGTAACGACCCGGGGCTGATGCGGCCCTACCATTCCAGAGCGGCCCCGCCACACAGGGACAGTGTGGGCCGGGGCGACACTGCCACTGCCCGTGGGCTGCTAGATGAGGCGGAGGGGCCCGGGGCCGCCACAGGGCCTGGCGCCTCTCCCCATAAGGGTCCTTGAATTCCAGGGTCCAGCGAGCAAGAGAAGCCCAGTGGTTTACCTTGATGACTTTCTTTACACCATAAGGATTAGAATGACCTCCAGGGAAACTTAGAGGGCAAGATGGTGGTGACCTCCAAGATGGCTAGACTCATGTCCAGTTGAGTCCAACAGGATGAAGGTGGAACAAGAGAGGGGGAAGGGATTTCCAAGGCATGCCATCAAACTTCTGGGTTGGGGCCAGCGCTGTGGCACAGCAGGTTAAAGCTCTAGCCTGCAGCACCAGCAACCCATAGGGGCACCAGTTCAGGTCCCGGCTGCTCCACTTCTGATCCAGCTCTCTGCTATGGCCTGGTAAACAGTGGAAGATGGACCAACTCCTTGGGCCCCTGTACCCACGTGCAAGACCCAAAAGAAGCTCCTGGCTGCAGATGAGCTCAGCTGTGGCCATTGCAGACATTTGGGGAGTGAACCAGTGGATGGAAGGCCTCTCTAGGTCTACCCCTCTCTGTAACTCTGTCTTTCAAACAAATAAAATAGATCTTTAAAAAATAAAAACAAAAAAGCTTCCGGGTCAATAGTCAGCTTCATTATTTCAATTCGGAAAATGGTTTCATGAGTGTATTCATATATCAAAACACCTAAAACTGTACTTTTTAAAACAGAATTATTGGAGCCTGTGCTGTGGTGTAGCAGGTAACACCGCCACCTGAACAGTGGCATCCCATATGGGTGCCAGTTCAAATCTCAGCTGCTTCACTTCTGATCCAGCTCCCTGCTAAAGGCCTGAAAGATGTAGCAGAGGATGGCTCAAGTGCTTAGGCCCCTACACCCACATGGGAGACCTCGAAGAAACTCCTGGCTCCTGGCTTCGTATTGTCCCATCTCCATCTGTTGAGGTCATTTGGGGAGTAAACTATCGTATGGAAGATATCTCTCTCTCTGTCCCTCTCTCTCATTTACTCTCTCTGTAACTTTGCCTTTCAAATAAATCTAATTAAAAAAAAAGACATCCCAAATGGCCACAATGGCCAGGGTTGTGCCAGGCCAAAGCCAGGAGCCTGGAACTCCAACTGGGTCTCCCACATGCAGACATGGGTGCAGGGGTCCAAGCACTAGGGCCATCTTTCACTGCTTTCCCAGGTGCTTTAGCAGGGAGCTGGATCAGCAGCAGATCAGCTCATACGGGATGCTGATTTGGCGGCAGCAGCTTATCCTATCTCACCACAATGCCAGCCCCAAATTATAATCTTTTGATACATGCAGTTATCATGTCATTCTTATCTCAATAAAGCTGTGAGAAAATGCAGTGCATCACGATGTTCTATTTTCCTTCCTATGAGTGATACCAAGAACAAATAACATGGTAGGATTCTGATTTGAAAATGACATATGAAGTGCAAGTATCTGTGTCTTCAGTTACCGAATCTTCCACCCTACTTGAAGGGAATAGCAAAGAAAGGAATCTAAGGGCAAGCATTTGACATCGCCATTGAAATCCACTTGGGACACCCACACCACACATCAGTGCCTGGGTTTGAGTCCCAGCTCCACTCCCAATCCAGTTTCCTGCTACTGTATGCCCTGGGGAGGCAGCAAATGATGGCTCAAGTCCTGAGGCCCTGCTACCCACATGAGAAACCAACCCAGAGAGACACATTGGTTCCTGGCTTCAGCCTGGCCCAGCCCTGGCCGTTGTAGCCATCTGGGGAAGGAACCAGGAGGTGGAAGATCTCTCTTTCTCTCTCTCTCTCTATCTCTCACTCTCTCTCTCTGCCTCTCCTATCTCTGTGTAACTCTTTCAAATAATTAAAATCAACTAAAAAGAAAAGATAAATCTCATTTACAAATGCTGTGTAAGAAAATTATACCCACGAAATCTGGATGGAGGCTGTGGGGTAGAAGGGCAGCTTAACAAATTCTATAAACTGGTGGAGATCATTGCTTGTGAAACAGTGGCTAATACTCCAGAGGTACTTTTTTAATATGTGGGTACTTCAAAATGCTTGTGGAAAATAGAACTAAAGAAAAGTTTGCTTTTGTAGCAAAACATTTGAAATCCATGCATGGTTTTTTCCCACGCTGTGTTTTGCCATGAACTTTTGGAAGACTCCTCATATTAAGTTCTCTTCCCATCTAAAGCTTTCTCCAGGAAACAGAGTTTGAGTTCACTCTGGCTTTATTTTGCTAAGCCACAGGATAAGCATTCACATCATCCCTAGTCCAAGTCCATTTTCAAGGCTGTTGGCCCCGGGTGAGGGTTTGCCCACTACACGCAACAGGTGCTTTCAACATATAGGGGAAAAATCACCGTCAGCTTCACCAGGAGTAAACAGCAAGTTCTCACCTCCCCCACCCTGTGATGAATGTATTTGGACCTACAAGTTCCTGAAATGCCACACAGATGGAAGCTGCCGAGGGGAGCGGTGCCTGCATGGGCTATAGCACTGGCACCGGCAGGTGGGTAGGTTCTTGGCGGGTAATGACAGGATCCTCCCAAACCCTGGCCCAGACTCCCATCTCCAGAGGCACTCACTCCCCTCTGACACACGAGAGGCTGTGAAGCTGCTGCCACCACAGAACAGCCCTCTGGCTCCTAGACAGCACTTGCTGAACACCGGGCTGCTGCACCTGTGAGAGTAACCTCATCCACTCATCCTTTAGGGCTGGCCACCTGCCAGTCAGACAGTGGGCAGTGCCGACTGGCTGAGCCCTCTTTGGAGGCGTTGGCGGAAGCGGGACAAACCCAGATTTCCCGACCTGGTTCAGCTCCTGTGACAGAGTCCACCATGTGTGGAGAGGTGCCCCTCCTGCAGGCAGGGGTGGCCAGGCACCTCTGATCCAACAGCACCAGCCTGGGGTGAACCAGCAGTGCTCACTCGCTCACTCTCCCAGGAGCTCTCTCTCCCGCCAGAGGCAACCCTCAGCCGGACCCTCTTCTCAGCACCAAGGAGAACTCACCAAAATGGGGCCGGGCTTCCTTCAGCACAAATCTGGGGCCCAGACCTGTCTCAGCCTCAGGCCTCTGCTGAAAGCGACGGCCTGGGCCTGGCCTTAGCTGTTCTCTGGGTAAAGGAGAGACTTCCAGTACATCTGTCAGCCCTAGCCTGGAGGCACCCAAATGGCTCTAACATCGACTAGGCAAACATCCCCACGCATGATGGCCAGAGCAGGGGGGGATGCCTCCTTGTAACAATCACCCCAGGACAGACTCACCCTCAGCCTCAGGCAGGGATGAGAGGCCACAAGAGAAGGTCCAGGGTGACTGCAGGGCCCCACCCTCTAGAAGGGGCAGGTCGATGCACCTGGTCTGTGGTGTAATCTCTGCACCTGTGAGGGGCTCCCGAATGGAGGAGCCATAGCCGCTGTGAGGAACAGGGTCTTTCCTGTGGTTTCTCCCCTGGGCTTGGCTTAATGGCTAGGGACTTTGGCATTCAGAGGAGCAGCATCTATCCTGAAAAAAAAACACTCGCTTTCCTCCTAAGCAGCAGGAAGAGGTCCCCTTGGAAACAACCAGGGATGAGCAGGGCTACTTACCAAATACTTTAGCCAAACCTTCATCCTCATTGTTAATGCTTGAGGAAAATTTATTGGTTGGGCCTGTGGAGAAAGTAAATTCAGCTGTGAGGAAAGTGCTCCCTGGGTCTGCCTGGATGGGGGTCCCCATTAGTCACCCCGCATTGACCCCTTGAGTTGCTGAGGATACGGACACACACACACAAACACATTCAATGTCTTCTCTATCTTAACACAGTCCTTGGGCCCTTACACTGGCATAGGAGGCCCAGAAGAAGCTCCTGGCTCCTAGCTTTGGATCGGCACAGCCCCAGCTGTTACAGCCATCTGAGGAGTGAACCAGCAGATGGAAGACCCCTTTCTTTCTCTCTCCCTCCCTGCCACTGACCCTCTGTAACTCTCTCATTCAAATAAATAAATAAATCTTAAAAAAAATAAAAAGAATTTTTACAATGCCAGCATGACGCATCCAGTATGCTCATGAGTAAAAGATCATAAACACCCTTTGGTTTCTTTTTTCTTTTTTCAGGCAGAGTTAGCAAGAGAGAGACAGAGAGAAAGGTCTTCCTTTCTCCATTGGTTCGCCCCCCAAATGGCTGCTACAGCTGGCGCGCTGCACAGATCCGAAGCCAGGAGCCAGGTGCTTCCACCTAGGCCATCCTCAACTGCCTTCCCGGGCCGCAGCAGAGAGCTGGACTGGAAGAGGAGCAACCACGGTGCCGGCCAACACTTTGGGTTTTAAAGTTCTCACAAGAGTGCTCAGTTCCTTCTCTTTCTATGCTATCCTGCAATGCATAGTGTCACCATTTAAAGTGACATAGCTCCTGCATGAGACGTCTGAGCCGCCGCTCACAGCATGCAGGCACCCTGGCCTCCACGCAGGTGCCTGTAATTCCCTTGGTGATGTTGGCAAGCTTAATGCTGGGAGAACAGCCCTGGAGTTTCCTCCAGCACGAGGGATGTGTTTGCTGCTTCAGCTTTTACATACCAAGTTACTTAACACAGAGTACTGCAAGGAATGTGGTCAGCCAGTTAGGTTTAGTAAAATAGCAAAAGTGGTTCTAAAATCAGGAGGTGACTACACATCAAGGAAGTATATCCAGGTCACTTTTCAGAACAGGAGTTTTCATAATATCCAAATGGGGAAAACAGCCCAAATGCCCATGAACATGTAAGAAACAAATTGAGCCAGTACCGTGGCTCACTAAGCTAATCCTCTGCCTGTGGAGCCGGTATTCTGGGTTCTCTCCCGGTTGCTCCTCTTCTAGTAAAGCTCTCTGCTATGGCCTGGGAGGGCAGTGAAGGATGGCCCAAGTGCTTGCGCCCTACACCTGCATGGGAGACCAGGAGCAAGCACCTGGCTCCTGGCCTTGGATCAGCATAGAGCCAGCCATAGTGGCGATTTTGTGGGTGAACCAACGGAAGGAAGGCCTTTCTCCCTGTCTCTCTCTCTCTCACTGTCTAACTCTTCCTCTCAAAAGAGATAGAGAGAGAGAGAGAAAGAGAGAGAATGAATGTAGGCTGTCCTCACAATGGCACAGTACTGAGCCTTACTGGGCATGAAGTTCTCACAAAGGCCACCACGTAGAAGAGTCCTGGAAACACAGCAAGCCAAAGAAGCCAGGGGAAAGCATAATTGGGAGCAACTACTGCAGGCACATGGCTACTTTCTGGGGTGATGAAAGAGTTCTAGAGCTAGATAATGGGGGCCGGCTGTGTGGAAGAGTGGGTTAAGTCCCGCCTGTAACACTGGCATCCCTTATGGGTGCTGGTTAGAGTCTCAGCTGCTCCACTTCCAATCCAGCTTCCTGCTGATGCACCTGGGAAAGCAGCAGAAGATGGTCCTGCCGCCCATGTAGGAGACCCAGACCACACCGTTGCTGCCATTTGAGGAATAAACCAGCAGCTGGTAGATCTTTTTCTCTCTCTGCCTCTTCCTCCCTCCCTCTCTCTCTCTCTCTCTCTCTCACTCTAACTCTGCCATTCAAATAAATAATAAATCTGAAAAAAATTAAAAATCGGGAGCCAAGTTGTGGTGCACCACTACCAACCCTGTTCAAGTCCCAGCTGCTCCACTTCCAATGCAGTTCCCTGCTAATGTGCCTGGGAAAGCAGTGGGAGATGGTGCAAGTACTTGGGCCCCTGTACCCATGTGGGAGACCCAAGTGGAGTTTCAGCTTTCTGGCTTCAGCCTGGCTCAGCTCTGGCTGTTACAGCCAACTGGGCCATGAACCAATCAAGGAAAGATTGCTCTATCTGTATGTCTCTCTTTTTCCTCTGTAACTCTGCCTTTCAGATACATAAATATTTTTTAAAAATAAAATAAAGGGACCGGCATTGTGGTGTAGCAGATAAAGTCACTGCCTGCACCACCAGCATCCCGTATGACTGCTTACTTAAGTCCCAGCTGCTCTACTTCCTATCAAGCACCCTGTTAAGGGCTTGAGAAAGGAATGGAGAATGGCCCAAGTGCTTGGGTCTCTGCACCCATGTGGGAGACCTAGAAGAAGCTCTGGGTTCTCCCTGGCCCAACTCTCAACATTGAATGCATCTGGGGTATGAATCAGCAAATGGAAGATCTCTCTCTCTCTGTAACTGATTTGCAAATAAATAATCTTTAAAATAAAATACCTAGATAATGATGATTCACAACTTAGTGAGTAGACTAGAAATCACTGAATTACATACTTTCAATAGTGTAAATTTTATAGTATGTGAATTTTATCTCCATAAAGCTGCTATTTGAAAAGTGATGTGTAGGACCGGTGTCATGGAATAGCGAATAAAGCCAGCTCCATACTAATGGCCAAGAATTTGGGCCCCTGCTTCCAACGGGAAGACCTGGAAGAAGCTCCAGTCTCCTTGTTTCCATCTGACTCATCCCTGGTCATTTTGGCCATCTGAGAAATGAAACAGCAGATAAAAAGATCTCTCTGTGTCTCTCCCTCTCTCTCTATATATAGCTCTGCCTTTCAAATAAGAATATATTTTTTAAAGAATATTTAAAATGATGTGATATGTGCCTAGGAAAGCAGCAAAAGATGGCCCAAGTGCTTGGGTCCCAGCACCCATGTAGGAATTACAGATGGAAGTCTAGGCAGCTGACTGGTTGGGCCCAGCCCTGGCTGTTGAAGCCTTCGGGGAGCAAACCAGCACATGAAAGATATTTCACTCCCTGTGATGGAACAAGGACATATACCTCTCAGCCATTCTAGGTTCTTGTTACCCCTGCGTTCTTTCAAGAGACCAGTTCCGTCTCACCCCCTGCATTCTCCCCCAGCTTTGAAGGCCAGTGCGCCAAACATGGAGAATCAGTATGGAGAAGCTCATCTCTGACTACAGCCCCCCCCATCCCCACCCCTAGCTCACCTAAGATACAAAATGGCCAGGCCTGCTGGGGACTGGGCCTTTGCTACGTGTTGGGTCTGTGTACTCAATGGCAGTTGGTTGACCTCTGCGAGTTTATTTTCTTTGAGTAAATTTGGTCTGGCTGCAAGTTTGTATTCTGTCTCCTCCTTGTTCTTGCCTTTTTCTAACACTCTGTCTCTCCCCACACCCACCCCATCACTCTACTTTCCAAATAAATAAACAAAAAGATTGAGACAACTTCTATAATCAAAAGTTAAAATGCACACGTATGCTACGACCCCATGGAATTCCGAACTTTAAGTAAGCTTCAAAATTTGGAAAACTTTTGAGGTTACTCCCCTCTTGCAAGCACTAAATCCCTAATGGCAAGTGTAGGGAGGTAAGATGGCAGGCAGGGAGAACACCTGGGCCACCACACCAGCCCCTGATGTATGCTCCCAGAATCGCTCGCTGTCACACAGATGCACTGGGACAGTACCTTCGATCAGGTTGATAGGGTGATGCTTGGTATGTCGCCAGAAAACCAAGAGGAAAACACAGAGGATCAGAGCTCTGCTTATCTTCGCTGAGGTGTGTCCACTCTCAGGGAGAAAATGAACTCCTGAAGAGCCCGTCCACTCAATTGCCTTGGCTCCAGGATACAATAGAACCCAGAGTTCTGCGAAGTCACAACCAGAGGTCGGGGCACGGGTGGGGCTATCTACAGAGGAGGGGGAGGGCGTGTCCATGGACAGGGACAGAGGGGAACTAAGCAGTGGCAAGATATATATTTAAGATTTTATTCATATATTTCAGAGGTGGAGTTAGAGAGAGAGAGAGCTTCCCTCTGCTGGTTCACTCTGCAAGTGGCTGAAACAGAGATGGGCCAATCTGAAGCCTGGAGCTTCTTCTGGGTCTCCCACATGTGTGCAGGGGTCCAGTGCTCCACCCAGGCACATTAGCAGGAAGCCAGATCAGAAGTAGAGCACCCAGGACTCGAACTGATGCCTGTACATGGGATGCCAGCACCACAGGTGGAAGCTTAACCTATTAGACCATAGTGCTGGCCCCACAGTGGCAAAATGTTAACCAGGACTCTTCAGAAGTGAGGGACAAAAACTCTGCCAAATCAGCTTAAGACAACCAGATGTAGCTAGAGTAACCAGAAAAACTGTATGATTAACCAAGATGCCACATTAAGTGTTGTTGCTGGGGGGCTGGTGCTGTGAGGTAGTGAGCTAAGCCCTAACCTGCAGCACAGGCATCCCATATGGGCACCAGTTTGAGACCCGGCTGCTCCACTTCTGATCCAGCTCTCTGCTATGGCCTGGGAAAGCAGTAGAAGATGGCCCAAGTCCTTGGGCTCCTGCACCCACACGTGAGACCCAAAAGAAGCTCCTGGCTCTTGGCTTTGGATCAGTGCAGCTCTGGCCATTGTGGCCGTGTGAAGAGTAAACCACACAAGGGAAAACACACAGTCTCTCTCTCTCTCTTTCTCTCTCTCTCTCCCTCTCCGTGTGTCTCCTTTTCTTTTTCTGTCACACATTCAGATAAATAAATAAATCTTTAAAAAATAGAAAGTCCTGAGATAAATTCATACATGTAAGATCAATTCACTAGCAAAGGTGTCAAGGTAATTCAATGAAGAAAGGACATTCTTTTATTTATTTTTTATTTATTTTTTATTTATTTTTATTTTTTATTTTTTTTTTTGACAGGCAGAGTGGAAAGTGTGAGAGAGAGACAGAGAGAATGGTCTTCCTTTGCCGTTGGTTCACCCTCCAATGGCTGCCGCAGTCGGTGCGCTGCAGCCGGCGCACCGCGCTCATCCGATGGCAGGAGCCAGGTGCTAGGTGCTTATCCTGGTCTCCCATGGGGTGCAGGGCCCAAGCACTTGGGCCATCCTCCACTGCACTCCTGGGCCACAGCAGAGGGCTGGCCTGGAAGAGCGGCAACCGTGACAGAATCCAGCACCCCGACAGGGACTAGAACCTGGTGTGCCGGTGCCGCAAGGCGGAGGATTAGCCTGTTGAGCCATGGCACCGGCCTGAAAGGACATTCTTTTAAACAAAAAATATTGAAATAATTTGGAGCCACCTTGGGCCCTGCACCCGAATGGGAGACCAGGAGGAAGCTTCAGATCGGTGCAGTGCTGGCTGTAGCGGCCATTTGCAGGGTGAACCAACTGAAGGAAGACCTTTCTCTCTGTCTCTCTCTCTCTCACAATTACTCTGCCTGTCAAAAAAAAATAATTTGGAGCCATTGCAATAAGCAAACATTGGGAACAACCCAAATATCCACAAAAGGTGAATTAGACTGAAGGAATATTAAAACTAAGCAGGACCCACCCCCATCTTACTCTTCTGACACTTGCCAGATTGACTTTTGACCTACTTTCTGGATTCCTGACTTGGGGAGTGGTTGAGGCTTGTCTTTGCTGAATAGACATGATGATGCTGAGGCAGGAAGAGATAACACCAGAATGTGGCCTTGTCTAAAACCTATACAATCCTGTTCACCTTGACAGGCACCCAGTTGATGAACTTAGGGTTTTATTTAACCTTAGGAAATGTATGGTGAAAGTGACCCTTACATGTTGTAAATCTTGCTAATAGCTGATGTTATCTGTACCTTGCACCTGTGCTTACGGGATTCCCCTGTTCCCTGGGTTCCCATGTGAAATATGTTCTACAGATTCTTCAAAGCTTTTGTGTAACTATGAAAAGTTGATGTGATTTTTACTCAGGGTCGCTTGCTCACATTTGTGACACTGTGACCCCAGCATGCTGGTCAATAAAATACTCTACTTGTGTTTTGCATAAGAGACTGTTTCTTGGTGTATTCTTTACTCTGCCAAGGCTGTAACATTTGGAGGCCCCAGGAAGATCTTCAGTGCCAATCCAGGCGTGAGTAGCACCAATGGACAACTCTTTGAAGAGTATTATAGGTAAGGAGGACCAGTCGAAACTTTAGAGGACATGTGCTTAGGGGTTTTCAGTGGCGTGTTGCAGGCAGTGATCGGCAGACGTGCCAGACGTGCTAGGCCATCACGCTGCATCTTCTCGAGGGACGCCTCGAGAATTTTGGGGGACTGAGGATGCTCAGCGAAACCACCTCTGGTTTTAGTTTCTTGAATGCCACTAGGGAAATTGTTAGGGAAATTGTGGCACAGACCGCCACAACTCCTTTGGCCTTAACTCGGGCGCATTGGCCAGAGATCTGAGCTGGGGGAAACAATTTATCTCTGGCAGTGAAAAAGGGTAAGTGGCAGACTTACTGTTCCTCTGGCTGGTCAGGGCTTGGTGTAGGATGGCTGGAGGGAGGATCTTTCTATGCTCCCTTAGTGCGCCAAGTTCAGGAGTATGTCCTTCAACCTGGGAAACGTGGACATCCTGACCAAGAGTCTTACATACTTGTATGACAAGAACTTTGTGAAAATCCGCTGGCCTGGGTTAAGTCTTTCCATTTTCCCACAGGTGCAGCAGAAGTGAAGAAAAGGAAAAGAGATCGCCACCTGTGCTCCCCGAATCCCAGGCCGATCTATTGACTATGGATTCCTCGCATCCGTACCCACAGGCTTTCCCGCGTGATCCCGCTTTCTCGCTGATTGCGCCATCTCCTCAACCACTCCCAACAACTTCCTTTTCCCCTTTTCGTTACTAACCTCTTCTTCCCCCCAGGTTGTCTCTTCAATGACCAAAGAGGAGAGATAATCACCAGAGAATCAACTACAGCGGCTTGCTATTTCCACCCTGGCAGTACGTTGGCCTTCAGCATCCAGAGTGTTGGAGCAGGAGAAAGAGGGGATGGACTGGGCGGGAGGGCCGGCCGAGGTAACCCGGAGTAGAAAGGGGCAGCCAACCCCTGACACAGCTATCGCCCTGCCCTTGCGACCCACAGACAGAGTGATAGATGATGGGCACGGGGGAGATATGCAGGTGTTACAGTACTGGCCATTCTCATCATCTGATTTATACAATTGGAAAAATAATAACCCTCCTTTTTCTGTTGACCCTGGGTGTTTGACAGGCTTGGCAGAATCCCTAATGTTTTCTCATCAACCTACATGGGATGATTGTCAGCAGTTGTTAAACACTCTTTTTACAACCCAGGAGTAGGACCGGATGTTGATTGAAGCTCGAAATTACATGCACGGACAGGATGGCAGGCCAACTCCATTACAGAACATAATTGATGAAGTGTTCCCCCTGCAGCGCCCTAAATGGGATCCTAACAGTCACGAATGTAGGAGGCATCTGTCCACTTATCACCAGGTTCTTTTTATGGGCCTCCGAGCAGTGGCCAGGAAGCCCACTAATTTGGCTAAGGTAAGGGAAGTTATCCAGGGACCGAAGGAGACACCCTCCATGTTCATGGAACGGTTAATGGAGGCTTACAGGAGATATACCCATTCGATCCAGAGTCTGAAGGGCAGAAAGGGCAGTTGCAATGGCATTCATAGGGCAGTCCGCTTCGGACATTAGACACAAGTTGCATGTCCTCCCTTAGAAGGACTGCAGGAGAAGTCCCTAGGGGACCTGGTGAAGGAAGCAGAAAAAGTATACTACAAGAGAGAAACTGAAGAGGAAAGGGAACAGAGAAGGAAAAAAGGGAGGGGAAAATGGGAGTCGGAAAAAAAAAAAAGAAAGGGAAAAGCTGGAAGAGGTGAGGGATAAGAAACACAGCAAGGAACTAGCTCGGATTCTTGCCACTGTCACCTGAAGCCAGAATATGGAAGATCCGAAGGGAGGACAAACTCACAAAGGAGGAGGAGGCGATTGCGGCTGGGCTCTGACCAATGTGCTTACTGCAGTGAGAGGAGGCACTGGGCTAGAGATTGTCCAAGAAAGGCACAGGGAGTCCCGAAGGCAACTCCTATCAATTTTGAAGTCCACACAGGAGCTATATAGTCAGTCCTAAAAGCCCCTTTGGGACCTCTATCAGAAAAGCGGACTTTGGTACAGGGAGCAAATGGAAGCCAGTACTGGGCGTGGACTATGCCTTCTTTTGCTTGCGGCTCCATCCAGATAGCCAGCCAACGTTTGCCTTTGAATGGCAAGACCTGGAAGAAGGGTTTTCAGGCCAGCTGACTTGGACGCGCCAACCTCAGGGTTTCAAGAATTGCCCCACTACGTTTGGTGAGGCACTGCACCAGGACCTCCGGACATTGGACCTTTCGCGGCGAACACACTGAAGTCACTCTGCTCCAATATGTAGATGACCTGTTGCTGGCAGCCCATACCCTGAAGGATTGTGAGTATGGCACTCGCTGCCTCCTGTGAGAACTGGGGTGGCTAGGTTACCGAGACTCGGGAAAGAAGGCTCAGCTGTGTCAGAGGGAATTGACTTTTCTGGGGTATGTCCTCCGTGATGGAAAGCGGTGGTTGACTGAAGCAAGACAGGAGGTGGTAGCCCAGATTCCGGCCCCAACTACTCATAAGAAGTTGAGAGAATTTTTGGGGATGGCTGGTTTTAGCCGATTGTGGATACTGGGATTTGCCCACGTGGCGGCACCGCCATATCTCTGGCTGAAAGACTCCCAGGAGTTTGCCTGGGGGAAGGACCAACAACAGGCCTTTGACTCTATAAAGAAGGCACTGCTATCTGCCCCAGCACTCGCCCTCTCGGATAGAGATAAACCCTTCATCCTGTGTGTGGAAGAGAAAGGGAGGTTGCTAAAGGTGTATTGACACAGACTCTGGGGCCATGGAAGAGATGGGAGCCTACCTCTCTGGGAAACTTGATCCTGTGGTCAGAGATGGCCTAAGTGCCTGAGGGCAATTGCAGCTGCAGCCTTGCTGGTCAAGGACGCAGATAAGTTGACCTTAGGGCAGAGGCTGACCGGCATAGCCCCCGCATGCTCTAAAGAGCGTTGTTTGGCAACCTCCAGACCGCTGGTTAACAAATTCCAGAATTACACATTATCAGAGCATCCTGTTGGACAGGACAGGATCACCTTTGGGCCTCCTACCACCTTGAATCCGGCAACGCTATTACCAGATTCAACCGCCGGCCCCATCCTACACCATTGTCGAGAGGTGCTAGCAGAAGAGAGCGGAATTCGACAGGACCTGATTGACCAACCGCTGTTTAGCTCGGAGGTAACATGGTTTACGGATGGGAGCAGCCTCATTGTAAATGGTAGGAGAAGAGCAGGAGCAGCGGTGGTAAGTATGAATGGTGATGTCATATGGGTGGCCCACCTACCAGATGGGACTTCGGCACAGATTGCTGAGTTGATTGGGCTACGGACAGTCACTACCCTTTCGTGACTGCTCACATTCATGGGGCCATCTATCAATAACGGGGACTATTAACATCCGCGGGCCATAATGCTGCCAGCCCAACTGGCAATAATGCATTGTCCGGGCCACCAGAAGGGAGCTTTGGCAGTGGCAGTGGGAAACAGACAGGCAGATGCCACGGCTCGGGACGCAGCGTTGGGGGAGGGCCCAATAGAGACTTTAGTAACTAAGGAGATTGAATCCAGGGAAGCGGAAGAGAGGGGAGAGGATAAGCAGGACCTAGCAAGGAAGAATTTACAGCAGGTTCATCAGTTTACTCATTTGGGGGTACAGAAGCTTCAAAACCTTCTCAGGAAACAGCGGTTTTCCTTATCAGCAATGCATAACAAACAATTAGCAGAGGAGATAGTCAACCATTGTGCAGCTTGTCAGGCTATAAATGCATACCCAGCCAAAGCACCGATAGGGACTAGATTAAGGGGAAAAAGACCAGGGCAACATTGGGAAGTAGACTTCACTGAAGTGAAACCAACTCAAGGAGGTTATAGATATTTGTTAGTATTCATAGATACTTTTTCAGGATGGATAGAGGCATTCCCCACCAAAAATGAGACTGCTTTGGTAGTAGTCAAAATAATAATAATAATAAAAAAATCTTCCCGAGATTCAGCCTCCCTCAGACTATAGGATCAGACAATGGGCCTGCCTTTGTGGCACAGATTACTCAAGGCCTCTCAAAAGATTTAAATATTAATTGGAAATTACATTGCGCCTATCAGCCCCAGAACTCAGGGCAAGTAAAAAAACTAAATCAGACTCTAAAAGAAACAATATATAAACTGTCCTTAAAAACTGGCCTAAAAGACTGGATGATGCTCCTACCTTATGCCCTGTACCGCGCGCGCAACATCTTCTCTTCTGTAATCTTCGGGTTAACTCCCTTTAAAATTCTGTTCGGTATCCCCCCCTCCTGTGCATGATATGTTGCAAAATAATGATAGCTGGATGGTTTCTTCAGTCCCTTTGATGGCAAGGCTGCAGGCACTGACAAGTGTGCAGAAATATGTTTGGGAACAGCTAAAGGACTTATATAAACCGGGAACTGAATCTTGACCACATCCCTCCTGAGTAGGAGCTTCAGTTTACATGCGGAGGCATCAAGCAGTCACTCTGGATCCACAGTGGAAAGACATTACATCATCTTGCTGACAACGCCAATGGCAGTGAAGGTCAATGGCATCAGCAACTGGATACATGCTCCCCACCTCAAGCCAGCACCTACTACTGCGGCACCAGAGGAAGAATGGCAACTGGAAAAGACCGACAACCCACTTAAGCTACGGATCCATCACATGAGCCGCATCTACTAACTTGGGGGGTGGTTTCTGCTTTTATGTAAACAAAACCAAGGGTGGTTTAAATCATGGTTTATGCGCTCCACTTGTTTAACTACCCTGCTGTCAGCAATAACTGGTCCTCTGATAGTACTGCTCTTAATAGTCACCATAGGTCTGTGTGTGCTAAATAAATTCGTAAAATTTATTAAAATCAGGTAAAAAAATATCAACCTGATAGTCATCCGGCAGCAATATGTGCCAGTAAAAAGTGTCCCAGCTAAAAATGATAAAAATCTCGGATGTAGTAGAATTTAACAGCAAAGCTGGTCTCTAAGATTAGAGACTTTGCAATAGAAAAAGGGGGGAAAGAAGGAATATTAAAACTAGGCAGGACCCACCCCCATCTTTCTCTTCTGACACTTGCCAGATTGACTTTTGACCTACTTTCTGGATTCCTGACTTGGGGAGGGGTTGAGGCCTGTCTTTGCTGAACAGACATGGTGATGCCGGGGCAGGAAGAGATAACAGCAGAATGTGGTCTTGTCCAAAACCTATACAAACATGTTCACCTTGACAGGCACCCAGTTGATGAACTTAGGGTTTTATTTAACCTTAGGAAATGTATGGTGAAAGTGACCCTTACCTGTTGTAAATCTTGCTAATAGCTGATGTTATCTGTACCTTGCACCTGTGCTTACGGGATTCCCTTGTTCCCTGGGTTCCATGTGAAATATGTTCTACAGATTCTTCAAAGCTTTCGTGGAACTATGAAAAGCTGATGTGATTTGTAATCAGGGTCACTCGCACACATTTGTGACACTGGGACCACAGCATGCTGGTCAATAAAATACTCGATCTGCATTTTGCATAAGAAACTGTCTCTTTTTGTATTCTTTAATCTGGCATGGCCGTCACAAGACAAGTTCTGGCATATCCATATAATGAAACATTACTAAGTAATCAAAAGTAATAAAAATATTGCACAATGATATGCAGCAATCAAAATAACTGAAGTGTTAAAGAAATTAAACCAAGTGCACAGGGCAGGGGTCCATCTACATCCAATGCTAGAAATGACAGCTAATCCATGTACAGAAAGCTGGCTGTGCTGGCTTGTGTTTGGGAAAACCCAGCACACAGGAATCAGCTGCCAAGGACACATCCAAAATCACACCAGCTGTAATCTTCTGGGACTAGTGTGATTGACAGACAGAAGAGTGGTCTCCAGTGGCTGCAAGACCAAGGGCTCTTATAGACAAAGCTGGCCTGTGACTAACCTAAATGCATCTGGACTTTCTCAAGAAATATTAACATTCCAGGCATCAGACTGGAGACATTCCAGGGCCAGCCAGCAAGATAATCCCAGTGGTTTACCTTGATGACTTTCTTTACCCCATATGGATTAGAATGACCTCCAGGGAAACTTAGAGGGCAAGATGGTGGTGACATCCAAGATGGCTAGACTCGTGTCCAGTTGAGTTCCAACAGGATGAAGGTGGAACTAGGAGGAGAGGAAGGGGTTTCAAAGGCATGCAATAAAACTTCTGGGTTGGGGCCAGCGCTTTGGCACGGCAGGTTAAAGCCCTAGCCTGCAGCACCAACAACCCATATGGGCACCAGTTCAAGTCCTGGCTGCTCCACTTCTAATCCAGCTCTCTGCTATGGCCTGGAAAAGCAGTGGAAGATGGACCAACTCCTTGGGCCCCTGCACCCACGTGCGAGACCCAAAAGAAGCTCCTGGCTTCAGATGAGCTCAGCTCGGGCCATTGCGGACATGTGGGGAGTGAACCAGCGGATGGAAGGCCTCTCTAGCTCTACCCCTCTCTGTAACTCTGTCTTTCAAACAAATAAAAGAGATCTTTAAAAAACAAAAACAAAAAAGTTTCCGGGTCAATAGTCAGCTTCATTATTTCAATCGCAAAATGGTTTCATGAGTGTATTCATATATGAAAATTCATAAAATTGTACTTTTCAAAACAGACTTATTGGAGCCTGTGCTGTGGTGTAGCAGGTAAAACCGCCACCTGAACACTGGCATCCCATATGGGTGCCGGTGCAAGTCTCAGCTGCTCCACTTCTGATCCAGCTCCCTACTAAAGGCCTGAAAGAAGTAGCAGAGGATGGCTCAAGTGCTTAGGCCCCTACACCCACAGGGGAGACCTGGAAGAAACTCCTGGCCCTCCTGGCTTCGGATTGTCCCAGCTCCAGCTGTTGAGGTCATTTGGGGAGTAAACTATCGTATGGAAGCTCTCTCCCTCTCTCTCCCTCCCTCTCATTTTCTCTCTCTGTACTTTGCCTTTCAAATAAACCGAATTAAAAAAAGACATCCAAAATGGCCACAATGGCCAGGGCTGGGCCAGGCCAAAGCCAGGAGCATGGAGCTCCATCTGGGTCTCCCACATGCAGACATGGGTGAAAGGGCCCAAGCACTCAGGCCATCGTTCACTGCTTTCCCAGGTGCTTTAGCAGGGAGCTGGATTGGCAGTGGAGCAGCTCATACAGCATGCTGCTGTGGCGGCAGCAGCTTATCCTATCTCACCACAATAACAGCCCCAAATTATAATCTTTTTATACATTCAGTTATCATGGCATTCATATCTCAATAAAGCTGTGGGAAATGCAGTGCATCAAGTGGTCCTATTTTCCTTCCTATGAGTGATACCACAACCAAATAACATGGTAGGATTCTGATTTGAAGATGACATATGAAGTGCAAGTATCTGTGTCTTCAGTTACCCAATCTTCCACCCTACTTGAAGGGGATAGCTAAGAAATGAATCTAAGGGCAAGCATTTGACATCGCCATTGAAATGCCACTTGGGACACCCACACCACACATCAGTGCCTGGGTTTGAGTCCCAGCTCCACTCCCAGCTCCAGTTTCCTGCTAATGTATACCCTGGGAACCAGGAAATGATGGCTCAAGTCCTGAGGCCCTGCTGCCCACATGGGAAACCAACCCAGACAGACTCATTGGTTCTTGGCTTCAGCCTGGCCCATCCCTGGCTGTTGTAGCCATCTGGGGAAGGAACCAGCAGGTGGAAGATCTCTCGCTCTCACTCTCTCTCTCTCTCTACCTCTCCTCTCTCTGTGTAACTCTGACTTTCAAATAAATAAAATCAAATTTGTTAAAAAAATATAAATCTCATTTACGAATGCTGTGTATGAAAAGTATACCCACGAAATCTGGATGGAGGCTGTGGGGTAGAAGGGCAGCTTAACAAATTCTATAAGCTGGTGGAGCTCTTTGCTTGTGAAACAGTGGCTAATACTTCAGAGTTACTTTTTTAATATGCGGGTATTCAAAATGCTTGTGGAAAATAGAACTAAAGGAAAAGTTTGCTTTTGTAGCAAAACATTTGAAATCCATGCATGCTTTTTTCCTATGCTGTGTTTTCCCATGAACTTTTTGAAGACTCCTCATATTAAGTTCTCTTCCCATCTAAAGCTTTCTCCAGGAAACAGAGTTTTACTTCCCTCTGGCTTTATTTTGCTAAGCCACAGGATTAGCATTCACATCATCCCTATTCCAAGTACATTTTCAAGGCTGTTGGCCCCGGGTGAGGATTTGCCCACTACACGCAACAGGTGTTATCAATAGACATGGGAAAAATCACCGGCAGCTTCACCAGGAGTAAACAGCAAGTTCTCACCTCCCCTGCCACGTGATGAATGTATTTGGACCTACAAGTTCCTGAAATTGCACCCGCATGGAAGGTGCTGAGTGGAGCGGTGCCTGCCTGGGCTATGGCACTGGCACCAGCAGGTTGGTAGGTCCTTGGCAGGTAATGACAGGATCCTCCCAAACCCTGGCCCAGACTCCCATCTCCAGAGGCACTCACTCCCCTCAGACACATGAGGGGCTGTGACGCTGGGGCCACCACAGAACAGCCCTCTGGCTGCTAGACAGCACTTGCTGAACACAGAGCTGGTGCACCTGTGAGAGTAACCTCATCCACTCATCCATCAGGGCTAGCCACCTGCCAGTCAGTCAGCGGGCAGTGCCATCTGGCTGAGCCCTCTTTGGGAGCGCTGGTGGAAGCAGGACAAACCCAGAGTTCCCGACCTTGGGCAGCTCCTGTGACAGTGTCCACCATGTGTGGAGAGGTGCCCCTCCTGCAGGCAGGGGTGGGCAGACACCTCTGATCCAACAGGGACAGCTCGGGGGGAACCTGCCATGCTGGCTCGCTCACTCTCCCAGGAGCTCTCTTTCCCACCAGAGGCGGCCCTCAACCTGACCCTCTTCTCAGCACCAGGGAGAACTCCCCCAAATGGGGCCGGGCTTCCTTCAGCACACAGCTTGGGCCCAGACCTGTCTCAGCTTCAGGCATCTGCTGAAGGCGATGGCCTGGGCCTGGCCTTAGCTGTTCTCAGGTTAAATGAGATACTTCCAGTACAACAGTCAGCCCTAGCCTGGAGGCACCCGAAGGGCTCTAACACCCACTGCGCAAACATCCCCACGCCTGATGGTCACGGTAAGGGGGATGCCTCTTTGTAACAATCTCCCCAGGACAGACACACCCTCAACCTCAGGCAGGGATGGGAAGCCCTGAGAGAAGGTCCAAGGTGACTGCAGATCATTGCCCTCTAGAAGGGGCAGGTGGATGCAGCTGGTCTGTGGTGCACTCTCTCTCTGCACCTGTGAGGGGCTCACAGGTGGAGGAGCCTCAGCTGCTGTGAGGAACAGGGCTTTTCCCCTGGTTTCTCCCCTGGGCTTGGCTTAATTTTTAGGTGCTTTGGAATTCAGAGGAGCAGCGTCTAGCCTGAAACCAAAGCACTCGCTTTGCCCCCTAAGCAGCAGGAACAGGTCCCCTTGGAAACAACCAGGGATGAGCAGGGCTACTTACCAAATACTTTAGCCAAACCTTCATCCTCATTTTTAATGCTTGAGGAAAATGTATTGGTTGGGCCTGTGGAGAAAGTAAATTCAGCTGTGAGGAAAGTGCTCCCTGGGTCTGCCTGGAAGGGGTACCCCTTAGTCACCCGGCATCGACCCCCATGGGTGCCTGAGGATACGGACACACACACACACATACACACACACATTCAACGCCTTTTGTATCTTAACACAGTCCTTGGGCCCCTGCACTGGCATGGGAGACCTGGAAGAAGCTCCTGGCTCCTTGCTTTGGAATGCAACAGCCCCAGCCATTGCAGCCATCTGGGGAGTGAACCAGCAGATGGAAGACCTCTTTCTTTCTCTCTCCTTCTCTGCCCCTGACCCTCTGTAACTATCTCTTTCAAATGAATAAATACATAAATAAATAAATACAAAAATAAAGGAATTGATACAATGCCAGCATGATGCATCCAGTATACTCATGAGTAAAAGATCATAAGCAGCCTTTGGTTTCTTTTTTCTTTTTGCAGGCAGAGTTAGCAAGAGAGAGAGAGACAGAGAGAAAGGTCTTCCTTTCTCCATTGGTTCACCCCCCAAATGGCTGCCAGAGCCAGCGCACTGCGCCGATCCGAAGCCAGGAGCCAGGTGCTTCCACCTAGGCCAACCTCCACTGCCTTCTTGGGCCACAGCAGAGAGCTGGACTAGAAGAGGAGCAAACATGGTGCCGGCTAATCCTTTGGGTTTTAAAGTTCTCACAAGAGTGCTCAGTTCCTTCTCTTTCTATGCTATCCTGCGATGGATAGTGTCACCATTCAAAGTAACGTAGCTCCTGCATGAGACGTCTGAGGCCCCGCTTACAGCACGCTGGCACCCTGGCCTCCATGCAGGTGCCTGTGATACCCTGGGTGATGTTGGCACGAAAAATCCTTGCAGAACAGCCCTGGAGTTTCCTCCAGCACAAGGGATGTGTTTGCTGCTTCAGCTTTTACATACCCAGTGACTTAACACAGAGAACTGCAAGGACTGTGCTCAGCCAGTTAAGTTTAGTAAAATAGCAAAAGTGGTTCTAAAATCAGGAGGTGACTAAACATCGAGGAAGGAGATCCAGATCACTATTCAGAAAAGGAGTTTTCATAAGATCCAAATGGGGAAAACAACCCAAATGCCCATGTACATGTAAGAAACAAAATGGGCCATCTCCGTGGCTCACTAGGCTAATCCTCTGCCTGTGGAGACGGTATTCTGGGTTCAAGTCCCGGTTGGGGTGCTGGTTCTGTCCTGGTTGCTCCTTTTCTAGTCCAGCCCTCTGCTATGGCCTGGGAGGGCAGTGGAGAATGGCCCAAGTGCTTGGGCCCTACACCTGCATGGGAGACCAGGAGGAAGCACCTGGCTCCTGGCTTTGGATCCGCGCAGTGCCGCCCTTAGCGTCCATTTGGGGGGTGAACCAATGGAATGAAGGCCTTTCTCCCTGTCTCTCTCTCTCTCTCACTGTGTAACTCTGCCTGTCAAAAGAGAGAGAGAGAGAGAGAGAGAGAATGAAACAGAGAGAATGACTGTAGTCTGTCTTCACAATGGGACAGTACTCAGCCTTAGAGGGCATGAAGTTCTCACACAGGCTACCACATAGATGAGTCCTGGAAACACAGCGAGCCAAAGAAGCCAGGGGAAAGCAGAATGGGGAGCAACTACCGCAGGCACATGGCTATTTTCTGGAGTGATGAAAGAGTTATAGAGCTAGATAATGGGGGCCGGCTGTGTGGCACAGTGGGTTAAGTCCCCGCCTGTAACACTAGCATCCCATATGGATGCTGGTTAGAGTCTCAGCTGCTCCACTTCCAATCCAGCTTCCTGCTGATGCACCTGGGAAAGCAGCAGAAGGTGGCCCTGCCACCCATGTAGGAGACCCAGACCACACCATTGCAGCCATTTGGAGAATAAATCAGCAGATGGAAGATCTTTTTCTCTCTCTGTCACTTCCTCTCTCCCTCTCTCTCTCTCTCTAACTCTTCCTTTCAAATAAATAATAAATCTGTAAAAAATTAAAATTCAGGAGCCAAGTTGTGGTGCACCACTAGCATCCCATATGAGTACCTGTTCAAGTCCCAGCAGCTCCACTTCCAATCCAGTTCCCTGCTAATGTGCCTAGGAAAGCAGTGGGAGATGGTCCAAGTACTTGGGCCCCTGTACCCATGTGGGAGACCCAAGTGGAGTTTCAGGTTCCTGCCCTCTGCCTGGCCCAGCCCTGGCTGTTGCAGCCAAACTGGGCATGAACCAATCAAGGAAAGATTGCTCTATGTGTCTGTCTCTCTTTTTCCTCTGTAACTCTGCCTTTCAGATACATAAATATCTTTTAAAATTAAAATAAAGGGACCGGCATTGTGGTGTAGCAGATAAAGTCACTGCCTCACCACCAGCATCCCATATGACTGCTTACTAAAGTCCCAGCTGCTCTTCTTCCAATCCAGCTCCCTGTTAATGACTTGAAAAAGCAATGGAGGATGGCCCAAGTGTTGGGTCCCTGCACCCATGTAGGAAATCCAGATGGGAGTCCAGGCAGCTGACTTTGGCTTGGCCCAGCCTTGGCTGTTGAAGCCTTCGGGGAGGGAACCAGCACATGAAAGATCTTTCTCTCCCTGTGATGGAAAAAGGACATATACCTCTCAGCCATTCTAGGTTCTGGTTACCCCTGCCTTCTTTCAAGAGACCAGTTCAGTCTCACCCCCTGCATTCTCCACCAGGTTTGAAGGCCAGTGGGCCAAACTTGGAGAATCAGTATGGAGAAGCTCATCTCTGCCTACTGCCCCCCATCCTCACCCCTAGCCCACCTAAGATACAAAATGGCCAGGCCTGCTGGGGTCTGGGCCTATGCTTCGTGTTGCGTCTGTGTACTCAATGGCAGTTGGTGGACCTCTGCGAGTTTATTTTCTTTGAGTAAATTTGGTCTGGCTGCAAGTTCGTATTCTGTCTCCTCTTTGTTCTTTGCCTTTATCTAACACTCTGTCCACACCCCAACCCCATCACTCTACCTTCCAAATAAATAAACAAAATATTGAGAACACTTCTATAATCAAAAGGTAAAATGCACATGTATGCTACGACCCCATGGAGCTCTGAACTTTAAGTAAGCTTCAAAAGTTGGAAAACTTTGGAGGTTACTCCCCTCTTGCAAGCACTAAATCCCTAATGGCAAGTGTAGGGAGGTAAGATGGCAGGCAGGGAGAACGCCTGATCCACCACACCAGCCCCCGATGTAGGCTCCCAGAATCGCTCGCTGTCACACAGACGCACTGGGACAGTACCTTCGATCTCGTTGATAGGGTGAGGATTGGCATCTCGCCAGAAAACCAAGAGGAAAACACAGAGGATCAGAGCTCTGCTCATGTTCGCTGAGGTCTGTCCACTATCAAGGAGAAAATGAACTGCTGAAGAGCCCGCCCACTAAATAGCCTTGGCTCCAGGATATAGTAGAACCCAGAGGTCTGTGAGGTCACAACCAGAGGGTGGGCAGGGGCGTGGCTATCTGCAGAGGAGGGGGAGGGCATGTCCATGGACAGCGACAAAGGGGGACGACAGAGTGGCAAGATATATATTTAAGATTTTATTCATATATTTCAAAGGAAGAGATAGAGAGAAAGAGAGAGAGAGAGCGAGAACGCTTCCATCTGCTGGTTCACTCCGCAAGTGGCCAAAACAGACAGAGATGGGCCAATCTGAAGCCTGGAGCTTCTTCTGGGTCTCCCACATGGGTGCATGGTTCCATTGCTCTACCCAGGCACATTAGAAGGAAGCTAGATCGGAAGTATAGCAGCCAGGACTCGGACTGATGCCTGTACACGGTATGCCAGCACCACAGGTGGAAGCTTAACCTATTACACCATAGCGCTGGCTCCAAAATGGCAAAATATTAACCAGGACTCTTCAGAAGTGAGGGACAAAAACTCAACCCAATCAGCTTAAGACAACTGGATGTAGCTAGAGTAACCAGAAAAACTGTATGATTCACCAAGATGCCACATTAAGTGTTGTTGCTGGGGGGCTGGTGCTGTGGGGTAGAGAACTAAGCCCTAACCTGCAGCACAGGCATCCCATATGGGCACTGGTTTGAGACCCGGCTGCTCCACTTCTGATCCAGCTCTCTGCTATGGCCTGGGAAAGCATCAGAAGATGGCCCAAGTCCTTGGGCCCCTGCACCCACATGGGAGACCCAGAAGAAGCTCCTGGCTCTTGGCTTTGGATCAGTGCAGCTCTGGCCAATTTGGCCCTGTGGAGAGTAAACCAGACAATGGAAAACTCACTCTCTTTCTCTCTCTCTCTCTCTCTTCCTCTCTCTCTCTCTCTCTTCCTCCCTATGTGTTTCCTTTCCTCTCTCTGTCAGTCTTTCAGATAAATAAATAAATCTTTAAAAAACAGAAAGTCCTGAGATAAATTCATACATGTAAGATCAATTCACTAGCAAAGGTGTCAAGGTAATTCAATGAAGAACATACATTCTTTTAAACAAAAAATATTGAAATAATTTGGAGCTCTTGGGCCCTGCACCCGAATGGGAGGCCAGGAGGAAGCTTCAGATTGGTGAAGCACCGGCTGTAACAGCCATTTGGAGGTGAACCAACTGAATGAAGACCTTTCTCTCTGTCTCTCTCTCTATCACACTTACTCTGCCAGTCAAAAAAAAAATAATTTGGACTCACTGCAATAAGCAAAAATTGGGAATTACACAAATATCCACAAAAGATGAAATAGACAAGTGTTGGCATATCCATATAATGAAATACTACTAAGCAATCAAAAGTAATAAAAATATTGCACAATGATATGCAGCAATCAAAATAACTGTGACAAGCGAAAGAAATAAAACAAAGTGCACAGGGCAGGGATAACCCAATGCCGCGGAGCTCTGGCGATGACCCGCAGCTGAGGCGGCCCTACCATTCCAGAGTGGTCCCGCCACACAGGGTCAGTGTGGGCTGGGGCGACGCTGCCAATGTCCACGGTCCGATAGACGAGGGGGGAGGGGCCCGGGGCCGCCGCAGGGCCTGGCGCCTCTCCCCGTGAGGGTCCTTAATTCCCTCCTTTTCTTTTTGCACAGATTTTAATCCTAAAATCTACTGGACCTCGGAGGTCTTTAAAGCTTGACACTGGCACTGTGGAGTCTGCACCAGGGTTTGGACCTGGGAAAGCCTCTCGCGGATAAACTGGAGCAACCTTGAGCAGGTTCTGAGTGCACTGGAGCTTCCATTTGGCTGGTCTATCCGGATCCTCGGGGCCCTGGGGTGGTGCTCACTTCACGTGTGAGGCGTGGACCCAGGCAGTGATCCCGTCGACCTTGAGAGCGGTGGGAGTTGTCAACAGCACAGTGAAGTGGCCTTTCCACCGGGGCTCTAGAGTCTTGGATTGGTGCCTCCAGACATACATGGCATCACCGATTTGGAAAGGATGTGGTGTGGTTGTCGTCTCGGGTTGGTAGGCTGCCACAAGAGGTTTCCAGACCTGGTTCTGGATGATCTGGAGCACTCTTAACCGGGCCTGTAAATTAGGGGCATCGGCAATGGAGTCACTGGCAAGGTCAAGCAAGCCTGTTACTGGTGGGGGCCCTCCATAAAAGATTTCGTATGGCGTAGCCCACAATGAGAGGGCGTGTTTTGGACCCAGAACAACACCATAGGGAGGAGTTGGACCCAGTCTTTAATTCCAGTCTCCAACGCTAATTTGGTCAAGGTCTCTTTAATTGTCCTATTCATTCTTTCCACCTGCCCTGAACTTTGGGGTCTATAGGCACAGTGCAATTTCCAATTTATGCCTAATGTTTTGGCCACCAACTGACTTACCTGGGAGACAAACGCTGGGCCGTTGTCGGACCCGATTACCTTAGGCTAGCCGAAATGCGGGAAGATCTCTATGAATGTCTTGACGACCACCTGGGCGGTTTCCCATTTTGTGGGGAATGCCTCAATCCATCCTGAGAAGGTGTCTATAAAAACTAGGAGATTCTTATTCCCGTAGCTGCCCGGTCTTATCTCAGTGAAATCGACATCCCAGTTGATTCCAGGTTGGTCTCCTCTTACCCTGGCTCCCTCCAGGAGCTTGAGGTGTCTGGCATTTACCTTGGCACACGGAACACAGGATTCAGTCACTTGCTGGACTAAAGAATCAAGTCCAGGGATGTAATAAGACTGCCTATCTTCCTGTAAGGCTGCTTTTAGCTTTTTGTGTCCCAAATGAGTCCATTGATGGAGGTTGGTAATTATTTCTTTAGCCAGTTGGTGCGGCAGGACTATTTTCTCTCTGAGCCTCCAAACCCTTATTTGTTCGTCGTACTCTGCACCAAGCCGCTGGATCGTATCTAAGTCATGGTCCGAATAGAGGAAAGGTGGTTCCCTCGATTCTTGGGTGGGCTCAGTTGTCTTTAATGGGAGCACCTGTTGGCCCAGGGCTGCTGCCCTAGCAGCCTCGTCTGCCATACTGTTTCCCCTTGCTACGGGGTCATCTCGTTGGTGCCCAGGGCAATGAATCATACTCAACCTTTTGTGCAGGAACAGGGCCTGTAGAAGGTCTAGGATTTCCTGCTTATTTTTAATGTCCTTGCCCACTGAGGTTAAGAGGCCCTTTACCGGTGTATCTCCCCATGTACATGGGCAGTGGCAAAAGCATACTGACTGTCTGTGTAAATGTTGACCTTTTTGTCTTGTGCCTGTTTTAAAGCTTGAGATAAGGCTATGAGCTCAGCTTTTTGAGCAGAAGTTCCAGGCTTTAAGGCACTTGACCAGATAACAGTCTTTCCATCTACCACTGCTGCCCCAGCGCTCCGCTCACCGTTCTGTAGAAAGCTGCTCCCATCAGTGAACCAGGTCAGCTCAGCATCCGGCAGAGGCTGGTCAGTTAGGTCTTTTTGGGTGCCGTGGGCCTCAGCCAGAATTTGGTGGCAGTTATGGATTACCTGGGCCTGGGGCCCCAGTTCCGGGAGCAGAGTGGCCGGGTTTAAGGAGGTGGCAGTCCCAAACCAGACCCGCTCTGAGTTTAATAACATAGTCTGGTAATGAGTTATCCGAGCATTTGAGAGCCACTGATCTGGTGGCTGGCGGATAACTGTCTCCACAGCATGAGGTGCCACTACAGTGAGAGGTTGGCCTAGAGTCAATTTGTCTGAGTCTTTCACCAGAACTGCCACGGCCGCTATCATGCAGAGGCATGGAGGCCAGCTGGCTGCTGCATTGTCTAGCTTTTTTGCAAAGTATGCCACCAGCTTTTTCCAGGGCCCAAGCATTTGGGTTAGCACTCCCTTTGCTACTCCCTTGTTCTCATCCACATATAATATGAAGGGCTTGGTCATATCAGGGAGGCTCAGGGCTGGGGCTGACAATAGGGCCTTTTTATGTTGTCAAATGCCTGCTGTTGCTCTTCTCTCCATTGAAAGGGAGCGTTGGACTTCGTGAGGGGGTACAATGGGGCTGCCAGCTCCGCAAACCCAGGAATCCCAAGGTGACAGAATCCCGCACTCCCAAGGAATTCCCACATCTTTCTGGCATCCGTGGGGGTGGAATTAGAGCAACCGCCCTTTTTCGGCTTTCCGTCAGCCACCGTTGCCCTCCTTCTAGGAGGTAGCCTAGGTAGGCCACCTGTTTCTGACATATTTGGGCCTTTTTCGTGGAGGCTCGATAGCCCAATTCCCCCAGTCTCTGTAGCAGAGCCCCAGTACCTTTTAGGCAGTCCTGCTCAGTTTTGCGGCAAGGAGAACGTCATCCACATACTTCAGGAGGACCAGGTCCAGATGGTTGACTCAGAAGTCGGCCAAATCTAGGTGCAAAGCTTCGTCAAACAAGGTAGGTGAGTTTTTAAATCCTTGGGGCAACCTTGTCCAGGTGAGTTGTCCTGAAAACCTGGTCTCTGGATCTTTCCACTCAAAGGCAAAGATGGATTGGCTCTGAGGACTCAGTCTTAAACAAAAGAATGCATCTTTAGATCTAGCAGAGTGTACCATACGTGGGTCGGAGGCAAGGTACTTAGCAGATTGTAGGGGTTGGGCACTGTGGGATGCATATCCTCCGTCCTCCTGTTAACCTCCCGCAAGTCCTGTACCGGGCGATAGTCACCCATACCGGGCATCTTTACTGGTAGTAGGGGGGTGTTCCAAGGTGAACGGCGAGGTTTTAAAATGCCTAGGTGTAACAGTCTCTGGATATGTGACCGGATACCTTCCTTGGCTTCTTTGCCCATGGGATATTGATGAACTGACACGGGTATGGCCGTGGGCTTCTGATCTATGATCAAGGGAGGCCAGTTGATGGCCAACCTTATTTCCGCAGTCTCTGCCCAGGCCTGAGGAACATCTGCAAGCCACTTGTGATCCATGGGAGCCATGTTGGATGGGGGTCTCTTGAATCATCGGTGTTTGTCCTCCAAGCGTAGTGTTAATACCTGGAGGGGCCGCACCCCTGAGTCTCTGATGGTAGCTCCTTTCTTATGGAAGAGAATTTGGGCTCCTACTTTCGAGAGTAGGTCCCTGCCCAGGAGGGGGTAGGGGCAGTCTGGCACTAGTAAGAAAGAGTGCGTCACAAGTGCTGTACTCAACTGGACATCTCGGTTGGTTGTCCAGCGATATAACTTCCCTCCAGTTGTCCCCTGCACCCAGGAAGTCTTGGAGCTTAAAGGCCCTTTTTCTGAAGTCAGTACTGAATGCTGAGCTCCCGTGTCAATCAGGAAGTTTACCGGTCTGCCCCCCACTTCAAGGGTTATCCTGGGCTCGGGGGGGGGGCTCCTGGCCGTGACTCACATAATCATCTTCTTCCAGGGACAGGATTGGAATTGGCCTCTTCTTTGTTCCCTGTGGTTTCTTCAGGCAGTCTTTGACCCAGTGTCCTCTTTCTTTACAATAGGCACATTGATCTTTTTCCACCCGTGGCTTTCGCTTGTCTCCCAAGTCTCTATTCTGCCCTGGTCTACTCCTTTCCATATCCTGCACTACGGTGGCCAAAATTCTACTAAACTCTCGGTTATGTCTTTTGTCTCTTTTGTCTTCCCTTTCCTCCTGCCCCTTGCGGATCCTTTCCTCTTTCTCCTCTCGGGTTTCCCTTTTGTTGTAAACCTTTCCACCTCCTTCATTAAATCTTGTATAGTATACCCCTGAAGCCCCTCTAGCCGCTGCAATTTATTTCAAATGTCCGGCGCTGACTGCCCTATAAAGGACATGATTACATCTCCCTGCTGGTCCTCTGCCAGTGGGTCAAACGAGGTGTAAATATGGTAGACCCCCATTAACCTTTCGAGGACTCCTGCTGGCATTTCCTCAGCCCCCTGCACTACGTCATGTACCTTGGCCAAATTGGTGGGGTGCTTTCCAGCCCCTCTGAGACCCGCAAGGAGAATCTGGCAGTAAAGATGAAGTCGCTCCCTACCAACAACAGGTTAAGGGAAACGCTTCCTCGATTTCATTTGGCAGTAGGGTCGGTCGGCCATCTGCTCCAGGGATGTTTTTCCGTGCCTCAAGGTAGACACACTGGTTTTCTTCAGTAGTGAGGAGGGTCTGCAGGAGCTGCTGACAATCATGCCAGGTGGGCTAATGAGTCAACAAGATTGACTCAATCAGTCCAGTCAGGGCCTGGGGGTCCTGAGAGAAAGAAGGGTTATGGGTTTTCCAATTATAAAGATTGGAAGCGGAAAATGGCCAGTACTGATTTGGCCGGCTGCTGAACAAAGAGGAAAGGTCTGTGAAGTCCATACGCTTTCCGAGCCCCCTGCTTAACTCTGACAGAGGCGCAGGTGGCTGGAGGGCGGGGAAGGCACCGAGACTTCTTCTCCTGCCCTCGTGGCATCAGGGGATGGTGCAGAATGTTGCACGTCCCACTCTGGATGTTGTGGGGGTTCCTGCGGGGGAGCAGGCCGGCCAGGTAGGTAGGGTGGAAGAGAATCAAAGAGCAGAAGGTCCTGATCAGCCGGAAGAACCGGCAGCTTGTCAGGTTTGGGATCTTGAATCTCCTTCAGAGTGTATAGGGAGGAGGTCGGCGCAACTGGGACGGGAGGGAGGGGTATCGGGGAGGAAGATTCTGAGGGGGGAGGTATTAGAGGAGTTGGGGATGGCTGAGGAAGGGGTAACGGGGTCCGTTTCGGCTCCAACGGAAAGGAGAAGGGTTTTACCCAGGGAGGAGGGTTATGTGAAAGATCCTCCCACGTGGTAATGTAGGGCACCTGATCAGGGTGCCCATCGGATCCTGGCTGAGACTCGCGCCTAATCTGTGAAATAATATCGAGGGTAAAAGTGCCGTTCCTTGGACAGCCGACCTCAAAGGCCAGCCTTTCTGAGGAACAGAATTTTGCCCTTCATTTCCTTTTAACCTCCACTGAGAAGTGGCGCGCGCATTCTCGAATGTCCTTCCAGTGATCTAGAGTGAGACTTAAAGGGGTAGTTATTCGTTGACCCATGGGTGCAAAGATTTCAGCCCAAACAAAAAGAACAGCTAATGCACAGACACATACAGTAAACAAGACAAACTGCGCGGCACCAGATCTAGGACAAATCGACAATGCTACCTCATATGGAAGTGGCTGCTTGGACAGGCTTTTTCCGGGAAGGAGGGAGACTTGGTGCCCGGCCTTCCTGCAGACCATTCCAGGCGCGTCAAACCAAGCAAGAAGGAACAGCCAACAAACCGCGCGGAATCAGACTTACGACAAGTCGAACACTATTGCGCTATTTGTCGGAAAGGATTATTGATGAGCCCTCCCTGGGAAGGAGGGAGACTTAGTCTCCGACCCACCTCCAGACCACCCCGGTGAGCGTTTTCCAGGGGAACGGACCGAGAGTTTCCCCTAATGGTCCCACAAACTGGAACATCCTCCGGGGAATGGAGCAGGGGTTGCTGGGCATGCCTGCCTTCCCCCTGGTCTCACAGAGTCAGATACTGGCCAGTCAGATTAACACTTAAGACAAAGAACAACAAACAGAAAACACTTAATCGTACCTCCAACTGGTCCGTGGGGAATAGGTCTGAGGGCAAACTAAAATCCCGGACGAGCCCCCAAAATGATGGACCTCTCAGTAGCAGAGATGCCCACTTACTTGGGAGGACGCCCAAAGATCCAGACTTCAGACGAGTTGATGCAAAAAGCACAAGGATTTTATTGAACGTTTGCGCAAATGGGCCCTCACCTCAGGCGCTGAGGAGCCCTGAGTGGCAGTTTCACACAGCTTATATAGGCAACGAATTAGCATATTCCTAGGCGAATAATGCTGAGGTGTTACAGGATTGGTCAGTTCAGAGGGACCATTAGCATATGGGAGAGTGCTGACAAAGTATGCTGAGGGAGAGTCCTGAGGGAAAGTGCTGTGGTGGCACAGGATTGGCCGGTCACATTGACATACTAAGAGCACGCCCAGAGACTCTCTGAAGGGAGGGGCATCTCCGCTCTGGCCCTGGGATCACCTGAGGTCACCCATAGAAGGGAGGGGCAGCTCCGCTCTGGGCGCATTCTGAGGCTTTCCATAGGGGAGGTGCGGTTCCGCTCTGGGCGCGCTCAGAGGCTTCCCAAAGGGGAGGGGCAGCCTTGCTCTGGGCGCGGTCCCTACGCACCAGCGCCTGTGGCCTTGCGGCGTGCCCTGAGGAGAGGCCCAACCCGCTCCAGCACCCCGCGCCCGAGGAGACCCAACAATCACCCGCGGCTGGGGCATCCCGAGGATGACTCGGGGGCGGGAAGACCCCTCGGCCGCCGGCCGAGGGCGAGGAGTCTCGTCCTGGGGCGGCCGGGCCCTCACAGACTCTACGAGCACATGGGGCCGGAGTGTGATAACCCGTGGCCACGGAGCCCCGGCGACGACCCGGGGCTGAGGCAGTCCTACCATTCCAGAGCGGCCCCGCCACACAGGGTCAGTGTGTGACGGGGCGATGCTGCCACTGCCCGCGGGCCACTAGACGAGGGAGGAGGGGCCCGGGGCCACTGCAGGACCTGGTGCCTCTGCCTGTAAGGGTCCTACAATTCCAGGGTCCAGCCAGCAAGATAAACCCAGTGGTTTACCTTGATGACTTTCTTTACCCCATATGGATTAGAATGACCTCCAGGGAAACTTAGAGGGCAAGATGGTGGTTACATCCAAGATGGCTAGACTCGTGTCCAGTTGAGTTCCAACAGGATGAAGGTGGAACAAGGGGGAGAGGAAGGGATTTCGAATGCATGCAATCAAACTTCTGGGTTCAACCATTAGTACTAGTACAATAACAAACAACAAAGAGAGATATTAAGATGGGTAAAGATTTACATTGTAAATCAACAGTCCAGACAAGAGCTGATCAAGTATTATTTTCTCATAGTGTTCATTTCATTTCAACAGGTTTCCCTTTTGGTGTTCAGTTAGTCATCGCCAATCAGGGAAAACAGATGGTATTTGTCTCTTTGGGACTGGCTTAATTCACTCAGCATGATGTTTTCTAGATTCCTCCATTTTGTCACAAATGACTGGATTTCATTGTTTTTAACTGCTGTATAGTATTCTGTAGAGTACATATCCCATAATTTACTAATCCATTCTACTATTGATGGGCATTTGGGTTGGTTCCAGGTCTTAGCTATTGTGAATTGGGCTGCAATAAACATTAGTGTGCAGATGGCTTTTTTGTTTGCCAGTTTAATTTCTTTAGGGTAAATTCCAAGGAGTGGGATGGCTGGGTTGTATGGTAGGGTTATATTCATGTTTCTGAGTATCTCCAGACTGACTTCCATAGTGGTTTAACCAGTTTGCATTCCCACCAACAGTGGGTGAGTGTCCCTTTTTCCCCACATCCTCTCCAGCATCTATTATTGGTAGATTTCTGAATGTGAGCCATTCTCACCGGGGTGAGGTGAAACCTCATTGTGGTCTTGATTTGCATTTCCCTGATTGCTAGTGATGTTGAACATTTTCTCATGTGTCTGTTGGCCATTTGGATTTCCTGTTTTGAAAAATGTCTATTGAGGTCCTTGGCCCATCTCTTAAGAGGATTGTTTGTTTTGATGTTGTGGCGTTTCTTGATTTCTTTGTAGATTCTGGTTATCAACCCTTTATCTGTTGCATAGTTTGCAAATATTTTTTCCCATTCTGTTGGTTTCCTATTCACATTCCTGACTGTTTCTTTTGCAGTACAGAAACTTCTCAATTTCATGCAGTCCCAGTAGTTAATTTTGGTTTTGAGTGCCTGTGCCTTTGGGGTATATTCCAAGAAGTCTTTGAGATCGGGCACCAGACAGGGATGCCCACTCTCACCACTGTTATTCAACATAGTGCTGGAAGTCTTAGCCAGAGCTATTAGGCAAGAAAAAGAAATCAAAGGGATACAAACTGGGAAAGAAGAACTCAAACTATCCCTCTTTGCAGATGATATGATACTTTATTTAGGGTTCCAAAGAACTCTACTGAGAGACTATTGGAACTCATAGAAGAGTTTGGCAAAGTAGCAGGATATAAAATCAATGCACAAAAAACAACAGCCTTTGTATACACAAGCAATGTCACGGCTGAGGAAGAACTTCTAAGATCAACCCCATTCACAATAGCTTCAAAAACAAATACCTTGGAATAAACCTAACTAAGGATGTTAAAGATCTCTATGATGAAAATTACAAAACCTTAAAGAAAGAAATAGAAGAGGATACCAAAAAATGGAAAAATCTTCCATGCTCATGGATTGGAAGAATCAATATCATCAAAATGTCCATTCTCCCAAAAGCAATTTACTGGTTCAACGAAATACCAATTCAAGATACCAAAGGCATTCTTCTCAGATCTGGAAAAAATGATGCTGAAATTCATATGGAGGAATAAGAGGCCTCGAATAGCTAAAGCAATCTTGTATAACCCCGGTTGGGGCGCCGGATTCTGTCCCAGTTGTCCCTCTTCCAGGCCAGCCCTCTGCTGTGGCCCAGGAGTGCAGTGGAGGATGGCGCAAGTGCTTGGGCCCTGCACCCCATGGGAGACCAGGATAAGCACCTAGCGCCTGGCTCCTGCCATCGGATGAGCGCGGTGTGCCGGCCTCAGCACGCCGGCCGCGGCAGCCATTGGAGGGTGAACCAACGGCAAAGGAAGACCTTTCTCTCTGTCTCTCTCTCTCACTGTCCACTCTGCCTGTCAAAAAAAAAATAAATAAAAATAAAAAAAAAACAAAGCTGGAGGAATCATAATACCAGATTTCAGGACATACTACAAGGCAGTTGTTATCAAAACAGCATGGTACTGGTACAGAAACAGATGGATAGACCAATGGAACAGAATAGAAACACCAGAAATCAATCCAAATATCTACAGCCAACTTATATTCGATCAAAGATCCAAAACAAATCCTTGGAATAAAGACAGTCTATTTAATAAATGGTGCTGGGAAAACTGGATTTCCACATGCAGAATCATGAAGCAAGACCCACACCTTTCACCCTGCACAAAAATCCATTCAACATGGATTAAAAACTTAAACCTACGACCCGACACCATCAAGTTATTAGACAGCATTGGAAAAACCCTACAAGATATCAGTAGTGGAAAAGACTTCTTGGAAAAGACCCCAGAAGCACAGGCACTCAAAGCCAAAATTAACTACTGGGATCGCATCAAACTGAGAAGTTTCTGTACGTCAAAAGAAACAGTCAAGAAAGTGAATAGGCAACCGGCAGAATGGGAAAAAATATTTGCAAACTATGCAACAGATAAAGGGTTGATAACCAGAATCTACAAAGAAATCAAGAAAAGCCACAACATCAAAACAAACAACCCACTTAAGAGATGGGCCAAGGACCTCAATAGACATTTTTCAAAACAGGAAATCCAAATGGCCAACAGACACATGAGAAAATGTTCAAGATCGCTAGCAATCAGGGAAATGCAAATCAAAACCACAATGAGGTTTCACCTCACCCCGGTGAGAATGGCTCACATTCAGAAAACTACCAACAATAGATGCTGGAGAGGATGTGGGGAAAATGGGACACTCACCCACTGTTGGTGGGAATGCAAGCTGGTTAGGCCACTATGGAAGTCAGTCTGGAGATTCCTCAGAAACATGAATATAACCCTACCATACAACCCAGCCATCCCACTCCTTGGAATTTACCCAAAGGAAGTCAAATTGACAAACCAAAAAGCTGTCTGCACATTAATGTTTATTGCAGCTCAATTCATCATAGCAAAGACCTGGAACCAACCCAAACGCCCATCAACAGTAGACTGGATAAAGAAATTATGGGACATGTACTCTACAGAATACTATACAGCAGTTAAAAAACATTGAAATCCAGTCATTTGCAACAAGATGGGGGAATCTAGAAAACATCATGCTGAGTGAACTAAACCAGTCCCAAAAGCACAAATATCATTTGTTTTCCCTGATTGGCGACGACTAACTGAACACTAAAGGTGAAACCTGTTGAAGTGAAATGAACTCTATGAGAAACTATGACTGGATCAAATCTTGTCTGGAAGGTTGATATACAATGTAAATCTTTTCCCATTTTAGTATTTCTTGATGTTGTTTGTTATTGATCTAGTACTATTGGTTGAACTCTGCCATTAACACACAATTATTCCTAGATGTTTAAATTTCAACTGAAAAGTAATCCCTGTTAATTTAGGAGAGAGGGAAAAAGAAAGGGAGGATATGTACAATTTGGGCAAACTCAATCAGATTTGCCCCAAACGATGGAGTTAGAAATGTGCCAGGGGAACCTAATACAACCCCAGCAAGGTGGCATGTACCAAGCCATGTCATTGGCCCAAGTGATCAATTTCAGTTCACAGTTGATCACACTGACAGGTCTAGGAGTCAAAGGGATCACACAAGCAAGACTAGTAACTGCTAATACTAACAGATAGAACTAAAAAAGGGAGAGACTGATCCAACATGGGAAGTAGGATACACAGCAGACTCATAGAATAGCAGATATCCTAATAAATCACTCTGGCCTCAGAATCAGCCCTAAGGCATCAGGATCTGGCTCAAGAACCCATGAGAGTATTTTTGGCATGGAAAGCCAAGACACTCTGGGAAAAAAAAAAAAGAAGAAGAAGACATAAATGAAAGATCTCTGCGAGTAAGATCCCAACGGAAGGAAAAGGGCCACCAGAGAAGGAGGTGCCTTTCTCCGAAGGGAGGAGAGAACCTCCACTTTGACTATGACCCTGTCAGAACAAGATCCAAGTCGGCGAACACTAAAGGCTTCCATAGCCTCAGCAACTCATGACTACAGCCTAGGGAGATTGCTGACGCCATAAACAAGAGTGGCAAATTGTTAAATCAACAACAGTAGTCACTGTGTACTTACGGCCCATGTATGATCTGTCCTTAATGTGTTGTCCAAGGTAAAGTAATGCAATAACTAGGACTGAAACAGTATTTCTGCATTCTGTGTCTCTACACGGATGCAAACTGACAAAATCTTTGCTTAATATATACTGAATTGATCTTCCGAATAGAAAGACAATTGGAAATGATTAAAAAAAAAATTGGAAGTTACATAAAAATCAATCAATAAAAAAATAATATCATATAGGATCTCTGTCCTAATGTGCTGTACAATGTGATTTAAAGCTACAACTAGTACTCAAAGAGTATGCTTCACTCTAGGATGCTATGTGAGGGCAAATGGTTTAAAATCTTTTCTTAACACATACTAAAATGAACTCCTGTATACAAAGAGAATTGAAAATGAATCTGAATGGGAATGAAAGGGGACAGGGAGTGGGTAAGGAGGAAGGGTAGCAGGGGGGAGGGGAGGTATGGGTGGGGAAGTCATTGCAATCCACAAGTTGTACCTTGGAAATTTATATACTAAATAAGAAAAAAAATAAAAAATTAAAAATAATAATAATAAAAAAATAAATAAATATATAAGTGATACACTCAGTGAGTGAAGGTGAAAAAAAAAGATCTCTCTGTGTCTCTCCCTCTCACTCTCTCTATAGCTCTGCCTTTCAAATAAGAACATCCTTTTTAAAGAAAATTTAAACTGATGTGAGATGTGCCTAGGAAAGCAGCAAAAGATGGCCCAAGTGCTTGGGTCCCTGCACCCATGTAGGAAATCCAGATGGGAGTCCAGGCAGCTGACTTTGGCTTGGCCCAGTCCTGGCTGTTGAAGCCTTCGGGGAGCGAACGAGCACATGAAAGATCTTTCTCTCCCTGTGATGGAAAAAGGACATACACCTCTCAGCCATTCTAGGTTCTGGTTACCCTGCCTTCTTTCAAGAGACCAGTTCAGTCTCACCCCCTGCATTCTCCCCCAGGTTTGAAGGCCAGTGGGCCAAACTTGGAGAATCAGTATGGAGAAGCTCATTTCTGCCTACTGCCCCCCCATCCCCACCCCACCCCTAGCCCACCTAAGATACAAAATGGCCAGGCCTGTTGGGGTCTGGGCCTTTGCTACGTGTTGGGTCTGTGTACTCAATGGCAGTTGGTTGACCTCTGCGAGTTTATTTTCTTTGAGTAAATGTGGTCTGGCTACAAGTTCACATTCTGTCTCCTCTTTGTTCTTTGCCTTTTTCTAACACTCTGTCTCTCCCCCCCCACCCCATCACTCTACCTTCCAAATAAATAAACAAAAAGATTGAGAAAACTTCTATAATCAAAAGTTAAAATGCACACGTATGCTACGTCCCAATGGAGCTCTGAACTTTAAGTAAGCTTCAAATACTTTATCCATTTCAGTATTTTTTTGTTCTAGTACTATTGGTTGAACTCTGTAATTAAAAAACAATTATTCTTAGGTGTTTAAATTTTAACTGAAAAGTGATCCCTGTGAAATATAAGAGTGGGAATAACAGAGGGAGGAGATGTGCAATTTGGGACATGCTCCATCAGTCATGCCCCAAATGATGGAGTTAGAAACGTGCCAGGGAATTCCAATACAATCCCATCAAGGTGGCATGTACCAAGGCCATCTCACTAGTCCAAGTAATCAATTTCAGTTCACAATTAATCACAATGATAGGTCTAAGTATCAAAGGGTTGACACAAACAAGACTAGTGTCTGCTAATACTAACTGATAGAATCAAAAAGGCAGAGAATGATCCAACATGTGAAGCAAGACACACGGCAGACTCATAGAATGGCAGATGTCCTGGATAGCACTCTGGCCTCAGAATCAGCCCTTAAGGCACTTGGATCTGGCTCAAGAGCACATGAGAGTATTTTAGGCATGGAAATCCAAGACACTCTGGAAAAAAAAAGAAGACCTAAATGAAAGATCTCTGCGAGTGAATTCCCAGTGGAATGAATGGGGCCATCAAAGAAGGAGGTAACTTTCTCTGAAGGGAGGAGAAAACCTCCACTTTGGCTATGACCCTGTTGGGATAAGATTGAAGTCAGCGAACCCTAAAGGCTTCCATTGCCTCGGCAACTCATGACTAGAGCCTAGGGAGATTACTGACACCATAAACAAGAGTGTCAAATTGTTAAATCAACAACAAGAATCACTGTGTACTTATGTCTCATGTGGGATCTGTCCTTAATGTGTTGTCCAATGTGAAGTAATGCTATAACTAGTACTGAAACAGTATTTTACACTTTGTGTTTCTGTGTGGGTGCAAACTGATGAAATCTTTACTTAATATATACTGAATCAATCTTCTGTATATAAAGATAATTAAAAATGAAAAAAAATCTTGGTGTTACTTTGGAAATTGCATAGAAAATTAATCAATTTAAAAAATATATATCCTGTAGGATCTCTGTCCTTAATGTGCTATACATTGTGAATTAATACTATAACTAGTACTCCAACAGTGTTTTTCACTTTGTGTTGCTATGTAAGGGCAAACTGTTGAAAACTTTACTTAATATATACTAAAATGATCTTCTGCATATAAAGAGAATTGAAAATGAATCTTGATGTGAATGGAAGGGGAGAGGGAGTGGGAAAGGGGAGGCTTGCGGGTTGGAGGGAAGTTATGGGGGGGAAGCCATTGTAATCTATAAGCTATATTTTGGAAATTTATATAATTCAAATAAAAGGGTTATTAAAAAAAACCAAAAAAACAAAATTTGGAAAACTTTTGAGGTTACTCCCCTCTTGCAAGCACTAAATCCCTAATGGCAAGTGTAGGGAGGTAAGATGGCAGGCAGGGAGAACGCCTGGGCCACCACACCAGCCCCCGATGTAGGCTCCCAGAATCACTCACTGTCACACAGACGCACTGGGACAGTACCTTTGATCAGGTTGATAGGGTGAGGCTTGGTATCTCGCCAGAAAACCAAGAGGAAAACACAGAGGATCAGAGCTCTTCTCATCTTCGCTGAGGTCTGTCCACTATCAAGGACAAAATGAACTGCTGAAGATCCTGCCCACTCAATAGCCTTGGTTCCAGGATACAGTATAACCCAGATGTCTGTGAGGTCACACCCAGAGGGTGGGGCAGGGGCAGGGCTATCTGCAGAGGAGGGGGAGGGCGTGTCCATGGACAGGGACAGAGGGGGACAACACAGTGTCAAGATATATATTTAAGATCTTATTCATATATTTGAGAGGCAGAGTTAGAGAGTTAGAGAGAGAGAGAGCTTCCATCTGCTGGTTCACTCCCCAAGTGGCCGAAACCGACAGAGATGGGCCAATCTGAAGCCGGGAGCTTCTTCTCGGTCTCCCACATGGGTGCAGGGGTCCATTGCTCTACCCAGGCACATTAGCAGGAAGCCAGATCGGAAGTAGAGCAGCCAGGACTCGAACTGATTCCTGTACATGGGATGCCAGCACCACAGGTGGAAGCTTAACCTATTACACCATAGCCCTGGCCGCACAGTGGCCAAATATTAACCAGGACTCTTCAGAAGTGAGGGACAAAAACTCAACCCAATCAGCTTAAGACAACTGGATGTAGCTAGAGTAAGCAGAAAAACTGTACGATTAACCAAGATGCCACATTAAGTGTTGTTACTGGGGGGCTGGTGCTGTGGTGTTGAGAGCTAAGCCCTCACCTGCAGCACAGGCATCCCATATGGGTGCTGGTTTGAGACCCGGCTACTCCACTTCTGATACAGCCCTCTGCTATGGCCTGGAAAAGCAGTAGAAGATGGCCCAAGTCCTTGGGCCCCTGCACCCACATGGGAGACCCAGAAGAAGCTCCTGGCTCTTGGCTTCGGATCAGTGCAGCTCTGGCCATTGTGACCATGTGGAGAGTAAGCCAGCAATGCAAACTCTCTCTCTTTCTCTCTTCCTCTCTGTGTGTCTCCTTTCCTCTCTCTGTCACTCTTTCAGGTAAATAAATATATCTTTAAAAAATAGGAATTCCTGAGGTAAATTCACACAAGTAAGATCAATTAACGAGCAAAGGTGTCAAGGTAATTCAATGAAGAAAGTACATTCTTTTAAACAAAAAAGATTGAAATAATTATGAGACACCTTGGGCACTGCACCCGAATGGGAGACCAGGAGGAAGCTTCAGATCGGTGCAGCGCCGGCTGTAGCGGCCATTTGCAGGGTGAACCAACTGAAGGAAGACCTTTCTCTCTCTCTCTCTCTCACACAAAATAACTCTGCCTGTCAAAAAAAATAATTTGCAGCCAGTGCAATTAGCAAAAATTGGGAACATCCAAAATATCCAAAAAAAATTGAAATAGACAAGTTGTGGCATATCCATATCATGAAACATTACTAAGCAATCAAAAGTAATAAAAATATTGCAGAATGATATGCAGCAATCAAAATAATTGTGACGAGTGAAAGAAATAAAAGGTGCACAGGGCAGGTGTCCATCTACAACCAGCCCTAGAAATGACAGCTAATCCATGTACAGAAAGTTGGCTGTGCTGGCTTGTGTTTAAGAAACCCCAGCATACAAGAATCAGCTGCCTAGGACACATCCAAAATCACACCAGCTATAATCTACTGGGACTAGGGGGATTGACAGACAGAAGAGTGGTCTCCAGTGGCTACAAGACCAAGGGCTCTTAAAGACAAAGCTGGCCTGTGACTAACCTAAATGCACTGGAATTTCTCAAGAAATATTAACATTCCAGGCATCAGACAAGAGACATTCCAGGGTCCAGCCAGCAACATAAGCCCAGTGGTTTACCTTGATGACTTTCTTTACCCCATATGGATTAGAATGACCTCCAGGGAATCTTAGAGGGCAAGATGGTGGTGACATCCAAGATGGCTAGACTCGTGTCCAGTTGAGTTCCAAAAGGATGAAGGTGGAACTAGGAGGAGAGGAAGGGATTTCGAAGGCACGCAGTAAAACTTCTGGGTTGGGGCCATCGCTGTGGCACAGTGGGTTAAAGGCCTAGCCTGCAGCACCAGCAACCCATATGGGCACCAGTTCAATCCCCGGCTGCTCCACTTCTGATCCAGCATTCTGCTATAGCCTGGAAAAGAAGTGGAAGATGGACCAACTCCTTGGGCCCCTGTACCCACGTGGGAAACCCAAAGGAAGCTTCTGGCTTCAGATGAGATCACCTCAGGCCATTGTGGACATGTGGGGAGTGAACTAGAGGATGGAAGGCCTCTCAAGCTCTACGCCTCCCTGTAACTCTGTCTTTCAAACAAATAAAATAGATCTTTAAAAAACAAAAACAAAAAACCTTCTGGGTCTATAATCAGCTTCATTATTTCAATTCGGAAAATGGTTTCATGAGTGTATTCATATATCAAATCTCATAAAATTGTGCTTTTCAAAACAGACTTATTGGAGCCTGTGCTGTGGTATAGCAGGTAAAACCGCCACCTGAACACTGGCATCCCATATGGGTGCCGGTTCAAGTCTCAGCTGCTCCACTTCTGATCCAGCTCCCTGCTAAAGTCCTGAAAGCAGTAGCAGAGCATGGCTCAAGTGCTTAGCCGCCTACACCCATATGGGAGACCTGGAAGAAACTCCTGGCTCCTGGCTTCAGATTGTCCCATCTCCAGCTGTTGAGGTCATTTGGGGAGTAAACTATCGTATGGAAGATCTCTCTCTCTCTCTCTCATTTTCTCTCTCTGTTAATTTGCCTTTCAAATAAATCTAGTTAAAAAAAAAATGTCCCAAATGGCCACAATGGCCGGGGATGGGCCAGGCCAAAGCCAGGAGCCTGGAACTCCATCTGGCTCTCCCACATGCAGACATGCGTGCAGGGGCCCAAGCACTCGGGCCATATTTCCCTGCTTTCCCAGGTGCTTTAGCAGGGAGCAGGATCGGCAGCAGAGCAGCTCGTATGCGATGCTGCTGTGGCGGCAGCAGCTCATCCTATCGCACCACAATGCCAGCCCCAAATTATAATCTTTTTATACATGCAGTTATCATGGCATTCATATCTCAATAAAGCTGTGAGAAAATGCAGTGCATCAAGTGGTCCTATTTTCCTTCCTATGAATGATACCAAGACCAAATAACGTGGTAGGATTCTGATTTGAAGATCACATACGAAGTGCAAGTATCTGTATCTTCAGTTACCCAATCTTCCACCCTACTTGAAGGGAATAGCCAAGAAAGGAATCTAAGGGCAGGCATTTGACATCACCATTGAAATGCCACTTGGGACACCCACACCACACATCAGTGCCTGGGTTTGAGTCCCAGCTCCACTCCCAGCTCCAGTATCCTGCCAATGTATGCCCTGGGGAGGCAGCAAATGATTGCTCAAGTCCTGAGGCCCTGCTGCCCATATGGGAAACCAATCCAGACAGACTCATTGGTTCCTGGCTTCAGCCTGGCCCAGCCCTGGCTGTTGTAGCCATCTGGGGAAGGAACCAGCAGGTGGAAAATCGATGCATCTCTCTCTCTCTCTCTCTCTCTCTCTGTCTCATTCTCTCTGCCTCTCCTCTCTCTGTGTAACTCTGACTTTCAAATAAATAAAATCAATTTTGTTAAAAAAATGATAAATCTCATTTTCAAATGCTGTGTATGAAAAGTATACCCATGAAAGCTAGATGGAGGCTGTGGGGAGGAAGGGCAGCTTAAGAAATTCTATAAGCTGGTGGAGCTCTTTTCTTGTGAAACAGTGGCTAATACTTCAGAGTGACTTTTTTAATATGCGGGTACTTCAAAATGCTTGTGGAAAACAGAACTAAAGGAAAAGTTTGCTTTTGTAGCAAAACATTTGAAATCCATGCATGCTTTTTACCTACGCTGTGTTTTCCAATGAACTTTTTGAAGACTCCTCATATTAAGTTCTCTTCCCATCTAAAGCTTTCTCCAGGAAACAAAGTTTTACTTCCTTCTGGACTTATTTTGCTAAGCCACAGGATTAGCATTCACATCATCCCTATTCCAAGTCCATTGTCAAGGCTGTTGGCCCCGGGTGAGGGTTTGCCCACTACATGCAACAGGTGCTTTCAATAGACAGGGGAAAAATCACCTTCAGCTTCACCAGGAGTAAACAGCAAGTTTTCACCTCCCCCGCCACGTGATGAATGTATTTGGACCTACAAGTTCCTGAAACGCCACCCAGATGGAACCTGCCACGTGGAGCTCGGCACCGGCACCATCAGGTTGGGAGGTCCTTGGCAGTTAATGACAGGATCCTCCCAAACCCTGGCCCAGACTCCCATCTCCAGAGGTGCTCACTCCCCGCTAGCACATGAGGGGCTGTGATGCTGGGGCCACCCCAGAACATCCCTCTGGCTCCTAGACAGCACTTGCTGAACACACAGATGGTGCACCTGTGAGTGTAACCTCATCCACTCATCTGTCAGGGCTGGCCAACTGCCAGTCAGTCAGCGGGCACTGCCTTCTGGCTGAGCCCTCTTTGGGAGCACTGGCAGAAGCAGGACAAACCCACAGTTCCCGACCTGGGGTAGCTCCTGCAACAAAGAGTCCGCCATGTGTGGAGAGGTGCCCCTCCTGCATGCACTGGTCGCCAGGCACCTCTGATCCAACAGCGCCAGCCTGGGGAACCAGCAGTGCTTTCTCCCTTACTCTCCCAGGAGGTCTCTTTCCGGCCAGAGGTGGCCCTCAGCCTGACCCTCTTCTCAGCACCAGGGAGAACTCCCCAAATGGGGCCAGGCTTACTTCAGCACACAGCTGGAGCCCAGTTCTGTCTCAGCCTCAGGACTCTGCTGAAGGTGATGGGCTGGACATGGCTTTAGCAGTTCTCGGGTTAAATGAGAGACTTCCATTACATCAGTCAGCCCCAGCCTGGAGGCACCCAAAGGGCTCTAACATGCCATGCACAAACATTCCCACGCCCGATTGCTTGGGCAGGGGGGATGCCTCTTTACCTGCGAGGGGCTCCCGGATGGAGGTACCTCGGCCGCTGTGAGGAACAGGGCCTTTCCTGTGGTTTCTCCCCTGGGCTTGGCTTCATTTCTAGGGAATTTGGCATTCAGAGGAGCAGCGTCTAGCCTGAAAACAAAGCACTCGCTTTGGCCCCTAAGCAGCAGGTTCAGGTCCCCTTGGAAACAACCAGGGAGGAGCAGGGCTACTTACCATATACTTTAGCCAAACCTTCATCCTAATTTTTAAAGCTTGAGGAAAATATATTGGTTGGGCCTGTGGAGAAAGTAAATTCAGCTGTGAGGAAAGTGCTCCCTGGGTCTGCCTGAACAGGGGTCCCCCTTAGTCACACGGCATCGACCCCCTTGGGTGCCTGAGGATACGGACACACACACACATACACACACACACACACGTTCAACGCCTTTTCTATCTTAACACAGTCCTTGTGCCCCTGTACTGGCATGGGAGACACAGAAGAAGCTCCTGACTCCTGGCTTTGCATCGGCACAACCTCACCCGTTGCAGCCATCTGGGGAGTGAACCAGCAGATGGAAGACCCCTTTCTTTCTGTCTTCCTCTACCCTGCCTCTCTGTAACTCTGTCTTTCAATTAAATAAATAAATCTTAAAAAAAAAATAAAAAAAGAATCGATACAATGCGAGCATGATGCATCCAGTATGCTCCTGAGTAAAAGATCATAAACACCCTTTGGTTTCTTTCTTCTTTTTTCAGGCAGAGTTAGCAAGAGAGAGAGAGACAGAGAGAAAGGTCTTACTTTCTCCATTGTTTCGCCCCCCAAATGTTTGCTACAGCCAGCGCACTGCACTGATCCGAAGCCAGGAGCCAGGTGCTTCCACCTAGGCCATCCTCCATTGTCTTCCCGGGCCAAAGCAGAGAGCTGGACTGCAAGAGGAGCAACCACGGTGCCGGCCAATCCTTTGGGTTTTAAAGTTCCCACAAGAGTGCTCAGTTCCTTCCCTTTCTATGCTATCCTGCGATGGATAGTGTCACCATTTAAAGTGACATAGATCCTGCATGAGACGTCTGAGCCCCCGCTCACGGCACGCTGGTGCCCTGGCCTCCACGCAGGTGCCTCTGATTCCCTTGGTGATGTTGGCATGCTTAATGCTGGGAGAACATCCCTGCAGTTTCCTCCAGCACGAGGGCTGTGTTTGCTGCTTCAGCTTTTACATACCCAATGACGTAACACAGAGAACCGCAAGGAATGTGGTCATCCACTTAAGTTTAGTAAAATAGCAAAAGTGGTTCTAAAAGCAGGAGGTGACTAAACATCGAGGAAGGAGATCCAGGTCACTTTTCAGAACAGGAGTTTTCATAAGATCCAAATGGGGAAAACAACCCAAATGCCCATGCACGCGTAAGAAACAACATGGGCCATCACTGTGGGGGACTAAACTAATCCTCTGCCTGTGGAGCTGGTATTCTGGGTTCTAGTCCTGGTTGGGGCCCCCGTTCTGTCCTGGTTCCTCCTCTTCTTATCCAGCTCTCTGCTATGGCCTGGGAGGGCAGTGGAGAATGGCCCAAGTGCTTGGGCCCTACATCTGCATGGGAGACCAGGAGGAAGCACCTGGGTCCTGGCTTTGGATCTGTGCAGCCCCGGCCATATCGGCCATTTGGGGGTGAACCAACGGAAGGAAGGCCTTTCTCCCTGTCTCTCTCTCTCTCATTGTCTAACTCTGCCTGTCAAAATAGAGGGGGGATGAAGTTGAGAGAGAGAGAATGAATGTAGTCTGTCCTCACAATGGGAAGTGCTCTGCCTAACCGGGCATGAAATTCTCACACAGGCTACCACATAGATGAGTCCTGGAAACACAGCAAGCCAAAGAAGCCAGGGGAAAGCAGAATGGGGAGAAACTACCGCAGGCACATGGCTACTTTCTGGGGTGATGAAAGAGTTCTAGAGCTAGATAATGGGGGCCGGCTGTGTGGCACAGTGGGTTAAGTCCCCGCCTGTAACACTGGCATCCCTTATGGGTGCTGGTTAGAGTCTCAGCTGCTCCACTTCCAATCCAGCTTCCTGCTGATGCACCTGGGAAAGCAGCAAATGATGGCCATTTCCGACCAGGTAGGAGACCCCGAACACACCATTGCGGCCATTTGGGGAATAAACCAGCAGATGGAACATCTTTTTCTCTCTCTGTCTCTTCCTTGCTCCCTCCCTCTCTCTCTCTCCCTCTTACTCTGCCTTTCAAATAAATAATAAATCTGTAAAAAATTAAAATTCAGGAGCCAAGTTGTGGTGCACCACTAGCATCCCATATGAGTGCCTGTTCAATTCCCAGCTGCTCCACTTCCAATCCAGTTCCCTACTAATGTGCCTGGGAAAGCAGTGTGAGATGGTCCAAGTACTTGGGCCCCTGTACCCATGTGGGAGACCCAAGTGGAGTTTCAGCTTTCTGGCTTCAGCCTGGCCCAGCCCTGGCTGTTGCAGCCAACTGGGGCATGAACCAATCAATGAAAGATTGCTCTATCTGTCTGTCTCTCTTTTTCCTCTGTAACTCTGCCTTTCAGATACATAAATATTTTTTAAAATAAAATAAAGACACCGGCATTGTGGTGTAGCAGATAAAGTCACTGCCTGCACCACCAGCATCCCATATGACTGCTTACTTAAGTCCCAGCTGCTCTACTTCCAATCCAGCTCCCTGTTAATGGCTTGAGAAAGCAATGGAGGATGGCCCAAGGGCTTGGGTTTCTTCACCCATGTGGGAGACCTGGAAGAAGCTCTGGGTTCAGCCTAGCCCAACTCTCACCATTGCAGCCATCTGGGGAATGAACCAGCAAATGGAAGAATCTCTCTCTGTAACTGATTTGCAAATAAATAATCTTTAAAATAAAATACCTAGATAATGATGATTCACAACTTAGTGAATATACTAGAAATCACTGAATTACATATTTTGAAAAGGGTAAATTTTATAGTATGCGAATTTTATCTCCAGAAAGCAGATATTTGAAAAGTGATGTGTAGGACCCACGTCAAGGAGCAGCTAATAAAGCCAGCTCCATACTAATGGCCAATAGTTTGGGCCCCTGCATCCAACGGGAAGACCTGGAAGAAGCTCCTGGCTCCTTCTTTCCATCTGACCAAGCCCTGGTCATTTCGGCCATCTGAGAAGTAAAACAGCAGATAAAAAGATCTCTCTGTGTCTCTGCCTCTCTCTCTCTCTAGAGCTCTGCCTTTCAAATAAGAATATCTTCTTTAAAGAAAATGTAAAATGATGTGACATGTGCCTAGGAAAGCAGCAAAAATGGCCCAAGTGCTTGGGTCCCTGTACCCATGTAGGAAATCCAGATGGGAGTCCAGGCAGCTGACTTAGGCTTGGCCCAGCCCTGGCTGTTGAAGCCCTCGGGGAGCGAAGCAGCACATGAATGATCTTTCTCTCCCTGTGATGGAACAAGGACATATACCTCTCAGCCATTCTAGGTTCTTGTTACCCCTGCCTTCTTTCAAGAGACCAGTTCAGTCTCACCCCCTGCATTCTCCCCCAGGTTTGAAGGCCAGTGGGCCAAACTTGGAGAATCAGTATGGAGAAGCTCATCTCTGCCTACTGCCCCGCGTCCCCACCCCTAGTCCACCTAAGATACAAAATGGCCAGACCTGCTGGGGTCTGGGCCTTTGCTACGTGTTGGGTCTGTGTACTCAATGGCAGTTGGTGGAACTCTGCGACTTTATTTTCTTTGAGTAAATTTGGTCTGGCTGCAAGTTCGTATTCTGTCTCCTCTTTGTTCTTTGCCTTTTTCTAACACTCTGTCTCTCCCCACCCCCACCCCATCACTCTACTTTCCAAATAAATAAACAAAAGGATTGAGAAAATTTCTATAATCAAAAGTTAAAATGCACACGTATGCTACGACCCCGTGGAGCTCTGAACTTTAATAAGCTTAAAAATTTGGAAAACTTTTGAGGTTACTCCCCTCTTGCAAGCACTAAATCCCTAATGGCAAGTGTAGGGAAGTAAGATGGCAGGCAGGGAAAAGGCCTGGGCCACCACACCAGCCCCCGATGTAGGCTCCCAGAGTGCTCGCTGTCACACAGATGCACTGGGACAGTACCTTTTTTAAGGTTGATAGGGTGAGGCTTGGTATCTCGCCAGAAAACCAAGAGGAAAACACAGAGGATCAGAGCTCTTCTCATCTTCGCTGAGGTCTGTCCACTATCAAGGAGAAAATGAACTGCTGAAGAGCCCGCCCACTTAATAGCCTTGGCTCCAGGATACAGTAGAACCCAGAGGTCTGTGAGGTCACACACAGAGGATGGGGCAGGGTCAGGGCTATCTGCAGAGGAGGGGGAGGGCGTGTCAATGGACAGGGACTAGGGGGATGACACAGTGGCAAGATATATATTTAAGATTTTATTCATATATTTGAGGGGCAGAGTTAGAGAGCGAGAGCGAGAGCGAGAGCGAGAGAGAGAGAGAGAGAGAGAGAGAGCTTCCATCTGCTGGTTCACTCCGCAAGTGGCCGAAACCGACAGAGATGGGCCAATCTGAAGCCGGGAGCTTCTTCTGGGTCTCCCACATGGGTGCAGGGGTCCATTGCTCTACCCAGGCACATTAGCAGGAAGCCAGATCGGAAGTAGAGCAGCCAGGACTCAAACTGATTCCTGTACATGGGATGCCAGCACAACAGGTGGAAGCTTAACCTATTACACCATAGCCCTGGCCCCACAGTGGCAAAATATTAACCAGGACTCTTCAGAAGTGAGGGACAAAATCTCAACCCAATCAGCTTAAGACATCTGGAATTAGCTAGAGTTACCAGAAAAACTGTATGATTAACCAAGATGCCACATTAAGTGTTGTTACTGGGGGGCTGGTGCTGTGGCGTAGTGAGCTAAGCCCTCACCTGCAGCACAGGCATCCCATAAGGACGCCGGTTTGAGACCCGGCTGCTCCACTTCTGATCCAGCTCTCTGCTATGGCCTGGAAAAGCATCAGAAGATGGCCCAAAGCCTTGGGCCCCTGTACCCACATGGGAGACCTAGAAGAAGCTCCTGGCTCTTGGCTTTGGATCAGTGCAGCTCTGGCCATTGTGGCCGTGTGGAGAGTAAACCACCCAATGGATAACTCTCTCTCTCTCTCTCTCTCTTCCTCTCTGTGTGTCTCCTTTCCTCTCTCTGTCACTCTTTCAGATAAATAAATAAATCTTTAAAAAATAGCAAGTCCTGAGATAAATTCATACATGTAACATCAATTCACTAGCAAAGGTGTCAAGGTAATTCAATGATAAAGGACATTCTATTAAACAAAAAATATTGAAATAATTGGGAGCCACCTTGGGCCCTGCACCTGAATGGGAGACCCGGAGAAAGTTTCAGATCGGTGCAGCACCGGCGGTTGCGGCCATTTGGAGGGTGAACCAACTGAAGGAAGACCTTTCTCTCTGTCTCTCTCTCTATCACACTAGCTCTGCCTGTCAAAAAAATAAATAATTTGGAGCCAGTGCAGTAAGCACAAATTGGGAATAACCCAAATATCCACAAAAGGTGAAATACACAAGTTCTGGCATGTCCATATAATGAAACATTACTAAGCAATCAAAAGTAATAAAAATATTGCACAATGATATGCAGCAATCAAAATAACTGTGAAGAGCGAAAGAAATACAACAAAGTGCACAGGGCAGGGGTCCATCTACATCCAGCACTAGAAATGAGAGTTAATCCATATACAGAAACCTGGCTGTGCTGGCTTGTGATTGGGAAAACCCAGCATACAAGAATCAGCTGCCTAGGACACATCCAAAATCACACCAGCTATAATCTACTGGGACTAGGGGGATTGACAGACAGAAGAGTGGTCTCCAGTGGCTGCAAGATCAAGGGCTCTTATAGACAAAGCTGGACTGTGACTAACCTAAATGCATCTGGACTTTCTCAAGAAATATTAACATTCCAGGCATGAGACAAGAGATATTCCAGGGTCCAGCCAGCAAGATAAGACCAGTGGTTTACCTTGATTACTTTCTTTACCCCATATGGATTAAAACAACCTCCAGAGAATCTTAGAGGGCAAGATGGTGGTTACATCCAAGATGGCTAGACTCGTGTCCAGTTGAGTTTCAACAGGATTAAGGTGGAACTAGGAGGAGAGGAAGGGATTTCGAAGGCACACAATCAAACTTCTGGGTTGGGGCCATCGCTGTGGCATAGCGGGTTAAAGCCCTAGCTTACAGCACCAGCAACCCATATGGGCACCAGTTCAAGTCCTGGCTGCTCCACATCTGATCCAGCTCTCTGTTATGGCCTGGAAAAGCAGTGGAAGATGGACCAACTCCTTGGGTCCCTGTACCCACGTGGGAGACCCAAAAGAAGCTCCTGGCTTCAGATGAGCTCAACTCACGCCATTGCAGACATTTGGGGAGTGAACCAGTGGATGGAAGGCCTCTCTAGCTCTACCCCTCTCTGTAACTCTGTCTTTCAAACAAATAAAATAGGTCTTTAAAAAACAAAATCAAAAAACCTTCTGGGTCAATAGTCCTATCTCACCACAATGCCAGCCCCAAATTATAATCTTTTTATACATGCAGTTATCATGTCATTCATATCTCAATAAATCTGTGAGAAAATGCAGTGCATCAAGTGGTCCTATTTTCCTTCCTATGAGTGATACCACGACCAAATAACAAGGTAGGATTCTGATTTGAAGATGACATATGAAGTGCAAGTATCTGTGTCTTCAGTTACCCAATCTTCCACCCTACTTGAAGGTAATAGCCAAGAAAGGAATCTAACGGCAGGCATTTGACATCGCCATTGAAATGCCACTTGGGACACCCACACCACACATCAGTGCCTGGGTTTGAGTCCCAGCTCCACTCCCAGCTCCAGTTTCCTGCTAATGTATGCCCTGGAGAGGCAGCAAATGATGGCTCAAGTCCTGAGGCCCTGCTGCCCACATTGGAAACCAACCCAGACAGACTCATTGGTTCCTGGTCCAGCCTGGCCCAGCCCTGGCTGTTGTAGCCATCTGGGGAAGGAACCAGCAGGAGGAAGATCGATGGATCTCTCTCTCTCTCTGGCTCTCCTCTCTCTGTGTAACTCTGACTTTCAAATAAATAAAATCAATTTTAAAAATAAGATAAATCTCATTTACAAATGCTGTGTATGAAAAGTATACCCTCGAAATCTGGATGGAGGCTGTGGGGTAGAAGGGCAGCTTAACAAATTCTATAAGCTGGTGGAGCTCTTTGCTTGTGAAACAGTGGCTAATACTTTTTTAATATGCGGGTACTTCAAAATGCTTGTGGAAAATAGAAGTAAAGGAAAAGTTTGCTTTTGTAGCAAAACATTTGAAATCCATGCATGCTTTTTCCTACGCTGTGTTTTTCCATGAACTTTTTGAAGACTCCTCATATTAAGTTCTCTTCCCATCTAAAGCTTTCTCCAGGAAATAGAGTTTTACTTCCCTCTGGATTTCTTTTGCTAAGCCACAGGATAAGCACTCACATGATCGATATACCAAGTCCATTTTCAAGGCTGTTGGCCCCGGGTGACGGTTTGCCCACTACACACAACAGGTGCTTTCAATAGACATGGGAAAAAGCACCATTAGGTTCACCAGGAGAAAACAGCAAATTCTCACCTCCTGGACCCCGTGATGAATGTATTTGCACCTACAAGTTCCTGTAACGCCACGCACATGGAAGCTTCCGAGTGGAGCAGTGCCTGCCTGGGCTACAGCACCGGCACTGGCAGGTTGGCAGGTCCTTGGCAGGTAATGACAGGATCCTCCCAAACCCTGGTCCAGACTCCCATCTCCAGAGGCGCTCACTCCCCTCCAACACATGAGGGGCTGTGATGCTGGGGCCACCACAGAACAGCCCTCTGGCTCCTAGACAGCACTTGCTGAACACACAGCTGCTGCACCTGCGAGGGTAACCGCATCCACTCATCCATCAGGGCTGGCTAACTGCCAGTCAGTGGGAAATGCCATCTGGCTGTGCCCTCTTTGGAAGCACTGGCAGAAGCAGGACAAAACCAGAGTTCCCGCCCTGGGGCAGCTCCTGGGACCAAGAGTCCGCCATGTGTGGACAGGTGCCCCTCCTGCAGGCATGGGTGGCCAGAAACCTCTGATCCAACAGCACCTGCCCAGGAAGAAACAGCAGTGCTTGCTCCCTCACTCTCCCAGGAGGTCTCTCTCCTGCCAGAGGCGGCCCTCAGCCTGACCCTCTTCTCAGAACCAGGGAGAACTCTCCCAAATGGGGCCGGGCTTCCTTCAGCACACAGCTGGGGCCCAAACCTGTCTCAGCCTCAGGCCTCTGCTGAAGGCGACGGCCTGGTCCTGGCCTTAGCTGTTCTTGCGTTAAATGAGAGACTTCCACTACATCAGTCAGCCCCAACCTCGAGGCAGCCGATGGGCACTAACATCCACTGGGCAAATATCCCCACGCCCGATGGCCGGGGCTGGGGGGACGCCTCTTTGTAACAATCTCCCTGGGACAGACTCACCCTCAGTCTCAGGCAGGTGTGAGAGGCCCTGAGTTAAGGTCCAGTGTGACTGCAGGGCCCTGCCCTCTAGAGGGGTCAGGTGGATGCAGCTGGTCTGTGGTGCACTCTCTCTCTGCACCTGTGAGGGGCTCCCGGATGGAGGTACCTAGGCTGCTGTTAGGAACAGTGCCTCCTGTGGTTTCTCCCCTGGGCTTGGCTTAATTTCTATGGACTTTGTCATTCAGAGCAGCAGCATTTAGCCTGAAAAGAAAGCACTGGCTTTGCAGCCTAAGCAGCAGGAACAGGTACCCTTGGAAACAACCAGGGAGGAGCAGGGCTACTTACCATATACTTTAGCCAAACCTTCATCCTAATTTTTAATGCTTGAGGAAAATTTATTGGTTGGGCCTGTGGAGAAAGCAAATTCAGCTGTGAGGAAAGTGCTCCCTGGGTCTGCCTGGATGGAGGTCCCCCTTAGTCACCCGGCATTGATCCCCTTGGTTGCCTGAGGATACGGACACACACACACACATACACACACACGTTCAACGCCTTTTCTATCTTAACACAGTCCTTGGGCCCCTGCACTGGCATGGGAGACCCGGAAGAAGCTCCTGGCTCCTGGCTCCGGATCGGCACAGCCCCAGCCATTGCAGCCATCTGGGGAGTGAACCAGCAGATGGAAGACCCCTTTCTTTCTCTCTCCCTCTCTGCCCCTGCCTCTCTGTAACTCTGTCTTTCAAATAAATAAATCTTAAAAAAAAAGAATCAATACAATGCCAGCATGATGCATCCAGTATGCTCATGAGTAAAAGATCATAAACACCCTTTGGTTTCTTTTGTCTTTCTTCAGGCAGAGTTAGCAAGAGAGAGAGAGACAGAGAGAAAGGTATTACTTTCTCCATTGTTTCGCCCCCCAAATGTTTGCTACAGCTGGCACACTATGCCTATCCGAATCCAGGAGCCAGGTGCTTCCACCTGGGCCATTTTCCACTGCCTTCCCGGGCCACAGCAGAGAGCTGGACTCGAAGAGGAGCATCCAAGGCGCAGGCCAACACTTTGGGTTTTAAAGTTCTCACAAGAGTGCTCAGTTCCTTCCCTTTCTATGCTATCCTGCGATGGATAGTGTCACCATTTAAAGTGACATAGCTCCTGCATGAGACGTCTGAGCCCCCGCTCATGGCACGCTGGCACCCTATCCTCCATGCTATTGCCTCGGATTCTGTTGGTGATGTTGGTGCACTTAATGCTGGGAGAACAGCCCTGGAGTTTCCTCCAGCACGAGGGCTGTGTTTGCTGCTTCAGCTTTTACATACCCAGTGACTTAACACACAGAACTGCAAGGAATGTGCTCAGGCAGTTAAGTTTAGTAAAATAGCAAAAGTGGTTCAAAAAGCAGGAGGTGACTAAACATCGAGGAAGGAGATCCAGGTCAATTTTCAGAACAGGAGTTTTCATAAGATCCAAATGGTGAAAACAACCCAAATGCCCATGCACATGTAACAAAAAAAATGGGCCAGCACCGTGGCTCACTAGGCTAATCCTCTGCTTGTGGAGCTGCTATTCTGGGTTCTGTCCCGGTTGCTCCTCTTCTAGTCTAGCTCTCTACTATGGCCTGGGAGGGCAGTGGAAGATGGCCCAAGTGCTTGGGCCCTAAACCTGCATGGGAGACCAGGAGGAAGCATCTGGCTCCTGGCTTTGGATCAATGCAGCACCAGCCATAGTGACCATTTGGTGGGTGAACCAGTTTAAGGAAGGCCTTTCTCCCTGTCTTTCACCCTCTCACTGTCTAACTCTGCCTGTCCAAAGACAGAGAGAGAGAGAGAGAGAGAGAGAGATAGAGAGAGAGAGAGAGAATGAATGTAGTCTGTCCTCACAATGGGACAGTTCTCAGCCTTACAAGGCATGAGGATCTCACACAGGCTACCACATACATGAGTCCTGGAAACACAGCAAGCCAAAGAAGCCAGGGGAAAGCAGAATGGGGTGCTATTACTACAGGCACATGGCTCCTTTCTGGGGTGATGAAAGAGTTCTAGAGCTAGATAATGGGGGCCGGCTCTGTGGCACAGTGGGTTAAGTCCCCGCCTGTAACACTGGCATCCCTTATGGGTGCTGGTTAGAGTCTCAGCTGCTCCACTTCCAATCCAGCTTCCTGCTGATGCACCTGGGAAAGCAGCAGAAGATGGCCCTGCTGCCCATGTAGGAGACCCAGACCAAACCATTGAGGCCATTTGGGGAATAAAGCAGCAAATGGAACATCTTTTTCTCTCTCTGTCTCTTCCTCCCTCCCTCCCTCTCTCTCTATGTCCCTCTCTCTAACTCTGCCTTTCAAATAAATAATAAATCTGAAAAAAATTAAAATTAGGGAGCCAAGTTGTGGTGCACCACTAGCAACCCTGTTCAAGTCCCAGCTGCTCCACTTCCAATGCAGTTCCCTGCTAATGTGCCTGGGAAAGCAGTGGGAGATGGTCCAAGCACTTGGGCCCCTGTACCCATGTGGGAGACCCAAGTGGAGTTTCAGCATTCTGGCTTCCGCCTGGCCCAGCCCTGGCTGTTGCAGCCAACTGGGGCATGAACCAATCAAGGAAAGATTGCTCTATCTGTCTGTCTCTCTTTTTCCTCTGTAACTCTGCCTTTCAGATACATAAATATTTCCTTAAAATAAAATAAAGGGACCGGCATTGTGCTGTAGCAGATAAAGTCACTGCCTGCACCACCAGCATCCCGTATGACTGCTTACTTAAGTCCCAGCTGCTCTACTTCCATTCCAGCTCCCTGTTAATGGCTTAAGAAAGCATTGGAGGATGGCCCAAGTGTTGGGTCACTGCACCGATGAAGCTCTGGGTTCAGCCTGGCCCAACTCTCACGAATGAATGCATCTGGGGAACGAACCAGCAAATGGAAAATCTCTCTCTCTGTAACTGATTTGCAAATAAATAATCTTAAAAATAAAATACCTAGATAATGATGATTCAGATCTTAATCATATACTAGAACTCACTGAATTACATACTTTCAAAAGGGTAAATTTTATAGTATGCAAATTTTATCTCCATAAAGCTACTATTATAACAGTGATGTGTAGGACCGGAGTCATGGAGTAGCGAGTAAAGCCAGCTCCATACTAATGGCCAATAGTTTTGGCCCCTGCATCCAACAGGAAGACCTGGAAGAAGCTCCTGGCTCCTTGTTTCCATCTGACCCCACCCTGGTCACTTCTGCCATCTGCGAAGTGAAACAGCAGATAAAAAGATCTCTCTGAGTCTCTGCCTCTCTCTCTCTCTACAGCTCTGCCTTTCAAATAAGAATATCTTCTTTAAAGAAAATGTAAAATGATGTGACATGTGCCTAGGAAAGCAGCAAAAATGGCCCAAGTGCTTGGGTCCCTGTACCCATGTAGGAAATCCAGATGGGAGTCCAGGCAGCTGACTTAGGCTTGGCCCAGCCATGGCTGTTGAAGCCCTTGGGGAGCGAAGCAGCACATGAAAGATCTTTCTCTCCCTGTGATGGAACAAGGACATATACCTCTCAGCCATTCTAGGTTCTTGTTACCCCTGCCTTCTTTCAAGAGACCAGTTCAGTCTCACCCCCTGCGTTCTCCACCAGGTTTTTTAGACCAGTGGGCCAAAATTGGAGAATCAGTATGGAGAAGCTCATCTCTGCCTACTGCCCCCCATCCCCACCCCTAGCCCACCTAAGATACAAAATGTCCAGGCCTGCTGGGGTCTGGGCCTTTGCTACGTGTTGGGTCTGTGTACTCAATGGCAGTTGCTGGACCTCTGTGAGTTTATTTTCTTTGAGTAAAATTGGTCTGGCTGCAAGTTCGTATTCTGTCTCCTCTTTGTTCTTTGTTCCTTTCCTAACACTTTGTCTCTCCCCACCCCCACCCCATCACTCTACTTTCCAAATAAATAAACAAAAGGATTGAGAAAACTTCTATAATCAAAAGTTAAAATGCACACGTATGCTACGACCCCGTGGAGCTCTGAACTTTAAGTAAGCTTCAAAAGTTGGAAAACTTTGGAGGTTACTTCCCTCTTGCAAGCACTAAATCCCTAATGGCAAGTGTAGGGAGGTAAGATGGCAGGCAGGGAGAACGCCTGGGCCACCACACCAGCCCCCGATGTAGGCTCCCAGAATCGCTCGCTGTCACACAAACGCTCTGGGACAGTACCTTCGATCAGGTTGATCCATCGGGTGAGGCTTGGTATCTCACCAGAAATCCAAGAGGAAAACACAGAGGATCAGAGCTCTGCTCATCTTCGATGAGGTCTGTCCACTACCAAGGAGAAAATGAACTGCTGAAGAGCCCGCCCACTCAATAGCCTTGGCTCCAGGATACAGTAGAACCCAGAGGTCTGTGAGGTCACACCCAGAGGGCGGGGCAGGGGCGGGGCTATCTGCAGAGGAGGGGGAGGGCGTGTCCATGGACAGGGATGGAGGAGGATGACACAGTTGCAAGATATATACTTAAGATTTTATTCATACATTTGAGAGGCAAAGTTAGAGAGAGAGAGAGAGAGCTTCCATCTGCTGGTTCACTCCGCAAGTGGCCGAAACCGACAGAGATGGGCCAATCTGAAGCCTAGGGCTTCTTCTGGCTCTCCCACATGTGTGCAGGGTTCCATTGCTCTACTCAGGCATATTAGCAGGAAGCCATATCAGAAGTAGAGCAGCCAGGACTCGAACTGATTCCTGTAGATGGGATGCCAACACCACAGGTGGAACCTTAACCTATTACACCATAGCCCTGGCCCCACAGTGGCAAAATGTTAACCAGGACTCTTCAGAAGTGAGGGACAAAAACTCAACCCAATCAGCTTAAGACAACTGGATGTAGCTAGAGTAACCAGAAAAACTGTATGATTAACCAAGATGCCACATTAAGTGTTGTTTCTGGGGGGCTGGTGCTGTGGGGTATTGAGCTAAGTCCTCACCTGCAGCACAGGCATCCCATGCGGGTGCCGGTTTGAGACCCGGCTGTTCCACTTCTGATCCAGCTCTCTGCTATGGCCTGGGAAAGCAGTAGAAGATGGCCGAAGATCTTGGGCCCCTGAACACACATTGGAGACCCAGAAGAAGCTCCTGGCTCTTGGCTTCAGATCAGTGCAGCTCTGGACATTGTGGCCGTGTGGAGTTAAACCACCTAAGGGAAAACACTCTCTCTCTCTCTCTCTCTCTCTCTCTCTCTCTCTCTCTCTCTCCCCCTCTCTCCCTCTCTGTGTGCCTCCATTCCTCTCTCTGTCACTCTTTCATATAAATAAATAAATCTTTAAAAAATAGAGAAAGTCCTGAGAAAAATTCAAACATGTTAGATCATTAACTAGCAAAGGTGCCAATGTGATTCAATGAAGAAAGGACATTGTTTTAAACAAAAAAGATGGAAATAATTTGGAGCCCCCTTGGGCCCTGCACCCGAATGGGAGACCAGGAGGAAGCTTCAGATCGGTGCAGCACCGGCTGTAGCTGCCATTTGCAGGTTGAACCAATTGAAGGAAGACCTTTCTCTCTGTCTCTCTCTCTCACACACACTAACTCTGCCTGTCAAAAAAAATAATTTGGAGCCGGTGCAATAAGCAAACATTAGGAAAACCCAAATAACCACAAAAGATGAAATAGACAAGTTCTGGCATATCCATATAATGAAACATTACTAAGCAATCAAAAGTAATAAAAATATTGCACAATGATTTGCAGCAATCAAAATAACTGTGACGAGCGAAAGAAATAAAACAAAGTGCACAGGGCAGGGGTCCATCTACTTCCAGTGCTAGAAAACACAGCTAATCCATGTAAAGAAAGCTGGCAGTGCTGGCTTGTGTTTGGGAAAACCAAGCATACAAGAATCACACCAGCTATAATCTACTGGTACTAGGGGGATTTACAGACAGAAGAGTGGTCTCCAGTGGCTGCAAGACCAAGGGCTCTTATAGACAAAGCTGGCCTGTGACTAACCTAAATGCATCTGGACTTTCTCAAGATATATTAACATTCCAGGCATCAGACAAGACATTCCAGGGCCAGCCAGCAAGATCAGACCAGTGGTTTACCTTGATGACTTTCTTTACCCCATATGGATTAGAATGACCTCCAGGGAAACTTAGAGGGCAAGATGGTGGTTACATCCAAGATGGCTAGATTCGTGTCCAGTTGAGTTCCAACAGGATGAAGGTGGAACTAGGAGGAGAGGAAGGGATTTCGAAGGCACGCAATCAAACTTCTGGGTTGAGGCCAGCGCTGTGGCACAGCAGGTTAAAGGCCTAGCCTGCAGCATCAGCAACCCATATGGGCACCAGTTCAAGTCCCGGCTGCTCCACTTCTGATCCAGCTCTCTGCTATGGCCTGCAAAAGCAGTGGAAGATGGAACAACTCCTTGGGTCCCTGTACCCACATGGGAGACCCAAAAGAAGCTCCTGGCTTCAGATGAGCTCAGCTCTGGCCATTGCAGACATTTGGGAAGTGAACCAACGGATGGAAGGCATCTCTACCTCTACGCCTCCCTGTTACTGTCTTTCAAACAAATAAAATAGATCTTTAAAAAACAAAATCAAAAAACCTTCTGGTTCAATAGTCAGCTTCATTATTTCAATTGGGAAAATGGTTTCATGAGTGTATTCATATATCAAATCTCATAAAATTGTACTTTTCAAAACAGACTTATTGGAGTCTGTGCTGTGGTGTAGCAGGGAAAACCGCCACCTGAACACTGGCATCCCATATGGGTGCCGGTTCAAGTCTCAGCTGCTCCACTTCTGATCCAGCTCCCTGCTAAAGGCCTGAAAGAAGTAGCAGAGCATGGCTCAAGTGCTTAGGTCCCCACACCCTCATGGGAGACCTGGAAGAAACTCCTGGCTCCTGGCTTCGGATTTTCGCAGCTCCATCTGTTGAGGTCATTTGCGGAGTAAACTATCGTATGGAAGCTCTCTATCTCTCTCTCTGTTTCTCTCTCATTTTCTCTCTCTGTAAATTTGCCTTTCAAATAAATCTAATTAAAAAAATAAAAGACATCCCAAATGGCCACAATGGCCAGGGCTGGGCCAGGCTAACGCCAGGAGCCTGGAACTCCATCTGGGTCTCCCACATGGAGACATCGGTGCAGGGGCCCAAGCACTCGGGCCATCTTTCCCTGCTTTCCCAGGTGCTTTAGCAGGGAGCTGGATCGGCAGTGGAGCAGCTCATACAGGATGCTGCTGTTGCAGCAGCAGCTTATTCTATCTCACCACAATAACAGCCCCAAATTATAATCTTTTTATACATGCAGTTATCATGTCATTCATATCTCAAGAAAGCTGTGAGAAAATGCAGTGCATCAAGTGGTCCTACTTTCCTTCCTATGAGTGATACCAAGACCAAATATCATGGTAGGATTCTGATGTGAAGATGACATATGAAGTGCAAGTATCTGTGTCTTCAGTTACCCAATCTTCCACCCTACTTGAAGGGAATAGCAAAGAAAGGAATCTAAGGGAAGGCATTTGACATCGCCATTGAAATGCCACTTGGGTCACCCACACCACATATCAGTGCCTGGGTTTGAGTCCCAGCTCCACTCCCAGCTCCAGTTTCCTGCTAATGTATGCCCTGCGGAGGCAGCAAATGATGGCTCAAGTCCTGAGGCACTGCTGCCTACATGGGAAACCAACCCAGACAGACCCATTGGTTCCTGGCTTCAGCCTGGCCCAGCCCTGGCTGTTGCAGCCAACTGGGGAAGGAAACAGCAGGTGAAAGATATATCTTTCTCTCTCTGTCTCATTCTCTCTGCCTCTCCTCTCTCTGTGTAACTCTGACTTTCAAATAAATAAAATCAGTTTTGTTAAAACAAGATAAATCTCATTTACAAATGCTGTGTATGCAAAGTATACCCAGGAAATCTGAATGGAGGCTGTGGGGTAGAAGGGAAGCTGAACAAATTCTATAAGCTGGTGGAGCTCTTTGCTTGTGAAACAGTGGCTAATACTTCAGAGTTACCTTTTTAATATGCGGGTCATTCAAAATGCTTGTGGAAAATAGAACTAAAGGAAAAGTTTGCTTTTGTAGCTTTTTTCCTATGCTGTGTTTTTCCATGAACTTTGTGAAGACTCCTCATATTAATTTCTCTTCCCACCTAAAGCTTTCTCCAGGAAACAGAGTTTTACTTCCCTCTGGCTTTATTTTGCTAAGCCACAGGATTAGCATTCACACCATCCCTATTCCAAGTCCATTTTCAAGGCTGTTGGCCCCGGGTGAGGGTTTGCCCACTACACGCAACAGGTGCTTTCAATAGTAATGGGAAAAAGCACCGTCAGCTGCACCCGGAGTAAACAGCAAGTTCTCACCTCCCCCGCCACGTGATGAATATATTTGGACCTACAAGTTCCTGAAACACCACCCAGATGGAAGCTGCCGAGTGGAGCGGTGCCTGCGCAGGCAACAGCACTGGTACCGGCACATTGGTAGGTCCTTGGCAGGTAATGACAGGATCCTCCCAAACCCTGGCCCAGACTCCCATCTCCAGAGGCGCTCACTCCCCTCCCACACACGAGGGGCTGTGATGCTGTGGCCACCACAGAACAGCCCTCTGGCTGCTAGACAGCACTTGCTGAACACACAGCTGCTGCACCTGGGAGAGTAACCACATCCACTCATCCATCAGGGCTGGCCAACTGCCAGTCAGTCAGCGGGCAGTGCCATCTGGCTGAGCCCTCTTTGGGAGCATTGCGGAAGCATGACAAACCCAGAGTTCCTGACCTGGGGTAGCTCCTATGACAAAGAGTCCGCCATGTGTGGAGAAGTGCCCCTCTTGCAGGCAGGGGTGGCCAGGCACCTCTTATCCAACAGCACCAGCCCAGGGGGAACCAGCAGTGCTGGCTCGCTCACTCTCCCAGGGGCTCGCTCTCCCGCCAGAGGTTGCCCTCAGCCTGACCCTCTTCTCAGAACCAGGGAGAAATCCTCCAAATGGGGCAGGGCTTCCCTCAGCACACAGCTGGAAACCTGATCTGTCTCAGCCTCAGGCCTCTGCTGAAGGCAACGGCCTGGGCCTGGCCTTAGCTGTTCTCGGGTTAAGGGAGAGAGACTTCCAGTACATCAGTCAGCCCCCGCCTGGAGGCCGACGAAGGGCTCTAACATCCACTGCGCAAACATCCCCACGCCAGATGGCTGGGGCAGGGGCGACGCATCTTTGTAACAATCTCCCCAGGACAGACTCACCCTCAGCCTCAGGCAGGGATGAGAGGCCCTGAGAGAAGGTCCAGGGTGACTGTAGGGCCCTGCCCTCTGGAAGGGGCAGGTGGATGCAGCTGGTCTGTGGTGCACTCTCTTTCTGCACCTGCAAGGGGCTCCCGGATGGAGGAGCCTTGGCCGCTGTGAGGAACAGGGCCTTTCCCGTGGTGTCTCCCCTGGGCTTGGCTTAATTTCTAGGGACTTTGGCATTCAGAGGAGCAGCATCTAGCCTGAAACCAAAGCACTCGCTTTGGCCCCTAAGCAGCAGGAACAGGTCCCCTTGGAAACAACCAGGGATGAGCAGGGCTACTTACCAAATACTTTAGCCAAACCTTCATCCTCATTTTTAATGCTTGAGGAAAATTTATTGGTTGGGCCTGCGGAGAAAGTAAATTCAGCTGTGAGCAAAGTGCTCCCTGGGTCTGCCTGGATGGAGGTCCCCCTTAGTCACCCGGCATTGACCCCCGTGGGTGCCTGAGGATATGGAAACACACACACACACACGTTCAACACCTTTTCTGTCTTAACACAGTCCTGGGGCCCCTGCACTGGCATGGGAGCCCCGGAAGAAGCTCCTGGCTCCTGGCTCCGGATCGGCACAGCCCCAGCCATTGCAGCCATCTGGGGAGTGAACCAGCAGATGGAAGACCCCTTTCTTTCTCTCTCCCTCTCTGCACCTGCCTCTCTGTAACTCTGTCTTTCAAATAAATAAATAAATCTTAAAAAAAAAAGAATCAATACAATGCCAGCATAACGCATATAGTATGCTCATGAGTAAAAGATCATAAACACCCTTTGGTTTCTTTTTTCATTTTTCAGGCAGACTTAGCAAGAGAGAGACAGAGAGAAAGGTCTTCCTTTCTCCATTGGTTCACACCACATGTGGCTGCTACAGCCGGCGCACTGCTCTGATCTGAAAGCAGAAGCCAGGTGATTCCACCTAGGCCATCCTCCACTGCCTTCCCGGGGCACAGCAGAGCTGGACTGGAAGAGGAGCAACCACGGCACCAGCCAACCCTTTGGGTTTTAAAGTTCTCACAAGAGTGCTCAGTTCCTTCCCTTTCTATGCTATCCTGCGATGGATATTGTCACCATTCAAAGTGACGTAGCTCCTGCATGAGACGTCTGAGCCCCCGCTCACACCACGCTGACACCCTGGCCTCCACACAGGTGCCTCTGATTCCCTGCGTGATGTTGGCACGAAAAATCCTGGGAGAACAGCCTTGGAGTTTCCTCCAGCACGAGGGCTGTGTTTGCTGCTTCAGCTTTTACATACCCAGTGACTTAATACAGAGAACTGCAAGGAATGTGGTCAGCTAGTTAAGTTTAGTAAAATAGCAAAAGTGGTTCTAAAAGCAGGAGGTGACTAAACATCGAGGAAGGAGATCCAGGTCACTTTTCAGAACAGCAGTTTTCATAATATTAAATGGTGAAAATAATCCAAATGCCCATGCACGTGTAGGAAACAACATGGTCCTGCTCTGTGGCTCACTAGGCTAATCCTCTGCCTGTGGATCCGGTATTCTGGGTTTGAAGTCCTGGTTGGGGTGCCGGTTCTGTCCCGGTTGCTCCTCTTCTAGTCCAGATCTCTGCTATGGCCTGGGAGGCCAGTGGAGGATGACCCATGTGCTTGGGCCCTACAACTTTATGGCAGACCAGGAGGAAGCACCTGGCTCCTGCCTTTGGATCTGCACAGCGCCGGCCATAGTGGCCATTTGGGGGGTGAACTAATGGAAGGAATGTCTTTCTCCCTGTCTCTCTCTCTCTATCACTGTGTAACTCTGCCTGACGAAAGAGAGAGAGAGACAGAGACAGAGACAGAGAGAATGAATGTAGTCTGTCCTCACAATGGGTAGGTACTCAGCCTTACAGGGCATGAAGTTCTCACACAGGCTACCACATACATGAGTCCTGGAAACACAGCAAGCCAAAGAAGCCAGGGGAAAGCAGAATGGGGAGCAACTACTGCAGGCACACGGATACATTCCGGGGTGGTGAAAGAGTTCTAGAACTACATAATGGGGGCCAGATCTGTGGCACAGTGGGTTAAGTCCCCAACTTTAACACTGCATCCTTATGGTTGCTGGTGAGAGTCTCAGCTGCTCCACTTCCGATCCAGCTTCCTGCTGATGCACCTGGGAAAGCAGCAGAAGATGGCCCTGCTGCCCATGTAGGAGACTCAGACCACACCATTGCGGCCATTTGGGGAATAAACCAGCAGATGGAAGATCTTTTTCTCTCTCTGTCTTTTCCTCCCTTCCTCCCTCTCTCTCTCTCTCCCTATAACTCTGCCTTTCAAATAAATAATAAATCTGAAAAACTTAAAATTAGGGAGCCAAGTTGTGGTACACAACTAGCATCCTATATGAGAGCCTGTTCAAGTCCCAGCTGCTCCACTTCCAATCCAGTTCCCTGCTAATGTGCCTGGGAAAGCAGTGGGAGATGGTCCAAGTCCTTGGGCTCCTGTACCCATGTGGAAGACCCAAGTGGAGTTTCAGGTTCCTGGCTTCCGCCTGGCCCAGCCCTGGCTGTTGCAGCCAACTGGGGCATGAACCAATCAAGGAAAGATTGCTCTATCAGTCTGTCTTTCTTTTTCCTCTGGAACTCTGCCTTTCAGATACATAAATATTTTTTAAAATAAAATAAAGACACCGGCATTGTGGTGTAGCAGATAAAGTCACTGCCTGCACCACCAGCATCCCGTATGACTGCTTACTTAAGTCCCAGCTGCTCTACTTCCATTCCAGCTCCCTGTTAATGGCTTAAGAAAGCATTGGAGGATGGCCCAAGTGTTGGGTCACTGCACCGATGAAGCTCTGGGTTCAGCCTGGCCCAACTCTCACGAATGAATGCATCTGGGGAACGAACCAGCAAATGGAAAATCTCTCTCTCTGTAACTGATTTGCAAATAAATAATCTTAAAAATAAAATACCTAGATAATGATGATTCAGATCTTAATCATATACTAGAACTCACTGAATTACATACTTTCAAAAGGGTAAATTTTATAGTATGCAAATTTTATCTCCATAAAGCTACTATTATAACAGTGATGTGTAGGACCGGAGTCATGGAGTAGCGAGTAAAGCCAGCTCCATACTAATGGCCAATAGTTTTGGCCCCTGCATCCAACAGGAAGACCTGGAAGAAGCTCCTGGCTCCTTGTTTCCATCTGACCCCACCCTGGTCACTTCTGCCATCTGCGAAGTGAAACAGCAGATAAAAAGATCTCTCTGAGTCTCTGCCTCTCTCTCTCTCTACAGCTCTGCCTTTCAAATAAGAATATCTTCTTTAAAGAAAATGTAAAATGATGTGACATGTGCCTAGGAAAGCAGCAAAAATGGCCCAAGTGCTTGGGTCCCTGTACCCATGTAGGAAATCCAGATGGGAGTCCAGGCAGCTGACTTAGGCTTGGCCCAGCCATGGCTGTTGAAGCCCTTGGGGAGCGAAGCAGCACATGAAAGATCTTTCTCTCCCTGTGATGGAACAAGGACATATACCTCTCAGCCATTCTAGGTTCTTGTTACCCCTGCCTTCTTTCAAGAGACCAGTTCAGTCTCACCCCCTGCGTTCTCCACCAGGTTTTTTAGACCAGTGGGCCAAAATTGGAGAATCAGTATGGAGAAGCTCATCTCTGCCTACTGCCCCCCATCCCCACCCCTAGCCCACCTAAGATACAAAATGTCCAGGCCTGCTGGGGTCTGGGCCTTTGCTACGTGTTGGGTCTGTGTACTCAATGGCAGTTGCTGGACCTCTGTGAGTTTATTTTCTTTGAGTAAAATTGGTCTGGCTGCAAGTTCGTATTCTGTCTCCTCTTTGTTCTTTGTTCCTTTCCTAACACTTTGTCTCTCCCCACCCCCACCCCATCACTCTACTTTCCAAATAAATAAACAAAAGGATTGAGAAAACTTCTATAATCAAAAGTTAAAATGCACACGTATGCTACGACCCCATGGAGCTCTGAACTTTAAGTAAGCTTCAAAAGTTGGAAAACTTTGGAGGTTACTTCCCTCTTGCAAGCACTAAATCCCTAATGGCAAGTGTAGGGAGGTAAGATGGCAGGCAGGGAGAACGCCTGGGCCACCACACCAGCCCCCGATGTAGGCTCCCAGAATCGCTCGCTGTCACACAAACGCTCTGGGACAGTACCTTCGATCAGGTTGATCCATCGGGTGAGGCTTGGTATCTCACCAGAAATCCAAGAGGAAAACACAGAGGATCAGAGCTCTGCTCATCTTCGATGAGGTCTGTCCACTACCAAGGAGAAAATGAACTGCTGAAGAGCCCGCCCACTCAATAGCCTTGGCTCCAGGATACAGTAGAACCCAGAGGTCTGTGAGGTCACACCCAGAGGGCGGGGCAGGGGCGGGGCTATCTGCAGAGGAGGGGGAGGGCGTGTCCATGGACAGGGATGGAGGAGGATGACACAGTTGCAAGATATATACTTAAGATTTTATTCATACATTTGAGAGGCAAAGTTAGAGAGAGAGAGAGAGAGCTTCCATCTGCTGGTTCACTCCGCAAGTGGCCGAAACCGACAGAGATGGGCCAATCTGAAGCCTAGGGCTTCTTCTGGCTCTCCCACATGTGTGCAGGGTTCCATTGCTCTACTCAGGCATATTAGCAGGAAGCCATATCAGAAGTAGAGCAGCCAGGACTCGAACTGATTCCTGTAGATGGGATGCCAACACCACAGGTGGAACCTTAACCTATTACACCATAGCCCTGGCCCCACAGTGGCAAAATGTTAACCAGGACTCTTCAGAAGTGAGGGACAAAAACTCAACCCAATCAGCTTAAGACAACTGGATGTAGCTAGAGTAACCAGAAAAACTGTATGATTAACCAAGATGCCACATTAAGTGTTGTTTCTGGGGGGCTGGTGCTGTGGGGTATTGAGCTAAGTCCTCACCTGCAGCACAGGCATCCCATGCGGGTGCCGGTTTGAGACCCGGCTGTTCCACTTCTGATCCAGCTCTCTGCTATGGCCTGGGAAAGCAGTAGAAGATGGCCGAAGATCTTGGGCCCCTGAACACACATTGGAGACCCAGAAGAAGCTCCTGGCTCTTGGCTTCAGATCAGTGCAGCTCTGGACATTGTGGCCGTGTGGAGTTAAACCACCTAAGGGAAAACACTCTCTCTCTCTCTCTCTCTCTCTCTCTCTCTCTCTCTCTCTCTCTCTCCCCCTCTCTCCCTCTCTGTGTGCCTCCATTCCTCTCTCTGTCACTCTTTCATATAAATAAATAAATCTTTAAAAAATAGAGAAAGTCCTGAGAAAAATTCAAACATGTTAGATCATTAACTAGCAAAGGTGCCAATGTGATTCAATGAAGAAAGGACATTGTTTTAAACAAAAAAGATGGAAATAATTTGGAGCCCCCTTGGGCCCTGCACCCGAATGGGAGACCAGGAGGAAGCTTCAGATCGGTGCAGCACCGGCTGTAGCTGCCATTTGCAGGTTGAACCAATTGAAGGAAGACCTTTCTCTCTGTCTCTCTCTCTCACACACACTAACTCTGCCTGTCAAAAAAAATAATTTGGAGCTGGTGCAATAAGCAAACATTAGGAAAACCCAAATAACCACAAAAGATGAAATAGACAAGTTCTGGCATATCCATATAATGAAACATTACTAAGCAATCAAAAGTAATAAAAATATTGCACAATGATTTGCAGCAATCAAAATAACTGTGACGAGCGAAAGAAATAAAACAAAGTGCACAGGGCAGGGGTCCATCTACTTCCAGTGCTAGAAAACACAGCTAATCCATGTAAAGAAAGCTGGCAGTGCTGGCTTGTGTTTGGGAAAACCAAGCATACAAGAATCACACCAGCTATAATCTACTGGTACTAGGGGGATTTACAGACAGAAGAGTGGTCTCCAGTGGCTGCAAGACCAAGGGCTCTTATAGACAAAGCTGGCCTGTGACTAACCTAAATGCATCTGGACTTTCTCAAGATATATTAACATTCCAGGCATCAGACAAGACATTCCAGGGCCAGCCAGCAAGATCAGACCAGTGGTTTACCTTGATGACTTTCTTTACCCCATATGGATTAGAATGACCTCCAGGGAAACTTAGAGGGCAAGATGGTGGTTACATCCAAGATGGCTAGATTCGTGTCCAGTTGAGTTCCAACAGGATGAAGGTGGAACTAGGAGGAGAGGAAGGGATTTCGAAGGCACGCAATCAAACTTCTGGGTTGAGGCCAGCGCTGTGGCACAGCAGGTTAAAGGCCTAGCCTGCAGCATCAGCAACCCATATGGGCACCAGTTCAAGTCCCGGCTGCTCCACTTCTGATCCAGCTCTCTGCTATGGCCTGCAAAAGCAGTGGAAGATGGAACAACTCCTTGGGTCCCTGTACCCACATGGGAGACCCAAAAGAAGCTCCTGGCTTCAGATGAGCTCAGCTCTGGCCATTGCAGACATTTGGGAAGTGAACCAACGGATGGAAGGCATCTCTACCTCTACGCCTCCCTGTTACTGTCTTTCAAACAAATAAAATAGATCTTTAAAAAACAAAATCAAAAAACCTTCTGGTTCAATAGTCAGCTTCATTATTTCAATTGGGAAAATGGTTTCATGAGTGTATTCATATATCAAATCTCATAAAATTGTACTTTTCAAAACAGACTTATTGGAGTCTGTGCTGTGGTGTAGCAGGGAAAACCGCCACCTGAACACTGGCATCCCATATGGGTGCCGGTTCAAGTCTCAGCTGCTCCACTTCTGATCCAGCTCCCTGCTAAAGGCCTGAAAGAAGTAGCAGAGCATGGCTCAAGTGCTTAGGTCCCCACACCCTCATGGGAGACCTGGAAGAAACTCCTGGCTCCTGGCTTCGGATTTTCGCAGCTCCATCTGTTGAGGTCATTTGCGGAGTAAACTATCGTATGGAAGCTCTCTATCTCTCTCTCTGTTTCTCTCTCATTTTCTCTCTCTGTAAATTTGCCTTTCAAATAAATCTAATTAAAAAAATAAAAGACATCCCAAATGGCCACAATGGCCAGGGCTGGGCCAGGCTAACGCCAGGAGCCTGGAACTCCATCTGGGTCTCCCACATGGAGACATCGGTGCAGGGGCCCAAGCACTCGGGCCATCTTTCCCTGCTTTCCCAGGTGCTTTAGCAGGGAGCTGGATCGGCAGTGGAGCAGCTCATACAGGATGCTGCTGTTGCAGCAGCAGCTTATTCTATCTCACCACAATAACAGCCCCAAATTATAATCTTTTTATACATGCAGTTATCATGTCATTCATATCTCAAGAAAGCTGTGAGAAAATGCAGTGCATCAAGTGGTCCTACTTTCCTTCCTATGAGTGATACCAAGACCAAATATCATGGTAGGATTCTGATGTGAAGATGACATATGAAGTGCAAGTATCTGTGTCTTCAGTTACCCAATCTTCCACCCTACTTGAAGGGAATAGCAAAGAAAGGAATCTAAGGGAAGGCATTTGACATCGCCATTGAAATGCCACTTGGGTCACCCACACCACATATCAGTGCCTGGGTTTGAGTCCCAGCTCCACTCCCAGCTCCAGTTTCCTGCTAATGTATGCCCTGCGGAGGCAGCAAATGATGGCTCAAGTCCTGAGGCACTGCTGCCTACATGGGAAACCAACCCAGACAGACCCATTGGTTCCTGGCTTCAGCCTGGCCCAGCCCTGGCTGTTGCAGCCAACTGGGGAAGGAAACAGCAGGTGAAAGATATATCTTTCTCTCTCTGTCTCATTCTCTCTGCCTCTCCTCTCTCTGTGTAACTCTGACTTTCAAATAAATAAAATCAGTTTTGTTAAAACAAGATAAATCTCATTTACAAATGCTGTGTATGCAAAGTATACCCAGGAAATCTGAATGGAGGCTGTGGGGTAGAAGGGAAGCTGAACAAATTCTATAAGCTGGTGGAGCTCTTTGCTTGTGAAACAGTGGCTAATACTTCAGAGTTACCTTTTTAATATGCGGGTCATTCAAAATGCTTGTGGAAAATAGAACTAAAGGAAAAGTTTGCTTTTGTAGCTTTTTTCCTATGCTGTGTTTTTCCATGAACTTTGTGAAGACTCCTCATATTAATTTCTCTTCCCACCTAAAGCTTTCTCCAGGAAACAGAGTTTTACTTCCCTCTGGCTTTATTTTGCTAAGCCACAGGATTAGCATTCACACCATCCCTATTCCAAGTCCATTTTCAAGGCTGTTGGCCCCGGGTGAGGGTTTGCCCACTACACGCAACAGGTGCTTTCAATAGTAATGGGAAAAAGCACCGTCAGCTGCACCCGGAGTAAACAGCAAGTTCTCACCTCCCCCGCCACGTGATGAATATATTTGGACCTACAAGTTCCTGAAACACCACCCAGATGGAAGCTGCCGAGTGGAGCGGTGCCTGCGCAGGCAACAGCACTGGTACCGGCACATTGGTAGGTCCTTGGCAGGTAATGACAGGATCCTCCCAAACCCTGGCCCAGACTCCCATCTCCAGAGGCGCTCACTCCCCTCCCACACACGAGGGGCTGTGATGCTGTGGCCACCACAGAACAGCCCTCTGGCTGCTAGACAGCACTTGCTGAACACACAGCTGCTGCACCTGGGAGAGTAACCACATCCACTCATCCATCAGGGCTGGCCAACTGCCAGTCAGTCAGCGGGCAGTGCCATCTGGCTGAGCCCTCTTTGGGAGCATTGCGGAAGCATGACAAACCCAGAGTTCCTGACCTGGGGTAGCTCCTATGACAAAGAGTCCGCCATGTGTGGAGAAGTGCCCCTCTTGCAGGCAGGGGTGGCCAGGCACCTCTTATCCAACAGCACCAGCCCAGGGGGAACCAGCAGTGCTGGCTCGCTCACTCTCCCAGGGGCTCGCTCTCCCGCCAGAGGTTGCCCTCAGCCTGACCCTCTTCTCAGAACCAGGGAGAAATCCTCCAAATGGGGCAGGGCTTCCCTCAGCACACAGCTGGAAACCTGATCTGTCTCAGCCTCAGGCCTCTGCTGAAGGCAACGGCCTGGGCCTGGCCTTAGCTGTTCTCGGGTTAAGGGAGAGAGACTTCCAGTACATCAGTCAGCCCCCGCCTGGAGGCCGACGAAGGGCTCTAACATCCACTGCGCAAACATCCCCACGCCAGATGGCTGGGGCAGGGGCGACGCATCTTTGTAACAATCTCCCCAGGACAGACTCACCCTCAGCCTCAGGCAGGGATGAGAGGCCCTGAGAGAAGGTCCAGGGTGACTGTAGGGCCCTGCCCTCTGGAAGGGGCAGGTGGATGCAGCTGGTCTGTGGTGCACTCTCTTTCTGCACCTGCAAGGGGCTCCCGGATGGAGGAGCCTTGGCCGCTGTGAGGAACAGGGCCTTTCCCGTGGTGTCTCCCCTGGGCTTGGCTTAATTTCTAGGGACTTTGGCATTCAGAGGAGCAGCATCTAGCCTGAAACCAAAGCACTCGCTTTGGCCCCTAAGCAGCAGGAACAGGTCCCCTTGGAAACAACCAGGGATGAGCAGGGCTACTTACCAAATACTTTAGCCAAACCTTCATCCTCATTTTTAATGCTTGAGGAAAATTTATTGGTTGGGCCTGCGGAGAAAGTAAATTCAGCTGTGAGCAAAGTGCTCCCTGGGTCTGCCTGGATGGAGGTCCCCCTTAGTCACCCGGCATTGACCCCCGTGGGTGCCTGAGGATATGGAAACACACACACACACACGTTCAACACCTTTTCTGTCTTAACACAGTCCTGGGGCCCCTGCACTGGCATGGGAGCCCCGGAAGAAGCTCCTGGCTCCTGGCTCCGGATCGGCACAGCCCCAGCCATTGCAGCCATCTGGGGAGTGAACCAGCAGATGGAAGACCCCTTTCTTTCTCTCTCCCTCTCTGCACCTGCCTCTCTGTAACTCTGTCTTTCAAATATATAAATAAATCTTAAAAAAAAAAGAATCAATACAATGCCAGCATAACGCATATAGTATGCTCATGAGTAAAAGATCATAAACACCCTTTGGTTTCTTTTTTCATTTTTCAGGCAGACTTAGCAAGAGAGAGACAGAGAGAAAGGTCTTCCTTTCTCCATTGGTTCACACCACATGTGGCTGCTACAGCCGGCGCACTGCGCTGATCTGAAAGCAGAAGCCAGGTGATTCCACCTAGGCCATCCTCCACTGCCTTCCCGGGGCACAGCAGAGCTGGACTGGAAGAGGAGCAACCACGGCACCAGCCAACCCTTTGGGTTTTAAAGTTCTCACAAGAGTGCTCAGTTCCTTCCCTTTCTATGCTATCCTGCGATGGATATTGTCACCATTCAAAGTGACGTAGCTCCTGCATGAGACGTCTGAGCCCCCGCTCACACCACGCTGACACCCTGGCCTCCACACAGGTGCCTCTGATTCCCTGCGTGATGTTGGCACGAAAAATCCTGGGAGAACAGCCTTGGAGTTTCCTCCAGCACGAGGGCTGTGTTTGCTGCTTCAGCTTTTACATACCCAGTGACTTAATACAGAGAACTGCAAGGAATGTGGTCAGCTAGTTAAGTTTAGTAAAATAGCAAAAGTGGTTCTAAAAGCAGGAGGTGACTAAACATCGAGGAAGGAGATCCAGGTCACTTTTCAGAACAGCAGTTTTCATAATATTAAATGGTGAAAATAATCCAAATGCCCATGCACGTGTAGGAAACAACATGGTCCTGCTCTGTGGCTCACTAGGCTAATCCTCTGCCTGTGGATCCGGTATTCTGGGTTTGAAGTCCTGGTTGGGGTGCCGGTTCTGTCCCGGTTGCTCCTCTTCTAGTCCAGATCTCTGCTATGGCCTGGGAGGCCAGTGGAGGATGACCCATGTGCTTGGGCCCTACAACTTTATGGCAGACCAGGAGGAAGCACCTGGCTCCTGCCTTTGGATCTGCACAGCGCCGGCCATAGTGGCCATTTGGGGGGTGAACTAATGGAAGGAATGTCTTTCTCCCTGTCTCTCTCTCTCTATCACTGTGTAACTCTGCCTGACGAAAGAGAGAGAGAGAGAGAGACAGAGACAGAGAGAATGAATGTAGTCTGTCCTCACAATGGGTAGGTACTCAGCCTTACAGGGCATGAAGTTCTCACACAGGCTACCACATACATGAGTCCTGGAAACACAGCAAGCCAAAGAAGCCAGGGGAAAGCAGAATGGGGAGCAACTACTGCAGGCACACGGATACATTCCGGGGTGGTGAAAGAGTTCTAGAACTACATAATGGGGGCCAGATCTGTGGCACAGTGGGTTAAGTCCCCAACTTTAACACTGCATCCTTATGGTTGCTGGTGAGAGTCTCAGCTGCTCCACTTCCGATCCAGCTTCCTGCTGATGCACCTGGGAAAGCAGCAGAAGATGGCCCTGCTGCCCATGTAGGAGACTCAGACCACACCATTGCGGCCATTTGGGGAATAAACCAGCAGATGGAAGATCTTTTTCTCTCTCTGTCTTTTCCTCCCTTCCTCCCTCTCTCTCTCTCTCCCTATAACTCTGCCTTTCAAATAAATAATAAATCTGAAAAACTTAAAATTAGGGAGCCAAGTTGTGGTACACAACTAGCATCCTATATGAGAGCCTGTTCAAGTCCCAGCTGCTCCACTTCCAATCCAGTTCCCTGCTAATGTGCCTGGGAAAGCAGTGGGAGATGGTCCAAGTCCTTGGGCTCCTGTACCCATGTGGAAGACCCAAGTGGAGTTTCAGGTTCCTGGCTTCCGCCTGGCCCAGCCCTGGCTGTTGCAGCCAACTGGGGCATGAACCAATCAAGGAAAGATTGCTCTATCAGTCTGTCTTTCTTTTTCCTCTGGAACTCTGCCTTTCAGATACATAAATATTTTTTAAAATAAAATAAAGACACCGGCATTGTGGTGTAGCAGATAAAGTCACTGCCTGCACCACCAGCATCCCGTATGACTGCTTACTTAAGTCCCAGCTGCTCTACTTCCAATCCAGCTCCCTGTTAACGGCTTGAGAAAGCAATGGAGGATGGCCCAAGTACTTGCATCCCTGCACCCATGTGGGAGACCTGGAAGAAGCTCTGGGTTCAGCCTGGCCCAACTTTCACCATTGCAGCCATATGGGGAACGAAACAGCAAATGGAAAATCTCTCTCTCTGTAACTGAATTGCAAATAAATTACCTTTAAAATAAAATACCTAGTTAATGATGATTCACAACTTAGTGAGTATACTAGAACTCACTGAATTACATACTTTCTAAAGGGTAACTTTTATTGTAGGTGAATTTTATCCCCATAAAGCTCATATTTGAAAAGTGATTTGTAGGACCCACGTCATGGAGCAGCGAATAAAGCCAGCTCCATACTAATTGCCAATAGTTTGGGCCCCTGATTCAACGGGAAGACCTGGAAGAAGCTCCTGGCTCCTTGTTTCCATCTGACCCAGCCCTGGTCATTTCAACCATCTGAGAAGAAAAACAGCAGATAAAAAGATCTCTCTGAGTCTCTCCCTCTCTCTCTCTCTACAGCTCTGCCTTTCAAATAAGAATATCTTTTTTTAAGAAAATGTAAAATGATGTGACATGTGCCTAGGAAAGCAGCAAAAGATGGCCCAAATGATTTGGTCCCTGCACCCCTGTAGGAAATCCAGATGGTAGTCCAGGGAGCTGACTTTGGCTTGGCTCAGCCCTGGCTCTTGAAGCCTTCGGGGAGCAAACCAGCACATGAAAGATCTTTCTCTCCCTGTGATGGAACAAGGACATATACCTCTCAGCCATTCTAGGTTCTTGTTACCCCTGCCTTCTTTCAAGAGACAAGTTCAGTCTCACCCCCTGCATTCTCCCCCAGGTTTGAAGGCCAGTGGGCCAAACTTGGAGAATCACCATGGAGAAGCTCATCTCTGCCTACTGCCCCCCATCCCCACCCTTAGCCCACCTAAGATACAAAATGTCCAGGCCTGCTGGGGTCTGGGCCTTTGCTATGTGTTGGGTCTGTGTACTCAATGGCAGTTGGTTGACCTCTGCGAGTTTATTTTCTTTGAGTAAAATTGGTCTGGCTGCAAGTTCGTATTCTGTCTCCTATTTGTTTTTGCCTTTTTCTAACACTCTGTCTCTCCCCACCCCCACCCCATCACTCTAACTTCCAAATAAATAAACAAAAGGATTAAGAAAATTTGTATGATCAAAAGTTAAAATGCACACGTATGCTACGACCCCATGGAGCTCTGAACTTTAAGTAAGCTTCAAAAGTTGGAAAACTTTGGAGGTTACTCCCCTCTTGCAAGCACTAAATCCCTAATGGTAAGTGTAGGGAGGTAAGATGGCAGGCAGGGAGAATGCCTGGGCCACCACACCAGCCCCCGATGTAGGCTCCCAGAGTGCTCGCTGTCACACAGATGCACTGGGACAGTAACTTGGATCAGGTTGATAAGGTGAGGCTTGGTATCTCGCCAGAAAACCAAGAGGAAAACACAGAGGATCAGAGCTCTGCTCATCTTCACTGAGGTCTGTCCACTATCAAGGAGAAAATGAACTGTGAAGAGCCCACCCACTCAGTAGCATTGGCTCCAGGATACAATAGAACCCAGAGGTCTGTGAGGTCACACCCAGAGGATGGGGCAGGGTCAGGGCTATCTGCAGAGGAGGGGGAGGGCTTGTCCATGAAAGGGACAGAGGGGGATGACACAGTGGCAAGATATATATTTAAGATTTTAGTCATATAGTTGAGAGGCAGATGTATATATATATATAGAGAGAGAGAGAACTTCCATCTGCTGATTCACTCCCCAAGTGGCCAAAACAGACAGAGATGGGCCAATCTGAAGCCTGGAGCTTCTTCTGGGTCTCCCACATGGGTGCAGGGGTCCATTGCTCTACCCAGGCACATTAGCAGGAAGCCAGATCAGAAGTAGAGCAGCCAGGACTCGAACTGATGCCTGTACATGGGATGCCAGCACCACAGGTGGAACCTTAACATATTACACCATAGCACTGGCCCCAGAGTGGCAAAATATTATCCAGGACTCTTCAGAAGTGAGGGACAAAAACTCAACTCAATCAGCTTAAGAAAACTGGATGTAGCTAGATTAAGCAGAAAAACTGTATGATTAACCAAGATGCATTAAGTGTTTTTACTGGGAGCCTGGTGATGTGGTGTTGAGAGCTAAGCCCTCAACCTGTAGCACAGGCATTCTATACAGGTGCCGGTTTGAGACCCGGCTGCTCCACTTCCGATCCAGCTCTCTGCTATGGCCTGGGAAAGCAGTAGAAGATGGCCCAAGTCCATGGGCCCCTGCACCCACATGGGAGACCCAGAAGAAGCTCCTGGCTCTTGGCTTCGGATCAGTGCAGCTCTGGCCATTGTGGCCATGTGGAGAGTAAACCAGCCAATGGAAAACTCTCTCTCTCTCTCTCTTCCTCTCTGTGTTTCTCCTTTCCTCTCTCTATCACTCTTTCAGATAAAAAAATAAATCTTTAAAAAATAGCAAGTCCTGAGATAAATTCATACATGTAAGATCAGTTAACTAGCAAAGGTGTCAAGATAATTCAATGAAGAACATACATTCTTTTAAACAAAAAAGATTGAAATAATTTGGAGCCACCTTGGGCCGTGCACCTGAATGGGAGACCAGGAGAAAGTTTCAGATCGGTGCAGCGCCGGCTGTAGTGGCCATTTGCAGGGTGAACCAACTGAAGGAAGACCTTTCTCTCTGTCTCTCTCTCTCTCACACTAACTATGCCTGTCAAAAAAAAATAACTTGGAGTCAGTGCAATAAGCAAACATTGGGAACATCCCAAATATCCACAAAAGGTGAAATAGACAAGTTCTGGCATATCCATATCATGAAACATTACTAAGCAATCAAAAGTAATAAAAATATTGCAGAATGATTTACAGCAATCAAAATAACTGTGACGAGTGAAAGAAATAAAACAAAGTGCACAGGGCAGGGGTCCATCTACATCCAGCACTAGAAAACACAGCTAATACATGTACAGAAAGCTGGCTGTGCTGGCTTGTGATTGGGAAAACCCAGCATACAAGAATCAGCTGCCTAGGACACATCCAAAATCACACCAGCTATAATCTACTGGGACTACGGGGATTGACAGACATAAGAGTGGTCTCCAGTGGCTGCAAGACCAAGGGCTCTTATAGACAAAGCTGGACTGTGACTAACCTAAATGCATCTGGACTTTCTCAAGAAATATTAACATTCCAGGCATCAGACAAGAGACATTCCAGGGCCAGCCAGCAAGATCAGACCAGTGGTTTACCTTGATGACTTTCTTTACCCCATATGGATTAGAATGACCTCCAGGGAAACTTAGAGGACAAGATGGTGGTTACATCCAAGATGGCTAGACTCGTGTCCAGTTGAGTTCCAACAGGATGAAGGTGCAACTAGGAGTAGAGGAAGGGATTTCGAAGGCATGCAATCAAACTTCTGGGTTGGGGCCAGCGCTTTGGCACAGCGGGATAAAGCCCTAGCCTGCAGCACCAGCCACCCATATGGGCACCAGTTCAAGTCCCGGCTGCTCCACTTCTGATCCAGCTCTCTGCTATGGCCTGCAAAAGCAGTGGAAGATGGACCAACTCCTTGGGTCCCTGTACCCACGTGGGAGACCCAAAAGAAGCTCGTGGCTTCAGATGAGCTCAGCTCGGGCCATTGCAGACATTTGTGGAGTGAACCAGTAAATGGAAGGCCTCTCTAGCTCTACACCTCTCTGTAACTCTGTATTTCAAACAAATAAAATAGGTCTTTAAAAAACAAAAACAAAAAAACTTCTGGGTCAATAGTCAGCTTCATTATTTCAATTGGGAAAATGGTTTCATGAGTGTATTCATATATCAAATCTCATAAAATTGTACTTTTCAAAACAGACTTATTGGAGCCTGTGCTGTGGTGTAGCAGGGAAAACCGCCACCTGAACACTGGCATCCCATATGGGTGCCGGTTCAAGTCTCAGCTGCTCCACTTCTGATCCAGCTCCCTTCTAAAGAAGTAGCAGAGCATGGCTCAAGTGCTTAGGCCCCTACACCCACATTTGAGACTTGGAAGAAACTCCCGGCTTTGGATTGTTCCAGCTCCAGCTGTTGAGGTCATTTAGGGTGTAAACTATCATATGGAAGCTTGCTCTCTCTATCTGTCTCTCTCTCATTTTCTCTCTCTGTAACTTTGCCTTTCAAATAAATCTAGTTAACAAAAAAAAAGACATCCCAAATGGCCACAATGGCCAGAGCTGGACCAGGCCAAATCCAGGAGCCTGGAACTCCATCTGGGTCTCCTACATGGAGACATGGGTGCAGGGGCCCAAGCTCTCGGGCCATCTTTCACTGCTTTCCCAGGTGCTTTAGCAGGGAGCTGGATTGGCAGTGGAGCAGTACATACGGGCTGCTGCTGTGGTGGCAGCAGCTTATTCTAATTCACTACAATGCCACCCCCAAATTAAAATCTTTTTATACATGCAGTTATCATGTCATTCATATCTCAATAAAGCTGTGAGAAAATGCAGTGCATCAAGTGGTCCTATTTTCCTTCCTATGAGTGATACCTAAACCAAATAACATGGTAGGATTCTGATTTGAAGATGACATATGAAGTGCATGTATCTGTGTCTTCAGTTACCCATTCTTCCACCCTACTTGAAGGGAATAACAAAGAGAGGAATCTAAGGGCAGGCATTTGACATCGCCATTGAAATGCCACTTGGGACACCCACACCACACATCAGTGCCTGGGTTTGAGTCCCAGCTCCACTCCCAGCTCCAGTTTCCTGCTAATGTTTGCCCTGGGGAGGCAGCAAATGATGGCTCAAGTCCTGAGGCCCTGCTGCCCACATTGGAAACCGACCCAGACAGAGTCATTGTTTCCTGGCTTCAGCCTGGCCCAGCCCTGGCTGTTGTAGCCCTCTGGGGAAGGAACCAGCAGGTGGAAGAACTCTCTGTCTCTCTCTCTGTCTCTCTCTGTCTCTCTCTATATCTATCTATCTATCTATCTATCTCTCTGCCTCTCCTCTCTCTGTGTAACTCTGACTTTCAAATAAATAAAATCAATTTAAAAAAAAATGATAAATCTCATTTTCAAATGCTGTGTATATAAAGCATACCCAGGAAATCGGGATGGAGGCTATGGGGTAGAAGGGCAGCTTAAGAAATTCTATAAGCTGGTGGAGCTCTTTGCTTGTGAAACAGTGGCTAATACTTCAGAGTGACTTTTTTAATATGCGGGTACTTCAAAATGCTTGTGGAAAATAGAACTAAAGGAAAAGTTTGCTTTTGTAGCAAAACATTTGAAATCCATGCATGCTTTTTTCCTATGCTGTGTTTTTCCATGAACTTTTTGAAGACTCCTCATATTAAGTTCTCTTCCCACCTAAAGCTTTCTCCAGGAAACAGAATTTTACTTCACTCTGGCTTTATTTTGCTCAGCCACAGGATTAGCATTCACATCATCCCTATTCCAAGTCCATTTTCAAGGCTGTTGGCTCCGGGTGAGGGTTTGCCCACTACACGCAACAGGTGCTTTCAATAGTAATGGGAAAAAGCACCGTCAGCTGCACCCGGAGTAAACAGCAAGTTCTCACCTCCCCCGCCACGTGATGAATGTATTTGGACCTAAAAGTTCCTGAAACGCAACCCAGATGGAAACAGCAGAGTGGAGCAGTGCCTGCCCAGGCTACGGCACCAGCACCGGCAGGTTGGTAGGTCCTTGGCAGGTAATGACAGGATCCTCCCAAACCCTGTCCCAGACTCCCATCTCCAGAGGCGCTCACTCCCCTCCTACACACGAGGGGCTTTGATGCTGGGGCCACCACAGAACACCCCTCTGGCCCCAGAAACAGCACCTGCTGAACATACAGCTGCTGCACCTGCAATAGTAACCTCATGCACTCATCCGTCAGGGGTGGCCTCCTGCCAGTCAGTCAGCGGGCAGTGCCATCTGGCTGAGCTCTCTTTGGGAGCGCTGGTGGAAGCATGACAAACCCAGAGTCCTGACCTGGGGCAGCTCATGTGACAAAAAGTCTGCCATGTGTGGAGAGGTGCCCCTCCTGCAGGCAGGGGTGGCCAGGCACCTTTGATCCAACAGCGCCAGCCAGGGGGGAACCAGCAGTGTTCCCTCGCACAATCTTCCAGGAGCTCTCTCTCCCACCAGAGGCGGACCTCAGCCTGACACTCTTCTCAGCACCAGGAAGAACTCCTCCAAATGTGGCAGGGCTTCCTTCAGCACACAGCTTGGGCCCAGACCTGTCTCAGCCTCAGGCCTCTGCTGAAGGCGAAGGCCTGGGCCTGGCCTTAGGTGTTCTCAGGTTAAAGGAGAGACTTCCAATACATAAACCAGCCCCATCCTGGAGGCCCCCGAAGGGCTCTAACATCCACTGCACAAACATCCCCAATCCCGATGGCTAGGGCAGGGGAGGACGCTTCTTTGTATCAATCTCCCCAGGACAGACTCATCCTCAGCCTCAGGCAGGGATGAGAGGCCCTGAGAGAAGGTCCAATGTGAATGCAGGGCCCTGCCCTCTAGAAGGGGCAGGTGGATGCAGCTGGTCTGTGGTGCACTCTCTCTCTGCACCTGCGAGGGGCTCCCGGATGGAGGAGCCTTGGCCGCTGTGAAGAACAGGGCCTTTCCCATGGTTTCTCCCCTGGGCTTGGCTTAATTTCTAGAGACTTTGGCATTCAGAGGAGCAGCATCTAGCCTGAAACCAAAGCACTCGCTTTGCCCCCTAAGCAGCAGGAACAGGTCCCCTTGGAAACAACCAGGGAGGAGCAGGGCTACTTAACCAATACTTTAGCCAAACCTTCATCCTCATTTTTAATGCTTGAGGAAAATGTATTGGTTGGGCCTGTGGAGAACGTAAATTCAGCTGTGAGGAAAGTGCTCCCTGGGTCTGCCAGGATGGGGTGTCCCCCTTAGTCACCCGGCATCGACCCCCGTGGGTGCCTGAGAATACGGACACACACACACACACACACACGTTCAATGCCTTTTTTGTCTTAACACAGTCCTTGGGCCCCTGCACTGGCATGGGAGACCCGGAAGATGCTCTTGGTTTCTGGCTTTGGATCAGCACAGCCCCAGCCATTGCAGCCATCTGGGGAGTGAACCAGCAGATGGAAGACCCATTTCTTTCTCTCTCCCTCTCTGCACCTGCCTCTCTGTAACTCTGTCTTTCAAATAAATAAATAAATCTTAAAAAATACATCGATACAATGCCGTCATGACGCATCCAGTGTGCTCATGAGTAAAAGATTATAAACACCCTATGGTTTCTTTTTTCTTTTTTCAGGCAGACTTGGCAAGAGAGAGAGAGACAGAGAGAAAGGTCTTCCTTTCTCCATTGGTTCACACCACATGTGGCTGCTACAGCCGGCGCACTGCGCCGATCTGAAAGCAGAAGCCAGGTGATTCCACCTAGGCCATCCTCCACTGCCTTCCCGGGCCACAGCAGAGCTGGACTGGAAGAGGAGCAACCATGTTGCCTGCCAACACTTTGGGTTTTAAAGTTCTCACAAGAGTTCTCAGTTCCTTCCCTTTCTATGCTATCCTGCGATGGATAGTGTCACCATATAAAATGACGTAGCTCCTGCATGAGACTTCTGAGCACCCGCTCACGGCATGCTGGCACCCTGGCCTCCACGCAGGTACCACTGATTCCCTGCGTGATGTTGGCATGCTTAATGCTGGGAGAACAGCCCTGGAGTTTCCTCCAGCACGAGGGCTGTGTTTGCTGCTTCAGCTTTTACATACCCAATGACTTAATACAGAGAACTGCAAGGAATGTGGTCAGCCAGTTAAGTTTAGTAAAATAGCAAAAGTGGTTCTAAAAGCAGGAGGTGACTAAACATCGAGGAAGGAGATCCAGGTCACTTTTCCGAACAGGAGTTTTCATAATATCCCAATGGTGAAAAAATCCCAAATGCCCATGCGCATATAAGAAACAAAATGGGCCAGCACCGTGGCACACTAGGCTAATCCTCTGCCTGTGGAGCCGGTATTCTGGGTTCAAAGTCCCGGTTGCTCTTCTTCTAGTCCAGCTGTCTGCTATGGCCTCAGAGTGTAGTGGAGGATGGCCCAAGTCCTTGGGCCCTACACCTGCATGGGAGACCAGGAGGAAGCACCTGGCTCCTGCCTTAGGATCAGCGCAGCGCCAGCGATAGTGGCCATTTTGGGGGTGAACCAATGGAAGGAAGGTCTTTCTCCCTGTCTCTCTCTCTCTCTCACTGTCTAACTCTGCCTCTAAAGAGAGAGAGAGAGAGAGAGAGAGAGAGAGAGAGAGAGAGAGAGAGAAAGAATGTATTCTTTCTTAACAATGGGACAGTACTCAACCTTACAGGGCATGAAGTTCTCACACAGGCTACCACATAGATGATTCCTTGAAACACAGCAAGCCAAAGAAGCAAGAGGAAAGCAGAATGGGGAGCAACTACTGCAGGCACATGGCTCCTTTCTGGGGTGATGAAAGAGTTCTAGAGCTACATAATGGGGGCCGGCTCTGTGGCACAGTGGGTTAAGTCCCTGCCTGTAACACTGGCATCCCATATGGATGCTGGTTAGAGTCTCAGCTGCTCCACTTCCAATCCAGCTTCCTGCTGATGCACCTGGGAAAGCAGCAGAAGATGGCCCTGCCGCCCATGGAGGAGACCCAGACCACACCATTGTGGCCATTTGCGGAATAAAACAGCAGATGGAAGATCTTTTTCTCTCTCTGTCTTTTCCTCCCTCGCTCCCTCTCTCTCTCTGTCCCTCTCTCTCTCTAACTCTGCCTTTCAAATAAATAATAAATCTGAAAAAATTAAAATTAGGGAGCCAAGTTGTGGTGCACAACTAGCATCGCATATGAGTGCCTGTTCAAGTCCCAGCTGCTCCACTTCCAATCCAGTTCCCTGCTAATGTGCCTGGGAAAGCAGTGTGAGATGGTCCAATTACTTGGGCCCCTGTACCCATGTGGGAGACCCAAGTGGAGTCCTTGGCCCCACCAAGGAGCTACCATCGTGCAGGTGCCAGGGCCGTAGCCCGGGAAGGCAACGCTCCACTCAGCAGCTTCCATCGGGTGGCGTTTCAGGAACTTGTAGGTCCAAATACATTCATCACGTGGCAGGGGAGGTGAGAACTTGCTGTTTATTCCTGGCGAAGCTGACGGTGATTTTTCCCGTGTCTATTGAAAGCACCTGTTGCGTGTTGTGGGCAAACCCTCACCCGGGGCCAACAGCCTTGACAATGGACTTGGAATAGGGATGATGTGAATGCTAATCCTGTGGCTGAGCAAAATAAAGCCAGAGGGAAGTAAAATTCTGTTTCCTGGAGAAAGCTTTAGATGGGAAGAGAACTTAATATGAGGAGTCTTCAAAAAGTTCATGGAAAAACACAGCGTAGGAAAAAAGCATGCATGGATTTCAAATGTTTTGCTACAAAAGCAAATTTTTCCTTTAGTTCTGTTTTCCACAAGCATTTTTAAGTACACGCATATTAAAAAAGTAACTCTGAAGTATTAGCCACTGTTTCACAAGCAAAGAGCTCTACCAGCTTATAGAATTTGTTAAGCTTCCCTTCTACCCTACAGCCTCCATCCAGATCTCGTGGGTATACTTTTCATACACAGCATTTGTAAATGAGATTTATCCTTTTTTTAAATGGATTTTATTTATTTGAAAGTCAGAGTTACACAGAGAGAGGAGAGGCAGAGAGAGAGGAGAGAGAGAGAGAGAAAGAGAGATCTTCCACCTGCTGTTTCTTTCCGCAGATGTTTACAACAGCCAGGGCTGTGCCAGGCTGAAGCCAGGAACCAATGAGTCTGTCTGGGTTGGTTTCCCATGTGGGCAGCAGGGCCTCAGGACTTGAGCCATCATTTGCTACCTCCCCAGGGCATACATTAGGAGGGAACTGGAGCTGGGACTGGAGCTGGGACTCAAACCCAGGCACTGATATGTGGTGTGGGTGACCCAAGTGGCATTTCAATGGTGATGTCAAATGCCTGCCCTTAGATTCCTCTCTTTGCTATTCCCTTCAAGTAGGGTGGAAGATTGGGTAACTGAAGACACAGATACTTGCACTTCATATGTCATCTTCAAATCAGAACCCTACCATGTTATTTGGTGTTGGTATCACTCATAGGAAGGAAAATAGGACCACTTGATGCACTGCATTTTCTCACAGCTTTATTGAGATATGAATGACATGATAACTGCATGTATAAAAAGATTATAATATGGGGCTGTCATTGCGGTGAAATAGGATAAGCTGTTGCTGCCACAGCAGCATCCCATATGAGCTGCTCCGCTGCCATTCCAGCTACCTGCTAAAGCACCTGGGAAAGCAGTGAAAGATGGCCCGATTGCTTGGGCCCCTGCACATATGTCTGCATGTGGGAGACCCAGATGCACTTCCAGGCTCCTGGCTTTGGCCTGGCCCAACACTGGCCATTGTGGCCATTTGGGATGTCTTTTTTTTTGTTAACTAGATTTATTTGAAAGGCAAATTTACAGAGAGAGAAAATGAGAGAGAAACAGAGAGAGAGAGAGTGCTTCCATATGATAATTTACTCCCCAAATGAACTCAACAGCTGGAGCTGGGACAATCCGAAGCCAGGGGCCAGGAGTTTCTTCCAGGTCACCCATGAGGGTGTAGGGACCTAAGCACTTGAGCCATCCTCTGCTACTTCTTTCAGGCCTTTAGTAGGGAGCTGGATCAGAAGTGGAGCAGCTGAGACTTGAACCGGCACCCATATGGGATGCCAGTGATTAGGTGGCAGTTTTACCTGCTACACCACAGCTCAGGCTCCAATAAGTCTGTTTGGAAAAGTACAATTTTATGAGTTTTGATATATGAATACACTCATGAAACCTTTTTCCCAATTGAAATAATGAAGCTGACTATTGACCCAGAAGGTTTTTTGATTTTGATTTTTAAAGATCTATTTTATTTGTTTGAAAGACAGAGTTACAGAGAGGGGTAGAGCTAGAGAGGCCTTCCATCTGGTGGTTCTCTCCCCAAATGTCCGCAATGGCCAGAGCTGAGCTCATCTGAAGCCAGGAGCTTCTTTTGGGTCTCCCACATGGGTACAGGGGCCCAAGGAGTTGTTCCATCTTCCACTGCTTTTCCCGGCCATAGCAGAGAGCTGGATCAGAAGTGGAGCAGCCAGGACTTGAACTGGTGCCCATATGGGTTGCTGGTGCTAAGGCTAGGGCTTTAACCCGCTGTGCCACAGCGCTGGCCCCAACCCAGAAGTTTTATTGCATGCCTTCGAAATCCCTTCCTCTCCTCCTAGTTCCACCTTCATCCTGTTGGAACTCAACTGGACACGAGTCTAACCATCTTGGATGTCCCCACCATCTTGCCCTCTAAGTTTCCCTGGAGGTCCTTCTAATCCATATGGGGTAAAGAAAGTCATCAAGGTAAACCACTGGGCTTATGTTGCTGGCTGGACCCTGGAATGTCTCTTGTCTGATGCCTGGAATGTTAATATTTCTTGAGAAAGTCCAGATGCATTTAGGTTAGTCACAGGCCAGCTTTGTCTATAAGAGCCCTTGGTCTTGCAGCCACTGGAGACCACTCTTCTGTCTGTAAATCCCTCTAGTCCCAGTAGATTACAGCTGGTGTGATTTTGGATGTGTCCTAGGCAGCTGATTCTTGTATGCTGGGTTTTCCCAAACACAAGCCAGCACAGCCAGCTTTCTGTACATGGAGTAGCTGTCATTTCTTGCGCTGGATGTAGATGGACCCCTGCCCTGTGCACTTTGTTTTATTTCTTTCACTCATCACAGTTATTTTGACTGTTGCATATCATTGTGCAATATTTTTATTACTTTTGATTACTTAGTAATATTTCATTATATAGATATGCCAGAACTTGTCTTGATACTGCCGTGCCAGGGTAAAGAATACACCAAGGACAGTCTCTTATGCAAAACGCAATTACAGTATTTTGTTGACCACCATGCTGGGGTCGCATCATCACAAATGTGAGCGAGCAACCCTGAGTACAAATCACATCAGCTTTTCAAGTTACATAAAAGCTTTGAAGAATCTGTAGAACATATTTCACATGAGAACCCAGGGAACAGGGGAATCCCGTAAGCACAGGTGCAAGGTACAGATAACATCAGCTATTAGCAAGATTTACAACAGGTAAGGGTCACTTTCACCATACATTTCCTAAGGTTAAATAAAACCCTAAGTTCATCAACTGGGTGCCTGTCAAGGTGAACATGTTTGTATAGGTTTTGGACAAGACCACATTCTGCTGTTATCTCTTCCTGCCCCGGCATCACCATGTCTGTTCAGCAAAGACAGGCCTCAACCCCTCCCCGAGTCAGGAATCCAGAAAGTAGTTCAAAAGTCAATCTAGCAAGGGTCAGAAGAGAAAGGGGTGGGTCCTGCTTAGTTTTAATATTCCTTCATTCCCCCCTTTTTCTTTTGCAAAGTGTCTAATGTTAGAGACCAGCTTTGCTGTTAGACTCTACTACATCCAAGATATTTATCATTTTTAGCTGGGACACTTTTTACTGGCACATATTGCTGCCGGATGACTATCAGTTTGATTTTTTTTTACCTGATTTTGAACAAATTTTACCAATTTATTTAGCACACACAGACCTATGGTGACTATTAAGAGCAGTACTATCAGAGGACCAGTTATTGCTGACAGCAGGGTAGTTAAACAAGGGGATCACGTAAACCATGATTTAAACCACCCTTGGTTTTGTTTACATAAAAGTAGAAACCACCTCCCAAGTTAGTAGCTGGGGCTCATACGGATTCCCACCAGCAAGGCTACCGCTCAGGGTTAGAAAGAGAAATGCGATGGATACATAGCTTAAGTGGATTGTCAGTCTTTTCCAGTTGCCATTCTTCCTCTGGTGCTGCTGTAGTAGGTGCCGGCTTCAGGTGGGGAGCATGTATCCAGTTGTTGATGCCATCGACCTTCACTGCCATCAGCGTTGTCAGCAAGATGATGTAAGGTCCTTTCCACTGCGGTTCCAGAGTGTCTGCTCGATGCCTCCGCACGTAACCTGAAGATCCTACTCAGGAGGGATGGGGTCAAGATTCAGTTCCCGGTTTATATAAGTCCTTTAGCTGTTCCCAAACATATTTCTGCACACTTTTCAGGGCCTGCAGCCTTGCCATCAAAGGGACTGAAGAAACCATCCAGCTATCATTATTTTGCAACATATCATGCACAGGAGGGGGGATACCGAACAGAATTTTAAAGGGAGTTAACCCGAACATTACAGAAGAGAGGGTGTTGCGCGTGCGGTACAGGGCATAAGGTAGCAGCATCATCCAGTCTTTTAGGCCAGTTTTTAAGGACAGTTTATATATTGTTTCTTTTAGAGTCTGATTTAGTTTTTTTACTTGCCCTGAGTTCTGGGTCTGATAGGCATAATGTAATTCCCAATTAATATTTAAAGCTTTTGAGAGGCCTTGAGTAATCTGTGCCACAAAGGCAGGCCCATTGTCTGATCCTATAGTCTGAGGGAGGCTGAATCTCGGGAAGATATTTTTATTATTATTATTTTTTTGACTCCTACCAAAGCAGTCTCATTTTTGGTGGGGAATGCCTCTATCCATCCTGAAAAAGTATCTATGAATACTAACAAATATCTATAACCTCTTTGAGTTGGTTTCACTTCAGTGAAGTCTACTTCCCAATGTTGCCCTGGTCTTTTTCCCCTTAATCTAGTCCCTATCGGTGCTTTGGCTGGGTATGCATTTATAGCCTGACAAGCTGCACAATGGTTGACTATCTCCTCTGCTAATTGTTTGTTATGCATTGCTGATAAGGAAAACCGCTGTTTCCTGACAAGGTTTTGAAGCTTCTGTACCCCCAAATGAGTAAACTGATGAACCTGCTGTAAATCCTTCCTCTCCCCTCTCTTCCGCTTCCCTGGATTCAATCTCCTTAGTTACTAAAGTCTCTATTGGGCCCTCCCCCAACGCTGCGTCCCGAGCCGTGGCATCTGCCTGTCTGTTTCCCACTGCCACTGCCGAAGCTCCCTTCTGGTGGCCCGGACAATGCATTATTGCCAGTTGGGCTGGCAGCATTATGGCCCCCGGATGTTAATAGTCCCCGTTGTTGATAGATGGCCCCATGAATGTGAGCAGTCACGAAAGGGTAGTGAATGTCCGTAGTGCAATCAACTCAGCATGCTGTGCCGAACTCCCATCTGGTTGGTGCGCCACCCATATGACATCACCATTCATGCTTACCATTGCTGCTCCTGCTCTTCTACCATTCACCATGAGGCTGCTCCCATCCGTAAACCATGTTACCTCCTGGCTAGACAGCGGTTGGTCGATCAGGTCCTGTCAAATTCCGCTCTCTTCTGCTAGCACCTCCTGACAATGGTGTAGGACGGGGCTGGCAGTTGAATCTGTTAGCAGTGTTGACGGATTCAAGGTGGTAGGAGGCCCAAAAGTGATCTGGTCCTTGTCCAACAGGATGCTCTGATAATGTGTAATTCTGGCATTTGTTCACCAGCGGTCTGGAGGTTCCTAAACAACGCTCTTTAGAGCGTGCGGGGGCTACGCTGGTCAGCCTCTGCCCTAAGGTCAACTTATCTGCATCCTTGACCAGCAAGGCTGCAGCTGCAATTGCCCTCAGGCACTTTGGCCATCCTCTGGCCACAGGATCAAGTTTCCCAGAGAGGTAGGCTACCATCTCTTCCACGGCCCCAGAGTCTATGTCAATACACCTTTAGCAACCTCCCTTTCTCTTCCACACACAGGATGAAGGGTTTATCTCTATCTGGGAGGGCGAGTGCTGGGGCAGATAGCAGTGCCTTCTTTATAGAGTCAAAGGCCTGTTGTTCATCCTTCCCCCAGGCAAACTCCTGGGAGTTTTTCAGCAAGAGATATAGCGGTGCTACCACGTGGGCAAATCCCGGTAACCACAATCAGCTAAAACCAGCCGTCCCCAAAAATTCTCTCAGCTGCTTATGAGTAGTTGGGGTCAGCATCTGGGCTACCGCCTGCTTTCTTGCTTTAGTCAACCACCGCTTTCCATCACGGAGGACATACCCCAGAAAAGTCACTTCCCTCCGATACAGCTGAGACTTCTTTCCTGAGTCTCGGTAACCTAGCTGCCCCAGTTCTCGCAGGAGGCATCGAGTGCTGTACTCACAATCCTTCAGGGTATGGGCTGCCAGCAACAGGTCATCTACATATTGGAGCAGAGTGACTTCAGGTGTTCGCTGCGAAAGGTCCAATGTCCGGAGGTCCTGGTGCAGTGCCTCATCAAAGATACTGGGGGATTCTTCAAGCCCTGAGGCAGGCGCGTCCAAGTCAGCTGGCCTGAAAACCCTTCTTCCAGGTCTTGCCATTGAAAGGCAAACGTTGGCTGGCTATCTGGATGGAGCCGCAAAGCAAAACAAGGCATAGTCCACGCCCTGTACTGGCTTCCATTTGCTCCCTGTACCAAAGTCCGCTTATCTGATAGAGGTCCCAAAGGGGCTTTTAGGACTGAATATACAGCTCCTGTGTGGACTTCAAAATTGATAGGAGTTGCCTTTGGGTCTTCCTGTGCCTTTCTTGGACAATCTCTAGCCCAGTGCCTCCTCTCTCTGCAGTAAGCACATTGGTCAGAGTCCAGCCGCAATCTCCTCCTCCCCTTTGTGAGTTTGTCCTCCCTTCAGATCTTCCCTATTCTGGCTTCAGGTGACAGTGGCAAGAATCTGAGCTAGTTCCTTGCTGCGTTTCTTATCCCTCACCTCTTCCAGCTTTTCCCTTTCTTTTTTTTTTCCGACTCCCATTTTCCCCTCCCTTTTTTCCTTCTCTGCTCCCTTTCCTCTTCAGTTACTCTGTTGTAGTATACTTTTTCTGCTTCCTTCACCAGGTCCCCTAGGGACTTCTCCTGCAGTCCTTCTAAGGACTTGTGTCTGATGTCCGAAGCGGACTGCCCTATGAATGCCATTGCAACTGACCCTTTCTACCCTTCAGACTCTGGATCGAATGGGTATATCTCCTGTAAGCCTCCATTAACCATTCCAGGAACATGGAGGGTGTCTCCTCTGGTCCCTGGACAACTTGCCTTACCTTAGCCAAATTAGAGGGCTTCCTGGCTGCTGCTCGGAGGCCCGTAACAAGAACCTGGTGATAAGTGGACAGATGCCTCCTACCTTCGCGACTGTTAGGATCCCATTTAGGGCGCTGCAGGGGGAACACTTCATCAATTATGTTCTGTAATGGAGTTGGCCTGCCATCCTGTCCGCGCACATTTTTTCGAGCTTCAATCAGTATCCGTTCCCACTCCTCGGTTGTAAAAAGAGTGTTTAACAACTGCTGACAATCATCCCATGTAGGTTGATGAGAAAACATTAGGGATTCTACCAAGCCCGTCAAACGCCCAGGGTCAACAGAAAAAGGAGCATTATTATTTTTCCAATTCTATAAATCAGATGATGAGAATGGTCAGTACTGTAACACCTGCATATCTCCCCCATGCCCATCATCTATCACCCTGCCTGTGGGTCGCAAGGGCAGGGAGATAGCTGCGTCGGGGGTTGGCTGCCCCTTTCTACTCCGGGTACCCTGGGCCGGCCCTCCCGCCCAGTCCATCCCCTCTTTCTCCTGCTCCAACACTGTGGGTGCTGAAGGACAAGGTACTGCCGGGGTGGAAATAGCACGCCGCTGTAGTTGATTCTCCAGTGATTGTCCCTCCTCTTTGGTCATGGAAAAGCCAACCTGGGGGGAAGAAGAGGTTAATAAAGGAAAGGGGAAAAGGAAGGTGTTGGCAGTGGTTGAGGAGATGGCGCAATCGGCGACATAGCGGGATCATGCGGGAAAGCCTGTGGGTACGGAGGCAAGGAATCCACAGTCAATAGATCGGCCTGGGATTTGGGGAGCACAGGTGGTGATCTCTTTTCCTTTTCTTCACTTCTGCTGCACCTGTGGGAAACTGGAAAGACTTAACCCAGGCCGTCAGATTTTCACAAAGATCTTGTCATACAAGTATGTAAGATTCTTGGTCAGGATGTCCACGTTTCCCAGGTTGAAAGACATACTCCTGAACTTGGTGCATTAAGGGAGGATAGAAAGATCCTCCCTCCAGCCAGCCTATGCCAAGCCCCAACCAGCCAGAGGGACATAAGTCTGCCACTTAACCTTTTTCACTACCAGAGATAAATTGTTTCCCTCAGCTCAGATCTCTGGCCAGTGCGCCAGAGTGAATGCCAAAGGAGTTGTGGCGGTCTGTCCCATAATTTCCCTAACAATTTCCCTAGTGGCGTTCAAGAAACTAAAACCAGAGGAGGTTTCGCTGAGCGTCCTCAGTCCCCCGAAATTCTCGAGGCGTCCCTCGAGAAGATGCAGCGTGATCTCCTGGCATGTCTGTCAATCACTGCCTGCAACACGCCATTGAAAACCCCTTAGCGCACGACCTCTACAGTTTTGACCGGTCCTCCTTACCTATAATACTCTTCAAAGAGTTGTCCGTTGGTGCTACTCACTACTGGATTGGCACTGAAGATCTCGCTGGGGCCTCCAAATATTATGGCCGTGGCAGAGTAAAAAATACACCAAGAGACAGTCTCTTATGCAAAACGCAAGTAGAGTATTTTATTGACCAGCATGCTGGGGTCGCAGTGTCACAAATGTGAGCGAGCGAACCTGAGTACAAATCACATCAGCTTTTCATAGTTACACAAAAGCTTTGAAGAATCTGTAGAACATATTTCACATGGGAACCCAGGGAACAGGGGAATCCCGTAAGCACAGGTGCAAGGTACAGATAACATCAGCTATTAGCAAGATTTACAACAGGTAAGGGTCACTTTCACCATACATTTCCTAAGGTTAAATAAAACCCTAAGTTCATCAACTGGGTGCCTGTCGAGGTGAACAGGATTGTATAGGTTTTATACAAGGCCACATTCTGGTGTTATCTCTTCCTGCCCCAGCATCACCATGTCTATTCAGCAAAGACAAGCCTCAACCCCTCCCCGAGTCAGGAATCAAGAAAGTAGGTCAAAAGTCAATCTGGCAAGGATCAGATGAGAAAGGGGGGTGGTCCTGCTGAATTTTAATATTCCTTCAGTCTATTTCACCTTTTGTGGATATTTGGGTTGTTCCCAAAGTTTGCTTATTGCACTGGCTCCATGTTAGTGTGCACAGGGACAGAGTTAGTGTGAGAGAGAGAGAGACAGAGAGAAAGGTCTTCCTTCAGTTGGTTCACCCTCCAAATGGCCACTACAGCTGGCGCTGCACCGATCTGAAGCTTCCTCCTGGTCTCCCATTCGGGTGCAGGGCCCAAGGTGGCTCCAAATTATTTCAAAATTTTTTGTTTAAAAGAATGCATGTTCTTCATTGAATTACCTTGACACCTTTGCTAGTGAATTGATCTTACATGTATGAATTTATCTCAGGACTTTCTATTTTTTAAAGATTTATTTATTTATCTGAAAGACTGACAGAGAGAGGAAAGGAGACACACAAAGAGGAAGAGAGAGAGAGAGAGAGAGAGTAAGTTTTCCATTGGCTGGTTTACTCTCCACATGGCCACAATGGCCAGAGCTGCACTGATCCGAAGCCAAGAGCCAGGAGCTTCTTCTGGGTCTCCCATGTGGGTGCAGGGGCCCATGGACTTGGGCCATCTTCTACTGCTTTCCCAGGCCATAGCAGAGAGCTGGATCTGAAGAGGAGCAGCCGGGTCTCAAACCGGCACCTGTATAGAATGCCTGTGCTGCAGGTTGAGGGCTTAGCTCACTACCCGACATCACCAGCCCCCCAGTAACAACACTTAATGTGGCATCTTGGTGAATCATACAGTTTTTCTGGTTACTCTAGCTACATCCAGTTGTCTTAAGCTGATTGGGTTGAGTTTTTGTCCCTCACTTCTGAAGAGTCCGGGATAATAGTTCGCCACTGTTGGGCCAGCGCTATGGTGTAATAGGTTAAGCTTCCACCTGTGGTGCTGGCATCCCATGTACAGGCATCAGTTTGAGTCCTGGCTGCTCTACTTCTGATCTGGCTTCCTGCTAATGTGCCTGGGTAGAGCAATGGACCCCTGCAGCCATGTGGGAGACCCAGAAGAAGCTCCAGGCTTCAGATTGGCCCATCTCTGTCTGTTTCGGCCACTTGCAGAGTGAACCAGCAGATGGAAGCTCTCTCTCTCTATATATGTATATATCTGCCTCTCAAGTATATGAATAAATCTTTTTTTTTCTTTTTTTTTACAGGCAGAGTGGACAGTGAGAGAGAGAGACAGAGAGAAAGGTCTTCCTTTGTCGTTGGTTCACCCTCCAATGGCCGCCGCGGTCGGCGCGCTGCGGCCGGCGCACCGCGCTCGTCCGATGGCAGGAGCCAGGAGCCAGGTGCTTTTCCTGGTCTCCCCATGGGGTGCAGGGCCCAAGCACCTGGGCCATCCTCCACTGCACTCCTGGGACACAGCAGAGGGCTGGCCTGGAAGAGGGGCAACCGGGACAGAATTCGGTGCCCCGACCAGGACTAGAACCCGATGTGCCGGCGCCCCAAGGAGGAGGATTAGCCTGTTGAGCCACGGCGCCGGCCATGATTAAATCTTAAATATATATCTTGCCACTGTGTCATCCCCCTCTGTCCCTGTCCATGGACACGAACTCCCCCTCCTCTGCAGATAGCCCCGCCCCTGCCCCGCCCTCTGGGTGTGACCTTACTGACCTCTGGGTTCTACTGTATCCTGGAGCCAAGGCTATTGAGTGGGTGGGTTCTTCAGCAGTTCATTTTCTCCTTGATAGTGGAGAGACCTCAGTGAAGATGAGCAGCGCTCTGATCCTCTGTGTTTTCCTCTTGGATTTCTGGTGAGATACCAAGCCTCACCTTGTCAACCTGATCGAAGGTACTGTCCCAGTGCGTCTGTGTGACAAGAGCGATTCTGGGAGCCTACATCGGGGGCTGTTGTGGTGGCCCAGGCGTTCTCCCTGCCTGCCATCTTACCTCCCTGCATTAGCCATTAGGGATTTAGTGCTTGCAAGAGGGGAGTAACCACCAAAGTTTTCCAAATTTTGAAGCTTACTTAAAGTTCAGAGCTCCATGGAGTCGTAGCATACATGTGCATTTTAACTTTTGATTATAGAAGTTTTCTCAATCTTTTTGTTTATTTATTTGGAAGGTAGAGTGATGGGGTGGGGGTGGGGAGACAGAGTGTTAGGAAAAGAACAAAGAACAAAGAGGAGACAGAATACGAACTTGCAGCCAGACCACATTTACTCAACGAAAATAAAGTCGCAGAGTTCCACCAACTGCCATTGAGTACACAGACCCAACACGTAGCAAAGGCCCAGACCCCAGCAGGCCTGGCCATTTTGTATGTTAGGTGGGCTAGGGGTGGGGATGGTGGGCAGTAGGCAGAGATATGCTTCTCATACTGATTATCCACGTTTGGCCCACTGGCCTTCAAAGCTGGGGGAGAATGCAGGGAGTGAGACTGAACTGGTCTCTTGAAAGAAGGCAGGGGTAACAAGAACCTAGATTGGCTGAGAGGTATATGTCCTTGTTCCATCACAGGGAGAGAAAGATCTTTCATGTGCTGGTTCGCTCCCCGAAGGCTTCAACAGCCAGGACTGGGCCAAGCCAAAGTCAGCTGTCTGGACTCCCATGAAGATTTCCTACATGGGTGCAGGGACCCAAGCACTTGGGCCATCTTTTGCTGCTTCCTAGGCACATCTTGTATCATTTTAAATTTTCTTTGAAAAAGATATTCTTATTTGTAAGGCAGAGCTGTAGACAGAGAGAGAGGGAGAGACACAGAGAGAGCTTTTTATCTGCTGTTTCACTTGGCAGATGGCAGAAATGACCAGGGCTGGGTCAGATGGAACCAAGGAGCCAGGAGCTTCTTCCAGGTCTTCCTGTTGGATGCAGGGGCCCAAACTCTTGGCCATTGGTATAGAGCTGGCTTTATTCGCTACTCCATGATACCGGTTTTACACATCCCTTTTCAAATAGCAGCTTTATGGAGATTAAATTCACATACTATAAAAGTTACCCTTTGGAAAGTATGTAATTCAGTGAGTTCTAGTATACTCACTAAGTTGTGAATCATCATTATCTAGGAGTTTTATTTTAAAGATTGTTTATTTGCAAATCAATTACAGAGAGAGAGAGAGAGATCTTCCATTTGCTGATTCGTTCCGCAGATGGTTGCAACGGTGAGAGTTGGGCCAGGCTGAACCCAGAGCTTCTTCCAGGTCTCCCACATGGGTGCAGGGACCCAAGCCCTTGCGCCATCCTCCATTGCTTTCTCAAGCCATTAACAGGGAGGTGGATTGGAAGTAGAGCAGCTGGGACTTAAGTAAGCAGTCATATGGGATGCTGGTGGTGCAGGCAGTGACTTTATCTGCTACACCACAATGCCGATCCCTTTATTTTGTTTTAAAAAACATTTATGTATCTGAAAGGCAGAGTTACAGAGGAAAAAGAGAGACAGACAGATAGAGCAATCTTTCATTGGTTGGTTCATGCCCCAGTTGGCTGTAACAGCCAGGGCTGGGCCAGGCAGAAGTCAGAAAGCTGAAACTCCACTTGGGTCTCCCACATGGATACAGGGGCCCAAGTACTTGGACCATCTCCCACTGCTTTCCCAGGCACATTAGCAGGGAACTGCATTGGAAGTGGAGCAGCTGGGACTTGAACAGGCACTCATATGCGATGCTAGTGGTGCACCAAAACTTGGCTCCCTAATTTTAATGTTTTTCAGATTTATTATTTATTTGAAAGGCAGAGTTAGAGAGAGAGAGGGACAGAGAGAGAGAGGGAGGGAGGGAGGAAGAGACAGAGAGAGAAAAAGATCTTCCATCTGCTGGTTTATTCTCCAAATGGCTGCAATGTTGTGGTCTGGGTCTCCTACATGGGTGGCGAGGACATCTTCTGCTGCTTTCCCAGGTGCATCAGCAGGAAGCTGGATTGGAAGTGGAGCAGCTGAGACTCTAACCAGCACCCTTATGGGATGCCAGTGTAACAGGCAGGGACTTAACCCACTGTGCCACAGAGCCGGCCCTCATTATCTAGCTCTAGAACTCTTTCATCACCCCAGAAAGCAGCCATGTGCCTGCAGTAGTTGCTCCCCATTCTGCTTTCCCCTGGCTTCTTTGGCTTGCTGTGTTTCCAGGACTCATCTATGTGGTAGCCTGTGTGAGAACTTCAAGCCCTGTAAGGTTGAGTACTGTCCCATTGTGAGGACAGACTGCATTCTTTCTCTCTCTCTCTCTCTCTCTCTCTCTCTCTCTCTCTCTCTCTTTAGAGGCAGAGTTAGACAGTGAGAGAGAGAGAGAGACAGGGAGAAAGACCTTCCTTCCATTGGTTCACCCCCAAAATGGCCGCTATGGCTGGCGCTGCACTGATCCAAAGGCAGGAGCCAGGGTCTTCCTCCTGGTCTCCCATGCAGGTTTAGGGCCCCAGCACTTGGGCCATGCTCCACTGCCTTCCCAGGCCGTAGCAGATAGCTGGACTAGAAGAAGAGGAACCAGGAGTTTGAACCCAGAATACCGCCTCCACAGGCAGAGGATTAGCCTAGTGTGCCACAGTGCTGGCCCATTTTGTTTCTTATATATGCATGGGCATTTGGGTTGTTTTCACCATTGGGATATTATGAAAACTCCTGTTCTGAAAAGTGACCTGGATCTCCTTCCTCGATGTTTAGTCACCTCCTGCTTGTAGAACCACTTTTGCTATTTTACTAAACTTACCTGGATGACCACATTCCTTGCAGTTCTCTGTGTTAAGTCACTGGGTATGTAAAAGCTGAAGCAGCAAACACAGCCCTCGTGCTGGAGGAAACTCCAGGGCTGTTCTCCCAGCATTAAGCATGCCAACATCATGCAGGGAATCAGTGGTACCTGCGTGGAGGCCAGGGCGCCAGCGTGGTGTGAGCGGGGGCTCAGAAGTCTCATGCAGGAGCTACATCATTTTATATGGTGACACTATCCATCGCAGGATAGCATAGAAAGGGAAGGAACTGAGCACTCTTGTGAGAACTTTAAAACCCAAAGTTTTGGCAGGCGCCGTGGTTGCTCCTCTTCCAGTCGAGCTCTCTGCTGTCGCACTGGAAGGCAGTGGAGGATGGACTAGGTGGAAGCACCTGGCTCCTGGCTTCGGATTGGCGCTGTGCGCTGGCTGTAGCAGCCACTTGGGGGGTGAACCAATGGAGAAAGGAAGAACTTTCTCTCTGTCTCTCTCTCTCTTGCCAAGTCTGCCTGAAAAAAGAAAAATGAAACCAAAGGGTCTTTATGATCTTTTACTCATGAGCACACAGGATGCATCATGCTGGCATTGTATCGATGTTTTTATTAAGATTTATTTATTTATTTGAAAGACAGAGGTACAGAGAGGCAGGTGCAGAGAGGGAGAGAGAAAGAAATGGGTCTTCCATCTGCTGGTTCACTCCCCAGATGGCTGCAATGGCTGGGGCTGTGCTGATCCAAAGCCAGAAACCAAGAGCATCTTCTGGGTCTCCCATGCCAGTGCAGGGGCCCAAGGACTGTGTTAAGATAGAAAAGGCACTGAACGTGTGTGTGTGTGTGTGTGTGTGTGTGTCCATATTTTCAGGCACAAAGGGGGTCAATGCTGGGTGACTAAAGGGAACCTCCATCCAGGCAGACCCAGGGAGCACTTTCCTCACAGCTGAATTTACGTTCTCCACAGGCCCAACCAATACATTTTCCTCAAGCATTAAAAATGAGGATGAAGGTTTGGCTAAAGTATTTGGTAAGTAGCCCTGCTCAACCCTGGTTGTTTCCAAGGGGACCTGTTCCTGCTGTTTAGGGGCCAAAGCGAGTGCTTTGGTTTCAGGCTAGATGCTGCTCCTCTGAATGCCAAAGTCCCTAGAAATTAAGCCAAGCCCAGGGGAGTAACCACGGGAAAGGCCCTGTTCCTCACAGTGGCCAAGGCTCCTCAATCTGGGAGACCCTCGCAGGTGCAGAGAGAGAGTGCACCACAGACCAGCTGCATCCACCTGCCCCTTCTAAAGGGCAGGGCCCTGCATTCACACTGGACCTTCTCTCAGGGCCTCTCATCCCTGCCTGAGGCTGAGGGTGAGTCTGTCCTGGGGAGATTGTTACAAAGAAGCGTCCTCCCCTGCCCCGGCCATCGGGATTGGGGATGTTTGTGCAGTGGATGTTAGAGACCTTCGGGGGCCTCCAGGATGGGGCTGGCTGATGTACTGGGAGTCTCTCCTTTAACCTGAGAACAGCTAAGGCCAGGCCCAGGCCTTCGCCTTCAGCAGAGGCCTGAGGCTGAGACAGGTCTAGGCCCCAGATGTGTGCTGAAGGAAGCCCTGCCCCATTTGGAGGAGACCTCCCTGGTGCTGAGAAGAGGGTCAGGCTGAGGTCCACCTCTGGCGGGAGAGAGAGCTCCTGGGAGAGTGTGTGAGGGAGCACTGCTGGTTCCCCCCTGGCTATTGGATTAAAGGTGCCTGGCCACCCCTGCCTGCAGGAGGGGCACCTCTCCACACATGGTAGACTTTTTGTCACATGAGCTGCCCCAGGTCGGGACTCTGGGTTTGTCATGCTTCCACCAGCGCTCCCAAAGAGAGCTCAGCCAGAAGGCACTGCCCGCTGACTGACGGGCAGTTGGCCAACCCTGATGGATGAGTGCATGAGGTTACTCTCCCAGGTGCACCAGCTGTATGTTCAGCAGGTGCTGTCTCTGGGGCCAGAGGGGTGTTCTGTGGTCACCCCAGCATCAAAGCCCCTAGTGTGTAGGAGGGGATTGAGCGCCTCTGGAGATGGGAATATGGGCCAGGTTTTGGGAGGATCCTGTCATTACCCGCCAAGGACCTAACAATGTACCGGTGCCAGTGCTGTAGCCCAGGGAGGCACTACTCCACTCGGCGTTTCCATCTGGGTAGCGTTTCAGGAATTGTAGGTCCAATTACATTCATCATGTTGCGGGGGAGGTGAGAACTGGCTGTTTACTCCTGGTGAAGCGGAAGGTGATTTTTCCCGTGTCTATTGAAAGCACCTGTTGTGTGTAGTGGGCAAACCCACACCCGGGGACAACAGCCTTGAAAATGGACTTGGAATAGGGATCATGTGAATGCTAATCCTGTGGCTGAGCAAAATAAAGCCAGAGGGAAGTAAAATTCTGTTTCCTGGAGAAAGCTTTAGATGGGAAGAGAACTTAATATGAGGAGTCTTCAAATAGTTCACGGAAAAAAACAGTGTAGGAAAAAAGCATGCATGGATTTCAAATGTTTTGCTACAAAAGCAAACTTTTCCTTTACTTCTATTTTCCACAAGCATTTTGAAGTACCCGCATATTAAAAAAGTAACTCTGAAGTATTAGCCACTGTTTCACAAGCAAAGAGCTCCACCAGCTTATAGAATTTCTTAAGTTGCCCTTCTACCCCACAGCCTCCATTCAGATTTCCTGGGTATGCTTTATATATACTGCATTTGTAAATGAAATTTTATCATTTTTTTTAAATTGATTTTATTTATTTGAAAGTCAGAGTTACACAGAGAGAGGAGAGGCAGAGAGAGAGATAGAGAGTGAGAGAGAGACAGAGTTCTTCCACCTGCTGGTTCCTTCCCCAGATGTCTACGACAGCCAGGGCTGGGCCAGGCTGGACCAGGAACCAATGAGTCTGTCTGGGTTGGTTTCCCATGTGGGCAGCAGGGCCTCAGGACTTGAGCCATCATTTGCTGCCTCCCCAGGGCATACATTAGCAGGAAACTGGAGCTGGGAGTGGAGCTGGGACTCAAACCCAGGCACTGATGTGTGGTGTGGGTGTCCCAAGTGGCATTTCAAAGGTGATGTCAAATGCCTACCCTTAGATTCCTTTCTTTGCTATTCCCTTCAAGTAGGGTGGAAGATTGGGTAACTGAAGACACACATACTTGCACTTCATATGTCATCTTAAAAATCAGATTCCTACCATGTTATTTGGCTTTGGTATCACTCATAGGAAGGAAAATAGAACCACTTGATGCACTGCATTTTCTCACAGCTTTATTGAGATATGAATGACATGATAACTGCATGTATAAAAAGATTATTATTTGGGGGTGGCATTGTGGTGAGATAGAATAAGCTGCTGCCACCACAGCAGCATCCTGTATGTGCTGCTCCACTGCCGATCCAGCTCCCTGCTAAAGCACCTGGGAAAGCAGTGAAAGATGGCCCGAGTGATTGGGCCCCTGCACCCATGTCTGCATGTGGGAGAACCAGATGGAGTTCCAGGCTCCTGGATGTGGCCTGGCCCAGCCCTGGCCATTGTGGCCATTTGGGATGTCTTTTTTTTTTTAATTAGATTGATTTGAAAGGCAAAGTTACAGAGAGAGAAAATGAGAGAGAGAGAGAGAGAGAGAGAGAGAGAGAGTGCTTCCATACGATAGTTTACTCCCCAAATGACCTCAACAGCTGGAGCTGGGACAATCCAAAGCCGGGAGTTTCTTCCAGGTCTCCCATGTGGGGGTAGGGGCATAAGCACTTGAGCCATGCTCTGCTACTTCTTTCAGGTCTTTAGCAGGGAGCTGGATCAGAAGTGGAGCAGCTGAGACTTGAACCGGCACCCATATGGGATGCCAGTGTTCAGGTGGCGGTTTTACCTGCTACACCACAGCTCAGGCTCCAATAAGTCTTTTTTGAAAAGTACAATTTTATGAGATTTAATATATGAACACACTGATGAAACCATTTTCCCAATTGAAATAATGAAGCTGACTATTGACCCAGATGTTTTTTTGTTTTTGTTTTTTAAAGTTATATTTTATTTGTTTGAAAGACAGAGTTACAGGGAGGCGTAGAGCTAGAGAGGCCTTCCATCCACTGGTTCACTCCCCAAACTTCTGCAATGGCCAGAGCTGAGCTCATCTGAAGCCAGGAGTTTCTTTTGGGTCTCCCACGTGAGTACAGGGGCACAAGGAGTTGGTCCATCTTCCACTGCTTTTCCAGGCCATAGCAGAGAGCTGTTCAGAAGTGGAGCAGCCAGGACTTGAACTGGTGCCCATATGCGTTGCTGGTGCTGTAGGCTAGGGCTTTATCCCGCCATGCCAAATTGCTGGCCCCAACCCTGAAGTTTGATTGCGTGCCTACAAAATCCCTTCAACTCCTCCTAGTTGCACCTTCATCCTGTTGGAACTGAACTGGACACGAGTCTAGCCATCTTGGATGTAACCACCATCTTGTCCTCTAAGTTTCCCTGGAGGTCATTCTAATCCATATGGGGTAAAGAAAGTCATCAAGGTAAACCACTAGTTTGATCTTGCTGGCTGGACCTGGAATGTCTCTTGTCTGATGCCTGGAATGTTAATATTTCTTGAGAAAGTCCAGATGCATTTAGGTTAGTCACAGTCCAGCTTTGTCTATAAGAGCCCTTGGTCTTGCAGCCACTGGAGACCACTCTTCTGTCTGTGAATCACCCTATTCCCAGCAGATCACAGCTGGTGTGATTTTGGATGTGTACTAGGCAGCTGATTATTGTATGCTGGGTTTTCCCAAACACAAGCCAGCACAGCCAGCTTTCTGTACATGGATTAGCTGTCATTTCTAGCGCTGGATGTAGATGGACCCCTGCCCTGTGCACTTTGTTTTTTTTCTTTCACTCATCACAGTTATTTTGATTGCTGCATATCATTGTGCAATATTTTTATTACTTTTGATTGCTTAGTAATGTTTCATGATATGGATATGCCAGAACTTGTCTATTTCACCTTTTGTGGATATTTCGGTTGTTCCCAATGTTTGCTTATTGCACTGGCTCCAAATTATTTTTTTTTGACAGGCAGAGTTAGTGTGAGAGAGAGAGAGAGACAGAGAGAAAGGTCTTCCTTCAGTTGGTTCACCCTGCAAATGGCCGCTACAGCCGGCACTGCACAGATGTGAAGCTTTCTCCTGGTCTCCCATTCGGGTGCAGGGCCCAAGGTGGCTCCAAATTATTTCCATCTTTTTTGTTTAAAACAATGTCCTTTCTTCATTGAATTACCTTGACACCTTTGCTTGTGAATTGATCTTACATGTATGAACTTATCTGAGGACTTTCTATTTTTTAAAGATTTAGCCGGCGCCGTGGCTCAACAGGCTAATCCTCTGCCTTGCGGCGTAGGCACACCGGGTTCTAGTCCCTGTCGGGGCGCTGGATTCTGTCCCGGTTGCCCCTCTTCCAGGCCAGCCCTCTGCTGTGGCCCGGGAGTGCAGTGGCGGATGGCCCAGGTGCTTGGGCCCTGAGACCCATGGGGAGACCAGGAAAAGCACCTGGCTCCTGGCTCCTGCCATCGGAGGAGCGCAGTGCGCCGGCGGTAGAGCGCCGTCCGCGGCGGCCATTGGAGGGTGAACCAACGGCAAAAGGAAGACCTTTCTGTCTGTCTCTCTCTCTCTCACTGTCCACTCTGCCTGTCAAAAATAAAAACAAAAAAAGATTTATTTATTTATCTGAAAAAGTGACAGAGAGAGGAAAGGAGACACACAAAGAGGAAGAGAGAGAGAAAAAGAGAGAGAGAGTTTTCCATTGGCTGTTTTACTCTCCACATGGCCACAATGGCCAGAGCTGCACTGATCCGAAGCCAAGATCCAGGAGCTTCTTCTGGGTCTCCCATGTGGGTACAGGGGCCCAAGGACTTGGGCCAACTTCTACTGCTTTCCCAGGCCATAGCAGAGAGCTGGATCAGAAGTGGAGCAGCCAGTTTTCAAACCGGCGCCCGGATGGGATGCCTGTGCTGCAGGTGAGGGCTTAGCTCACCACCCGACATCACCAGCCCCCCAGTAACAACACTTAATGTGGCATCTTGGTGAATCATACAGTTTTTCTGGTTACTCTAGCTACATCCAGTTGTCTTAAGCTGATTGGGTTGAGTTTTTGTCCCTCACTTCTGAAGAGTCCTGGTTAATAGTTTGCAACTGTGGGGCCAGCGCTATGGTGTAATAGGTTAAGCTTCCACCTGTGGTGCTGGCATCCCATGTACAGGCATCAGTTCGAGTCCTGGCTGCTCTACTTTTATCTGGCTTCCTGCTAATGTGCCTGGGTAGAGCAATGGACCCCTGCACCCATGTGGGAGACCCAGAAAAAGCTCCCGGCTTCAGATTGGCCCATCTCTGTCGGTTTCGGCCACTTGGGGAGTGAACCAGGAAATGGCAGCTCTCTCTCTCTCTTTCTCTAACTCTGCCTCTCAAATGTATGAATAAAATCTTAAATATATATCTTGACACTGTGTTGTCCCCCTCTGTCCCTGTCCATGGACACGCCCTCCCCTCATCTGCAGTTAGCCCCACCCCTGCCCCACCCTCTGGGTGTGACTTCACAGACCTCTGGGTTCTACTGTATCCTGCAGCCAAGGCTATTGAGTGGGCGGGCTCTTCAGCAGTTCAAGTTCTCCTTGATAGTGGACAGACCTCAGCGAAGATGAGCAGAGCTCTGATCCTCTGTGTTTTCCTCTTGGATTTCTGGTGAGATACCAAGCCTCATCCGATCAACCTGATCGAAGGTACTGTCCCAGAGCATTTGTGTGACAGCGAGTGATTCTGGGAGCCTACATCGGGGGCTGGTGTGGTGGCCCAGGCGTTCTCCCTGCCTGCCATCTTACCTCCCTACAATTGCCATTAGGGATTTAGTGCTTACAAGAGGGGAGTAACCGCAAAAGTTGTCCAAATTTTGCAGCTTACTTAAAGTTCAGAGCTCCATGGGGTCGTAGCATACATGTACATTTTCACTTTTGATTATAGAAGTTTTCTCAATCTTTTTGTTTATTTATTTGGAAGGTAGAGTGATGGGGTGGGGGTGGGGAGAGACAGAGTGTTAGAAAAAGGCAAAGAACAAAGAGGAGACAGAATACGAACTTGCAGCCAGACCACATTTTCTCAAAGAAAATAAACTCGCAGAGTCAACCAACTGCCACTGAGTACACAGACCCAAAATGTAGCAAAGGCCCAGACCCCAGCAGGCCTGGCCATTTTGTATCTTAGGTGGGCTAGGGGTGGGGATGGTGGGCAGTAGGCAGAGATGAGCTTCTCCATGCTGATTATCCACATTTGGCCCACTGGCCTTCAAAGCTGGGGGAGAATGCAGGGGGTGAGACTGAACTGGTCTCTTGCAAGAAGGCAGGGGTAACAAGAACCTAGAATGGCTGAGAGGTATATGTCCTTGTTCCATCACAGGGAGAGAAAGATCTTTCATGTGCTGGTTTGCTCCCTGAAGGCTTCAACAGCCAGGGCTGAGCCAAGCCAAAGTCAGCTCCCTGGACTCCCATCTGGATTTCCTACATGGGTGCAGGGACCCAAGCACTTGGGCCATCTTTTGCTGGTTTCCTAGGCACATCTCACATCATTTTAATTTTTCTTTTTTAAAAAGATATTCTTATTTGAAAGGCAGAGCTATAGAGAGAGAGAGAGGGAGAGACACAGAGAGAGCTTTTTATCGGCTGTTTCACTTCGCAGATGGCAGAAATGACCAGGGCTGGGTCAGATGGAAACAAGGAGCCAGGAGCTTCTTCCAGGTCTTCCTGTTGGATGCAGGGGCCCAAACTCTTGGCCATTAGTATGGAGCTGGCTTTATTAGCTGCTCCATGACGACGGTCCTACACATCACCTTTCAATTAGCAGATTTATGGGGATAAAATTCACATACTATAAAAGTTACCCTTTGGAAAGTATGTAATTCAGTGAGTTCTAGTATACTCACTAAGTTGTGAATCATCATTATCTAGGTATTTTATTTTAAAGGTAATTTATTTGCAAATCAGTTACAGAGAAACAGATTTTCCATTCGCTGGTTCATTCCCCAGATGGCTGCAATGGTGAAAGTTGAACCAGGCTGAACCCAGAGCTCTTCCAGGTCTCCCACATCGGTGCAGGGACCCAAGCACTTGGGCCATTCTCCATTGCTTTCTCGAGCTGTTAACAGGGAGCTGGATTGGAAGTAGAGCATCTGGGACTTAACTAAGTAGTCATACGGGATGCTGTTGGTGCAGGCAGTGACTTTATCTGCTACACCACAATGCCGGTCCCTTTATTTTATTTAAAAAAAAATTTCTGTATCTGAAAGGCAGAGTTACAGAGGAAAAAGAGAGACAGACAGATAGAGCAATCTTTCATTGATTGGTTCATCCCCAGTTGGCTGTAACAGCCAGGGCTGGGCCAGGCTGAAGCCAGGAACCTGAAACTCCACTTGGGTCTCCCACATGGGTACAGGGGCCCAAGTACTTGGACCATCTCCCACTGCTTTCCCAGGCACATTAGCAGGGAACTGCATTGGAAGTGGAGCAGCTTGGACTTGAACAGGCACTCATAGGGGATGCTATTTGTGCACCAGAACTTGGCTCCCTAATTTTAATTTTTTTCAGATTTATTATTTATTTGAAAGGCAGAGTTAGAGAGAGAGAGGGACAGAGAGAGGGAGTGAGGAAGAGACAGAGAGAGAAAAAGATCTTCCATCTGCTGGTTTATTCCGCAAATTGCTGCTGTGGTGTGTTCTGGGTCTCCTACCTGGTCGGAAGGCCCATCTTCTGCTGCTTTCCCAGGTGCATCAGCAGGAAGCTGGATTGGAACTGGAGCAGCTGAGACTCTAACCAGCATCCTTATGGGATGCCAGTGTTACAGGCGGGGACTTAACCCACTGTGCCACAGAGCCGGCCCTCATTATCTAGCTCTAGAACTCTTTCATCACCCCAGAAAGGAGCCGTGTGCCTGCAGTAGTTGCTCCCCATTCTGCTTTCCCCTGGTTTCTTTGGCTTTCTGTGTTTCCAGGACTCATGTATGTGGTAGCCTGTGTGAGAACTTCATGCCGTGTAAGGCTGAGTACTGTCCCATTGTGAGGACAGACTACATTCATTCTCTCTCTCTCTCTCTCTCTCTTTTGACAGGCAGAGTTAGACAGTGAGAGAGAGAGACAGGGAGAAAGCCCTTCCTTCCATTGGTTCACCCCCAAAATTGCTGCTATGGCTGGCGCTGCGCTTATCCAAAGCTAGGAGCCAGGTGCTTCCTCCTGGTCTCCCATGCAGTTGTAGGGCCCAAGCACTTGGGCCATTCTCCACTGTCCACCCAGGACATAGCAGAGAGCTGGACTAGAAGAGGAGCAACCGTGACAGAACCAGCACCCCAACCAGGACTAGAACCCAGAATACCGGCTCCACATGCAGAGGATTAGCCTAGTGAGCCATGGAGCTGGCCCATTATGTTTCCTACATGTGCATGGGCATTTGGATTGTTTTCACCATTTGGATATTATGAAAACTCCAGTTCTGAAAAGTGACCTGGATCTCCTTCCTTGATGTTTAGTCACCTCCTGCTTTTAGAACCAATTACTATTTTACTAAACTTACCTGGCTGACCACATTCCTTGCAGTTCTCTGTGTTAAGTCACTGGGTATGTAAAAGCTGAAGCAGCAAACACAGCCCTCGTGCTGGAGGAAACTGCAGGACTGTTCTCCCAGCATTAAGCACACCAACATCACCCAGGGAATCAGAGGCACTTGCGTGGAGGCCAGGGCACCATTGTGCCATGACTGGGGGCTCAGACGTCTCATGCAGGAGCTACGTCACTTTGAATGGTGACACTATCCATCGCAGGATAGCATAGAAAGGGAAGGAACTGAGCACTCTTGTGAGAAATTTAAAACCCAAAGGGTTGGCCGGCGCCTTGGTTGCTCCTCTTCCAGTCCAGCTCTCTGCTGTGGCCCAGGAAGGCAGTGGAGATGGCCTAGGTGGAAGCAACTGGCTCCTGGCTTTGGATTGGCGCAGTGCGCCGACTGTAGCAGCCATTTGGGCGGTGAACCAATGGAGAAAGGAAGACCTTTCTCTCTGTCTCTCTCTCTCTTGCTAAGTCTGCCTAAAAAAAAAAAAAAACAAAGGTTGTTTATGATCTTTTACTCATGAGCATACTGGATGTGTCATGCTGGCATTGTATTGATTCATTTTTTTTTAAAAAAACATGTATTTATGTATTTGAAAGAGAGAGTTACAGAGAGGTAGGGGCAGAGAGGGAGAGAGAAAGAAAGGGGTCTTCCATCTGCTGGTTCACTCCCCAGATGGCTGCAAAGGCTGAGGCTGTGCCGAATCGAAGCCAGGAGCCAGTAGCTTCTTCCAGGTCTCCCATGCCAGTGCAGGGGCCCAAGGACTGTGTTAAGATAGAAAAGGCATTGAACGTGTGTGTGTGTGTGTGTGTGTGTCCGTATCCTCAGGCATCCACAGGGGTCGATGCCGGGTGACTAAAGGGGACACCACATCCTGGCAGACCCAGGGATTACTTTCCTCACAGCTGAATTTACTTTCTCCACAGGCCCAACCAATAAATTTTCCTCAAGCATTAAAAGTGAGGATGAAGCCAGGCTCCTGGCTTTGGCCTGGCCCAGCCCTAGCCATTGTGGCCATTTGGGATATCTTTTTTTTTTTAATTAGATTTATTTGAAAGGCAAAGTTATAGAGAGAGAAAATGAGAGACAGGTAGAGAGAGAGAGAGAACGAGAGAGAGCGAGCTTCCATATGATAGTTTACTCTGCAAATGACCTCAACTGCTGGAGCTGGGACATTCCGAAGCCAGGAGCCAGGAGTTTCTTCCAGGTTTCCCATGTGGGGGTAGGGGCCTAAGCATTTGAGCCATGCTCTGCTATTTCTTTCAGGCCTTTAGCAGAGAGCTGGAGCAGAAGTGGAGCAGCTGAGACTTGACCTGGCACCCATATGGGATGCCAGTGTTCAGGTGGTGGTTTTACCTGCTACACCACAGAACAGGCTCCAATAAGTCTGTTTGGAAAAGTACAATTTTATGAGTTTTGATATATGAATACACTCATGAAACCATTTTCCCTATGGAAATAATGAAGCTGACTATTGACCCAGAAGGTTTTTTGTTTTTGTTTTTTAAAGACCTATTTTATTTGTTTGAAATACAGAGTTACAGAGAGGTGTAGAGCTAGAGAGGCCTTCCATCCACTGGTTCACTCCACAAATGTCTGCAATGGCCAGAGCTGAGCTCATCTGAAGCCAGGAGCTTCTTCCGGGTCTCCCATGCCAGTGCAGGGGCCCAAGTAATGTGTTAAGATAGAAAAGGTGTTGAACACGTGTGTGTGTGTTTGTGTCCGGATCCACAGGCACCCATGCGGGTCGATGCCGTGTGACTAAGGGGGACCCCCGTCCAGGCAGACGCAGGGAGCACTTTCCTCACAGCTGAATTTACTTTCTCCACAGGCCCAACCAATACATTTTCCTCAAGCATTAAAAATGAGGATGAAGGTTTGGCTAAAGTATTTGGTAAGTAGCCCTGCTCCTCCCTGGGTGTTTCCAAGGGGACCTGTTCCTGCTGCTTAGGGGCCAAAAGCGAGTGCTTTGGTTTCAGGCTAGATGCTGCTCCTCTGAATGCCAAAGTCCCTAGACATTAGGCCAAGCCCAGGGGAGTAACCACGGGAAAGGCCCTGTTCCTCACAGCGGCCAAAGCTCCTCCATCCGGGAGCCCCTCGCAGGTGCAGAGAGAGAGTGCACCACAGACCAGCTGCATCCACCTGCCCCTTCTAGAGGGCGGGGCCCTGCAGTCACCCTGGACCTTGTCTCGGGTCCTCTCAATCCTGCCTGCGGCTGAGGGTCAGTTGGTCCTGGGGAGATTGTTACAAAGAGGCGCCCCCCCCTGCCCCAGCCATCAGGCATGGGGATGTTTGCACAGTAGATGTTAGAGCTGTTCGGGTGCCTCCAGGCTGGGGCTGACTGATGTACTGGAAGTCTCTCATTTAACCTGAGAACAGCTAAGGCCAGGCCCAGGCCGTCACCTTCAGCAGAGGCCTGAGGCTGAGACAGATCTGGGCCGCAGCTATGTGCTGAAGGAAGCCCGGCCCCAGTTTGGGGAGTTCTCCCTGGTGTTGAGAAGAGGGTCTGGCTGAGGACTGCCTCTGGCAGGAGAGATAGCTCCTTGGAGAGTGAGCGAGCTAGCACTGCTGGTTTCCCCTGTGCTTGTGCTGTTGGATAAGAGGTGCCTGGCCACCCCTGCCCGCAGGAGGGGCTCCTGTCAACACGGCAGACTGATTGTCGCAGGAGCTGCCCCAGGTCGGGAACTCTGAGTTAGTCCTGCTTCTTCCAGCGCTCCCAAAGAGGGCTCAGCCAGATGGCACTGCTCCCTGACTGACTGGCAGGTGGCCAGCGCTGACCAATGAGTGAATGAGGTTACTCTCGCAGGTGCTCCAGCTGTGTATTCAGCAAGTGCTGTCTAGGAGCCAGAGGGGTGTTCTGTGGTGGCCCCAGCGTCTCAGCCCCTCATGTGTCGGAGGGGAGTGAGCACCTCTGGAGATGGGAGTCTGGGCCAGGGTTTGAGAGGATCCTGTCATTAACTGCCAAGGACCTACCAACCTGCCAGTGCTGGTGCGGTAGCCCGGGAAGGCACCGCTCCACTCGGCAGCTTCCATCTGGGGTGCATTTCCAGAACTTGTAGGTCCAAATGCATTCATCATGGGGTGGGAGAGCTGAGAACTTGCTGTTGACTCCTGGTGAAACTGACGGTGTTTTATCCCGTGTCTATTGAGGGCACCTTTTGCGTGTAGTGGGCAAACCCTCACCCGGGGCCAACAGCCTTGAAAATGGACTTGGACTAGGGATGATGTGAATGCTAATCCTGTGGCTTAGCAAAATAAAGCCAGAGGGAAGTAAAACTCTGTTTCCTGGAGAAAGCTTTAGATGGGAAGAGAACTTAATATGAGGAGTCTTCCAAAAGTTCATGGCAAAACACAGCATAGGAAAAAAGCATGCATGGATTTCAAATGTTTTGCTACAAAAGCAAAATTTTCCTTTAGTTCTATTTTCCACAAGCATTTTGAAGTACCCGCATATTAAAAAAGTAACTCTGAAGTATTAGCCACTGTTTCACAAGCAAAGAGCTCCACCAGCTTATAGAATTTGTTAAGCTTCCCTTCTACCCCACAGCCTCCATCCAGATTTCGTGGGTATACTTTTCATATACAGCATTTGTAAATGAGATTTATCTTTTTTTTAACAAAATTAATTTTATTTATTTGAAAGTCAGAGTTACACAGAGAGAGGAGAGGCAGAGAGAGAGAGAGAGAGAGAGAGAGAGAGAGATCTTGCACCTGCTGGTTGCTTCCCCAGATGGCTACAACAGCCAGGGCTGGGCCAGGCTGAAGCCAGGAACCAATGAGTCTGTCTGGGTTGGTTTCCCATGTGGGCAGCAGGGCCTCAGGACTTGAGCCATCATTTGCTGCCTCCCCAGGGCATACATTAGCAGGAAACTGGAGCTGGGTGTGGAGCTGGAACTCCAGCCCAAGCACTGATGTATGGTGTGTGTGTCCAGAGTCGCATTTCAATGGTGATGTCAAATGCCTGCCCTTAGATTCCTTTCTTTGCTATTCCCTTCAAAGGGGGTGGAAGATTCAGTAACTGAAGACACAGATACTTGCACTTCATATGTCATCTTCAAATCAGAATCCTACCATGTGATTTGGTCTTGGTATCACTCATAGGAAAGAAAATAGGACCACTTGATGCACTACATTTTCTCACAGCTCTCTTGAGATATGAATGACATAACTGCATCTATAAAAAGATTAAAATTTGGGCCTGGCATTGTGGATTGCGGTGGCATAGGATAAGCAGCTGCCGCCACAGCAACATCCCATATGACTTGCTCCGCTGCTGATCCAGCTCCCTGCTAAAGCACCTGGGTAAGCAGTGAAAGATGGCCCGAGTGCTTGGGCCCCTGCACCCATTTCTCCATGTGGGAGACCCAGATGGAGTTCCAGGCTCCTGGCTTTGGCCTGGCCCAGAACTGGCCATTGTGGCCATTTGGGATGTCTTGTTTTTTTTAGATTTATTTGAAAGGCAAAATTACAGAGAGAGAAAATGAGAGAGAGAACGTGAGAGAGAGAGAGAGAGAGAGAGTTGCCATACGATAGGTTACTCCCAAAATGACCTCAATAGCTAGAGCTGAAACAATCCGAAGCCAGGAGAGTCTTCCAGGTCACCCATGTGTGTGTGGAGGCCTAAGCACTTGAGCCATTCTCTGCTACTTCTTTCAGGCCTTTAGCAGGGAGCTGGATCAGAAGTGGAGCAGCTGAGACTTGAACAGTCACCCATATGGGATGCCAGTGTTCAGGTGGCGGTTTTACCTGCTACACCACAGCACAGGCTCCAATAAGTCTGTTTTGCAAAGTACAATTTTATGAGTTTTGATATATGAATACACTCATGAAACCATTTTCCCAATTGAAATAATGAAGCTATTGACCCAGAAATTTTTTTGTTTTTGTTTTTGTTTTTTAAAGATCTATTTTATTTGTTTGAAAGACAGAGTTACAGAGAGGGGTAGAGCTAGAGAGGCCTTCCATCCACTGGTTCACTCCCCAAATGTCCTCAATGGCCAGAGCTGAGCTCATCTGAAGCCAGGAGCTGCTTTTAGGTCTCCTACATGGGTACAGGGCTCAAGGAGTTGGTCCATCTTCCACTGCTTTTGCAGGCCATAGCAGAGAGCTGGATCAGAAGTGGAGCAGCCGGGACATGAACTGGTGCCCATTGGGGTTGCTGGTGGTGCAGGATAGGGCTTTAACCCGCTGTGCCACAGCGCTGGCCCCAACCCAGAAGTTTTACTGCATGCCTTCAAAATCCCTTCCTCTCCTCCTAGTTGCACCTTCATCCTGTTGGAACTCAACTGGACACGACTCTAGCCATCTTGGAAGTCACCACCATCTTGCCTTTGAAGTTTCCCTGGAGGTCATTCTAATCCATATGGGGTACAGAAAGTCATCAAGGTAAACCACTGGGCTTCTCTTGCTGGCTGGACCCTGGAATGTCTCTTGTCTGATGCCTGGAATGTTAATATTTCTTGAGAAAGTCCAGATGGATTTAGGTTAGTCACAGGCCAGGTTTGTCTATAAGAGCCCTTCATCTTGCAGGCACTGGGGACCACTCTTCTGTCTGTAAATCGCCCTAGTCCCAGGAGATTACAGCTGGTGTGATTTTGGATGTGTCCTAGGCAGCCGATTCTTGTGTGCTGTGTTTTCCCAAACATAAGCCAGCACAGCCAGCTTTTTGTACATGGATTAGCTGTCATTTCTAGCGCTGGAATAGATGGACTGCTTCCCTGTGCACATTGCTTTATTTCTTTCACTTGTCATAGTTATTTTGATTGCTGCATATCATTGTGCAATATTTTTATTATGTTTGATTGCTTAGTAATGTTTCATTATATGGATATACCAGAACTTGTCTATTTCACCTTTTGTGGATATTTGGGTTGTTCCCAAATTTTGCTTATTGCACTGGCTCCAAATGATTTTTTTTTGACAGGCAGAATTAGTGTGAGAGAGAGAGAGAGACAGAGAGAGAGAGAAAGGTCTTCCTTCAGTTGGTTCACCCTCCAAATGGCCAATGCAGCAGGCACTGCACCGATCAGAAGCTTCCTCCTGGTCTCTCATTCGGATGCAGGGCCCAAGGTGGCTCCAAATTATTTCAAATTTTTTTCTTTAAAAGAATGTGCTATCTTCATTGAATTACCTTGACACCTTTGCTATTGAATTGATCTTACATGTATGAATTTATCTCAGGACTTTCTATTTTTTGAAGATTTATTTATTTATCTGAAAGGGTTACAGAGAGAGGAAAGGAGACTCACAGAGAGGAAGAGAGAGAATTTTCCATTGGGTGGTTTACTCTCCACGTGGCCACAATGGCCAGAGCTGCACTGATCCGAAGCCAAGAGCCAGGAGCTTCTTCTGGGTCTCCCATGTGGGTGCAGGGGCCCATGGACTTGGGGCATCTTCTACTGCTTTCCCAGGCCATAGCAGAGAGCTGGATCAGAAGTGGAGCAGCTGGGTCTCAAACCGGCACCCATATGGGATGCCTGTGCTGCAGGTGAGGGCTTAGCTCACTACCCCACAGCACCAGCCCTCCAGTAACAACACATAATGTGGCATCTTGGTTAATCATACAGTTTTTCTGGTTACTCTAGCTACATCCAGTTATCTTAAGCTGATTGGGTTGAGTTTTTGTCCCTCACTTCTGAAGAGTCCTGGTTAATATTTTGCCACTGTTGGGCCAGCGCTATGGTGGAATAGGTTAATCTTCCACCTGTGGTGCTGGCATCTCATGTACAGGCATCAGTTCGAGTCCTGGCTGCTCTACTTTTGATCTGGCTTCCTGCTAATGTGCCTGGGTAGAGCAATGGACCCCTGCAGCCATGTGGGAGATGCATAAGAAGCTCCAGGCTTCAGATTGGTCCATCTCTGTCTGTTTCGGCCACTTGGGGAGTGAACCAGCAGATGGAAGCTCTCTCTCTCTCTCACTCTAAATCTGCTTCTCAAATATATGAATAAAATCTTAAATATATATCTTGCCACTATGTCATCCCCCTCTGTCCCTGTCCATGGACACGCCCTCCCCCTCCTCTGCAGATGGCACCACCCCTGCCCTGCCCTATGGGTGTGACCTCACAGACCTCTGGGTTCTACTGTATCCTGGAGCCAAGGCTATTGAGTGGGCGGGCTCTTCAGCAGTTCAAGTTCTCCTTGATAGTGGACAGACCTCAGCGAAGATGAGCAGAGCTCGGATACTCTGTGTTTGCCTCTTGGTTTTCTGGCGAGATTCCAAGCCTCACCCTATCAACCTGATCGAAGGTACTGTCCCAGTGCGTCTGTGTGACAGCCAGCAATTCTGGGAGCCTACATCAGGGGCTGGTGTGCTGGCCCAGGCGTTTTACCTGCCTGCCATCTTACCTCCCTACACTTGCCATTAGGGATTTAGTGCTTGCAAGAGGGGAGTAACCGCAAAAGTTGTCCAAATTTTGCAGCTTACTTAAAGTTCAGAGCTCCATGGGGTCGTAGCCTACGTGTGCATTTTCACTTTTGATTATAGAAGTTTTCTCAATCTTTTTGTTTATTTATTTGGAAGGTAGAGTGATGGGGTGGGGGTGGGGAGAGACAGAGTGTTAGAAAAAGGCAGAAAACAAATAGGAGATAGAATACGAACTTGCAGCCAGACCAATTTTACTCAAAGAAAATAAACTCGCAGATGTCAACCAACTGCCATTGAGTACACAGACCCAACATGTAGCAAAGGCCCAGACCCCAGCAGGCCTGGCCAGTTTGTATCTTAGTTGGACTAGTGTTGGGGATGGGGGGCAGTAGGCAGAGATGAGCTTCTCCATGATGAGTCTCCAAGTTTGGCCCAGTGGCCTTCAAACCTGGGGGAGAATGCAGGGAGTGAGACTGAACTGGTCTCTTGAAAGAAGGCAGGGGTAACAAGAACCTAGAATGACTGAGAGGTATATGTCCTTGGTGCATCACAGGGAGAGAAAGATCTTCCATGTGCTCGTTCGCTCCCTGAAGGCTTCAACAGCCAGTACTGGGCCAAGCCAAAGTCAGCTGCCTGGACTCCCATCTGGATGTCCTACATGGGTGCAGGGACCCAAGCACTTGGGCCATCTTTTGCTGCTTTCCTAGGCACCTCTCACATCATTTTAAATTTTCTTTAAAAAGGATGTTCTTATTTGAAAGGCAGAGCTATAGGGAGAGAGAGAGGGAGAGATACAGAGAGAACTTTTTATCTGCAGTTTCACTTTGCAGATGGCAGAAATGACCAGGGCTGGGTCAGATGGAAACAAGGAGCCAGGAGCATCTTCCAGGTCTTCCAGTTGTATGCAGGGGCCCAAACTCTTGGCCATTAGTATGGAGCTGGCTTTATTCACTACTCCATGATGCCAGTCGTATACATCACTTTTCAATTAGCAGCTTTATGGAGATAAAATTCACATACTATAAAATTTACCCTTTAGAAAGTATGTAATTCAGTGAGTCCTAGTATACTCACTAAGATGTGAATCATCATTATCTAGGTATTTTATTTTAAAGGTAATTTATTTGCAAATCAGTTACAGAGAGAGATAGAGAGATCTTCCATTTGCTGGTTCATTCCCCAGATGGCTGCAATGGTGAGTTGGGCCAGGCTTAACCCAGAGGTTCTTCCAGGTCTCCCACATGTGTACAGGGACCCAAGCCCTTGGGCCATCCTCCATTGCTTTCTCAAGCCGTTAACAGGGAGCTGGATTGGAAGTAGAGCAGCTGGGACTTAAGTAAGCAGTCATATGGGATGCTGGTGGTGCAGGCAGTGACTTTATCTGCTACACCACAATGCTGGTCTTTTTACTTTATTTTAAAAAAATAGTTATATATCTGAAAGGCAGAGTTAGAGAGCAAAAAGAGAGACAGACAGATAGAGCAATCTTTCATTGATTGGTTCATGCCCCAGTTGGCTGCAACAGCCAGGGCTGGGCCAGGCTGAAGCCAGGAACCTGAAACTCCACTTGGGTCTCCCACATGGGTACAGGGGCCCAAGTACTTGGACCATCTCCCACTGCTTTCCCAGGCACATTAGCAAGGAACTAGATTGGAAGTGGAGCAGCTGGTACTTGAACAGGCACTCATATGGTATGCTAGTGGTGCACCACAACTTGGCTCCCCAATTTTAATTTTATTCAGATTTATTATTTATTTGAAAGGCAGAGAGAGAGAGAGAGAGAGAGAGAGAGTGAGAGAGAGAGAGAGGAAGAGACAGAGAGAGAAAAAGATCTTCCATCTGCTGTTTTATTCCCCAAATGGCCGCAATGGTGGGTCTGGGTCTCCTACATGGGCAGCAGGGCCATCTTCAGCTGCTTTCCCAGGCGCATCAGCAGGAAGCTGGATTGGAAGTGGAGCAGCTGAGACTCTAACCAGCAACCATAAGGATGCAGTGTTAAAGTTGGGGACTTAACCCACCTTGCCACAGAGCCGGCCACCATTATCTGGCTCTAGAACTCTTTCTTCCCCCAGATAGGAGCCGTGTGCCTGCAGTAGTTGCTCCCCATTCTGCTTTCCCCTGGCTTCTTTGGCTTGCTGTGTTTCCAGGACTCATCTATGTGGTAGCCTGTGTGAGAACTTCATGCCCTGTAACGCTGAGTACTGTCCCATTCTGAGGACAGACTACATTAATTCTCTCTTTCTCTCTCTCTCTCTCTTTCCCTTGACAGGCAGAGTTAGACAGTGAGAGAGAGAGAAACAGGGAGAAAGGCCTTCCTTCTGTTGGTTCATCCCCCAAATGGAGGATATGGCCGGCACACTGCCCTGATCCAAAGCCAGGAGCCAGGTGCTTCCTCCTGGTCTCCCATGCAGGTGTAGGGCCCAAGCACTTGGACCATCCTCCACTGCCCTCCCAGACCATAGCAGAGAGCTGGACTAGAAGAGGATCAACCAGGACAGAACCAGCACCACATCTGGGACTAGAACCCAGAATACCGGCTCCACAGGCAGAGGATTAGCCTAGTGAGCCACGGTGCTGGCCCATTTTGGTTCTTACATGTGCATGGGCATTTGGATTGTTTTCACCATTTGGATATTATGAAAACTCCTGTTCTGAAAAGTGACCTGGATCTCCTTCCTCGATGTTTAGTCACCTCCTGCTTTTAGAACCACTTTTGCTATTTTACTAAACTTAACTGGCTGAGCACATTCCTTGCAGTTCTCTGTGTTAAGTCACTGGGTATGTAAAAGCTGAAGCCGCAAACACAGCCCTCGTGCTGGAGGAAACTGCAGGGCTGTTCTCCCAGCATTAAGCATGCCAACATCACCAAGGGAATCAGAGGCACCTGCATGGAAGCCAGGGCGCCAGCGTGCCGTGAGTGGGGGCTCAGACGTCTCATGCAGGAGCTACGTCATTGTAATTGGTGACACTATCCATCGCAGGATATCATAGAAAGGGAAGGAACTGAGCACTCTTGTGAGAACTTCAAAACTTAAAGGGTTGGCCAGCACTGTGGTTGCTCCTCTTCCAGTCTAGCTCTCTGCTGTGGCACGGGAAGGCAGTGGAGGATGGCCTAGGTGGAAGCACCTGGCTCCTGGCTTCGGATCTGTGCAGTGCGCCGGCTGTAGCAGCCATTTGGGGTGTGAACCAATGGAGAAAGGAAGACCTTTCTCTCTTTCTCTCTCTCTCTTGCTAACTCTCCCTGAAAAAAGAAAAAAGAAACCAAAGGGTGTTTATGATCTTTTACTCATGAGCATACTGCATGCGTCATGCTGGCATTGTATTGATTCTTTTTTTTTTAAGATTTATTTATTTATTTGAAAGAGAGAGTTACAGAGAGGCAGGGGCAGAGAGGGAGAGAGAAAGAAAGGGGTCTTCCATCTGCTGGTTCACTCCCCAGATGGCTGCAATGGCTGGGGCTGTGCCGATCCAAAGCCAGGAGCCAGGAGATTCTTCTGGGTCTCCCACGCCAGTGCAGGGGCCCAAGGACTGTGTTCAGATAGAAAACGCATTGAACATGTGTGTGTGTGTGTGTGTGTGTCCGTATCCTCAGACACCCACGGGGGTTGATGCCTGGTGACTAAAGGGGACCCCCATCCAGGCAGACCCAGGGAGCACTTTCCTCACAGCTGAATTTAATTTCTCCACAGGCCCAACCAATAAATTTTCCTCAAGCATTTGAAATAGCACCTTGACAGTAGGGACTCCATTTTGGAGTACTTGAGATTCCGTTCTGGGAAAGCACCCCCCCCACTGTGAGACTCTGGTCTGAAACTATGATGTCTGCTAGTCGGACAATAGCAGTGCACCACATCACCCTTGGCAGAGCACAGAAACCCCCTAGCATGATCGCTCAAGCTTAAAAGTAGAAAGTTTGCACCTCGGTTAATGGTAAAGATGTGATTTGTCTAATAATTGGATTAATGTCAAGATCATAATTGATAATTGTTAAGATTGTCAAGATTATAATTGATACTAGTTTCACATAGGTTTTAGGTTAGCTTGACCCCAGTAACCATGTATTCTTCCTGTTCCTAGCAACCATGAATTCCCCTCCTGATTTTCTGGTTTTTGCCTTTAAAAACCCTGTAGCTTTGGGCCTCAGGGTCGAGAGTTCTTTAGGGCATGAGCCCACTCTCCACCGCCGGCAATAAAGGACCATCAAATTCTATCAATATGTGGAGCTCCTATGTTTGCACTCGCTCAGTTACAACATATTGGAGGCCCCAGCGAGATTCGGAGACCACCCCCGGGAAGATCTCCCTCTGATCCTTCCAGGTTGGTGCTCTGGCCATAGGGGAGGCGCCCCCTGATGATGTTCCAGGGCCCCGTGTCCTGATCCACCGACCAGGGAGGCTCGGCTCGAATTCTTCACCGACCAATTGGCCCTAAGTCCTCTGGTAAGTCGACTTCTATTTTCTGGTGGCGCCTTCTGGGTTTTGGAGGTCTGACGAGACGCCAATACAGTCTCTGTTCCGTTTGAGCATGATGGCGTTAGGACGGGAGGCTCTGGTCTGGTTAACGAAAGGCCTTTCCTGGATCTAGGTGGTTTCTTGTCATTGTGCTAGTTGTCATTACTGTTGTTGCAGTCTCTGACTCTTAGTTGGAAGGAGGGAGACTCTGGTCAGGTTAGAAGAGTTGCTGTTACTGTGGTTTGTTGTCTTTTTATCTGTTCTTTGTGTTTATCGTTTTTGTCATCTGTGTACTGTGCTTGGTGGCTCTGTTAGTTGTGTTTGGTTGTCTTTTGCGTGGAAAAATGGGAGGGACTGATTCACAACCTTGCACTCCACTGCAGTGCATGTTAAAGAACTTTAAAAAAGGTTTCTCTGGAGACTATGGTATAAAGTGCTCTCCCCAGATTCCCCAAAGTCTCTGTGAAATGGAATGGCCAAAATTGGTAGTGGACTGGCCACCTACTGGGTCTTATGACCCCTTGCTTGTTAATACAGTTTGGAAAAACGGTATTGCCCCTAAACCTCATGGTCACCCTGATCAATTTCCATATATTGATCAATGGTTAAATCTTGTTCTTAATCCTCCAAATTGGCTCCCAAATGGCATGTTAACCTGCCCTCAGACACTCTTAATGATTCGGACGAAGGCCCTTGTCCGAAAACCGGCAGAAGTTCCAAAACAAAGCCCACCAGTTCTTATCCCGGATCCTGAAGATACTCTCCTGCCTCCCCCTTATCCCTCTGCTCCTCTTTCACCACCTCTGCCCTCTCTGTCTTCACAGCATTCTCCTTTCCCACCTCCTGCTGCTCCCTCCACCCTTTCCCCCTCCTCTGAAGAGACTTCTCCAGCTGACAGTTTCTCTTCGGGAACTATGGAGGGCTCACCCCCTCTCCGTCGCCACCTTTGGTCTCGTGCCCAAGGCCCTGCCCCACTCCTGTCTCTGCGTCAGGTTGCCCAATACCCCAGTTTGGAGCAGCCCGGCCACCCATTCTTGGTTTATGCACCCTTATCTACTGCTGATCTTTACAACTGGAAAACTCAAAATCCCCCCTTCTCTGATAAGCCACAAGCCTTGACCTCTCTAATTGAGTCCATCCTTCATACCCACCTCCCGACTTGGGATGACTGCCAACAGCTCCTTTTAACCCTTTTTACTTCAGAGGAGAGGGTACGCATCCAGTCAGAGGCGCGAAAGGCCCTCCTTGCCACCCTCCCTGGGACAGCAGAGGAAAATCGTGACAGATTAGAAGTGGCCCTTCCTACTGTGAGGCCAGACTGGGACCCCAACTCAGGGGTAGGGTTTCAGCTGTTAACCACCTATCACTGCCATCTCCTAGCTGGTATCAGAGGGGCAGCATGAAAACCTATTAATCTGTCTAGGGTCACGAAGGTTGTCCAGGGGCCAGAGGAATCTCCTGGGGTTTTTCTGGAAAGGCTCCTGGAGGCCTATTTAACATACACCCCATTTGACCCCTCAGTCCCAGAGAATGCCCGTGCCCTCAATCTGGCCTTTGTCTCCCAATCAGCTCCAGACATCCGGAAAAAGTTACAGAAACTAGATGGTTTTGCTGGTATGAACACTTCTCAATTGCTTGAAATAGCTCAAAAGGTGTACAATAATAGGGATGTTGAAAAACAAAAACAAATAACTATAAATGCAGATCAAACAGCTAAAAGGCAAGTTCAAGTGATGGTGGCTGCTTTCAGAGAGGCAGGATTAGGATCTAGGCCGCTAAAGGATGCTCCTTTACCACGAATGGATAAGAAGCCAAGATCAAACAATTGTACAATGAAAAAGGAATGGCAGGCCTTAGATAAAAACCAATGTGCTTCCTGCAAGAGGATATGTCACTGGAAAAATGAATGTCCAGAGAGAGCTAAGAAAGTTCTGACTATTCCGATGGGAAATGAAACTCAGGACTCGGACTGAAGGGGCCGGGGCTCCATACCATTAGACCCCTGGGAGCCCATGGTAATTGCTGATATAGGGGGTCACCCTGTCCAGTTTCTATTGGACATGGGAGCAGCAATGTTGGTACTAAAGTCTCCTATGGGTCCACTCTCTGACGAGATGGTCTCTATTCAGGGGGCCACAAGAAATATTAAGAAATGCCCCATGACATCTGCATGGATTGTTGACCTTGGAAACCAACGTGTCTCTCACTCTTTCATAGTAGAACCCAACTGTCCATATTCCTTACTGGGAAGAGATCTCCTTCGAAAGCTCAAGGCTCATATTTCATTCTCCCCTGAACGGACTAAACTTTCTTTTTCTCCCATTTATCAGATGACAGTTGCGGTTCCATTATCAGAGGAGTACTTGGTGATGCCCGAATCCACCGACAAAGAAACTGTGTCTAACTCTTTAATGTCTCTTCAAGCTGAATTTCCTCAGGTGTGGGCTGAAGACAATCCACCGGGCCTGGCAGGACACCACACCCCAGTGGTTGTTGACCTTTTGGCCACCGCTGAGCCGGTAAGAGTTAAGCAATATCCCATGAGCCAAAAAGCCCACATGGGAATAGCTGTTCATATCCATCACCTCCTCACCGCTGGTATCCTAAAGCCATGTAAGTCCTCTTGGAACACACCTCTGCTTCCAGTTCAAAAGCCAGGAACAGAGGACTACAGGCCTGTACAAGACTTCAGGGAGGTAAATAAGAGAGTACAGACCATTCACCCTACAGTGCCTAATCCTTACACCCTCCTCAGCCTGCTCTCACCTGATCATGTTGTCTATACAGTGCTGGACCTTAAAGACGCTTTTTTCTCGATCCCTCTGGCACCAATAAGTCAACCAATTTTTGCTTTTGAATGGACTGACCCAGTGACTGGGGACACACAACAACTGACTTGGACTCGGCTGCCACAGGGATTTAAAAACTCACCTACTTTATTCGGGGAAGCATTACAGCAGGACCTACAGTCCTTCAGGATTGAACACCCAGATTTATCTTTACTGCAATATGTCGATGATATTTTGTTGGCAGCTCCGGACAATTTCTCCTGCTTGTAGGGAACTAAAGATCTTCTGTCTTTACTACAAAAACTTGGATATCGAGTCTCCAAAAAGGAGGCCCAACTATGCTGCCCCAAGACCACCTACCTGGGCTATGAGCTTCATCAAGGTAAGAGAGCACTCTCAAACGCCCGAAAAGAGGTTCTATTGCGGATCCCCACTCCACGGACCAAAAGACAGGTAAGAGAATTTCTGGGAGCAGCTGGCTACTGCAGACTTTGGATTCCGAGTTTTGCTGAAATAGCCAAGCCTTTGTACTCAGTCACAGCTGGGGGTGATCAGCCCCTGGTGTGGACAGAGACAGAAGAGCAAGCATTCCAGCAACTTAAGGGAGCACTTGCTAGTTCCCCAACCTTGCCCCTCCCAGACATCTCCAAGCCTTTCCATCTCTATATCTATGAAGTAAGGGGCACTGCAAAAGGGGTTTTAACCCAAACATTGGGACCTTGGGAAAGACCTGTGGCCTATTTATCAAAAAGATTAGATCCAGTGGCATCAGGTTGGCCATCGTGCTTAAGGGCTATTGCTGCCACTGCTCTGGGACAGGACTTATGCTTCTCAGCTCCGCATGCAGTGGAAGCACTGCTACGGGATGCCAGTGGGCGTGGGCGCTGGATGTCAAACACCCGCCTTACCCAATACCAGACTCTGCTTCTTGATCAACCTAGACTGAGGTTCCTTAAAACAACTCATCTCAACCCAGCCACCCTTTTACCAGACGATGATCTGAATACTCCACTGCATGACTGCTTTGATTTGTTGGACTTAAACCAAATGCCTCGGCCTGATCTAAGGGATGTGCCATGGCCGACAGCACAATTTACTTTGTTCACTGGTTCACTGACGGGAGTAGCACAGTGAAAGATGGGGTTGGAAGGGCTGGGGCTGCTGTCACCACCGAAGATAAAGTCATTTGGGCTCAGGCCTTGCCCCAAGGGACCTCTGCTCAAAAGGCTGAGCTCGTTGCTCTCACCCAAGCCTTGCACTGGGGCAAGAATAAAGAACTCAATATCTACACTGACAGCTGGTATGCTTTTGCAACTATTCATGTTCATGCTTCTATTTACCGAGAACGGGGACTACTTACAGCTGAAGGAAAGACTGTTAAAAACAAAGAAGAAATATTAAGCTTATTAGAAGCTGTATGGTTGCCAAAAAAGGTGGCAGTCATTCACTGTAAGGGGCACCAAAAACTGGATTCTCCAATAGCCAAAGGAAATCATTTAGCTGACAAGACAGCCAAAGAAGTATCTTTCCTCCCAATAAGTCCTTTAACACTCCTACCTCTAAAGGGATTCCCCAGCCGAAAGCTACCGGAAACTCCCATTTATTCAAGTGAAGAAGAATCTCTAGCCAAAAACAAGCAGGCAAGAAAAGACTCTAAAGGTTGGTGGATATTACCGGGGGGACAAATAGTGTTACCAGCCAATCTTGGTCACCAGCTTATTAAACAACTACATTCAGCCACCCATTTGGGGGGCACTCGACTGTACCAGCTTGCCAAGTCACAGTTTTTCTTTCCTCAGCTACGCCAATTGACTGAGCAAACAGCCCTCAGGTGCCCAGCCTGTGCCCACGTAAACCCGAGTCAAAGACCAAGGGAAACTCCAGGAACACGGTATCGAGGGCTGTCCCCAGGAGAACACTGGGAAATAGATTTTACTGAAATAAAGCCTCCTCAAGCAGGATACAAATATTTGTTAGTTCTTGTAGATACTTTTTCTGGATGGGTGGAGGCAAAAATTTCCGGTCAGAAACTGCACAAGTGGTGGCAAGGTTTTTACTCCATGAGATCATTTCAAGATACGGGCTGCCTCTCTCTATTGGGTCAGATAATGGTCCTGCCTTCACTGCGTCCATTACTCAGCTGGTCAGTAAGGCACTTAATATTTCCTGGAAGCTACATTGTGCCTACCGGCCCCAGAGTTCTGGGCAAGTGGAACGCATGAACTGGACCATCAAAAGCACTTTGTGTAAATTAGTCTGGGAGACTGGTGAGGGGTGGACTTCGTTGCTTCCCTTTGCCCTACTGAGGGCCAGATGTACTCCTTATAAAGCAGGTTTCACTCCTTTTGAAATTATGTTTGGAAGACCTCCCCCTTTGTTATCTAAACTCGCAGATGTAAAGAAAGGGGAAATCAATAATCATGTTCTGTTAAAGTCTCTCCAGTCTCTACAACAGATCCAGGAGTCAGTCCATCACCAAGTCCATTCTAC